>OX456984.1:71232947-71832947 GCA_949752695.1 Melanostoma scalare
GTTCTGGTGCAACAACCATGGATATAGGGAAATTACATCTGAGTTGGTAATCAGTCCATTTTTGGGTTGCTCCCAGGGAGTCCTTATAGATTAACTTCTTATTGGCCAATGGACCTCGTTCTTCTTTGGTGACGAAGAAGAATTTTTCGAAGTTTGCTTGAATACGATCAGCCCATTCACCGTAAGTCCAAGTCGTTTTTTCACCTAAATAACAGAAACTCTTCAAAGACACTGAACGCGTACAGAAGAGGAAAGTAATACTCACCATTCGGTCCACGTCTCTCCACTGATCTGTATGGAATTAACGAATCCTTACTTAGCTGCTCCATGAATCTTAAAGCAGCCACCTGAAGACCAATCAATTCAACTGCCGATCCGTCACGTGGTGTAATTGGTCTACCCCGATTGTTGGCTTTTTCCGATGAACCCATTTTGTCCATCCATGTGCCACAGTTTGCTGCATTTCCTCCAAACACAAAACCAGTTTCAGGACTGACTCCAATCAGGTTGTTGAAGCCCTTATCTTTCATGTGGGCATCAATTTCATAGCCTGCATTGCGTTCGCGGTACTGAAGGCCTTGGAAATGTACACTAAGTGCCTCTTGCATCACGTCGTACAGGAACTGGTCGAACTCGCCTGGGGGCTGGTGAGGGGAGTCATCTGTTGGGAAGAGTCTTGATACTTTTTCCTTGAGTATATCTTTTCCTTTGGGAGCTTCGTTGACGTATTGCTTGATACTATGCATCCACCACCAAACTGCGTCACGACAATTGTACCGAGGGCTTGCTCCTCCATCGAGGAGATTCGGAATCAATCCATGTCGCAAGCACTCACCAAAACCGATGATAATGTAGCGGGCTTCGTTGAAGCGTCCAGTAAGGAAAAGATTACCTCGTAGGCCAATAAAGGTGTCACGACCCCAACAACGCATATAACCAGTAGAGAAATGAGGAAGACCAGCTGACAAAGTAACGCACTGCTCTGGTGGTGGAGGTGGGCTGAGGTTCGGACTGAACTTTGGCAAGTTACACGACTTGCAGATGGAGAGGAATTGAATAGTGGCAAGACCCAAGGACTGGGCGAAGTTACTTCCCTTGCCAATGAAACTGAAAAAATCAACGATTAAAGAAATGATGAATCAAATTAGTTTGAGGGTAACTTACTCGGGCATCAAGGTGTACGCATGCTCAACGAGAACATGGTAGACTCCACTAACAATAGCATCGAAGTAGCACGGAATCAAATACCTTGGGATAGTTCTCAATGGCTCAAAGGCAAGCCTCAACCACTTGGCAAGCTTTTTGCAATCCTGGAAACGCCTCAAACGTTGAGAGGTATAATCTGAAAGACTTTTCAGTTGAAGCAATCTAACAACCCAATTTTGAATGACTTACCCATCATCCAATCGCCTTGTCTTAGATTGTCGCACAAGGGATGGCCAAGATCATTTTGTGGAGCAATGTCAGTCAGAATCGACACAAATCCTTGGAGACCACAGTAGACGATTGGTCCGTATCCAGGGATATCATAAGCAGCTCCTCCAAGACCAAGATCCCTTTCTTCTTGATCGCAACTGAACAAAGCTCGATTTAGGTCGAGCAAGTCTAGATTGGAAACGATTGTCGCCAGTTCGGCATGAATTGGACCAAACTGTCTCTGCAAAGCGGACGCGATGCCTTGTAGTTTATCAAAACTTGGACGAGTTGCTGGGTTAAGAGATACTCTGATAGCAACAACAGATCCTGGTCTCAGATTCTCAATGTTCAGCTGGGTCATGTTACCATCCATAACAGGTTCGGTTTTGAAAATTTTGGATTGAGACAGCGGAATGTGTTCTCGAATCTCCAATTGGAACTCAGTCAATGCGTTGATATATTTCTCGTCTTTCTTGAACGTTCCAGGACGGTCGAATGGCTTGGAGCCGTTGCTATGAAGCTCGGCTTCTAAAATGATCTCATCGAGGCATCCCTCGAACCGTAGTGGGCGCACTGGAGTCGGCCCGGCATACGGGTCGGGATAGCTAAAAGCAGTGTGAGCTACAAGGATAATACTTTCATGAGTGTTGGGAGAGTGGCGGGTCACAGCGACGATGTTAGGATCCATTTGGTCTACGTAGACTTGGGTAAAGCCCTCTTCTGCCAACTGGCCATGGAGAACATTCAATGCACGTTTAGCGGCAATGATGCCAGTCTTGGCATTGACTGACTTTTCCCATTCTTGGTATTCACGCGGCTCATCGACGACATGGATCTAAAGCAAATTTCAAAGTTATCTAAGAACAATCTTTGTAGATCGTTTCAAAAACTTACATGGTGGGGAACCAGCTCATCGTAGCCACGGTTGCTTCCGGTGGCACAGCATGCCATGGAAACCAAAGCAGCGGATGGGAGCAAGTCGTATACGGATCGTTTCTCTATGGGAGAGGGATTGTCATGGGTGAGGTCCATGAACAGAGCGTGGGCAATTTTCGGCGCCATATGACGTTTGGGTGAGACCCGGAAAGCTCCGACGGGTTCACCTCCATACCTGTACACCAACCTGCCTTCTTCGTGAGAGTCCCAAGCCGATTGGGCTTCCCTGATAAGAGATGTGATCCCTAGCCGATTGACGAAAACGTTGTCCGTAGCATCTGAATTTGTAAACAGCTCCGCTACCACATACAGGTCTGGGTTGACTTTCCTGGCAGCGTCTAGAAGATACTCCGCAACATGCAATGGTGTTGAATGGCAGTTGTCTAAACGGACACCGTCAAAGATTCTTGCTGTAGTTTCAACGTATTTCTTCATGTGCTCCCACAAATACGGACTATCTTCGGGTTTCTCACCATAACGCAACTTAACACTGTCACCCCAAGAGATCAGTTCTCTTTTAAGGTAAACATTCGCCCGACCGGGTTGTTGCTCAGCGAAGTCTTTCAATGGGTCATCTGATCCCATGACCCATCCATTGTGGGCCATCAAAAACTTGCCATCCTCGCTGTACATGCGCTCTTCAATTTCGGCAGAAGTTCTCCTTTCCACCACGAGGTGAGTAAAGTATTGCATAAAGACGGGGTACTTCTCAGAAATTACCCGAACTTTGGGCCCATCCGGTTGAACACGTTCGTACCTCACACCAGCAAGACAGTTTTCTACAGCGTAGTTCAAGTATTCCCAAATCTCTGTGGCAACTGCATCGTTCATAGAATTTACGTGGTGGCGGAATGCATCAGTGCATTTCCTTATGCGAGATTCTTCGTCAAAGCAATCGGCATGGAAAGTGTTGAAAACCTCCAAAGCTAAGTGCATGTCGATTGTAGACTTAAAACGTCGGTACTGTGGGTCTTGGATTATTGTAACTTCTTTTACGCGCTCTTCAGATGAAAACTTTTTTCCAGGCGGCTGCCTGCTACGCACCTCTTGATCGAAATCATTTACAATCTTTGCAATATCGCACTGGTAAAGTTCGTGGAGGTTTGCTTTCGGAAGATAGTTTGTCTTCAATTGATGACGCAACGCATCTAAATGGCACTCCTGATCGATAATTTTCGGTACACCAACTTGTTCGAGAAGTCCTTCTTCAATATCAGTTCCAGCTTTGACAAGCAAAGCGTCCAACAAAAAAGCCGGTCTCAAATAGGGACAGGTATAGCAGGAGTAAGTCCCGTCCGGATGATCTGCCAACCAGTTGGACTCGTTTGCAGTGTGGTTCAAAACTATATCGCAAATTGAAGCAATCTACGATAGCAAAAAAAGCATTGTTAGTCTTCGATGTAGGCAAAAATTATTCAATTTACTTACTCCCCACTCTTGACGGCATTTTTTGATGACTTTTTCGACATCTTCAAAAGATACCTTGCCCTTGGGACCGAAATGGGAATTTACGCTGAGCTGATCGCGCAAAGAGTATGCTGATTGGGACAATCCTAGTTGTTGAATCGGGGTGAAGTGAATTACATTGTAACCAGACTCTTTTGCAACCCTAAGCTTAGATTCCCATGTATCAAGCTGTCCCATACACTTGGAAAGAACAGTTTGACAGCGAATCGAATCTAGAGGAATAACTTTTTGGGCTCCAACTGGGCCGACACGGAGATTGGGTTCAACCTGGACGTAGAGTGAGCCACATGGTTCCTTGCTATCACTGGAAGAGTAAAAACATATGCCATTTCATTTTAGACGTTGAGACACATTCAAACAAGTAAAGACAATGGACTGTGCCAAATTAAGTGATGAAAACAATTTCAATGCAATTGACACTCACCTGCTTTTCCCCTTAAAAAAGAAGCGGAAGGTTCCAGAAATGTTCACTTTTACTTCGGCATAAGCATCGACATCAACTACGTGAACATGCTGATTTTTCTGTGAAGTGATTAGCTTACCATATTTGGAATGCCAATCCACAACCCGGTTATTGGTACGAATGAACTCCTTTTTGTCTAAAAATTGCAATCAATTTGTAAGTCTTTTAGATTGAAGTGCATTTGTGACTCACCATCTCCTGGGTAGTTTGTGTAGAGGATAATCTCCTTTCCCAGTAACGACGCATCTGGATTAAGTCTTAGTACTGTTCCGCGCTTTAGTCGGAAAAGGCTGCTTTCCAAATTACCTTTTTTCAAGGCTATGGTAACCACTTCGAAGTCGGGGTCCATTTCGAGAGAATTCTTTAAAAAAAATTATAGCAAAACGCAGCAATTAGTTTTGAATAAATAAAATCTGAACATTTAGCTGATGATGAGAAATACTTTCATATCGAATAAGTGCTGTCATTGTGTGTTTTTTGTCCTCAAACTCAAGTTTTTTGAACTAAAAGGTTTTTTCGTTGAAGCCCTAGTTGAAGCGTTTTTTGAGAAACCTAAAGTCGCACTGACTGTAAAATTGAGTGTTTTTTGAGCCCTAGGGTTGACCTAAGTTTTCCTAACCATAGGGTTTTCAAAAAAAAACCTGGGTCAATCCTGAAGAAATTTCAACGAACGGATCTAAAGATAGTCAGTAGTAAATAAAGTTTTTATGGAAAGTATCTGCTGCATTTGTTTTTAACTATAAATATTTTCTAACCTACATTTAGAAAACAATACTTTCGAATGTTGGACTTATTTTAACTGTGTGCTTTCAGCGGACCAGTTCTGAACAGTTCTTCGAAAACGAAGATTTCCAAACTTTCAGATTTATTTTACAAGAAGATTATCGAATAAGAAACAATGAGACAACGGAGACTGGAAGGGACCTAGAATTTTCTGCCGAAACCGGGCGGTTAATTGAGAAAGCGCTCTTCATGGCAAAGAATTTTACTACCGGAGGAATTGTCAACTCCTTGCGAAGAGCTGGTTTAACGAGACCCTGCCAAAAACGCTTTTCAACTTTGTTTTATTTTTATACCATTTCAAATGTGATAGTTGTTATTTTACTTTCCCATATGAGAAATCTATTTAAAAGCGCTTACACAATTATTACTTACATATACATTTTCATGTATATTTATCGTCACATTTCATGTCCACTTTGTCTTCTACTCTGTCATATGTGATTCGTGTTGCTCGTGGCGTAGTCATTAGTATGTCTGAATCGATTTTGAATCCCCGAAACATCCAATGGTTCCAGAATCACCTTTCATGAGGAATTGGCAAGTCCTCTCCGAGAGTAACTAATACTCTCACTTAGCTGTTCAAGCTCGCCACACAATTTTCGATTCCCTCCATTCTTCTTAAGGTGTGATCAGGGCCTGATTAAGGAGGGGATCTAGGCAATTGCCCAAATTTTAGAGGCATTTGGCAACCTGCGTAATTATTCGTATTGCTCATGAATAATCATGTTGACCGAAAAATTTAAAATTCACTAAACGAGTCCTATGCAAGCCAAAAACCTGTTTATATAGTAAAATTCTTACAAATCGGAATCCGATCAGAATCGTAAAATAAGTGTAGGTGCTGCGTGCTGGTAGCTGGTAGACTTTTTACGAATTGTGTTTGGGCAATCGGGAATCTGGTAGTCATTAATCTGACATGATTTTGCACAGCCTTAAGATGGGCAATTCTCTTAATGATGTTAAGAGTATAACTCTTTAACCCAGATGGGAAAATCGGGTAGAGGCAATCCAACCATTAAGACCAGAGATGGCAGGAATTCAACTTTTTTGATTAACTACATTTGTTTCGTCTGCTACACAAATGAGGAAGTCTATGTAGTTGAATGCAGTTAACGTATAGTTAAATGAAGTAGACGTAGCGTTAACTGTCGAAATGTTTTTTTTTTATTTTCAATTCAACGGCCATATTGGCAACTAGCTCTGCAGTGCAGATGCAGATGCACTTCTTTTTCTAGTTACCTTTTCAGACGGATTTGTGTAAAAATAAATTCTTTTATTTGAATTCGGAATCTCAGTTGTGCTCAATATATCATCGTGTTTCTCTTTTTTACATAATTTTAAATTTTAATTTTAATTAAATATCATGAACTAAAGCATGGGTCACACAGGGCTGCTCCCAGCCGATTCCTATCAGCGGCTGGCAGACCGATCATACTATCGCCTGCTACTCACCAGTTTCTCAAAGCAAACAGCTACTGAAAACCATACAAAAATTCCTTTTGAACTTTATTTCTAATTTTTAAACCTATTTATGATATTTGACACAAATTTTAAATGAAAAATTTACTAAACAGAGCGTGTAGCACCAGTGCTGTAGCAAATGGTATGTATTCGTTACTCAGTAACAAGTATTCTCTTTTGTACCGAATAACGAAACGTTACTCGCAAAAAAATGTCGTTACTTTTACGATGTCGTTACTGTCGTTAGTTTCGTTACTTTCGTTACTTTCGGTACTCCGTATCGGTATCGGCATTTCGTATGTTTAGTTACTTTGGGTAGTTTGGTACTCGGGTTGGCATTTCGTATGTTTAGTTACTTTAGGTAGTTTGGTACTCGGGTGGGTATGGGTAGTCGAGTTGGTATCGATATCAATACCAGTACCTATCTTGTGTGTGTACTGTGTAATGTGTATAGTCAGTGTATTGTATGCCTGCTGTGGAGATGAAGGGTGCAACAAACAGGCTAATTTGTGTGTCTGATTAGGAAACAAATGTATTTCTTTTTTCTATTGTATCAGGTTTGTATATCTTTTTGAATGAGACAGTTAAATGGAGCTAGATTTACGTTTGTAATAATGTAGATGAAACCACCTTTTTTTTCTTATGAGGTGCTGTTATGCGTTATGGTTTGTTATTGGCATTACTTGTATCTTTTATTGTATCTTGATTTATTTAATTTATTTTAACGATTATGCGGGCATTATTGCTTTTTCTGAGTTCTAAAAATGGCTTATTTTTGGTCAGGTCTGTCAATAAAGTTTAGCAATGGCATGTTAAGATAACATGATAAAAAAGATGTTTGGAAAATTGTGGAGAACTATTGATCTATCTTAAATTTTAAAGCATTTATGTACATATTATTATTTTAGCGATAGGTTTCTATGGTTAATTATTAAATTTTTTGAATTTGTATGCGAAGTAGAAAATTTGCATATCAATGAAAAAAAGTTTAAATTCCCATGGGTGGTGTAATTTTCATTGAGTAAAATTTCTGCAACGATGTAAACTGAAAAGTCTTGTTAATCAATCAAATCGGTATGTGTGGGTAGTTTGCATTTTTAGCAGAAATTTGAGGGTATCTACACCATTTTTTCCTTTAAATACAGTTCTATAATTATATGACAACGCCAGGCATATGACTGAATAGATGGTTATAACTTTTACGCGAAATTTTTCTACAATTATGATATAAATACTCTACCCTATACAACTACACAGCTAAATATATATATATATATTTACCATTTTTTAAGAGATTTCGCCATAAAAAGTACTTTTTTAGACACCAATACCAGCTTTTCAAAAAGTAACGAAAGTAACGACATTTTTATACCGAGTACTCAGATCAAAAGTAACGTATACATACGGGTAGTCATTTTATCGTTACTTTTACAGCTCTATGTAGCACTATTTTTCTATTTTAGCAGCCGCTGCAAAATACTCGCCGGCTGGCAGCAAGTGTAGCGAATTTCGTAGTCACACAAAGCTGACAGTAGTGAGTGTGTGTGATCCGTGCTTAAGACATCAAATAGAGTAGTTAAGGGATTATTCTTGTGTATAAATATTTAACACATTTTCAAAGTCTAACTATTTAAGAATATGTCTACCAAACATTTTTTAAAGATTCAAGTTATTTTTTGAGATGTAGGTATTTTGCTGACGTGCATCCAAACTAGCTCAGCCGGAACTAACAACTTTGAAAGCTTTTTTCTCGAAACCGTCTTCTAAAGATACTCACGATTTCTCGTGTTCTAAATCAAAAAAAGATTTACCTGAAGTTTTTTGAGAGTCTTCTTTATAGACTTCTTTCTCTATATCCAAAACTAAGCTCATCCCAAAATTATTTTTTCTTTTCTATTTTAAAAATTTGAAAAAGTCTAAAAAAGTGGTAAAAAATCGTTTTTTCCAGGCTTTTTCGTAGTTTCGACTGTAACGACGTTATTCAAGATTAATAATTTTTTTTATTTTTCGTTTCCGATTGCAATAAGGGTTGGAATCGTGGGTATAGCCAAGTGCGATTTAACTGGATCTGGCACTGTGTATAATTGATCAGTGCTGATCTATTATCGAACGCGCAAACACGCGCCGCGCTAGTTACCGCAAAATTAAAATCTGTGCTGCCCCTTCCTCCATACAAAAAATACAAAATAAGAAAAAATAAAATAAAAAATAATAAGAAAAAAAAAGAAAACAATCAAATCAACAACAATCAAACATAAATCTATTAATTTTTTCATTCCGTGCCGCCGCAAGAAAAAAAAAAAAAGAATTCTCGTGCAAAAACAATTCAGTGCGCTGTGCCTGTGCTGTGAAAATTAATCAAAAAAAAAAAAAAAGAAACTGCAATAGACCAAACACTAGTGCCCACCTTCTTATCTTCTCCTCCCCCACACCACTCGCATAGTCTTGTTGGCTGCACACATTTCTTCTAATCGATATTTCCTTATCGCATCGAAGCAGTGTGTGCAGGCAATGAGGCTGTGGGTTTGCTAGGCGGATAGTTTGATCAACGGTGTCGATCCCGTTGGTGAATCAAATCAAGTTGCTGGCTGGGCATAACACCGCTAGTAATTTGGTTTGGTTTCCTATCGAGATATGCACTTGTTGATTATACTTAGATAGCGTCTGCGTTCGATATTTTGTTTTGTGTGTTTTTGTGAATTGTAATGTCGGGTAAATTTCGGGTCGATTTTAGCAACATTAGGGGGTTGCGATCGAATTTCTTTGCTGTGTACGCTCACACTGCAAAATGTAGGCCAGCTGTTTTGGCACTGAGTGAAACACAGGTGGGTGTTGATTCTGATCCCACAGAGTTCAACCTGCCTGGATATAGCTTAGTGCCATTATTCTTTTCCTCCCATGGCCTCGCCGTATATGTTCGGAATGATATTGCTTACCAGCTTCTACCACAATACGGCATCTGTTCTAATACGAACTTTAATTTCATGTGGTTAAAATTCACCGTCCGTAAGCATATCATTCACTACTGTTTTATTTATAGAAGCCCCAATTTAGATAGCAATTCAACCTCTAACGAGTTTGATGCGCTATCTGACTCCATAGTAAGAATTGTTTCCCTTTATCCTCACACTGAAATCGCAATTGCGGGCGATTTCAATGTACACAATTCAGGTTGGCTTCGACATTCTGGCCAGACAACACCCGAAGGAAGGTATGTTGAGATCTTTGCTGAATTAAATCTTTTAACTCAGCTTGTTGATGAGCCCACTCGGGTTCCGGATATTTCTGGCCATTCGGCCAACACATTAGATTTGTTTCTCACTTCTCATCCTGAAAAATATAGGGTCAAAGTGTCATCACCTCTAGGCACGTCGGACCATTGTGTCATATCGGTAGATTTTCCGGTTTCCGTCACAGTAAAAAGAGAAAAAGTCCCAAAAAGAACTGTATGGCAATATGAGAAAGCCAATTGGGACGGCCTGAATAATTTCTTTCGAAATTTCAACTGGTCTTTGTGCTTTCTCGACGGTAACGTGGATGCATCAGCTGATATGATATCTAACGTAATTCTCAACGGCATGACTAACTTTGTTCCGCATAGATCAAAGAGCATCATCCCCAAAGAAAATTCGTGGTTCGATTCGAGCTGTAGGGAGATGATTAGGGAAAGAGAAAAATGTTTTCGGATTTTTAAAAATGACCCTATCGAAGAAAACAGAAATAAGTTTAAGTGCGCCAGGAACGCCTGCAATACTCATATACAGAAGACCAAGTTTTTATATGACCAAAAAGTAAGGCAAAAAATACTATTGTGTCCAAAAGGAAGTAAAAACTTTTGGTCTTTTGTTAAGAATATTAAGAACTCGACCACATCATCGGTCCCAACGCTCGTCTTCAATGACTCTCCGTATGTCAGCTCCATCGACAAAGCCAATTTGCTGGCAGCTCAATTTGCTGCCAACTCGACACTTCCTTATAGTATTTTGGCTCCACCTGAGCTCGAGTCTGCAAATTCTTTGATGAAGCAGATATTTTTTCGAACTCGCTCTGTTGCGAGAGTCCTTAAAGATCTCAACATACATAAATCCGCTGGTCCAGATGGTATCCCCGCCGTTATTCTGAAGAGGTGTTCTTCTACGCTGGCAAAACCACTGCGTAAACTTTTCCATCTTTCCTATTCTGCTGGGATTTTTCCGAGCAGATGGAAAACTGCATTTGTCCAGCCGGTCCCTAAAAAAGGCGAATCTTCCTCCCCTTCCAATTACCGTCCAATTGCACTTACGTCCCTTCTTTCCAAGGTCATGGAAACGTTGATAAACCGTCAACTTATGAAATATCTTGAAGAACGAAAGCTTCTTAATGACCGTCAGTACGGCTTTCGTAGCAAACGGTCCACTGGTGATTTGATGGCTTATCTCACCGAAAAGTGGAACCAATCTTTACATTGTTTTGGAGAAAGTAAGATTATTGCGCTTGATATTTCTAAAGCATTTGATAGAGTTTGGCATCAGGCTCTTTTATCGAAAATGCGTGCTTTTGGTATCGATGAGTCTCTTCTTCGTTGGATTAGAAATTACCTTTCCGACCGTTCAATACAAGTTGTGTTGGATGGCTTCAAGTCTGATACCCACTTAATAAATGCTGGTGTGCCCCAGGGCTCCGTTTTATCTCCGACTCTCTTCCTCATTTTCATTAATGATCTCTTGTCTGAAACTTCTAATCCACTTAACTGTTTTGCTGACGACTCGACCCTCAGCTTTTCATATTCGTTTCCAAATTCACGTCCCTGCTCTTCGGATGTGGAACTGGAACGGTTGCGTATGATAAGCTCATTGAATTCTGACCTTGACAGCATTGTTGCATGGGGTATTATGAACCGAGTAGAATTCAATGCTTCGAAAACTCAATGCTGCCTCTTGTCGATGAAGCTTAACATTCCCCCATTGCCATTATCCATGAATGGTACCTGCATCGAAGAAACCGAAAAGCTGTCAGTACTTGGTATGTGTGTAAACGATGATCTTCGTTGGAATGACCACATATTTGAAGTCGCCAAAAACGCTGCTAAATGCTTAGGTTTCTTAAGACGATGCAGGAAGTTCTTCACCCCTTCTGATCTGGCTATAATTTATAAGGCCTTCATCCGCCCAAAACTGGAGTATAACTCCCATATCTGGTCAGGTGCTGCTCAAACATCTTTGCACCTGCTTGATAGGGTACAAAACAGAGCGTTAAAATTGATAGGTGATAGTTCAATCGTTGAATCGATTGATTCTCTTGAACATCGTCGAAACGTCACCTGTCTCACTCTCTTTTATCGCTTTTTTCACAAACAGTGCTCTAGTGAAATAGCCAGTTGCATTCCTCCCCTGAAACAATTTAGCCGCAACACCCGCCTCGCTAGGAATGTTCATCAGTTTTACCTTGAGCCCAACTTCGGACGTACAGTCAAGTATAGAGATTCGTATTTCAGTCGCACCACCCGAATGTGGAATGCTTTACCTGGCTCTGTATTTCCCCCTCATTACGATTCACAAAGGTTCAAGAGCAACGTGCATCGGTGTCTCCTTTCAAATTCTCTCCTTTTTTCCTAAATGCTCGCACTGTGTTCTATAACATTATAAGGGTAGTCATAACCCCTTGATGTGCGCGTTAATTATAAAAAAAAAAAAAAAAAAAAATGAGTGAAGTAGTCCAGTCTGCAAAGCTCCCCTAGATATTAAGTGCAGCCCTATTTATTTAATTATATATCTTAAAATCAGCAATTCACTTAGCGGGCAACAGTACGATCATTTTTGTTCAAATCTTTTCTTGAACTCGAAATTTGCAGCTTTGTTACATTAACTTTTAGGGTGAAAATCTGAGTACAGTTGAAAAGAGAGCTACTTAGTTTTTAGATCTTCCAAAAATAATGTCGATATAAATTTAAAGAACAACTTCTTTACTGAAAACAGACGAAAATCTATTCATAATTATGAAGTTTGCGCAGCAAAAAAAAATGCATGTAAGAAAACAGAGCAGGATGACATTTTAGCTCAAGTTAATTTAATTAATAATTTTTGTGTAACCAAGAAGTCTTAGAGTCAAAACTATGAAACAAAAATCTAATAAAATTTTTAAAAAAATTTGCCCTGCTAAAGACCATTTCTTCAAATAATCAATGCTCTTATTAGTTTTAACTAAAACACAGAAAACTGAACGAAAAAAACTTTTTTAGTTTTTGAGAAATTAAAATTAAATCAAACCTACTTTTCACCAGAATTTTATTGGTTCTCCGCTAATTACACTTTATGCTCTCAGCAAAAAAGGGGTTTTCAGGACAAAGTGCTTTTTTTTAATTTTTCAAAAACTTAGAAATATCTTTCGCTCGGTTGTCTGTGTTTAACTCTAAACCGAAAAGCGCATTGATTATTATTTAAAGAAAGAGTAACCTTTGATTTGGCAAAATTTTGTAAAAATCTTATTTGATTTTTTTTTCTTCAAAATTTGACTTTGAGACTTGTTTATTAAAAACTATTCTCTAAATTAACTCTAAATTAACATAAATCCTCATTAAAAAACAAACTATTGGCTTTCAAAAACACTATAATACGTGGTAGTACGTGGCTTAGTAAATTTTTAATATTGTTTTTTCAGTCAATTTATTTTGTAAAATTGCCCTTCCTGCTTAAACGGAGAGAGATAGACCCCCATTCATGGTGATTTTTTTTTCTTGTCCTGACCCAACCTATCTGTTTTAAGCTATTATCGCACTGTATGCACAAAACCCAGAGGCAAAAAATGTTTTTTCTACGGGTATCGCCTTTTGCGAGGAATTGGCAAGTCCTCCGTTAGTATTCATTGCCACGAAAAGCGCTTTCTCGATTAGCCGTTCGGAACCGGCAGAAAATTGTAGGTCCCCTCCATTCCCTCACAAGGGATGGTTGTGAGAAATGCGCTAGGCCCAGGGGCTCCTCGCTCTGTAGCGCCACCCTATTATTTTTATTTTTTATGCACAAAACCCTGTATAACAGTCAGGAAAAACATGCCAATTCACAATTTTTGCAGCCAAAGACCACCGATTGTATTGAGATAGTGTCATGTAAAAAAATATCGAGTGTGGCTTAAATAAAAGCGTTTAAAATAAAACACGAGTTGATAACGCCGAAAGTGGAAAATAGTTCCGAAACTCGTCGGGCTTAAATGAAGTAGAAAAAACTGCATTTATATATTTACTAAAAGAAATAAAATTATTTAAATTATATTGACATTTTTTTTCAAATATGAGCAAAAGAGTGATTATTTTTTTCACTTTTTTTATTTTTTCGGTCCTATAGTGAAATTTTGGTGGAAATACCAAAAAAAAATTCCCTGAAGGTTTGAGCACTTCATATTAATTTTAAGTGCTCGACCAAGAGGCATGAAGATTTCTTATTGAAAATATACGGAAACTCTGATTTTTTACTTTTCAATTTCTATTGCTCAGCGGCATTTCATGGGATCGCTTTTACCGAATATGGTTTTTCTCAAAATTGAATGCTCTACAAAAATGCCTATTGCGGAAAAGTCGTAACTCACACTGGCGAGGTAGTATGGGCCACTGAACCTGATTTTTCCATAAAATTTGCGTTTTTTCGCTTCAAAAAATGGCTTAATATCTCGCTTAGTATTGATATTAGCAATTTATTTCAAAAGACTTTTTTTGTAGAAAATTAAATTTACTACAAGTTTCTGATTTATAATTTTTCCGTAGCTCTTGTTATTTACGAGATAACTGCGAAAAAACGCGAATTTTGTAAAAAAAAATCAGGTTCAGTTAGTACGGGCCTACTAGCTCGCCGCGCCGGCGGGCGTCAGTTACGACTTTGCCGCAATAAGCAGTTTTGCAGAACATTCAATTTTGAGAAAAAACATCTTCGGTAAAAGCGATCCCATGAAATGCCGCTGAGCTATAGAAATTTAAAAAAATCTGCTTTTCCGTACATTTTCAATGGGCTCAAACTTTTAGGGATTTTTTTTTGGTATTTCCAACAAAATTTCACGATGGACAAAACCGAACAAAATTAAAAAAGTCAACGAAAAAAAAATTACCCTAATGCTCAATTTGGACTCCGAAATATAAAAATAATTTTGACAAAAAACAATTGCCTAGCAAAACTTCTTTGAGTTTTTGTTTGCACTTAACCAGCATTAGTGTTTCAAATGAAAAGAAAACATTACCAATAATACATATATTTAAAAAACATAGGTAACAAGAACAAGTTATTCGTCATCCCTTTCAAACGATTTTCTCATTACCTTTTTTTTATCTATTAAAAGGAAAGAAACAGATACGGCAATGTATTCATCTTAGACATAATTCATATCTTCTGATTAATAAGAATGCACCGAGAGCATGTTCAGTACAGTCAACTTTTATTGTTACTCGAACCAATCTCCTGACTTGCATGTTATTTACTCAAAAAATACACCAACTGTTCATTCGTGAAGAACATGATATTTTGTCTACATTGCTGTTTAACACGGCTTATCAGTTTTTGTTTCGCATAAACTTATACGAGGTATTGATATTGGATTGGCACACATCCATCAATCACCCTGATACTGATCAGAAAATGAAATTGAATAAACTGGTTCTATTTTTAGGACTTAGAATGTGTAAGCAATATTAGAAGTTTCAAAACAAACAGGATGGTTCAACAAAATAGGGTCACAAATATGTTTTTTTTTTTACGAATAACTTCGCACTGTTAAGTGGTATCAGGTGAACAGTTGGAAAAATGGCTAAAGTAAAATAGCTCTAGATCAGGAAGCTTACATATGTTTTTGTGTGCAAGCATTTTCAAATAAAAATGATTATCCGTTCTCTTACAAGGCATGGTTGTGAGAAATACTAAATGCTCCGGGGCACCCCGCTGTGTTGCGCCACCCTACTTATTTGTTTATTTATTTAATGATTGTCCTTTGATTCAAAAGGCTCTGTAGTAATCTTCGACTCATGATACAAGGCTTACTTTCGCAAAGGCTTTTACAAGAATTTTGACTTCATTGAAGAGCAGGATTTTAGCTTGAAATAAATAGGGATGTGGGGAAGTTGTAAGCCTGGCATATTTCAATAACCGAGAATTTTATGACGATCCCGAACGACTAAATGAGGAACCGTTTTCTTCACTGCAATGTAGTTTACTCTCGAAGGACTTGCCAATTCCACGCGAAAGACGATACTCGTGAAAACATTGTGACGTATCTGGAACTCAAACCTCGAACCTCAAGTAACATGTAGAATGTAGATGTAGACATGCTTACATTACGCCTCGTGAAATCTTAGGTTAAAATCGTAGGGTTAGATTGATAAATAGGGGATTGTTTTTTTTTTATAGATGACCCAAATGAGGGCTAATAAATTTTAACGGAATTGTAAAGTACACAGGCTCTCAAGTGATAGATTTTTCTAGAACAAATACTTTCTTTTTTATTTGTTTTTTCTACCCTCAATGCCGAATAAAACGCTTCATAGAAGTCAGTTACAGAGCTGTACAGAATTGGCTGAGACAAACTGTATACTCGTATACTTAGCCTATACGAAGCATCAGTTAGTCCTCCAAGTCTTCTCCCGTAGTTTGCTTTTAAACATTAGAATTTTTGAAGTTCGGCTACCAGAACTAAGGACTAGAGGAAATAAAAAAAGAAAAAGAAAACAGCAGCTGGCCACGAAACCAGGTGGGCTGCATACAATCAACAATTTATACCAATGCCAAATCAAATCAAAACACAAGACATTAAATTGTCTTGGCAATGGTGTCGTTGTTAATTCTGTAGTTTTTCAATCGCAGTTAACATCTGTACGAAATTCCCAATTTAATTTCAATCAATTCAAACAAATACAATGTTCCCAGGCCAATCACGAGTCAAAGTCACCCGTTTCTATGCGGCAATTGCAGACAAACGGCATCACCACACCACCCAATCAACTGCATCACACTCGGCTATTTTAGCCTCAGACCTTTGTGATTCTATATCGCGCCAATAGATCGATCGATAAACCAAAACTTGGCGCCCGTTTGTCGCAAAAAATAACAAACAAACCGTTTTAAACTTAGAACAAGTAATTAAACTGATGCACACCACTAGAATTCCAATCGAAACTGTCCGCGCATCCCTCTACGACAACTATTTTATATAAAAAAAAAAATAAAGTGGAAGATCGAACAATACAAATATGTAATAGTTCATCAGGAAGATCAATTTAGAAACAGCAAAATAAAAATAAAAAACCGATAAGATCTCAATCGAACTGTGAAAACTTTCATAACACTAACGGGTAATGCATGATTATTTTTGACATACCACTGAACTTGATTTATTTCCCATTAGGAATTTTTTCCACAAAACACACAAGTCGATTAAAAATTGCAACACAAACAGCCATACAGAAATAAGAAACGTCTTAGAGTGCGTATAGAACTGATTCAACCGTTCGATCATGGCTAAAGAATTAGGAAGACTGTTAGCTGCAATTCGCCGTATGTGCGATTGAGTCTGTAAATGATTAAATTTTTTGGCACTACTTTAATCAGTTCGTTAAGCTATTGATATTTCTCTAATTAACGTTTAGGAAAGCGATCAACCATCAACGTTCAAAGAGAATTGCTTGAAGAGAGTTGCGAGAGAAAGACCAACGCGCTGCGCGGATTTGGGGTATTTTTTGCGCTTTTTTTCATTTGCTGAAAATCAATTAAATATTCTGATAAAAATAGAGCAAAAACGTATGTATATGGCGAAGTATGGGACAGGTTTTTTTTAAATAAAAATGTTTTCTGCATTTCTTTTGTTGAAGTACTTGTTTTTTCCAAGTCTTTGAATTATTTGAAACCACCGGAAGAGGCAGAACAATGCCACTCCCATTGCTAACGCGTTAAAAACGCTAAAGTGTTTCTTTAATATCTCAAAATCGATATGTTTTGATAGTAAGTCTTTTAAAATGAAAAAAAAAAAATGGACAGCAAACAAGAAACAATCAAAAAATGAAATCGAATTATGACGACGAGTGTTTGAAAGTACTTCTCGGAAAGTTTGAGTTTGATGAAAGCCTAGCTCATGACAAATCATATCCTGAGATAGAATTTACCCTTAAAAGCTTATCACAGAACATGGTCTTTGATGCAGGTAAAAGCGATAAAAGCGAGATTACACGGAATAATTTTTTATATTCGATAGGTTTCTTACGATTTCTGTAATAGTTTTTTCAAAACAGCCCAGTGTTGAACCAAATTCTTAGGGCACTGTTAGCTAAATTACCCCTTAGAGCTCTTCTACTCAAAATGTTGATTGTTTATTTGAATAACTTAATATTACTTTTGCAGGGCTTTCTGTTTCCTCGCGGTTCACAAAAAAAAATTCTAGGCGAGAAAAAAAAATTTTTTTTGTTTACAAAATCCGAATGGAATCGAAGAAAGCATTGCCAGTTGCCACACTAAATACCACCATGCTGGTTTTCGAAATCAACTGTTTTACGCCAAATGTGCAAGATCATTCACATTTTTCTGCAAACACAACTTCTTTCGCATATTAAGACGACGAATTTACATTCCACTCGGATTTGGTGATACCAAATCTACGAATTGCGAAATTCGTTCCACTCCGAATGGATTATGTGATAGTTACATCGGGAAACTTAGACTTTTTTCGATTACGATAGAATCTGTGATAGGGCTGAATCCTTTTTTGTTTGTTTGAAACGAACTCATTCTATAGAAAGTACACTGAAAAAAAAAATATCCTCATCTCAAACCATATTAATTTGGCTCAAGTACTCCGTATAGTAGGGGATCCCAGGAAGGGATTTTGCGCGTTACTCGATCGCGTCAGAAAATCATATGGGGAGAAACCTTGCACCCTGTAATGTACTCCTACCATATATGAAACCTTAATGTTGCGGCGTTCGTTGAGGGCAGACCGTCTGATTAGTAAATAAAAGTCGATCCTCGGAAATACTCGAGCGCGTCAGATTAAGAGATGGTAGGTTGATTATATCCAGAAGAGTGTATGGCCCTTATTGCGAGTGTCGTCTAACATTCGATGCGACAAGGATCGAAAGCTTCGATAAATTTTCCTTTTGGTATTGCGTATCTCTATCGACAAGGATTTCTGTTACTGTGAATAATCAAAGTAGTCTTTGTGAATAAATCCTATAATTTGACATTTGAGTTAGTTTCAGTTATAGTCGAACGCAAAAATACAGACGATAACGACCGAATTCAAAATTGAATGTATCGAACAATAAGAATACGCAATACCGTCGTTTATCGACAGCCAAGCGACACTCGCAATAAGGGCCTATATTTTAATAATCTGACAATTTGAGCGGGGCCTTAGTAAATAGGCGAGTCACAAAGATATAAAAAAAAATCGTTTTTCGATTCGAAAAATCATTGTGAAATACTCGAGCTCGATTAATTTTTTATTTTATTTTGAAGGTAATTTTATCAGGATTACGGAAAACATATAATCTGATATTTTGCTTGGGGCGATTGAGGTAAAATCGTCAGTAAAATGTAAAATATATGATGGTTAATATCTCGGTTAATATTGATATTAGCAATTGGTCCGAAAGACTTTTTTGTAGAAAACTATATTCTCTACAAGTTTGTAATTTACAATTTTTCTGTAGCTTTTGTTATTTATGAGATAACTGTGACAAAACGTGAATTTTATGGAAAAATCTGGTTTAGTGGCCCGTACTACTACGCCGGTGTGAGTTACGACTTTGCCGCAATGGGCACTTTTAAAACGTTCAATTTTAAGAAAAAACCATCTTCGGTTAAAGCGCTCCCATGAAATGCCGCTGAGCTATAGAAATTGAAAAGTAACAAAATCAGAGTTTCCGTGTATTTTCAATGGGAAATCTTAAGTAGAGCACTTAAAATTAATATTAAATCATAAAAAAGTCATCACTATGAGTTTAATAAAATAAAAGTCATAATTTCATACATTTCCAACTTTGAGTTTGAAGATCTTCAGAACGACTCACTCTATAAAAAAAATTAATTTGAGCTTTTTTGTAGAGCATTCAATTTCCTACTTAAATAATTTGTCAGCTCATTTCTACAATGCTCAAATGTCAAGCTATAAAAATAAGAAAAAATCAAAATTTTTTTCCAAGTTATTTGTATGGAAAATTTAAATTTAAAAACAGGCACCTCTAAATGTTAATATTAAGAGCTCAAATTTTAAGAGGCTTCGTTTTATACTTATTTTATATGCCTGCTTTTTCGTTGAAAAAAAAAATTTGCTCAAAAATGACACACCCTAGTGTACAATGTACCTACATATTTTTTTCATCCAGTAAAAAAAAATAGACACGACAAATATTTGTTACTTTAAAATTGTCAGACGAACAGTACCCCTCCACATAATTGTCAGATTACCATCCTGGAGGACGAAGACATCAAGTTGATCCCTCTGCATAAAAACCTGACTCGCTCGAGTAAAGGTCACATTTTTTTTACATTTTTAAAAATCAGCCATGACTTTTGGTCACGTTTACATCGTCAGTCATAGGACACTTTTTTGAGTTCACTTTACAATAACCTTAAAAATCTGACACGCTCGAAGAACTTTTATTTTTTTATTTTTCACCTTTCTATACGCCCACCTCCGCCCAGTTAATGGTCAGATTAATATTTATCGGTTATCAGAAAGACAAAGAGCGTATACTCTATGAATGTCTGACGCGCTCGAGTATTTTTATGTGAAAAAATACACGCTCTTCCCCCCACTGAAATGGAAAACTTGACATAAACTTTTTTTGTTTTAGAACGTAAACTTCACAATCCAATAACTCCCCATGACGTTTTAGTAACTGAAAATTTAGCATCCTGGGCTTCCCTACTAGTATATTTGAATACAGCCAAATGCATCAAGTACTTGAACCTACCGCCATCTAAAAGTTTCATTGGTTAAGAAACTGATTAGTTTCAACCATGTTTAGAGTTTTTGACTCTGGTGTAAATATAAATTTGATCAGAATCTTGTTTATTACAGTTTAGTTCATGTACATTCCTTAAAAAAAAAATAGGCCAATATTTCGAAAGGCAAAATTACAAAAACGTAGAATCACGAATACTCAAAGTTGCGAAACCCCAACAATTTTGAATCCCAAAAATTCTGACTTCGGAATCACAAAAACTGTTGTAGATCGAATTGTTTTTTTTGGAAAACAAAGCAAAAGATTTTTTTACCATTTTTCTCACAGTTTTTGAGATTGTTCCAAAAATAGAGTTTAAAAAAAGGTTTAGATCTTTTAGCTATCTTTTACGTCAGATTTTTTTTTCGATTGAATGTCGTCTTTTTTCGCAAAAAAAAACTTTTGCCATACACTCTACAGTTTTTGGCAGCCCTATTCAACTCCAATCAAATCGACTTTTTCCGAGAACTCCAGAAATGAAGACATCAATACAGTAAACAAATGTTTATTGCCAAAATATTTCTTAAATTAGTGATGTAATGGCCAATCCACTCCAACCGCTAAGCTAACCACTCATTCTACATACACAAATACAATTTGATACCTATGCTCTCAAAATTTGCTTAATACTCTGGGTCTAAAAGCTTTTGAAATTTAGTTGGAAAACATTCTTGCATAATATTTACCCTATTTTGTATAACCCTACAAAAAGTAAAATAGGCGCTTGTTAAGTGTGCTACTTCTATTTGTACTCATCAATCAAAACTCGCTTAGTGATAAAATTATTAGATTGCTTCGTAAGCAGTATTTATAAGATACATTTCTCGTAGTTTTGTTATCAGCTGTGGTACCTTTATACTTTGAGTAGAATTGTTTGATATCAAACAACAATATATTTTGGTAGAAAGATAAATTAAGGCACAAAAGAAAACTCAGCACGGCAGTTTCGAGTCCAAATACTGTTTCAAATGCTCGACATCGTACAAATTTGAGTAAATTGTTTGCAGCTTCATATGACAGCAGAAGGAACAGAGGGTCATAGAATTAGAAATACTAAGATCAGTTGAAGACTACAAGTCCGAAGTACTTCCTTGCAGAAGACAAGTCAAGACCAACTCAGCTCATGTTGTAATGTTCCAAGGAGAAATAAAGGGAAACTTGTCAAAAAGGCAACATAATAGAACTTTCCCCGAACGGTATTGCGAGGAAAAAAAATTTGCACGACTTCGTAGTAGTTCGTACGACCCAACTTGCGATTATGTGCTAAGTACAACATCAAAATCTTAAGGCTGAGTACAAGGTTTTAGTATTCGCTCTTAATAATAGATTTGATGGCACAGGGTTGCCAACTACACATTAATTATGAAAATTGAAAAAATAACATAAAATATTGAAAAAAAATTTAATTGAATATCCCAATTAACCTTCTTCTATAACCGCGTAAAAAAAAATAACACGTATACCCGCGCACGGTCTCTGGGACCGAAACTCATGAGGGATCACGAAGCTACCATAAAGCACATTGTGTCAAATTGCACCACTACTAAAATATTTGGGAAAAAGTTATTTTTTCGGTCTCACAGACCAATGAGCGGGTATACGAAAGTTTAAGTTTCAAGGAAAATTCTAAAAATTGAATTTCCATCTTTTTGCACAATATGTTGTATTTTTTTATGTTTAGACGTTTAATTTTTATTCTTCACAGCTGTTTTCGGTAGCACTCTGGATACAGATATCTAAAAATAAATAAATAGAATGGATCAACTGAGGGGTGAGGGAAGCTACAATTTTGTGCCGATTCCGAACGGCTTATTGGGAAAGCGCTCTTCGTGGCAATGAATTTTCTGTCGGAGGACCAGCCAATTCTTCGAACCACGAATTATCCCTCAACTCGCCACAGGTTTTTGCTGTGGCGATTTGAGGGCTGGTAAATGTGTTTTTATCCAAATGACAAGGATGTGTGGTTATTTTCTGGCTAAACGTTTTTTGAGGACTTTGAGGAAAACCTAGGTCAACTCTAGGGCTCAAAAAACACTCATTTTGACATTCAGGCAACTTTAGGTTTCTCAAAAAACGCTTTCTGGCGACCCTAGGGCTTCAACGAACAAACCTTAAAACGAGCCTACGAACTGAATTTTATTTAATTTTGGTGTTGGCCACGAGTTTACCTTTGTCAATCAAAGAATCACTAAAAATTAAGGGAAATTTTGACCCTTACCATTTTGAAACAACTTCAAAACTTCAACTTCAATTCACAGGTAAACATTTGATATAAGAGAAAACACGAAAAACGCTATGGTGCTCTGGGAGTTTTTCAGGTCGCTGATTATGGTGAGTGGGTTGGTTAACCTTCATCACATCACGTTCAAAGTCATTTGAAGATCAAAGTGACTTGATGCGACCGAAAAAATCTGAATCATACTGTGGGTAATTTGTAAGTTTTTGAAACCTCTAAAGTTGACACCTAGGGTAACAATGAAATGTAGCAATGATTTTCATGCACAATGCTTGTGTTTAGACAAGCCTAATTGAAATTTTATATTAAGCTCTGTTCTTGCTCTTAGCGTTACCCAGAATCGACGACGTGGACGTGGCAAATTTCCGATCCTGTCTCGTAAGTTTTTTATGAGTAGTTGCCATGATGGCATGTAAGCCGTCACCCAGGGACTTTGCCGGATAGTGAGACAACTCCGTTGCCCACCGTCACCACGTGGAGGTGCCCAGGGGGCAACTACATCTTTATATTAGATTTTAAACTTACAAAATACACACAGTATGATTCTAAGGATTCCTTATAAGCGAGTTACCATATGATAATGTCTTAGGCGACCACCGCATAACAGCTATTTGGTTAGAGACAAAGTCTTACGGTCAGACTAACAACAGAATCCTACGTAGAAGCCTTAAAAACATGCGCAAAAACTTTTCGCTGATTTTTCGTGGAAATACATATGTTGATTTGACCTTAAAATGACCTTAAACAAAGGCAAAAGGCTAAACAAACTACGGAATCGTATTCAGGGACCTCAAAAACATACGCATGATTTCTTATGATTTTTTCGGTCGCATCAAGTCACTTTGACCTTCAAATGACTTTGAACGAGATGTGATGATGGTTAACCAACCCACTCACCATAATCAGCGACCTGAAGAACCCCCAGAGCACCATAGCGTTTTTCGTGTTTTTTCTTATATCAAATGTTGACCTGTGAACTATTGATGCCTTCCCACCAATAAAGGTAGCATACTAAAGTATTTACTACTAAGTTTGTAGTACTAAAAAAAATTCTTCCAACCGCAACACTTGCTGCTACGCCCATCCTGAAGATGCCAAACAAATCTGACTCACTCCACTGTCGTTCGCCATTTGCTTCAAAATCGAGTCACCAGTCACCACATTTAAAATCTAACCAAAAAAGTGTCTCCGTGAAGACCAACGCTCTACTCTGAGTTTTACCATTGTGTTGTATTTTGTATTTTGTTTATCTCTGTGTTCCAAATAGAAAACTCTTCTCTATCACTCTCTATCGCGGATGTTAACTAAAAACAAATCAATACAAATTCCTCACCACCACCATTGGAAAACGACTGACTCTCAAAACGAAACTAGTGCTCGCCCATCACACAACCCACATTAGAAAGGGGCAATAGATAAGATAACAAACGATAACGACGACATCCAAAAAAGAAAAACGCCATTTTTTGGCAGTTGCTAATATGGAGTTTAAGGCATGTTTGAATCAAAATGTGTAAAAACTCAGTTCTTTAGACTAATGCTGTACCGCCTGTCTGCCTTCTAAGTGGCTTTACTGTAGCCATTTTAACAATTTCAACAGTTGATACACTTATACCAATTATTTAACTTAACCTTTTACAACTTTTTATAAAACAGTTGAGGTATACCTCATATCTGTGTTCTTTAAATCGCTTGGATCATTGAAGATGAAATCTCCTTAATGGAGCTTACATTTAAGTACTAGAGGATTACATGAACAGAGGAGGTGTGGGATTGCCTCTTTTTCTTACTCCTCCGAGAGTTATTAATTCTCACCCAGTTGTCTGAAACTGGCAAAAACTGGACTACTTCATTTCTGATAAGGTATGATTGAGGGTTGAGGGAACTGTGTATGGCCTCAGCGCTTCCCAAATAAATAGGGTGGCGCAACAGAGCGAGGAGCCCCAGGGCCTAGCGTCTTTCTCACAACCATGCCTTGTGAGGGTATGGAGGAGACTTACAATTTTCTGCCGGTTCCGAATGGATAACCGAGAAAGCGCTTTTCATGGCAATGAATTTACTAACGGAGGACTTTCCAATTCCTCGCGAAAGGCGATACCCGTGGAAAAGCATTTTTGCCTTTGTTGGGATCTCTATTGTGTCACCATATTTATTTCTTTAGTCATTAACGGTGACTTCCTTTCTGAGTATCTTTAGGCTGTTATTTTGAACATTGCTAAACCGCGCAGTCTGTTCGTATGCTTAGATCTTTAAAACTACGCAATGGATTTTTCTTCGGTTTTTTAAGAGGTAGAGTGATCCAAGAGTAAGGTTTATATGTATATCTCATCCCCATATTTCCATGGGAACGGGAACTTAGAAACTGCTTGACATTTCAAAATTCTTTCACCATTTGTATTGCAAAGGCTCAAAAACTGCTGAGCAGATTTGAATAAAATTTAGAACAGAAATGGTTTTGAACCTGATAAATGACATAAGCTTTAGTTTATTCCCATATTTCCTCCGGAACGGGAACATAACCGGGAACATGGAAAATACTGGACCGATCTTCCACCGTTAGAGTGCCTCATTGTCTTTGAGTAACATAGACTATATTTCATCCACATTTCCCACCGGAATAGAAAGTTGGAAACTACTTTACTTAATTTACTCCATTCAATCATATTAGGGCCTGAATAACGCCGCGTCGGAAGTGTCAGCTAGTTGAAGTACATATAACTATCTAACTCTCTTTTCTTCGAAGTTCAGAAAAAAGAGGAGTACTTGAATCATCTCTCAAGGCATAACTACTGGATAAGGGTTTGAAATTCCTTCCCTAATTTTTACCTAGTTTTCAAAATGAAATTCTACTTTTCTTTTTATTACAGAGAACGTCGTTAACTCATCAATTCCCGGTGTCACCCGTAGGTGACACTTGGTTTTAAATTGTTTTCCATCATACCATCTTTGCCTAGGTGACACCCCCGTAAAAAAAGAGTTGTGGTGAAATTTTTTTTTTTGGTATTTACTAAACCCATTTATATTCCTCAAAAGCAAATAGTATTTATTTTCTCAAATACAAACCTGGGAATTGAAGAGTTAATAAATAGTTTCCCTTACCAGCACAATCCTACCTATTTAGCAAACTTGCAAACATCCTCTGCCTCATAGAAACACTATCTTATGCCTTAATTAATTCGCAAAGTAGCATGGGACACGCAATTAATTCAAAAAGACGTGCTACTTTAAGCAATTGGCAAATGGTTGTAGCCGTGTCTGTTCTAATAAAATATGTCTTGTCTCCTTCTTCAAGTCGTTAAATGTTTTTTATTGCTGTCAACTGAATAACTCAATCATCATCACAACCCTCAGTTGAAGATGATATGAACAATTGAACACTTTCCAATTTTATTTCCAGATAGATATCTGATAGCTGAAAGTGTCTTTTCATTGAAAGATCTACTCATAGGTAGATAGGTACATTTGATCTGAAAGTCGATATCTTATCTATTTATGTGGCCACATTTAAGTTGAAATGAAACTAGATAAACAATTTAATGGAAAAGATATGTTGGATTATATCTACAAATATATTCAAGCTTATCTATAAGGACAATTAATGTTCTGTTTAAATATTTAAATTCATCGCAATAAAATCCCCACTAAATTCAACACAATGTTGCCATACTTAAGAATTTTTTCAGTTCCTTTCTCTCTTGAAGTACTCTCAAAATAGCCTCTTGGCTCTTGTCAACGTCATCATTTCACTCTAACCGGTAACATTTCCTCAACCAAAAATATCACACAGTCTGCTTACGTAATCAGGTCGTTTACCACGAAATGCAATAACCCACCCCACCACACGAACACACCCATCTTTGATATCTCCTATCAATGCGTAAAACAAAATCGAAAGTTTGTTGACACATGAGAGACGAGAGTCGCCGCCGTCGTCTAGAAGTAGAACATCACAAAACACAAAACTTAAAAACAAAAAACAAGATACATTTGTATCCGTACAGCGAAAAGCATATCATTGTCCTCTTTACATTGACACTATTTCGCGCTGCGCTTGAAGATGCACTTGCACTTGTTGATTGTGTCTAAACATAACTAGCTACGTCGAAGGTGAAAGCAAAAGCTTCGTTGGCTATTTTTGAACAAAATAAAATTAAAAAAAAAAGAAACTATGAATCTTCAAGATGCGCTACTAAAACAATGTAACTGTAAATTTTCAATAACAAAACCAGACAAAAGAAGATTCTCTTAAGCGATTTCTGGTTCGTGTTCAATTGCATTTTGGGTGTGTATCTTTTTTAACTCAGGCAATGTATCCATAATGAAAAAAATGATGAAACACTTTTTGCGATAAGGTTCTTTTTTTATTTCGTCTGATTAAGTAAGTCGATTTCGATTTTTGGGGGCAAATTCAATTGTCATAAATGACCTTCAGAGTTCTCTGGAAGAGAACACTAAAATTGTTATTCACATTCACACTATCGTCATAGTTTAGAAAGAAGCACAAGGTACATTTTTGCGTTTTGAAAAGGCAGTTAATTTTCACTTTTACGACGCACACACTTCTGGATTTAAATAATTAATTTTGCACTTATTATGCTCACCCTGAGTGCGTTTGTTTAATATTCTTTTTGTGTTGATATTTGAATATAATTTTGAAATCGTTTGTTGGATTAATTTTTTTTAAAACGTTCACTTCACCGCCGGATTGAAAACTGAATGAGAAAATGTATTTCAAGGTGACCTCTAAACTACCGTCAGCTGTTGAAAGGGGGAGCTTTTTCTTTAGCTTCGACGAACGATTGCGGTGGCGTTCGATTGTGTGTACTGTTACAGCACACCCCCAAAAGCCAAAAGTAAGTGCCCCAAAAAAAAACATAAAAGCAAAACTCAAAGTCCGTAATTCCGTATGAGCGCGCAAAAGAGAATAAGCACGTGGAAGTAGTGCTTTTTGCTGTTTGTTTATAAAGCCGGTTTTTTCGGGTACTGTTATTGTTTGCAGTATGTGTGTAAGTTGAGTTGTCCATTCAAAATATCCACTGAACTTATGCAGTGGGTACTGTTATTGTGTGTATCTGACAGATGGGAGAGCTTTTATGCGTGTTGAAGTTCAATGTTGCCAGTAGTACCTAACTGTTGCCTTTATTCATTTTTGCAAATTAAAATCAAGTTTTATAGTCTTTTGTTTCTCTTGTGTCTTTTATAGGGTCCTACCAGAGTACCGCACAAATATATGGGAAGCCTGCGATTTTCAACTCATGAGTGATTCCTAAACACTTAATATGAATTTGAAATGTTAAAGCTGATCTGTGGATGGTGTCCAATTAAATCTGTCACTGGATAGACTAATCTGCCTTAATAGAGATCACTTCACTGCGGCGCACCTTCCATAGGACAGGACATGTACGCATACAATCCGCTCAACCGATTTATGTTGGAACTGCATGAATAACAAAGAGGAAGAAGCAGTCGTCTTGTTCGTGCCTACAAAAACCCAAGGGTGCTTGATACATTCAAGCCGTGTTTTTTTCCAGTCAGTGGAAATACAGTAAAAATTCAATTGTTGAAACATTTTATAGTAAAAACCAAGGATGGTTACATAGTGGACACAAGTTTGTAGTATTAAAGTTAGACTGGGCCAAAAAAATATTTTCTTTTTAAATCTATTAAAAACATCATTTGCTATGACAAAAAGAATACCATAAATGTTTGAGCCCTTAAAAAAATAAGTTTTCTATATCTTGGAACACACCTCATTTTAGTGTCAACACTTTAAACCACTTTGAGCCAAACAAACTTATCGACAGAAATATTCGTGTAGGAAATTGAATTTTCTTCAAAAAAGGTCTTTTTAAAAGTTTTCTTTCGACTAACGGTTTCCGAGAAATGAAGATTTCAAACCTCATTTGCTTTTTGGTTTCACTTTTACATTTTTTAACTAACAAACTATGTAATCAATAAATGAAAAATTACAAAAATGTTTATGAAAGGAAATTTAATGCTCTACAAAAAAGGTCTCATAAAACTTTTTACTAAAGCACTTCCTTCAGAAGTTATTCGCTATTGAAGTTTTTATTTTTGTTTCAACGCGAATTGCGCACATAACCGATTTAAATGAGTTCTTGTACACGAAATTGTTTTGAGCAGTGCATTTTTTCGCATTTATCAATTCCAAACTTACCCACAGCAAGAAATAATATACCTATTTGCTTCCGATGTTTGTTGTACTAAGCGAGAGTATAAAATATGACAAGCACCACCTACTTACTCACACCTCACATTCCGAAACAAAGAAACCATTACTTAGCTCTTTGTTTTGCTTAAAAGCCGTGTGTTTGTTTTATCAGCGATCATGGATGTAACATACTACTCACATATATGAGAATATTTGGTGAATAATCAGCTCTCATACCATTAATACTACTTACACATAAGAGTCAAAACAAAGTATTTGTACTGGAATAAAGTAAGTAAAAACATTGCGAGCACCTTTCTGATAAGTCTGTGCGCCTGCTTCTACCGAGAAACTGAGTGAAGTTTTACTTGGTTGGCTGACTGTACTGTGATGGCTACTTTTGCAGGCAGAGTGAGGTTTCTTCGTACTTACAAACAGTGATACAGAGTCAAACTATACAATAGCCCAAGAGTTCTAGTTGAAATGATCACTTGCTATATTTTTTGTCAGAGTTCTGCAGATTAGGTTAGTGCAACAAACCAATGAATATAACCATTTAATGAAGTTGAAAGAAAATGGTTTTTCAAACGTTCCAGTGGTAAACCAAGTAACAGATTTTAACCGCCTTGAAAATGTTTTCAATAATTTTTTTTCGTAAATATTAATTTGTTTTGGGCAGTGTGATTTGTTTGCCTTTCTTTAATTTGAGTTCACAGCTCACACAACCGCGAGGCCAGATATGAAAAACACCTCCCACTAACTACTCACACATAAAGAGTTCTTTGCTGTCTCTTAGCTTGCTTTAGACGTACATCGCGTCGTTTGTATGAATGTCAAACCATCGATCGTGGATGTGTCACATCAACACCCATATGAGTTTATTTCGAACCTACACAATTAGAGGGTACACTACAGACTAAAGGCCTACTACTCATCAAAAGAGCGAAAATAAAATATTTGTTATGGTATGCGTAAGAAAAAATAATGCAGCACCTTGCTGATTGTTCTGTGCGCCTGGTGCTGTTGGAAAGCTAGGTTCGGTTTTATTCAGTGGTTGGGACTTTATATTTGTACAATTCCAGCAGGCTAGATTTTTTGCACAGCTCTTACACGAACGCATAAATACAGATGAGGTGGTCATTTGATATCTATTTTTGGTGGACGTAACAATACTGATACCACACACATTACTTACTCATACATTGCGTCCTGCCTTACTTTGAATATTGAATAGACAGGGTGGGTAAAATATAAGCTTCTTTTTAAAAATGGGGTAAAATGCCAATTAGTTTTTTTTGCATACATTATTGTTTTAAATAGTAAGAGCAAACAAACAACACTGCGTCGTTCAAGTTGCTGCCTTGGCTGCAGTCACTCAAGTTTTTCAAGACTTTGTTTCGGGCTGTAGCTCACGAATTGCTTATGGGTCCTTCACGGTTCACTTTAAAAAAATCGAAAAAGATCAAATCACAGCTCCGACGCGACCAATTGTGGTGTGTGCCTCATTTTGCCCAAAACATCTGCTCAAAAAACCCACTGTTTGGGCCACAGAGTACTGAAAGAAGTTTCAATATTTCAAAAACCTTGTTGAAATGTTAAGCGCTTGATTTTGTTTCGCGGAGGTATGCCACTTTCTGCCAAAATGTTGACCGGGAAACATCTGGCTGTGTTAAAATAATCTATGATTTAAAAAGAAATCATTAAGTGGGTCACCCTATATGTTTTAAATAGTTTTGTTTTTGTACACTCATTTGTTTTGGGCAGTGTAATTTTTTTTTTGCTCATCGCACGTCTCGAATTCAAACTCACACACCCATACCAGTAGTTTAAGTTAAAGACGACAAGGGCCACCCACTAGTTACTCACACATAAAAGTCGAAACAAAGCAGACCAGAAGGCATCCATCTCACACAGCATGTGAGTTTTGGCGGGAACACAGACTATCATTCTGATATAACTCATACATAGAGTCAAAGAAAAATATTCTGGTTAGCGTAGGTGAAACTTTCTGGACCCCTTTCTGATATTTCTGCGCGCCTGGTGCTGCTCAGAAGCTAAGTGAGGTTTTCTGTGGATATCTTTTTTTCACTTCTGTGCTTCTTCTTACACATACAATTAATTCCCCAGTCATTAAATTGTTTTTGTGTTTTGGGCAGTGGATTTTTGCCTTTGCTTATTCTACTTTTGTTTCAATTTACACAAACAAAAGTATGTTAGTTTTCAGTTGGCTGGCTACTTGCTTCTTTTCTGCTGGCCTAGTACATGCGCCTGGTAGCGCAATTCATTTTTATCAGAACAAATGCATGTAATTTTTCATAGGTAGATGTGGAAAATGGTCTGTAAGTTGAGAAATACACCTTCGATTGGCAAATGGAAGGTGTCATAGGAAAGCTGAATAAACACGCTTTCTGTTCTGATTAAAAACAAAACTTACCTCCATAGCAAATATCGCTGGTAGGACTTTGGAAAGTTATTTCAATTTTTTTTTTTTCAGTATGGAGTGGAAAAAGTTGAATACTTTTATGAACTTTCTGTTTGCCTTCTTTTAATGTGCAATAAGATGAATATTTATGACAAATAGATGGTATAAATAATATCGTAATATTAAAATATTTCTGCAAAATCAATGATTGAAAAGTAGTCAACATATAGAGTAACCTGGTCATTTGTTGTATGAGGCATTCGTTTAAGCCTGAAAAATTCTGTTTAACACTAACAGAGATTTATCGGCTGAGCCCCTTACTGGCTTTAACTTTGTTTAATTATTTCTGAGTTCTGAATCCATAGTAAGCTGAGATGTTCAGTAGGCTAAGAAAAGAAAATTACGTCGAAAAAAAGCACTCATACGCCACAGTCGATATGATCAAACGAGGTAGCAATCAAATATTTAAGATGCTGGAAGACATTGGATCAGCTCTTGATTTTAGAGTTTACCTCCAGTTAAACTTAACACTTGAATAAGTTAGCTTTTACATCATTGCTTAAGTAGCGCAACTGGGACAACGAAATTATAGGATTTTTGAACGTACAAATATTTTGTCTTGATGAAGAGATAAAATTCTTCATTTATATGGGAAAAAATATCTAAAGCTCATCAAACGGCAGACAAACTTTGAATGTCAAAACTAAACAGCGATCTGTAGTGAATAATGCTGTACTCTTTTTTTACATTTTTAAGCATCTCTAGACCAACTTTAAATCTCTTATGTGATGTTCTGCTCTGCAAGGACGTCCGATTTTGATTTCATGTTATTGGCGCATATTAAAATTGTTTTTTTTTCAGATTTGATGATGCACTCACAGGAATGGTAGAGAGAACAAAACGCTAGGACTGCCTGGATAACCTCAAGCTGTTGTACCAAAACATCTACGAGCATTAACCCCGGAAGGGAGAGCTTGCAGTTTCTATCCACGACACTGATCCTAAAAGTAATATTAAAATAAAACACTTTAATATGAAATTAAAACTGGAGTGGTCTTTTGTTCGTAACATCTCTAGCTGCGGTCAAGCATTTAGTGAAAGTCTCACTTAATACTAAAGTAGAGCCCAAGTCTACAAAAATTGAAATAGATTGCTTACAAAATTCAATATTTTCTTCTACTTTTTTATAGTTTATAATGTGACGCAATAAAACCAAAGAAATATTTCTAAATATAGAGTTTTAATAAATTAAATATTATTATTTAGTATTTTAACTTAACAACCCTGTGTAATGAACTTTCATTATATTATAATATTTATAACTTATCTCGAAATGAATTGAGTTACCGGACCTTACACTATTATTACTTATTCACTGTAAATACTAAAGGCGCTGATTCATCTTCTGGGAGATCAACTTTGGTTACAGTCTGTCCTTCGATGTCTTCATAATCGATCGATGATGATCGATGCAATTTGTATTGAGCTACTTTTTCATTCTTTGTTATTACCAAGGATGCCGGTCGACCTGGAGATACACAAATTTAAACCATTAAAATCAATAGAAATAAAAAACAAAATTGATAACTTACCAGTACTATTTTTACTATTTCTTCGCTCCACTGGCAATGTTTGCTTCTCAGATACATACTCGATGTGTGGTAGATTATTGTTTCCCTGTTTGATTGAGACACGTTTGTCAGTCTTTGGAGCTCCACCAGTAAATGAAGTTGATTGTTTCAAAATTGAATCACGACGTTGGATTAGAGGCGATGGTGGAGTAGAAAATGATGGTGGCAAAGATGTTGGCAGCAAATTTGTTGGTAGATCTAATTCTGTGGGAGAGATTTATATGTTTATGCAGACACGTAGGACGATTTTTTATAAAGTTTTTCTTTTATTTTGTTATTTTGCACCAGCCAAGCCAAAAACGTCACCTTCTTGAGCATCGAATTTATTTGTCAGTAGGAAGGGCACAACATTGAATGGTTAAGTGTATTGAAGAATTAATTTAGTTCGATTCAATTTTCAAAATGTAATGCGCTTTTAAAACATCTCTCCAACGAAAAAGCATCGTAGCGCAATTCAACAGTTGCAATTGAATTTTTGTACGAAGAATATTGCTTACTAGGATTGTAAAAACATTTTTCTACCGTCCCATTAACGTTAAGAATTGTCTTTAAGGGACGGTGATTCTTAGAGCAAAGCGCCAGCGCCGCAAAAGACAAATAAAGTTAAACAAAAGAGCTGATTATGAAAGCTTATTTATTCAATGTCACCCAGACTAGGTTCATCAACGATGCAATGTTAAAGTAGACCTTAACGAGCAAAAAAAAGGGTATTTCATCATCAACAAAAATCAACAAAAGATTAGAAAATAGGTCTGAAACTGCGTTAAAGAATAGAAAAATCAATTCTTCAGTTAGCATAACGACCGCTGTCATGTGAAGTGATTAACTCAAAAGAGCGATATGAAACCAGATTTTCTGCCAATAAAAAACAAGCTGACTAAAGTAGAGCGTTACCTTACTCTATTGTATGCATAAGGACCTTTAATTAGAAGGCATAACCGACGAATTTGAGAAAAACTGAGTTACCTGGACAATCACCAGATACAAAATCCCTTAAATCCAAACACAAAAAGGTTGTCTTTTCATATTGAGTTGGTTAAATGGCATTTTATCAAGCTATTCATTCCTTTTAGTATAATAAAAGAAGTGTTATGGCTTTTAGGAAAATTAGAAAGTGCTAAGGAAGGAGACCACGATGCACATTGATTTAAAATTTTTTTTAAACTAGTTTTTGTAACGTATCATCAAAAAATATACAAGGGTGTTTGAAACCGGATATAGATTTTATAAATTGTAGCCCGATCAGAAGTGGTAAAAAATTGACTGCGTCGTTCGAAGACATCTTGAGACTTGAAACAAGTGATCATTCAAAAGAAGATCATAATTTACACAGAGACGTCGGTTTCATTGATGCAAGTATGTACAAGGTGGCTCAAATATAACTTCGAAATAGTTGAAAACTTGTTTACCGGGGGTGCACACCTCTGAGAAGTAATGCAGCAGAGAAAAATCACCATCTTCCTTAGGTGGCGCAATAAAATGAAGAATGTCGCATCTTGCCTAACTACTAGCTTAGAATCGGGCTGAATGGAGGAGCGGTATAGTTGAGACCTTGGCTCATCATGAGCTATATGCGCCACTTCTTTTTCTTCTTCCTTTTTGGCGTTACGAGCATCGTAATTTCGAAAGGATTACAGCTCTCCCACTAATCTGTTTCATACTAGTGATCCGCCCGTTCGGTACGCCGCGAAATTGAATTGTTGACCTGTCGTTGGTATATCATCCGGAATATCTCAGGGATTAACTCTTGAGCTAAAACCCGTGAAAAAAGTCTGTGATTTTGAAAGACATAGTTCATTGCGAGGTTGCAGTTGACTCTTAGGCCCTTATTGCGAGTGTCGCCTAACATTCGATGCGACAAGGGTCGAAAGCTTCGATAAATTTTCCTTTTGGTATTGCGTATCTCTATCGACAAGGATTTCTGTTACTGTGAATAATGAAAGTAGTCTTTGTGAATAAATCCTATAATTTGACATTTGAGTTAGTTTCAGTGATAGTCGAACGCAAAAATACAGACGATAACAACCGAATTCAAAATTGAAAGTATCGAACAATAAAAATACGCAATACCAAATTTCATTTTCGATGTTCGACTATCGACAACCGTCGTGTATCGACAGCCAAACGACATTCGCAATAAGGGCCTTACTCAAGTCTTTGAATCATGGATGAAAAGTGTTCTAGACGGTCTTTTTGTGAAGTAAATAGAAAGGAGTTCCTTCTTAAAGAAAAAAAAAAAATTTACCGCCTCATTAGCCTCCGCATAAAAAACGGTACATGTGGAGACTATTGACTGTTCAGAGCTTGGGCCACTAGTGCAAGGGTCTATTTTTTTTTAACATGGTAGTTTTGCGCAGTGACAGAGTATCAGTTTTTAGGCTGGACGTGGGATTTTATGCTGAGCATGTCGTTTAGACGATGCCCTTAAGGTTCTAACTGAAATAATAAACACCTTATTTCCATGTACCTTATTTGCTTGTATTGCCACATTTAGTGGAAATGTCGTAGCTCCAGTTTGAAATGAATATAAGAATTTATTAGATTAATAAGAATTAATGAAGTTTAATGGAGCTTAATGAATCAATAAGATACGAGAAAGAGTCGGAAAAAAATGCCACGCCAGGATTTATATTGAGAGTTCCATCTTAAAAAATATTCAACACAACTTGCAATTAACGACCATAAAAAAAGTTTCTAATCCAACAACGAAGAGACGCATTGATTAAACAATTCCGTTTGGTAAAAATAAAAATGGTGTCAAACTCTGCCAAATGTTTTGAAAATATCAATCGCGCTGCTTTTACTTTCTCTTAAATGATGCAAATATTGCCAAACAATGGCAATGGCCTTTTGCTACTAATTCCAAACTGAGTTAACTGTTTTAACGCCTCCAAGACCTTTCAAAGAAGGAACATAAGTGCAATTAGACGAAAATTAGAGTATGAAGAAGGTTGACATAGGATCGACAAATATGATATTATCTTTATACTCGATATGAGCAAAGTAGAATAGAAGTATAGGTAGAAAAGCTAACGCAGTAAACAACAAACAAGAAAACCCTGGAGTTCTTCCCATTTTCAAATAAACAATCACTTAATGAAATAGCATAGCTGAGAAATGCTTAGCATTTAAACACATCACATTTACAAAATGAATCGTTACAAAGGTAAATTATTCAAATATATGCTGTAGCTTAAAACAATTCCACTTAAATTTTAACACAAAACCACTTAAAGTACATATAAGAAATGCCCAATGATTCCCTCATCCAATGAATGTGATACGAATGACAATACTACGCGAAGCTAATTCCATATTTACACACATGCAAATTGTAAGCACACCAACAACCAAACCAGTTAAATTAAAAATAAATGAATAGAAAAAACAAAAAAATATTTAAATAAGTCACCCAAAATTTGCTTAAAAAAAAAACACCACAACTTTGCTGTGAAATTGCAAATATATTTATCCCTTCGAGTTAAAATTATCATAATCAAGTTTGTTTTTATTTTCAAGCTCATGCTTTCACTCATTTTTCCTGACGTTTTTTTAGTTACATTGTTTGTTTAGTTCAATACAACAATTTATAGTTCCTGTTGAAATAATAATTCAGTTAGCAACATCCTAAGCCATAGCGAAATATACTTTTAAGTTTAAAGGTTAAATTTAATTTATTAACAAAAATACTGTTGGTTTTTTTTATAGACTAATATAATTATATAAATTCATGGGTTTAATGTTAAAAATAAAATAAATAAATGCAAATAAGCAAAAAAGTAAAACATAACCATTGCACCATTCGCTTTCGTTTTTCTTGATTTTCAATTTGATTTTGTTTAAAAATAACATTTATAGTTACACGTGTGTGAAATACAATTATATTTGTTTTTGCGTACCTATACATAAGCCGCCACACAATTGATATGTTGGTTATTTACAAATCGATCTTAAAATTAAAACTCTTTGTTAGAGAAACGTAATGTTAATGATTGGTTAACTCTATGAAGTGATGTACTAACAGAAAAATATATTGCCTTTAAAATAATTATTGTTACATGTTATAAAAAGACAACTGGTCACCGTGTGTGTGTGTGTATGTTAGGTTACAAGTTCTTATTTTATTGATTATGTAGATTTGATATCTGTTTATAACCAATTTTTCTTTGTGTTTCCTCTTTTAATTGAACTTTATTTGGCGGAGATTTGGTGTTTCAGTTTGTTTATAAAAGCCAGTTCATGAAACAACAATTTGATCACAAACTTGGTTAGGCACTTTGGAAAACTATGTACCCAATCTATAAAAAAAACGTATTGAGAATTCTTTGGAGCTCAAAATTAAACTCTTTCTTCTCGAATTACTTTCGTTTTATTTGAAATTACTTTCTTGTTCTTGCCAAGGGTCTTACCCTGCGTCTCATTCGGGAAGAAAAATGTTTGTATTTTTTATCTGGAAATTGTGGAATACTTCGATTTAAAAATGACTATTTCAAAGAGAAAGCACAGAAAATATTCACGTGCCATTCGATGAAATTCAAACCTGAGAACTAAACTCTATATAAATCAAAACAAAAACCAAAATGGATAATTTTCTTTGTTATTAAAGGGTTTTTCAACAAAAGTAGAGCGACGGGGACAGCAAACGGCGCCATATTTCTTGCCGCTCTTTTGACATTTCTCTTTATTTAGTAAGGTTTGCCATTTCATGATGGAAAGATATACGAGCCAACAACGAATCGAAATTATTAAAATTTACTACCGGAATTTGGAGTCAGTGGCCTCAACGTTAAGAGCGCTACGTCCAATTTATGGTCGTCATAATCGTTCTAGGAAAAATTTGAATCCACAGGCACAGTACAAAATGTTCCCGTGCCAGTGAGACAAAGAAGTGCCCGTAGTTTCGAGAATATTGCCGTCGCAATATATATAATAACGGTTGACGCCGTTAGACTATTTCCTGGGGGGCTACGTCAAGTCTATGGTCTATGCCAACAAGCCAGCGACAATTGATGAACTTCGTCCGAATATCGAACGTGAAATTGCAGCAGTATCGGCCGATTTATGCTTGAAAACCGTCGAAAATTGGGTTCAGCGTCTGGACTTCTGCAAGCGTGCCCGTGTTGGTCATGCAAAAGAAATCGAGTTTCATACATAATGGCATCAAACGTACTTTAACAGGAATACAAAATTTAATTGATATCCAAAACCGTTTTTGTTTTATTCAACTTTTGTAGCGCTCTTATTGAAAAACCCGATACTTCCTTCCATATTTAAGTAAACTAACTGGCCGCCGGCGTATCTCCGCCCATGCTGTGATCGGATTGAGCAAATTAAGGAAAGTAGTATCTAAGTTTCCGTTTCAGTAGGAATATGGGGATGAAATGTAGTCTATGTTACTCAGGATAACTCAAACAGTGAGAGAATTTTTAAAATCAACCCAGTATTTTCTAAGTTCCCGGTTATGTCCACGTTCCCGAAAGAATATGAAAAGAGAATGTAGAAAATGTCTTTTCTCAGGATCTATACCATTTTTGACCCAAATTTCATTCAAATCGACTCATTAGTTTTGGAGCATTTTCAATACAAACATAAGGTTCTCGTTTACGTTCCTGTTCATCAATAGCATTGTAACGGTGTAAGAATTTTTAAATCTGTCAAACAGTTTCTAAGTTCCCGTGTATGTTGCCGTTCCCGTGGGAATATGGGGATGAAATATACACATAAACCTTTCTCTTGGATCACTCTACTTAAAAAAAAAACAAAAACCTCATCAAAATCCGTTGAGCAGTTTTAAAGATCTAAGCATACAGACAAACATCGGAACTCGACTTTGTCTTATACTTTATAATGAGGATTGCTACTCAATTTCATTCCATCACTTAATTGACACGTTTGCTAAATACCAGCTTTTGAATTGATTCCTTCTGAGAACATTGCAGTTGATCAAAGACTTTAGGACCTTTATGGCCTTATTTTGTACAGTTAAGATAGACAAAATGTAGTATGATTCTGAGTTTAAATTAGAAGGTTACAAAAGGCTACTTCGTTCAGATTTAAATTTGCATTAGCTACCTAACACTGTCTATCGGAAAAACCTTAATTAGTGCTGAAAGTCAAACTCCCTGTCATTTGAGCTCTGTTTTTACTTCGAACCACATTATTTCCTTAGATGCAGGCGGAGGTAGTTTGGAACAGGTACACAAGTTGTTGTTATATTGTGATGGGGTTTTGAACGATTAGTTTCCTCGAGAGCACTTTCGAGAAGATGAAGAAGCTAACTTAACGGATATAGTCGACAAGAAGTTAGTGAAGCAGCTAAGAACTTCAAAAAAGACAAAGGTGATGGACCAGACGAGATACAATTTGAGTTTTTGAAAAAGATGAGAGACATCGGGACTGCTGGCTCACGATTTTTATCACCAAGTGTATATAAAAGATTATAGTCTGACTAAGAAATTTAGAGAAAGCTACCTTCTACTAATACCCGTGGCGTGATGATTAGCATGTCCGCCTATTAACCCAGAGGGTAGCGGTTAGAATCCCAACAGAGACAAAAATGTTTTTCCACGGGAATCGGGTTTTGCTAGGAGTTTGCACATCCTTCGTTAGAAAATCCATTGCCATGAAAAGTGCTTTCTCGATTAGCCGTTCGGAACCGACAGAAAATTGTAGGTTCCCTCCATTCCCTCAAAAGGCATGGTTGTGAGAAATGCGCTAAGCCCTGGGGCTCCTCGCTCTGTTGTTATTTACATATTTTACCTTCTACATTGAAGGGAGATACACGAAATCGCTATAACTACCGTTCGATCGAGCTGATGTCCCACACTTTGAACATCGTTAAGTGGGTATTGGGTAGCCGACTGTATAAGCCGATGTTTTGCCCTGCAATTGGGTCACCGAGTATAAGAATCCAAATGGAAAAATATCTTGATTTCTCATGGTACGACTAATTACTGAGGGGGCAAAACGAAAAAATTGGAATAAAATTGAAAACTAACGGCAAATCCGCAAAACTAATTTTGCGGATTTGCCGTTCTGTACGTGGCCGTGACTTGAGAGGATTTGCATGTTGCGCTGGTTGACTTAAAAAAGGCAAAAGGACAGACAACTACGGGATCTGATATTACACACAACGAGGAGTTTAAGAGGATTGAGGATATGTATGAATGAGCGGTGACGAAGGGTAGATGTCCAGCTGGAGTCGCAAAAGCATTCCAATTCACAGTAGCTGTACTCTAAGGAAGCGTTTTCAACTAAGCAGAAAGATTTTCTTATTACAGCCCTTAACTACCTGCTGGAAAATAGAGTACACAACACAAAGTACCTAAACTTACTAAAAATCTTACATCCCTGCAAAAAACACTCTACAGATGGGTGAAATTTTTAGAAGGTTGTGGACATCGTGTTAATCCAATTAATGTGACTGAGTACTTGTGCTGACTATTTTCTGATCCAGACGTTCCTACGGCAGACATTTATTTGAAAGAAAATATTCTTCCCAATTGTGAAAAGTTCAAATATCTGAGACCCAAGACCAAAAGTGAAGCAACTTGTGATGACAACTCCAATCATCGAGTAAAGCGTAGGGTGGGTTGGATGAAGTGGCGAGAAAACTCCTCAATCTTCTGGAATAAAAAAATGCCTTCTAAGATGGAGGGAAGACTCTACACCGCGGTTGTGTGTTCAGCACCCAGTTACGTTTCACAGTGTCGGAAAATGTCAAAAAGTTTGATGGTAAGTTGACAGCAACATAGATAAAGATTTAGCACATGTCAGCAAGAGTAACAAAGCTTGATAGTTTTAGAAATACAGAGATCCGTAGAAGCCTTCACGTTCATCTTGGAAAAAATAGATCACTACCGGCGAAGTTCGTATTGTCATGCTCAAAGAAGAGATCAAGAGAATCCAGTCAAAAAGTCAATATCACACAACGTTCAGACACGATCACGAAAGGAAAAAAAGCAACCAAAACTCTCCTGGTATAGATAAATGCAACGAAATCGTTATGTTTGGCCTCAGAACAATCCAAAACCTTGAAATTTACCGACGCATTCTGCGGCCAACGAGGAGTACTCCACTAGCAGATCGTTACAATGAAGCAGTGGAGCTTGGAAATCCTGATCCCTTCGAGATCACGATGCTCGCAACCCCAAAAATTAAGAAGAAGCTAAACTGTTTTAAAAATTTGTATCTTGTATTGAACATTAGCTGCCAAACTCTCAACTGCACCAAACAAATCTTACGCCATTGTAGTTTTGTCTTACAATATAGGGTCATGGTGTGGTAGAAGTGTAAAAGTGTTGAAAAATGTTCCTACAAATATTTGCTGTTGGGGTGTAGAAAAATGTAACACTTTCAAAACGATTAAACGATACAAGACTAGATCGTGACTGGGTCGTAAATACCCCTGGTTAGTACAAGCTCATTTGATTATTATTTTCCGAAATGTCTTTGTAATCGCAACTACACAATTGTGCCAATTGAAGCTGTTAGAGCAGCAGTCGCAACATTTAGTCACAGATATTTAAACGCTCGACTGTAACATAAGTTGTTTTAGTTTTTTTTAATGACTACCCGACACACTTGAAATCTTTTGTGTGCAATGATTTCGACTAAAAGCTATTTTCAAACTATTCAACCAAACGAGACCAATATTGTAAATGTGTTCACTCATCATCATCCTGTTTGACGGTCTCGATCAGAGACTAAAACAATTGAATTGTTGGCCAAAATAATGATGAATATTCTTCTAAATCTTAATTGCATGGAAGTTGCAACTTACTTGCTGTGAAATTGTATTCACAAGGGCTTCAAATTTTCCCAAATTTTGATTATTTGACACTTCAAACCACCACAGACTTTCTCAGAGAACTTTTGTGAACCTACAAGCTGTATTTTGGGGGAGAGCAATAAAAACCACTAACAGATGGAAAACCAACCTGCCCAGAGGAAGAAACGAGAGTGTTGTCACTATGCAAAACAAAACTCAGACTTCAGTCAACTACATGAGTATAAACAATAGTCCGTATTTTCAATACGACATGCTAACTCTCTATGCACATAAAGTTATATTTCTACAGAAACAACATGGAAACACCAAATACAACCGCACATATTCCTCTTCCACCAAGTCATTATTTATCTACACACTACTATTTACAACAATATATGGATTAATTTTATAAATAGGCCTACAATTTAGTATCATCAACTCCATTGGCATCTATATTCGGTATAACGACCACAGTTGGAACTGTGACATTCAATCTTTGTTCTTCGTCATAACGAGCAGCCCTCTGAGCCGCTGCTAGAAGGTGAACAGACGCAGTCGTACTCGAATCACCAACTAAACTGTGTCGCACATGATACATGTCAATTTCTTTTACTTGACCATTGTTAATGTGGCCACCCACATTAGCAAGGGACACAGTACTACCACCGTGGTTATTATTAAAACGCAAAGAATAATTATTAAAATCACTTATTAGAGGCGAATGTGGATGAAAGTGAGGCGAATTATGATTCATATTATTGTGATTTAGAAATTGGCCATCATCACACGGTGAGCCAAATTCAGATGACTCGCGAATTGGTGCTAATTGCAGTTGTGCTAACATCTCACCTGAGGGTAGGCCGGTGGGACTGGGTCGTTCACTGCTGGCGACATCTTCGAAGGCTTCTTCGTTCAGTGTTTGCAAGGCACCGCAAATCATTTGTTCCTCTAGAGTGACCTGAAACAATTTTTTTCTATTAATTAGATTTTCAAAACGAATTTGCTGTTCTTTTTTTCTAAAGAATTGACATAACTGAATAAAAATTATATGATTTGGTTTTAAATACAAATGTACACAACAATTAAGAGTTGAAAAAAAAAAACATAATTATAAAATGGAGAAACACTTATAAGTGCAGTCGCAGAATAAAATGTGATTGAGGATTTATTTTGGGTTTATGTCTATAATGGACGAACTTCAAAGCTTTGAGGTATTTTTAAAATGAAAAAAAATTAAGATTATTTAAAAAACATTGTTTGTGTATTTATGTACGGACGTAGGGAGTTATGTGAATGAAATAGGTGGGCCATTCCGCTCAAAATTTTGAAATGAAGTCAGTATCGTACCTCCGCAGAATGAAATGAGTCGCCTTACGCTTGAACAATATTAAAAACTTAATAGTAAAAAGCTTTGGCCGAAATGAAGAATCCACCGCCTGCCTAGGAGCTGCTATTTAACCCCTTTGGACTTTTTTTTTATGGAGAACCGTGAAAGACCGGCTTTATGCCAACAATCCGGAAACGATGTACTCAAGGCCAATATCATCGGAGCAAACCGTAAGCTTCAGCCCGATACCATCAACAAAGTCGAGTGACAGTATACGCTACTGCAAAGCAAACCGAGGCTGCCACTTGAATGACGTTGTTTTCCATAATCAATGGTAATGTTTGCTCTTAATAAGGAACCAATATTAATTGGAAAACATTTATTTTGGTTCACTTTATCGCATTTTAATAAAAAAGAAACTTGTTTTTATTTTAGCAAACCTTTCTTACAGATGTGTCTCAATTTTCATGCAAAAACAAACAGGTTGCTTCTGTTTAGGATGGGTCAGGCCCAGTGCATTTATCTCAGCCATTAATATGACAAAAGAAAGAAATTTTCTGGAGGCCTCCAACTTGTAAAACCGTAAGACATCTAGCTATGCACGAATTGATCAACAAAAAGATTGATATTTTCAAAGAAAGCCAGGTGACCAGAAAGACCATTCATCCAGAGCCACTAACTCCAATTCGGTAGAAAGCTGTTGCACTAGTTCAAGACTGCTCAGGGCAACGAGATAAATAAATAAAAATTTGGGTTCCAAGACATAGTGGCAAAAATGGAAAAGAAAAGCTGACCAGATTAGGGTTATCACTACAATCCAGCATGACCAACACCTGTGTGCTTAAGCTAATAGAGCAAGAAAAGACCAGAATCCACAAAGACTTTCTAAAAACTGCCATTGACAAGTGGTCATCTTTGGAAACTTGCCCGGCTTCCAAAAAGCTAGAACCAGACGCTTGATAGAAAACAGAGTTTTACTCCAGCTTCTTCTTTAATTGAATAGGGCGAAGGCAAAACACCTTAACTAGCACGTCGACCTGAAAGATCTTTTGTGCTGTTCCCTTTAGGTTTAAACACCTAAAGTGTGGAGGTTCATTCAAAGTTGAGGTTATGTAAGAACTTAAGAATATTCGAAGAAGGGGTGTTTCTTATATCAAGAGGACTAGTAAATCCTTTATTGAATATCTTTAGCCTGGATCTGGCTACGGCAGGGCATTAACATAAAATGTGTTCAGCCATTTCTGTGTCTTAGATACAGAGACGGCAGGTGTCATCCTGGCTGATGTCCATGTTTTTAAGATGATATCTGAGAGAGCAGTGTCCAGTGAGGAATTTCGTAAATAACTTTGCGTCACGTTTGCTCATGTCAAGAATCTCTTGAGATAAGTCGATGAATAGTTTTGACTGGCAGTGGCCATTAGAGTTGTTCCAGATGTCGATCATGTTCTGCCGTTCCCAAGTAACCAGTTCGTGTTTAATGCTACGGAGACCGCAGAAGGGTTCCGGGCTTTTGAATTGGGATTGATAGCCAAGTCTAGCTAGGCAGTCAGCCTCTTCATGTCCAGGCACCCAGGAAAGAGCAATTTTACTGTGGGTGGGTAATTAATATAGACATGTCAGGCAGTTCCAAACTAGTTTGGATTCAATTTTGGTTGAGGACAATGCCTTCAGGGCTGCCTGACTAACTCCAGCTTATAGAAGACATCGGCTTCCCCTGTTGATTGGCATGCTTACAGGTCAAATCACAACATATTGAGGAAGGATCATTCCACTCTTTCCGTGAGTGCTCAAACTTGGCCCAAACAAAAAAAAAAAAAAACAGTTTTTTCAGAAGGACTGGGTGACCGTCAAACCTGCCATTCAAGAACAGCCTATCATTCATAAAAGGTTCTAAACGGTTCATTGAGGCTCCTTAAACCTAGGTTAGGTTAGGTTAGGTTAAAATGGCTGTCAGGAATACAACTGACACACTTAGACCAATATTAGTTCCATTGTGATACCATAAAAATTATGCGAGGGAGTACCTCACTTAACGAAACCATTTGGAGTTTTTAATAAAGCGAAGGAGATGTAGGGGATCTGTGTTTTTTTTTTTTTTTTTTTTTTTTTATAATTAGCGTGCACATCAAGGGGTTATGACTACCCTTATAATGTTGTAAAAACACAGTGCGAGCATTTAGGAAAATAGGAGAGGATTTGAAAGGAGACACCGATGCACGTTGCTTTTGAATCTTTGTAAATCGTAATGCGGGGGAAACACAGAGCCAGGTAAAGCATTCCACATTCGGGTGGTGCGACTAAAATAAGAATCTCTATACTTGACTGTACGCCCGAAGTTGGGCTCAAGGCAGAACTGATGAGCATTCCTAGCGAGGCGGGTGTTGCGGCTAAATTGTTTCAAGGGAGGAATGCAGCTGGCTATTTCACTAGAGCACTGTTTGTGGAAAAAACGATAAAAGAGAGAGAGACAGGTGACGTTTCGACGATGTCCAAGAGAATCAATCGATTCTACGATTGAACTATGTGTTCACCAGATCGCTTAGATCATCAAGGAAATATTTTCCTTGATACCGTTTTCTTTAAAAGGAGAGTGCAGGACATGAGCAGAGGAGGTGTGGGATTGTCTCCTCCTCCTCCTCATCTTAGCAACTTTTGTAGAAGTCATTAGAGGAAACGCCGCGTCTTATGGCGTGTCTTCCTATCAGATAATGTCCGGTGATGACACTGATTATGGAGCTAACGTGCAATCTGGTTATGGATAACAAATGTCTTGTGCGTTTTGGATCTAGTCCTGGCCATATCTGTCACCATCTAATTCCCACCCCCTCCATTCCTTCACACTTCCCTGCCTTTTATTCTACGTTATCCTTTGGAGCACAATGAATTCTGTGATTCGCTGTTCGCGACTACAACCCCATCGCCCAACCAACTTGACCTAACCTGACACCAATACAGCAATAAACATTTCAGTTAATAATTATTAAATTAAAAAAAAAAAATACTTAACGCTCTGCTCATTTGAATAATTAAAGAGTTTAAAGGCAGTTGTGATTGAAATCAGATTTAACAGTTCATTCCATGATAGCATCGAAGAACTAGCGTATCTAACCAAGAGGTTTGTTCGTTGAAGCGATGGGTCAAGCCCGACCTGAATGTCAACCGCAGTGTTTTTTGAGTTCTGGGCTTGCCCTTAACTCAAGTTGCACTAGTTTTTCGCTGGGGCAAGTTCGGCGAAGGAACAGGATTTTCAAAAATGGCTCAATGTTTTTTGAGAACAGAAAACCAAATCAAAGTTAAAAGCATAGAACAAATTTGAAAGGATATGTGAGTTTTTGCAGCTAGTTGATATGGTTCGAAGAAACCTTTCAATGAGAACTTTTTGATTTTAATTCATAAATCGGTATCAAATGATTGATGAGTCTCGTTTAAGTCTGTGGGACACAAGAAAACAAACCGCGATTTCTAACTTTGTGCCAAAAAATCAAAGCGATTACAGGAAATCAGTTGAGTTCAGAGTTCAGTTGGCATTTATGTGGCAGGAAAATAGGATCAAGTGGCAAAGGAAGAGTCTTGAAAATTTCGATAGTCAATATCTGAATGAGCACCAGAGGAAGCCGCCATTACACGAATATTCCCATGATTGTCCATAAGGGAGGCTCTTGCTTCTTTTTAAAAATCATTTGGTAACGCGGTATTAACGTCAAAACAGTTTGCTTTTTTTTACCACGCAAAGCAGCGCATCAGTCTCAATTATATGAGATCTTGCTATTTATCAAAAAGAAGTTTCAACGAAATAGTTTTTGCCAGAATGATTGATCAACTTACTGCAATAATATCAATGGTCAACATGTGGCAGGTAAGGGTATAGCCACTCTACCTTTAGCAAAACAAATTTTAATGAAAGGGGTAACATGTTTATGGACACCCGTATACATTGTTTTATTGGTGTTCAGGTATTCTTATATTATAAGAACTTCATTACAACAATAATTACAACATCAATATAACAACAAAAAAAGATACAATACAGCCAACTCATAGTATAAAACATCAATAGCTCGAATAAGAATTCTAATTTAAGTACTCAAACCAAACTTATCAAAGAAAAAAAAAAAAGATATAAACTTTCCAAGAACGATAAATGTGATGTGAATTTTATTGATTATTTCATTTGGCTTTACCTGTATATATTCGTAATCATGAACTTTAAGCTGCGTTGTGTGATTTTTTTCAAAAATAAAAACAAATATTTATTTGGATGAAAACATAAAGAAACATTGCAACACAATATTGATTGATGTTCATGTTCATGTTTATGACAAAATGAACACTCAAGTGATTTATGAAACTTTGCATTTGTGTCTTGACATTAAACTGAATGTATATGATTTGCCTGTTTAAACATACCTGCTTTTCCATGTGGCTAGAGGTGGAATTCTTCCGCGAATGTGGTGCAGTAGGGGCAAGACTGTGCATTTCAGTGTTCTCTTTAACACTTTCGGTGGTAATGGCCGGTGTGATTTTTATTTTCCTCTGCATTTTTTCACAATCACGTAATGTGGTAATTAGCAATCTAAACAACTCCCAATGGCCGAATGAAAGTCCTAGGACCTATGAACACAAATAAAGGGATTACATTCTATTTAAGAGACAATGCATGAAAACTCTACTAACCGACTTTAAATCATTTATATCACAATGTTTCAGAACTCTTCCAGTGATGGAGTTCTCTTTTAAAACTGGAGTTAACTTTGGCAAGGCAGGTTTCAAGTCTTCAATACGTTCCAACAGACCAATGATACCATCGGCAGATAGTTCTGACAGATTGATTTGTAGAATATCTTCCTACAAAGTGGAGTGGAGTGAAGAATAATGTGAAAAAAATCATTCCACTGAGATTAGATTAGTCTTACTGAAAACGAATCGATGGGCGAATTGATAATGGGTGCCATTGGAGCTGGGATCTCGGTAATGACTGCGCTTGGTGGACGTATCACATTTGGGTACATTACTTCGTTTTGGAACACGTGATAGGGTGCGTAAGGCGGTGCCATATACGAAGACTGAGGTATGCGACCGCTTGGTGGTATATTTGTTTTGGTTTGAATAACAATTGCTCCTTCGTCTTCAATGGCTTGTTGATCCTCTGTAAAAAAAAAGGAAATTAATTATAATAAACTTATCTCTAAATGTCGACTTCATTCATACCTTTCAATACTTTTCTCAGATACGGATCAAGGTTAATTGTAAATGGAAGAAATATTCTAAGGTCAGCAACCAACAAATCGGATTTGTGCAGTTGCAAAAAGGCATCAAGCTTCCTTTCATCACGATCGAGCTCCAGAAGTGGTGCGGCTTCTCGCAGACATCCCAATTTCGGACGAACCCTATAAGCAAACAAATAAAAAATATGAACCTTGTTTCGGTCGACTTCAAAACTTGTACACACTTTTGGTAGACGCTTTGCAATGAAACAGAGTCATCTAATGAATCCATTGTGTTGTCATGTTGGAGGACAATCATACTCGCTCGCAAAGGCCATTGTTCGGTGAGGTTAATCCACGAACTTAAACGATACCAACTAAAATCTATTTGGAATGCTTTCAAAAGTCGAACTGTAAACAAAACAAAAAGTTAGCAAGTCACGAGCACCCCACACATGCGTATTTTTTACCAGTTATATAGATCACATTCATTAGTCTCCGCATACTTCTCGGATTTACATCGCTGAAGTAGTCATCGGTGAGCATAATTTTAGACATATCCAGAACACCTTGTGGGTTCTGACCAATGCGATGCAGATTCGAGCCAATCGAACTCGCTACCGACTCTGACAAACGAAGCTTCTTCGTTCCGCTTCGGGTTGGATTCATTGGCGCCCGCAGTTTCTCCTGACTGGACATAATTTCCGAGGCATTTGACAAACGCCGAGCCGATATGGAATGCCCCAGAGTTGGTTCATCTGATTGTAAGTCGGCGTAGTTACGTTTGAAAAGCAAAGCAGTCATTTGGGCTCGTTGAACTTTTCGAAGTCCGGAGTTCTGTAAATAAACAGGAAGATGGACGAGATTTCTGAGGAAATCATGACCACCAATCCCACCCTCAGTGAAAAGACGACGGCTGTTTGCCTCAGCAGCTTTGGCAATAACATGAGGATCGACAGCTATCAACAACACGAATGGTCTATTCGGCGAGGAGAGAAGAGTTTGAACAGCATTCAACACGGAGAGAATACGTTCAGTATCACAGGAGTCTAGAGCGTCTATGACTCCTACCAGTCGACTTTGTTGGTTAGTAAACGCGTCAAGGCACTGAAAAGTACGAAACATTAACTGAAGTAACAAAATAATTTGATTTGTCGCACTTACCTTCACCATGTCTGTCATGAGCGCAACCTCTGCCCCAAGTGCCGACAGCGGGGCACCTTCATTGTGTCGCACCGATTTCCTTAGGTGTCTCCCCTGCGAGATGAATAGAGAACCCAATGCCTTGGCAAGGACATGTAGGTTGGTGCACAACACTGTTACGAACATGGCAGCAACTACAAACATTGCCATCGCCACGCTGTCCTGGTCAACTTTGGCATAGTAGACATAGTATGAAATGAGAAGGCAAATTCCAGTGATGAGCATGAATAGGGCCATTTCGAAAACGACAACGATCGGAATACAACACATTCTGCGCCACCGCCAGCCGGACGAAGCCTTCAAAGCCTTGGGCTGAAAGGCTCGATAGAGCCGAGTAGCCACCCATCCATAGTGACCCTCAATGGCATCGAATAGGTTCGATAACATCTGTGCAACAGCGCCGTCACCAGTCGGCGATGCACTACTCGCTTCGGCAAAGTGAAATCTCACAGGTTTTGCTTGGGCATCACTCTGCTCTCCAGGCGGGTGACAAAAAGCAACCTGCAGGATCAATCTCAGCCTTCCGATTCGCTTAACTATGCCGTGGCGAATCGAGTACGCCCAATACATATTCATGCGGTAATTTGCATACCTCACTCCTGCTCCGATTAGGTAAACTACAACCATGAAAGACAAACCTGCTGTCGTCCCCCAAACCAGTGAAAAGGTAGACAAACCGACCACAGTGCCTAGAACTATGGCTATGTGCAGACACACCAAGAACAACAGACCGCTCGCACTAACCGGGGGCTCTGCCCACTGATGGGCAAAGTTGTTCATCTCCTCGCGAAGCTTATTCAATAAGAAACTTTTCCCACTTCCCCATTTTGCATACAAACCCACTGTGATTGGTGTGGTAAGGGTGGGTTCACTTAAAACATCGGCTAAGGCCGACGAATATAATTCATAGCCAAGCATTCCTTCGGAATCCTCGTTTGTGTTTAGACGGCGGGAACCAAATACTTGACCCAATATAGTTTTTTGGTGCTGGGTGTCGATGGCATACGGAGTCTCGCCAGATTTATTAGCTCTATACAGCAGTTGACTGTTCTTTGGATTACGTAGGAGGGCTTCGACTATTGCCTTGGAGCGAGCTCGCATGGCTATATGGAGACAGGTGTCTCCTCTCTTATCACTTGCCGTAACTTTTGCTTTGCGTTCCAGCAGCATTTGTACAATTTCCAGGTTGCGGTTGCGAACCGCTCTGAGAAGAGCTGTGTCCCCATCTTTGGTCGCCAGTTCCAAGTCGCCATTCGAAGAAAGAAGAATTTTCACAATTTGCGTATGTCCCTTCTCGACTGCCGTGTAAAGAGCAGTCTTTCGATCTTTTCCTTGAATGTCAACATCAGCGTGCTTCTTGAGCAGAGCCTCAACAACGCCCCTATGGCCTCCTTTCACTGCATGTATAAGTGGGGTATCGCCAACACGATCTTGAATGTTTATATAGGCTCCAATTGTAATTAGAGAAATAGCAATGTCTTGCAAACCCTCTCTACTTGCTATTGACAATGCTGTCATCCCGTCTTTGTCTAAAGCATTCACATTTGGCTTCTTCTCTAGCAATGCCGAGACACAGTCGGTGTGGCCACTCGATGTAGCGACCAACAGAGGCGTCCATGAATACATGCCAGCTGTATCAACGTTGGCACCCGCCTTTAGTAAAATCTCTACGACATCCGCATTGCCCTTGCGACATGCCCATACCAACGCCGTGGTACCGTACTTATCACCCACATTCACCTTTGCTCCACGTTGTATCAGCATTTCAACGATTTCCTTGTGTCCTCGTCCTGCTGCCCAAAGTAAGGGCCCCAGATGATAGTTGCCATGGGCATTGACATCTGCATTTTTCTCCAACAGAAGTTGTACTATGTCAGTGTGTCCACGATATGCCGCCCACATAAGAGCCGTCCAGCCACCCTATGTCATTAAGCAAATCAGTAAAGATTGCATATCGTCAAGGAACTTCAACTCACCATATCTCTGTGTTCAATATCGACTCCATTGTCTATTAAGATTTTCACAATATCTAAATGTCCTCCCTTGGCTGCACACAACAGCGCTGTCCAATTATCAGCATCCTCAGCTTGTACATCAGCCCCGCGAGCGATGAACTCTCGAACAAACGGGGCAAGACCACGTCCAGCTACAACCATAAGTACAGTGGTTCCATTCTAAGAATTGGGAAGAAAAACCAAACAATTAATATCCTCCACTTGGTCGTGTATCGCATGACTTACCTCATCTCGATCATCAATTGCCAGATGACGGTTGTCTAAAACCGATTTAAGTCCTGCCAGATCATTTGAGTCAATATACTGCAGCAGTGCTCTGTGTCCTAATGAACCCATAGAATCACCGTATCGATTAAGGTTCTACAAAAACAAAACAAAAACAAACACAGTTCAAATTAGTTCTGGTTAATTGCAACGAAATTGCACTTTTGCATGTTAAAAAAGGTTAAACAAGTTAAATTGTTAGTTCTAGCAATGAGAATTAAGTGTTATTTGTTAACATACTTCAGGGCAGAGCACACGAATGTTGAATTCAATAAATTAAATGTCATCAAATATTTAAAGTAAAAAAAAAACCTTTGATAGTAGAAACAAAATGTAGTCAAGAATTAGGGGGGACAAAGAGACTAAGGTTGTGCTGGGTTTTGAGGGGAGGTGTATAAGACAAAAAAATGCATACTCACTATTTGTTGCAGCGCTGCTAATTGAAACAGACACTTGGAAAATTCAGAATTGAGGTAGGCAAAAAAAAAACAGAGACATCAAAGACGCTTATGGAATATCAAACCTCGTAGCCAGCACGAAAATGGATGAGTCATTGACACTTCTAGTCAAGCATTCTTTGAATAGTTTGTTGATCAATGCGGCAATCATGACGTCCTAGGTGTCACTTTTTCAGCCCCGTGTATGGCTGTAGTAAAAATATATGGCGTATAAAATCGTATAGGGCAAGTGCATTGTTTATCATAGGCAAAGTGTGCCAGATGATGACACATGGAAGATTTGTTTCCAAGCGAGTATATGACATGAGTGTTCTTAACCTGGGAGAGTGTAATTCAAAGTTCTTGAAACAAAACAATCAGAGTTGAGACTGACCGCCATTTTGAGGAAGATATTGGCCACATTTTCTCGAGTTCTGTTGGTGGTAGAAAAGAGTTTCTTTATGTCTGTTCTGTCTGTCTACAGAGCGCAATTCACTGTTTTACAAAACTAACTGATGTAGACAATTCACTGTGGTAAAAAGTTCATCGCTGGAACAATTCACTGGGGACATAGAATATTTCTTCACCAGAGTAGATAGTACCTCATTGCAAAATATCTGATTGTGAACAATAGTGAATTTTGCACAGTGAAGTGTCCCGATAGTGATGCTCAACAATGCAGTCCGTGACCCGTGAAGCTTATTTCCCAAAAAAAAGGAAATAACACTCACAGGCTTTGTTTCCACTTTGAAGAGAAAATAAGACCCACCAAAGAAAAGAAATAAGGCCCATGACTTTTAATGACATTTTGAAGCAATATTTTTAAAAGTCTAAAGTCTAAAGTCTAAATAAATTTTCCGCCTTGGAAAGAATTCATGTGTGGTGCAAAAATAAAAATTCGCTCGAATCTTCCCCTTCGCCTGCCATAAGTTCACAATCAGAGTATGGACTTATGTCTCATGGAATTATGTACATGTGCCAGTTTATTCAAATTGTAAATAAATTAAAATGTAAGCGGTGAGACTTCCTTTCATTGCGAAATGGTATTTGAGTTCACAGAAAAAGGAATTAAAGCCCTTAAAGCGCTGCTCTTACTGCCATTTCGTTGTTTGAATACAAATATAGGAAATAATACCCAGGGGTCTTATTGGCGCGGGGCTTCTGCACCGATTATATCATATCAACAGCAAAATGTACCTTTATTTTTTGTCTCCAATAGATTGCCAGTAGACATTGTGAATACCCAAACACCATCGAAGCGAGGTTACAACGACCACCACCAAACCAAAAAGAGATGAAAGCCTAACTAAAATAAGCGTTCCTTCAAAAAATCAAGACCGAAAAACATCAACTCAAGCTCAACTTTCTTAAGGTTGTACTGGAAAAGAGCACTTTTGGTGTTATCAGCGACGTTTTCAAATCAAACACCAACTTTGCCCTCATACTCATGATCACCAAAGAAGAAAAGGCGATAACCGGCTGGCTTGAAATAACAAAAATCAACAATTTGTGGTGGCCACTTCATAATGATTAATTCCTATAGTGAGTGGTACCATGAAGCAGTGGAAATTAAATTAAAGCTCCACCAACAACTGCTCCATGTGCCTGAATCAGCAGAGAATTTCATGAGTTACGCTACCACCAAAAAACAGGACATTTGACGCAATTAGAGTATCCATATGCTTGCTGGATTTGGCTATTTTCAAAATATAAAGGGCAAGTTCAGATATCATAAATCTATATATATAAAATAGGATGTGTGTATGTATGTATGTATGTATGTATGTCCGGGGTAAACTCTTAAACCACAAAACGGATTTTTATGAAATTTTCAGGGTAGACATAGTTTAGTCCAGAAATGGTTCCTGTCAAGGTTTGATCCCCATATTCCCACAGGAACGGGGTTGGGAACGGAAAATTAGAAACTACTCCACAGATTTCAAAAATTCTTTCAGCACTAGGGGTGCTACATTATCTCCCTTCGTCATCATCAGTAACTTTAACTATATTTCATCCCTATAATCCCACAGGAACAGGAACGGGAACAAGAACGGGAACCATCAAGTTACTTGACCGATTTCAAAAATTCTTTAAACTCTAGGATGTTACATTATTCCTCAGTGAGATAGACTTATATTTCAGTCACATAAATGGGAACGGAAGACTCCAACAGGAATGGGTTGGGAACGGAAACTTAGGAACTACTGAACAGATTTCAACAGTAAGAAAGATTATATTTCATCCCCAAATTCCCACGGAAGAGGAAGAACGAGAACGGGGACCTTAAAAGTACAGACCCGAGCAAAGCCGGGCGGCTCAGCTAGTCCTTAATAAAAAAAATAAGCTGTAAGCTGTTGAGCACTGTCGCTTTCTATTGGAAGAAAAGAAGCGTCCAGGAGCATTCTCAAACCATTGGTGCAAAAAAGATCTCTTCTCATGATTCTTGGAAGTGACAGCCACTTATCGATTTGAAGTGAGAGTCCACTCAAGAAGAACTAATGTCAATTTCCATTGTACGGAAAGAACCGTCCAGGAGCGTCCAGGAGCATTATCAAACCGTTCCATTAGTGCAAAAAGATCGCTTCTCATGATTCTGAGAAGTGACAGCTACTTCTCGATTTGAAGTGAGAATCTCAAGAAGCACTAATACGTGTTACTCAAATGCGAAAGTCAAAATTTTCTCCAAGGAATATTTTTTATGAGCCATAGGTGTTTCACTCAAACAAGGCCAAAACGTTAAGTTGAGCAAAAACAATTTTAGGTGTTCCATTGGTTTTCAAAATGAGTGCTTCCCCGAGTGAAACCAGTAGTAAGCGCCATAACACATGTTACTCAAGTGTCAAAAAAAAAATTTTCTTCAAGGAAGAGCCATAAGTGTTTCACTCGGTGCAGTGCATTAAGGCCCGCGGCAATAAGACCCGTGGGTCTTAATTCCTCTTTGTTTTGGAAGTTAGGTCCACGGGGGTTATTTCCATGATGAAATGGCAGTTAAAGTCGCGGGCCTTAATTCCTTTTTCTGCGAACTCAAATATCATTTCGTAATGGAAAATAGTCTCACCGTTTGCACTTTAACTTATTTTCAATACGAATAAACTGGCACGGGGACGTAACTCCACTAGACATAAATTCATGCTCGGATTGTGGATTATGACCATAAGAAATATCTATGGAACTATTCATCATTTAGTATATTTAGTGCAGTCAGTTCGCGAGAATTTTTATTTTTACACCACACATCCATACTCCCTTGAGAAAATTTTTTCCGCTTCGCTTTTAACCTTATTATTTCATCCGTGAGTAAAAAGCGAATCGAAGCGAACGAAATTTCCCTTCGGGTAGTACGGGCTTGTGGTTGAACATAAAAGATTCACAAGAACAGACCAGGAGGAAGTAGCTAAGAGCAAAACAAACATTAAGAAAGTACATCTATTTATTATGTGCGCATAAGAAAGTGGACTGAGTTTCCATCATCCTATGTCACGAAGTGGGAGACAACGTGAGCAATGAATTTATATCCATTGACAGCTGAAATAAGTGCCCAAATTGTGAAGCTTTGATTTTCGGTACCTCAAAATGTTGTTTCCTTCGAATAAAAAGAATATATGCATTTAGCGTATCCAATATGTTCTTAATCCTTTCTAAGAAGAAAAACTAATTTTAAGATTGGACAACGGCCTTGTCAACCGAAAAGAGTCGGTTCCCATTAGAAAACCGTAATAAAATCGGAATGAGCGCTGTTAGTGACAAGATGGGGACCCGTCCTGTACTACTGCGTGTTGTTGTCATGTGTTATTTGTTCTATGTAGTATTTGTGTAGTTAGTCTAGTGGTGTATCAGCCAAATGGTCTTTGTCGCCCGGCTGCAAACCCCCTACTCCGCAGATTTATGTGTAGAGTAGGTTTCATGTAAATATAAATGTAAATGTAATTTTAAGATCCCATGTGCATCAGACTCATATAAATGCTGCTTCAAAGTGGCAAGAAAAGACATGGGCCTAAATTCTTTTCTTTTGTGGGTTTTATTGCCTCTTCAAAGTGGAAATAAAGCCCGTGGGTGTTATTTCCATTTTTTTGAGCAATAAGGCCCACGGGTCTTATTGCCGCGGGCTTTGATGTACTGCACCGTTTCACTCACACAAAGGCAATTACGTTAAACTGAATAGAAAAAAAAGGTGGGTATTAAATTGTTTTTTAAAATGAGTGCTTCCGCGAGTAAGTCCGATGGAAAGTGACATAAGCGTCTTTATCTCCTTTATTACGTTCAATAACAAAGACTGTGGAGAGAACTCCATAGTAGTAATAATAAAACGGATTGTGGATCATTGAAGCTGTACGCGATGTCAACAGGATAATCAACCGATTTATTGGCTGGAAATCATAAATTTTAGAAACTTTTAAATAAAATAAATAGGGTGGCGCAACAGAGCGAGGAGCCCCGGGTCCTAGCGCATTTCTCACCACCATTGCCTTTGTGAGGAGACGGAGGGGACCTACTATTTTCTGCTGATTCCGAACGGCTAATCGAGAAAGCGCTTTGCATGGCAATGAATTTACTATCGGAGAACTTGCCAATTCCTCGCGAAAGGCTATACCATGAAAAAATTTTTATGCTTCTGTAGGGATTCGAACCACGAACCTCCCGGTTAACAGGCAGACAAGCGAACCATCACGCCACGGCTGCCAGCTCGAAATCTTTGTCACCAATAGTAAAAAAAAAAACACAAGACAATGTCAAAATGATTTCGGTCAATTTCGAAGAAAACTTCAGCCCTGAACCATTGAACGATCAAATCTTCTTCGAAGAAATGGAGGGTTACATTATTTAACAACAGATGCTGCTGCCGACTTCCTCATCTCATAAATCAAAACTATCTGCAAATCAAACGTCAGGAACATTAGAGCTAGAGATACACTTGTTTGGTCAATTCCAATATTTACTCGTTCATACAGCACTTTGAACTTGGGCCAGCCAAATAAGAGAAAAGCGAAAAGTCTCCCCTCGCATATGGCTGTGACATGCGGCATATTCGTATCACTTCACTTCACTAGTCAAAGCGGCCGTAAGGTCGAGAACCACATCCGTTAACTGATTTAGAAAAGCAAGAAACAGGCGTAATCTTTTTTACTTCAAGTCAGACCAGACAAAAGAAACCCTATTAGTATATCGAAATTAACTTTAACTGTGAGGTGAAGTTCAATCTCCGCAATTTTTTCTTCAAAGCTTATTTTCATTTTCATCGACTTTAACAGCTGATTAATAAGAGCACTGAGCTTAGTCAGTGGATGAATCTTAATCTCAACCTACAACTCTTAAGATCTTTTATTAGCTACAGCTTAGTTCACCAAATTTAAAACACACTCATGATAGATTTTTAATTATTTAGAAGGATGATGCAGAGGATTTGCACCGGGCTACACTTCGACCGTTAACGACAAAGTACTTACTGATGACTGCAAAGTTATTAATGGAGAAAATCGAAAAGAAGAAGAACCAATGAACAAAGACTAGAATGAAGGCGTTACGAAAATTCCAAACAAAAACTGCTAATTTCTTTACAAAAAAATTAATATTTTAACCTCAACTTGTGTCAACTGGTCTATCTTAAGCAAGCTTTAAATAGTCTCTAATGGAAAACTAAAAAATGTGTTATGCGACCTTTTAAATATTAATAAAGTTGTCCTTGAGCAGGCTCAAGGTCAAGACCTTGAGCCTGCTCAAAGACAACTTTATTTTTAATGGAAAACCCTGAATGATTATATATTGTCTCCTGTTGTTAGATTTTCACCAACTAGAGCGGTGCCGTTAAACAACGTTAAAAAGTGATGGTGATCGGAGAGCCTCGTGATCCAACGCATTTCAGAGACCTATGATATTAAGACGCGCTTTTCATGGAATCAAACCTACATTGTTTCTCGGAGGACTTGCCAAACCCATGACGAGACTTGAACCTCCCAATACGCCACGACTACCACAAACATGTACGTATTTCAACTCAACGAATGGATTTTAACGGGCAAATAAGTTTCGAACATTTTTTCTGGCTCCTTATTGAGTGCTCATCCATTTTATATTAGTTAAGGTTTAAAAGGAACATACTCGTATTGTTTAAATTATCATACCTATTCTTTTCACCTGATTATTTGAATTACTTCACCAGACCGATAAAAGTTAAGTATTGTTTCCTGTTAGTAAACAAAACCAATTTTCAAAACAAATTGCGAATGTCAAAGTCCATTAATGCGCCTAGATAGAAAATGTGTCTATCTTAATTGACTAACGTGCGTCACTCACGACACTTATACTTGAGATTTTATCGAACATCCGTAGAAATTTATTGAATGACGAACTTGTGGAGCCATGGGCTTACAGGTTCTATTCGAATTGGTAGGAAGGATATTCAAGGAATGACTTCTTCAAAATCAATAATTCAAATGGTACTTTAAAGTGAGTTGTTTTTTATTTAAAAACTTTTATGTACGAGTACGGCAGCTGACACTGACACTTAACTGAAAATGTGTTGGGGTGTTGAGTAGGCTAAAACGATTTAAAATATCAACGGATTCATAGCAAGATGCAAAAAATGTAAGACAAAGAATAATATGAAACACCATTTACATAGGTTTCACTAACACCAAAGTAAAAGATACAATCTGAAATGAAACAGCAAGTGACCTGCCCAAAAACTTTCCTTCATACTTCGCTGCCTAGTCTATTATTAGCTATTTATTAGTCAGTCGAAATAGCTGTTTTCGGATCTTGTAATTACATCTCGATAAAGGACAATTACTCGTTATAACTCTAACCAGTGATTTGTAAAAAGCAATAGATACTTAAAGTCGCGGTGGTTTTTCCCTCTTTTTTTTGCATCTCAGCACCAGCCCTAGGCTACTTATTAAAGAATTGGTTTTCTTGGTAACTGATTATTGAAAAATTGGAATGCTTAAATAATAATGACGAATATCAAATTCGTAACAAAAACCAGTAGAAGTGGCTTCATAATGATTGCCTTGCGTAACAACATGAAACCGCGGAATTCACTTGAGCAGAACAACTAACATTTTAAAGAAGTGCAAAATCCATCTCATCTTAGTATGGGAAGCTTATATACAAGAAGATTTTTTTGGTCGTGAAATTGTAACGCCTGAGTTAAGGCTGATTCGAGTTAAGATCCTTTGTCGAACAAGAGAACAAGCAACATTCAATTTAAGGATAACTGTCTAACTCAATTTTATCGCCTTTTTTAACAAACAGTGCTCTAGTGAAGGAGCCAATTGCATTCCTCCCTTTAAACAATACATCCCCAATAAACACCAGTGTCTCCTTAAAAAAACCGAGGATACCGTTTTTGAAACTAGAAACCTTCCCTAAATTTTTAAGGCTTAATAATTTAAAGGCGATATAATATAAGGAATCCAAATGATAACAACGGAATTCTTTTCGCGAAGGCAATGGTTGAATCAATGTATTGGTAACTATTTTTCTATAAATTCTTGGACCTCACGAAAAGCTTTAAGTGAATTCCCGAAAGGATATTAGACAACTAAGTATAGATATGTAGTATTTTTACCCAGGGTGGTTGCTATACTCGTACATGAGTATCATCACAGATTCAAATCCTTATTTTTATTTTTACTTTTATAAAGACATTGAATCATCAATGCGCTGACCCGCATACAAGCAAAATGCCCTTGATAAGAATGGTCAATGTAATTAGCTGAAAACTAATCAGCATTAAATGAGGTGCGAAGTGGGAGGAGGAGACAATCCCAAATCAAACATAAAAAAACGCCACTATTAAAAATTGCGAGTCAATTATTTAATGCATCAATAGAAAAGTTGATTGACGATAAAACGACCGAGACGGGGTAGTTTGTTTCTTATTACGCACAGTGGGGTAGAATGAACCAATTGTGGGTAAAACATTACACATCTTTGTAAGGTAAAAAGTTGTCTCTTTTAAATTTTAAAACCTTTCCGACGTTACAGGCATCGTGATCTAGTAGGGATCACAGTTCTTCCACTCTACTGCTTTACACTAGCTCGAGGGATACGACATTTTGTTTAAATTTTTCAAAAACGGTGTGTTTAAATAACTTGGCTTGCGAAGCTTATTACAGAAAATGCATTTCTGGCTTTCCAGCGAAACTAACAAAAAGTTTTATGAATTGCCGTCAATTTGCAATAAATGTTGGCACACCCGGCAACGCTGACATATCCAAAGGTCTTAACTTGGTAGAATGAAAATAAGAGAAATCGTCAAAAAAGAAAATACTAAATCTACGAGGCGCAACAAAGAGGTTAGAAGAGAAAATTTAACCAGCCTTACGAAAAAAAAAAAAATGAAAATTTTAGTTTTCATTTTTCTTAATTTACATAAAATGAATTTTTAATCAAATAAATTAAAAATTTTTATTCTAAAGTTTTGGCCTTTCTTTGAAGGAAAATAACTTCGTCAACAATTCGAATTCTAAGCAATTTTCTTATAACTGCTTTTCCATCCCAAAATAGTTAAAAAAAACCCTCTTTGAGATAGAATTCTTTTTTTTCTTTGACAAGCAAGCGTCTTGTTCCATATAAAGCAATATGTAACTCACACTGTATATGAAAGAATTCTGTCTCGATCTGGAAGCCAGCGAAAATGCTTAGGGATGATGAAGGGGCGAGAAACCCCCTCAAGCTCAAAGAATGATTCTACACCGATGGCAGCCATGAACTCCGCTCCACATGTATGGACAATATACAAAAAAAAAAAAATTAAAGTAATCTGAAGGCAGCTGAAATAAATGTGCTGACAGCAGAATTAACAAATCTTGGTCATGTTAAACGAAGAACCAACATCAGTGCAAGCCTTCACTTGAAAAATACCATCTTGCACAACAATTAAGCAGAGCCAACTCAATTGGGTTTGGCATGGTCCACGCACAAATCCAGAGAACTCCTTCAAAAAGGTCATATCATCCAACATTCCGGCCCGTTCACAGAAAAAAAAAGAACGGCGGACGTAAACACTCCTGACACCAACAAACGCAATGACATCAGCACTTGGTTGGCCTCAAACACGTTGACATTAAAAAATCTAGGACCGTTAGAGTTTTTGACGTTTTCTGGGGTAAATGCAGCGGGATACTCTGCAGGCAGATCACTAGTGTGAAGTAGACAAGTCGGAGGGATGTGTTTATAAGCGGTTACATGGATTTCACGACTTCAAATTCTTATTAAATTCCAATACTGTCTGAAATTTTCAAGTTCATCCGAATAATAGTTTTGGAGACACAGCCCTGAGAAGTCAAAACACGTTTTTCTCGAAACTATATTTTTCTATCGGTTGTCAAAATTTCACAAGAACTACCTTAGCGATCTTGATGAAATTTAACACAGGTCTATGAAATACAAGACTTGGACAGGATTTTTTTTTTAATTTCAATTTTTTACAGAAAAAATGCAGAGATATTTTGACCGAAATTTTCAATTTTTTTATTACCTATGTAAAAAGTCGGCCAAACATCAAATTTTAATTTAAACATTTTTTTTTTAAAGTTCTGCTGTCAACGCGGATGCTCTTCCGAGAAGTGGCCGGAAATGACGTCACAATTGAGTTTTGAATATTTATCAAGGAAATTTCAGAAACTGTTTATTAAAGGTGTATCTTCAAGACTGTACAAAGATTGAAACCTTGAAACCCATGCTACGTACACTACGTAAGTGTTAGAGAAAAATTGTCTTTGACGGTGCGTGGTCACTTTGCAGTGTTGATCGTAGCAGAGTGGAAAAATAAATACTTTGAGGTTCTGCAAGTCCAAGTATGAATATGGAATTTCACTTAGAAAAAATAAATAGGAGCTTCTGTAATCAGCTTAATTAATGGTCCACTGCAGAACTTATTAGGTAATAAAATTTCCAATATACTTCATCTCTAACCGAATGCAGAGGTGATGGTTAGGTTGTCCGCCTGTTAACCCAGAGATTCGTGGTTCGTATCCCAACAGAGGCAAAAATATTGTTCCAGGGGTATCGCATTTCGAGAGGAATTGGCAAGTCCTCCGTTAGTATTCATTGCCATGAAAAACGCTTTCTCGATTAGCCGTTCGGAACCGGCAGAAAATTGTAGGTCCCCTCTCCTTTATTTATTGCCTCACAAAGGCAATAGTTGTGAAAAATGCGGTAGGATCCGAGGCTCCTCACTCTGTTGCGCCACTCTATTTATTTATTTATTTATTTATTTATTTATTTATTTATTTTAACAGAAGAGTACGATAGAAATGAAATGGAATCGGTATCATTTTCCCGGAAGAGCTATTTGGCATCGCAGTGTGTTGAAAATTTGAAGTCTAATGACCATTTGACGTCTCTAAGTTTGACTTTCAACGCTTGATTTCGAAATTCAGCTCAAACAATTGAGATGAAAAGGACTCGCCCAAAGAAAAAACAGACGAGTACCAAGGGCAGCCAACTCTAAAAAAGAGGACATGTATATAAAGCTGGAAGAAATGTCTGCCTCGGCTACTGTTGTAAACCAAGAAAGATACTTTTTATTTATTAGATTCGACAAAACAATTTGAATAAGAGGACACCGGTCATTAAAAAGCAGTTAAATGAAATTCTCAAGAGATTCGAAAAAGCTTGTTGACGAACCTAAAGGCAACTTCTTGTAAATGACACGAAAATAAGATGGCGACAGTCATGTGACAGCATTTTGAATGAATATATAAGATGAAAGAACAGAGCGAGGAGCCCCGGGGCCTAGCACATTTGTTACAACCATGCCTTTTGAGGGAATGGAAGGGACTTAAAATTTTCTGAAGATTACCAACGGCTGATTGAGGAAGCGCTTTTGATGGCGTTGAATTTACTATGGAAAGACTTACCAACTCCACCCGAAGGGCGATATAAGTTTAAAAATATTTTCTGTTTTTCTGTTGGGATTGGAACCACGAACATCTCGCGTAACAGGCAGACATTCGAGCCAATACACTACGGGCACGAATAGACTCCGAAAGTACCGACAGTTGACCCGTACAAACGAAAGTGCACGACATCGAATTCAAAGAAGTTAATGAGATGGTTAGGACAACTAAAAAAGGGAAAGTGAGTGGACAAGACGATAAACCACAGTTTCGAGATCGGAGACGTCGCGTCATTTAGATGGCTAACGATTTAGATCTTCTTTACAAGCTTTAAGGAGGTGAAAGTCTGCCTAAGTAATAGCGGGAAATTTTTTTTGTCAACAAACCAACATACAAGGGAAAGAGAGATAGTGGCACCGGGATATAAGTCATAATTTTTACATTTAAATAAAAAATAAATAAAATAAATATAAATTATATTATTATTATAATTATTATATAAATATAAATAAAATAAATTACATGAAACCTACTCCACAGTCCACACATAAATCTGCCGAGTAGGGGGGTTGCAGCCGGGCGACAAAGACCATTTGGCTGATACACCACAAGACTAACTACACACACGACAACAGCACGCAGTAGTTACGGACGGTCTCCCATCTTGTCACTAACAGCGCTCATTCCGATTTAATTACGGTGTTCTAAAGGGAACCGACTCTTTTCGGTTGACAAGGCCTTGTTCATCATAATTTTTATTTTTGGGGCGTCTGTCTTACTCAAGTGGGACACACAAAGTCCCAAATTCATTTTGACACATTGATTTTTGTCACACTTGGATAAGACTTAAGCCTCAAAAATAAAATTTGTGACTTATGTCGATATAACTTATGTATGTTTCTGCGCCATTGTTCGATCAACCCTTTCAAGATCGTTGAAGGGCTTTTGGGTAGCCGATAATTACGCTGTCACTGGTAAGTCAACAGCATATGCAATTCAAAGCATCGTGATTCCTTGAAGGATTTCTTCGTTGTGTTTTGGTTGACTCCGAAAATGCGTTTTTACAACCATTAGATATGAAATGGATGGCCCTCAGACAACAATATGCATAAGAGAGCAGTGTCAGACGGAGAATTTCCAACTGGAGTCAATCAGAATACCAACTCACAGTAAATGTACTTGTTCGAATGAGAAGTACCAAGAAGCCTCAACGCCAAAAATACCATCTGGCAGGAAATAGAGTAGGGCCTTCTTCCAATTTTCTCCTCAGAACTTCGTAAAGAGAAACAACGACGTTTCGAAATGACCACAAAGACAGAAGAAGGAAGGAAGCTGAACAAACTCCAATAGAACAGATGCAAACTTTACAAAAGTTTCGATGAGAATAATGGACAAAACTAAAGGACTTCAACGAAACAATACTGTCAAACTCATACCATCTTTACATCACTGTCTATAAGTGGTGAAGTAAAGGCTATCAAATGATAGTACAACTGCAATAGACAACTACTACTAAAGACGATGCAAAGCACTGCTGTTGAAAGATAAAATTAATTTTATTTTCTTGACAAGCTTACAAAGGCGGGGTGTGTTGACAATTACCCTTTACGAGTTATTCTAATAGTCTACTTTGCTAAAGGGTGTGGGGATTAATTGAAAAGCTTTCCATGATGTTGAAAAAGTTCACTCTACACTTACGTTTGATGAAAAGTTCTTAAGAGTATTTTGTTCACTTTCAGTATTTTCCATAATATTTACACGTTTATATAATTTCTGGCGCACTTGAGTTGATAAACAAACAACAACATCCGAGTGCTTGCTCATGTGTTGATTAAAAAAACACCAAAAGAGATTATGCAGATTTTCTTCGTTTCAAAATTTATTAATGTATGCAATTGCGTTAGAGATTAACTGCCACATAACACTAAAGAATTCTGTTTAAAACATAAATCTAGTCGAATGAGATACGAGTATTTCAAAAGAGAGAATTTTATCCACTCACATCAGAGTTAGCCGCCATTTAGTCAAAAATATATCTAGATACTAATTCTTGGGAACCAACTAATAATCTTGGTAAGTGGTTTTTAAAACAAGCTCAATTCTAATTGACAACTTAATTTCTCATGACATTATCTGAATGAGTTGATAAGGCTTTAAACTTTCTTGACTTGTCATTCCACAAATCGAATTCATCAAAACAAATCGTTTCTGTTATTTGACGTATTCTGACTTCTTTATCCAGTTTAGAGTTGAATTTTATCGTCGTCAACTGAAAACCTGAACGAATTAGTAACAATCAGTCATGGAATTCGTTTTTAGCTTTGATTTGTTTACTAAAATTGGTTGTGTTTTATCATTTATCACATCAGAGCACAATGACACTCTAAGTGACAAATCAATAATTTCTATCCAATTCAATGACAATAATTGACAAGTCTTAATCGATGGGTGATGGTAAGGAAATTGGCTTTCGAAATTTAATATAAATTTGACATGTACTCAAAATTAGATGACAGAGGTTTAGAAAAACGTGTCAGTAAAGAGTTAACCTTGGACAGCAAACATGCAGTGAAGTAAACGAGTTTTAAACACTTTAGCTCTTGGTCTCTCAAATCAAGGTGAGATAAATATATTGCTTGTCTTTAAATTGAAAGCGAGAAGGATTTCTATGGTTGAAAATAAAGTCTATATTTGTCTTTAAGCCAAATAGCATTACAATTTTCATTATTCAATAAAAATCAAGTTCAATCAAACGAACAGTAAACAGAACAATTTATAAGAGGCGATCCTTCCCAGCGGTGGGGTAAAAAGCTGAAAGAGGTTTCATTGCGTTAAGCGTGTCGTTTTCAGGCGTTACATCGTTTTTTTATTTTTTTATTGTTGAAAACCGTTGTTATTTGATTATGAAATTAATTGGAAGGCTAAGGACGACTCCTTTTCTTTGGGCATTCCGAAGTAAATGTTTTTAAAAATGGGCGATCGTTGTTCTCTTATCATTTATACATTCCTTTCTTGTTTAGTAGCCTTTTAGACTACACTGCCTTTTATGTCCCGTGATAAATACACACAAACCGAACTACAACGATCCTTTATCAGGTAGTTAAGTCAAAATAGCACTTTTCAGCAAAATGAAATCGAGAATTTTAATATTTTTTAATAAATGCGGATAATTTTTTTTTTTTTAAATTAATAGTGCAAAACTATCATCGGAACGGTAACCTGTAATTACTTAAAGCTGTTAACTAAACAACAAAAGGGGGCTTTCCAGATTTTCTGACGGTTTGACTTCTTAGAACCTTTATTTGTAGACTGTTGAAATTAGGTGATGACAAAAAGATTCTGTTCACACTAATGACTCAGTTCACATCCTTGGGTATGCTAAAAGTATCTTATTTACAACTTAACATTTTTAAGGGCTATTTAAACTGTTTTTATAGTCCGATCCTAACTGAGTCTGATCCGCCCAAACTACTGAACTGATTTAAATCAAATTTGGTTCAGAGATAGTCTAGCACCTGAAAAAGGACATAGGCTATATATTTTATCCATATATTCTAACGGGAAACGGAACGTATACGGGAACTTTAGAAACTACAGCACCAATTTCAAAAATTCGTCCACCGTTGGAATGCTACACTATCCCCTACTAAACATAAACTTCAACTCATCCCTATATTCCTACGGGAACGGCCACCATATTTTCACGGGAATGGGAGTCTTGGCTAATATTATGACTCCGAAATTAAATCTGTCTGTCTATTTTTCTTTGTTACCATCAACCGCCTAAACTGTTGAACCTATTTGTATGAATTTTGGTACAGAGATAGTCTAGAACCTGAGGGAAAACATGGGCTGTATTTTTTATCCCTTTATTTCTACGAGAATGGGAACGTAAATGGGAACCTTGAAATTACTGGATCGATTTCAAAAGTTCTTTCACCGTGCTTCACGGTGCTGTCAAATTGTCGATAACACAGTTTACCTGAGAAGAAAGGTCTATCTTGATCTTCAAATGAGTATTGGCAATCGGGAATGGCTGTGTGAAAGGTCAATTTCGGCGACGACTAAGGGGATAGTTAGCCATACAAACAAATAAATTATGTTTGACGTGGTCGGGGATGTTGTCGAATGTCTATCAGTAGACAATATTATGGACACTGAACAAGTCACATCATACCCTATAGAGATTCTTAATTCCTTAGAATTATCAGGAGTGGCTGCAAGTTATCGTTCCAGTGCCAATAATGAGAAATCTAGAATTTTACACAGCTACAAATTACACATCTGGGATGCGGCACTATTAAAGTTTCAACAATGACTGGAACGGAAAAAAAGAGAAAACGATTTGATTCCCCGTATTCCTTTAATTCCCATTGGTTTGTCATTTTAGTTTAAAAGAGTGCAGTTTCCTCTGAAACCAGAATTAGATATTAGTATAAATAAAGTTCCAAGTTTTCGTTTAGAAAAAAATTCTCATGGCAACTCTATGTGGAACGGTCACGTGTATCAAACCCGAAAAACATTTTTATTTGCCAAAAGATGGAAAAGTAAGAACGTAGTGTGCAAAAATGTACTTAAATAAAATAATATTACAAAAGGTTACTTTAATGAATGTCTTTTATTTAGCATAAAAAAATTAAAAATTCTGCAGACAGTCACTATTCCACGCAGACGAAGTCGAGGGCACAGCTAGTATTGTATAAAGCCTATGATCATATGCGTGTACGAGGAAGCAGCAAGTCATCCCAGAAATCCAAAACACATTTGTTGTACACCAAGCCTTTCAATCACATTCTTGACTACATGCTCGCAGGTTTAGTCTACACAAAAATTCAACAAAATTAATTTCCCGACGATGAAGACATCTCAATCGAGGAGTAACAACATTTTTTCAAATCTGTCAAGTAAGGTTATTAAAAATTTGGATCGGTAAAAAAAGTTTTAAGTCAAGTTACATTTAACACAGAGCCGTTTTTAAAACTTTTTGACTTATGCTCTTTTGTACAAAATGAGTTCAATTGGTCATCCTAGACCAATGCTGCTTCTGCCTGTCACCTGGTACGATTTCTGCTTCGCCTCGTGAACAAAATAATAACAGCCTACTCACACCAAGGCAAAAACGCGGTCAAAAATTTCCAAAACCCTACAAGTGTTTCTAGCACGATAATAAAAAAAACACATGACAAAACTAGTGGTGGCTGTACAGGGTAGAAACTATTTTGTATACTCAATTCGTTCATTGGAAACAGCTCTCATTCCTTTCACTTCAAGCACATGGTTTTTGAAGAACTAAATGATAAAAATTAATTTGTGTTCAACTAAAATTGTTCTATTTGCAATATGAATCAATTTTTCTCAAAGAAGAGCGCAAATGGTGCAGATGTCAAACAAAAACTTGTAAGCCTCTAGTCTGAAAGGCTGAACATGTTTAAGTAAATAGTAAAAGTATCTCGTTTTAGAAGTGTGAACAGGCTATTGACAAAGTATTAATTTTAGCATAGTTTTCCTCCATCATCAATCATCATACACTGCATTACTGATTCACTCGCACGATATCGGAAGGCTTTTTGAAACGACTTCTTATTTGGCGACTTCGTGCTTGAGCATGGGGAAAGTCTTTCTCTCCTAAAAAATTTGCCAAAAGTGTAGACTGTTACAATCTATCAACTTCATAGATAAATCAAAATTCAGTTTTTTATTACTAGGCCAAACAACGTCGCTTCATATATTTCACAGTTAAGGTTCAATCAAACTTACGCGATTTCGCAGTTGCAACGCCAACCTACGCAACCGACGCCGACGGCAAAAACCCTGTTGACAGGAATTCTGTCTACGTCGTCGTTCCTGTCGCATCAGTGATAACTACATATAGTAGATAACTACTACTACAAAAAGTTTTGAGAGAATCTTTATTCCTTTCATAAATAAAATAGCAAGGGGCTAAGGATTGAATTAAGACTTCCAATTTTGAAGTCAAACGTTTCCTCTTTCATCGTATAGACATATTTGGTAAAAATTGATTTTCAACAAAGGAAAGCTTTAAAAAATTTAAAATTTAAAATCAAGGCAAAAATTTTACAATTAAAATAAAAATTTATATTAAAAACTTCTGGAAATATCAAGTATGTTTAAGTTTATATACGAACCAGGGGGTCATTTCCCGATCTGTTAAGCTGATAAAGTGATAAAAAATACTCATATTTTTTTATCAATTCACATCTACACAGATCGGTAATTGACCTCCATGTAATCATCACGTGTATGTGAATAAAAAAAGACGAAAAACGAATGGAAAAATTGTATAAATTGAGTCTTTGAAATAAATTGTTCAACATTGGTGTACTGCATGACAACTTTTGTGTGTAAACATTATTGTTAACACACGAGAAAAAAAAAGTTTATAGGGCACACAATAAACTGGTCCCATGGCGTAGTATTTATTTTAGCGTGTCTGCCTGCTACCTTGGAGTTCGAGAAGGAAATTTCAGAAACATCTAATTGTTTTTTCACGGGGCAATTTCGGAATCGGAAAACAATTTATGATCCCCTCTATTCCTCACAAGATATGCTATTAAGAAGTTAACTAGGGTCAGGGGCTTCCCAAGCCAAATTAATTTATTAATTCGAGACTATTAACAAGTCCTTACCAAAACCTTTTCTGACAAGCACACATATTTCAAATGCGAATGCTGAAATGTCTAGTGTTTGTACCTGTAAGTGAAATTCGTGAGTATTTAAATTCATTGAGAGTTTTGCAAAAGTAGTAAAAAAATTTGACAATGGTTTGATAGAAACTAAATTGGCACCAATTGATCTAAGCCCATGTATTTCCCGTCATTTTAGTCTTGTGCGTATCAAGTGAAACAGAGCTAACTCAGAAATTAAAATAGATTTGAGTCGTGGCATAGCAAGCTTAAGATTTAAGTTGGAAGGCCGCACATTAGCTTTCACAAATTAATCGAAAAATTGGCGTATTAGTCAGTTCAAGTTAGTTGTATGGTTCAAAAAATTCAGATTGGTTATAACTCAAGTTTGTAATCATTTAAGCATAGTTATGTTTGCAAAAGACCTTAACTTTCTGTTTTTTTTTTTTTTTTGGTTAAGTATAATTTTGTCTTCGATTGTTGATTATTTTGTTTAATTTTAGATTAGATTAGATTAGATTAGATTAGGATTTTATTGTTCACTTTAATTGTTAGAAAATACAATTTACATTACATAAAATCTTTTAAGCATGGCTTTGCCGTCTGCCAGATTGACAATCATTTCTATATAAGTTTAAAGCAATTACTACTATAATCTTACTCTTTAATCTGCTTCGATAACGATAATTATTTTTTCTATTTATTTATATTTAATTACTATTTTATTTGTTTTAAAAATCACCATTCTTGATTCTGTTCCTATAATTTAAAACAATTTCCAGGAATGCGCATAGTTTATCCTCATTCATTTCATTAAGTAAAAATATACAATATTCGTTTGTTAAGATGTCGTTTCCAAATATATTTCTTCTTGTCTCACGAAATACAGGGCAGCACCCTAGGAAATGTAAAACGTCTTCTCGTTCATTCCTGTTGCATAGGTCACATAATATCGGCAAATCACTTCTATGCGGTATATAATTGAGTTGTAGCAATTCTCCTCGTAGACGAAACAATATTGAAATTTTTTCTATGTTGTTTTCATCTCTGAAATAGTTACTTCCATTTAAGGAATAATTTAGACGACTATAAATCATGCGGTGAAGATGAGAGATCGCTTAGTTTCGTCCTCAAATTTGGTCCTGTATTGAAGGTCAACTTTTTTAATTACTTCGTACATGGTTAACTTCCAGGTATTGATTTCACCCATGCTGAGGTATATTTCGGTTCCACATTTTTCGGCTACATCTTGCCAGTCTTTAAAAAAACCTCGTTTGTTTTGCGGCCACCTTTTTAGGCAGTCGGTGCTCTGGCATCCTCATTACCCGTAGTACGTAATCGATTTGTAGTTTGAAAGTCTTAATAAACATCGGTGAAAGTCCAGTTTCGAGCATCAGCATATAATTCGGCGAGTTAGAAGGGAGATGGAATATTCTTTTGAGGTAGTATCTTAAAAGTTTTTCCACCGTCTCGTATTCAACACTTCCCCACACCTGAGCCGCATAAAAAAGGATTAATTCTGCTACAGTTTCGAAAACACGATATTTGCTACTGTGCTTTATATGTTTGTTGTTAAAACAGTTTTTCCAAGACGCATTTATTGTAGTTTTCGCTTTAGCTAATTTTTCGTTAAGGTGTTTTTCCATTTTCATATTGTGCGTGAATAGTAACCCGAAACTGTTTCTCCGTCATACCACCATTTTTCCTTCGTGCTTTTTCTGCCTCCGCCCTTCTTTATTATCAAGACTTTCGTTTTGTCAGTATTAACCACGAGATTCCACAGCTTACAATATTCATAAAGCTTGTTAAGCATTAGTTGCAGCGATTCGGGCGAGCAGGCCAGTATGGCAACATCATCAGCAAAAAGCAGGGCTTTTATTTGCAGACCCGCGAACTCGATACCACCTGGTAGATAAGGAACCAGATCCTCTATAAAAAGTGAAAATAGATCTGGACTTAGTGGACAGCCTTGTCTGACCCCTGTGTTGGTTGCAAACCATTTAGATTTATCTGTTCCATTCCATACAGCCGATCTAGTTTCTTTATAGATATTTTCTATTACTTGACCAAATTTCAAGGACATCCCAAGCCCGTACAGTTTGTACATTAGAGCATTTCGGTCAACCATGTCAAATGCTGCTCTGAAATCCACGAACAGAACATATAATCCGGTCAAATTAAACCAAAAATTGATAGTGAAGTTACATAAATTCCCACCAAGCTGAAAGTTGGTGAGATCGTTTAAAATATGATTCCAAATAAAACTTGAAAGTTCCCCAACTTTCCCCTGCATGCAAAAAATTTTATTCGAGGTCAAAGGTCAAAAATGTGACTTTTTTCCGATTTTTTGCGATTTTCAGCAAAACGGTAAGATTTATCATAAAAATATATCAGACGCAATTGTAGATTATAAATTTATCTATAAAAAATGTAAAGCTACTTTTTTTCTTACGAGCCACTGTTTAGCAGATATAACGATTCAAAAATTTAGAAAAGTTAAAAAAGTTATAATAAGCGCACGTTTTCACGCCACCTAAGAGGTTAAGTATAGCGCGTTTTTTTAACTTGGTTTCCCAAGTATTCTATTCTATCTGTCCGTTATGATCCTATTTAATAAAAAACAAAATATCAAAAATTGGCAAAGACTGCAAAAGAAAAATACGAAGTAAATTAAAACAAAGTAGTGAAGTTTATTCTTCTAATTCATAGCCATTAAAATATTTTTCTTGTTCTTCTTATTGATCTTCTTCTTGTTCTTCTTCTTCATCTTCATGCTGGATGCAAGCAAATTGCGTCAGTAGAGATGTTTCATTTGTAATTGTTGCATATCCTGCAAGTAAAGGTGTGCAGACTTAGCATAAGGAAAATGTCCAGAAGCGTGAAAATATGGAAGCATTTCTTTGACACAGTTCAAATGAGCTTTCCAATCCCCCATACGCTCAGCTCTTAGAAACTCTTTAGCAATAGAAACCATATAAAAATATTGAACCCAAAGTTTTGCAGTTGGTCCTCGTTCATCATATTGTTTTAGTTTTTGATTGAACTTATTAAGTAAAGTTCCAGACACTTGATCATTTTCAATATCATCGTATGAAAGACTGTTATTTAATATATGCTCGATGTTTATAATTAAATCTGCATCCATAATGTCATCAATTTCAACTTCTTTCGATATTGTTATTGCTAAAGCAAGCTGAAGCAGTGTATGAGCTCGAACAGCTCTTGCGTACGCATGACCATTGAACATTTTTTCTAATGATTTTACCGCATAGATCTCTGCGAGCACTTCTTTCATGCCGCTTCCTTCTGGTTGATGAATAAATGGTAAAAATGAAATTTGAGATGTAGAGTAATTTGTATGATTATTTGTTAGACGTTCAATAAAACCATTCCAACCGAGTAAAGACGCATTTTTCCATTTCCCATAAAACCATATCACATCAGTGTTTTTGAGGAAGGATACCGTTTCAGTCCCATAAAAAAACTCTTTGACGATTATCTTACTGTAACCTATTACACCATTATTTTGATAGATCTGTATCGGCACATGAGCCTTTGCCTCGAAATCTTTTGCTGAAAGAGCTTCATTCATTCGTGGCATAGGTTCTTCTAGTAAAACAGAATGTTTTGGAGTAAAAACTTGAATAATACCCATTATGTGGAGCGTGTTATTGCCATCTAGCGTATTAACATTGATATCAGCATTGTCTGCTACGTATTGAATAAGTGTACCGCTTTCTGGTGGTAGGACAAAAGGAGGACGATGAAAAACTGCTGCTGCCTCGTACATTACTGTATCATTATAGGACGCACATAAACCAAAAGACGAAAAGATTTGTATAAGACGTTTAGACCCGAACCTTCGATGAAAAAAAACTGCGAGGCCTAGTTGTAATTTTGATTTAAATGACCTTGGTCGAACACCAGTCATAATAATATGGCAAATGTTTGTGCATATTAATTTCAAATGATCTAAATTGAACCGCTTATTTTTTAGAATCACTCGTTCCACAAGATATGTCAACGTCTCTGGGATTTCATTGTTTAAATCTTCAAACATGCGACCTGGTGGAGGGTACGTAGAATTATCAAATACTGCGGTTTGAATATCTTCGCGAATGATAGCTGCAGCTGCATCTAGAACTCTGAACTGTTCTTCTTTTTTATTCACTTTTTTTTTTCATACCAGGCTTGATTTAAAATGTCATGATGATTTTTGAATCGTTATATCTGCTAAACAGTGGCTCGTAAGAAAAAAAGTAGCTTTACATTTTTTATAGATAAATTTATAATCTACAATTGCGTCTGATATATTTTTATGATAAATCTTACCGTTTTGCTGAAAATCGCAAAAAATCGGAAAAAAGTCACATTTTTGACCTTTGACCTCGAATAAAATTTTTTGCATGCAGGGGAAAGTTGGGGAACTTTCAAGTTTTATTTGGAATCATATTTTAAACGATCTCACCAACTTTCACCTTGGTGCGAATTTATGTAACTTCAAATGTCTAGATTGACCGGACTAATATAGCTTTTTACTTCTTGCAAGGAAATTTTTTTTTTTTTTATTATTTTGTTTAATTCTGTTGTTGATTTTCTAGAAAATATAAATATGTAATGCGTTTTATTTGGGTTTGAAGTCTTTAAAAAGGTAGAAAAAAAAATCTCTAACTCACTTTTTGTTCGAGACTATTTTTCGAGATATATCCATTCGAGATATTAGCGCATTCGAGATAACGTCATGATCCCAAGAAATTATGAAGAATTTTCGTCGAAAAGATTGGAATGTCAAAATTAAAGCTAACTTCTTAAAATTTTAAAGAAAAACAACCGTTTATAAGAAAAAGTCATTATCATTTAAGATTAATGGGAAAAAATAAGCAATCTCGAAAACTTTCCACATTAGCGACTTTTTAAAACTTCGGATGTGGTCGTTTTGAGTTCTGGAAAAAATTTATCACAAAAACTACTTACTACGCTATATAAATATGTATAAGTAGGTATCTGTAGGAAATAAAATAATCAAATCTAATCTAATTTTTTAGGATTGCTGAGAATCAACAAAATTTTTCAAAAGAAGATTTCAGAACAGCAAAACTGAAGCTCAAAAATATTTTCACAAGACCTAGAAATGTTTATTTTTCACTGAAACTTAAAACAAGGTATCTTTTCAAAACACTAAGAATTCAGAGAACTCTTTGATCCCTTAATTTTTTTCAGTATTGTACTAATATGGGATGCAAAAACTAATGAAACTCTTTTACTTCTCTTAAGCTGAATTGGCATGATGTAAAATTCTAGAAAAACAAGTTGAAGAGGAAGTGCACAATATATTTTTAATATTCATTCAGAAAGTTTGAGGCAAATTATTATTAAATAAATAATTAGAAATCACAGCAACTGCAACTATGGTCGCTTAGTTGCCTCGAACTTTTGATGCTTTGGGAATACACACATATAAGGTAATGACGACTGTTACATTCACGTTTTCGTGTATTCTGGATATTTTATTTTTTTATCTTTCTTGTAGGTATGGAAAAACAAATAAGGATTGGGATATGTTCATTCCATTTATGGACTCATGGGGAAGATGGTCTGTTAATCTTTTAGACAGTGAAACGTTATAGTAAACGTGAGCTATAAAAATAAATTATGAAACCATACCGACACTTTTTTGAAAAGGGTTTTATGTTGTGTTAGTGAAAATTCATGAGAATATTCACGAATTCATTCGTAAACAGTAGTGGAGTAGGGTGTCGGCTAAAGTAATAGAAAATATTGCTTATGAAGTCTGACTACGTGTAGTGTGTTAAGTTGCCTCTATTAGAAATCAATTTGGGTTCATTAATAACGCATCATATTAACGTTAAAACGTTGAAAACATAAATAGCTGCTTTTATAAAAAATGCAGCCACAAACAGATGTCACATAATCTATCGCGTTCCCAATCGAAAAGAAATAATTTGAAACGAAACTGTATTTGATATCCTTTTTGAGTGTTCAACTAATTTTTGTCATAGAATTAAAGCAAAAGTTAGAAAATTTATAAATTTTCGATTAAAAACAACACAACAACACAAGACAGAGCAAAATAATTATACTTTACATCGTGCCATTTGGAAAAGCCAACTTTTTTTTACTTTATTATAAAAAAAAGTGGCTTTGATACTATTCAAGAGCACTCAGACTAAATACGGGTCCATGGTACCTACTGCAGGGCGGCAGTGGTAGAGTGCTAAGTTCTTAAGCCGGACACGTGGGTTAGAAACCCCTCAACGGGCATATACTTTTCTTTGAACCTCCAAAATTCATCTGGACGCGTTCTTCGAAGTTATAAGTGGAACTAACTGACCCACCCAGCCAGCGTAGCTCTAACCCCTATTGTGATCGAATCGACTAAGTTAAGTAAAGTAGTTTCCAACTTTCAATACCAGTCGCAAAATGGGGATTCAGGGGCAATGAAGCACTCTAATGGTGAAAAAATTGCTGAAACCGGTCCGGTATTTTCCAAGTTCTAGGTAATGTGGTTTTGGAGCCTTTTCAATACAAACACTAAGTTCTCGTTTACGTCCCCGTTCCCGTGGGAATATGGGTATGACATAATAAATATAAACCTTTCTCTTGGATTACTCTGTTAAAAAAACCCGCATCAGAATCCTTTGCGTATTTATAAAAATCCAAGCATACAAACGGCGAAAGCGACATTGTTTTAAGGATAAGGATAAGGAAGCAAAGATTACATTCGCATTATTCCCATCCACTGCATCACAAAGAAAGGAATTTTTGGTACTTGCTACCTTGGTACTGCAGTGGATCTGTAATTTGTTTGAGTGCTCCAGCTTAGTATTAGCCTCCTCCTTTTTTGTACATAAAACAAGAAAAAAAAGGTAGCAACTTTCCCTTTTCGTGGTGCAGTGGACAGAAACAAGGTGATTGTTATTTCACTCACTACCTCAAGGATGGAGCGTCCAGATAAAACTGAGAGGCTGAAAGAAAAGAAGACACTCGGGGGGGGGGGGGGAACTATCAACCCAGACATGATATAAAACTGTAAATGATGGGATGACAGCGCTAATTAGCACCACTATCCTGTCAGAGAGTTAAAATCTGCAATGTACACTTGTTTGCAAAACAAAACATAGGAAGGGTACTTATGAAAAAGGGTAACCTTACATTTTGTGTAAAGTCCACGCAAGAAGATTTATGAACACCCCATTAAAACTACTTGCGTAAGTGATATGTAAATGAAATCTTTGCTTGTTTAACTAAAACATTCATGGTATTTTTGTTGTTGACGTTCTGATGTAAGTTGACGTTTCGTTTTTTACATCAAACTAGTGGCGTAGTCTTATCGAATCTGGGCAAAAACAAAATAAGTTGGGTGGTGTAACAAAGTCTGGAAGCTTCGTGTTCTAACGCATTTCAGTGACGACTTCAAGAATGAAGACACAAATTTCGCTGTCTGGAATGATGACGATTATCAAGAATGCAGCCCTTCCCAACAAAAAGAAGTAGCTTGCCATATAAAAGCTTAAGTTAAATGAAAGGGGCCGTCCATAAAATACGTTCGCATACAGGGGGGAGGGAGGGGTCTCACTGAGTGTGACAAGATGTGACAAGGGGGGAGGGGGGTCTACGGAAACGTAACGTTCGCCGTTCATCAAAAAATGTTACTACAGTATTTCTCTCGACTAGTTTTTTTTAAATCTTTGTCATGATAAACGTCATTCATTTCGTATTAGTAAATATACAGACATTTAAATGCATATACATTTACTAATGCTTATTTTTTCAAACATGAGCGCTAGCTCTTTGGCGCGGCTCTAGCGTTTTGACTTGGCTCTAGCGGCATTAGAATCCGCAAAATACATTTGTTAATTTACTATAAAAAAAAAATTTAACTTACAACTGCACTATCAATTAAAATTTATCATGCGCAAAGGGGGGGGGGGGGCTTTTGTGACGTAATATTCATAGGGGGGGTCACAGAGAAAGTGTGACACAGCGTGACACTGGGGGAGGGGGGTTCGAAAAACCCTAATTTTAGTGTGACGTATTTTATGGACGGCCCCAAACTGCAGGTGCAGATGGCTTTGACACCAAGCTTTTCAAGGCAGCTGGGAGACCAGTTGGAAAGGAGCATGCACCAGCATGGTCGGAAGAAAGTATGCCCGTTGAATGGAACTTCAGTATCGTGTGCCAGATCAAAAAAAAGGGAGACCCTCACAACTGCACCCATTATAAAGAAATAAACTTCATTAAAGTCGCGTAGCATGTCCACCTGCTAACCCAGAGGTTCGAGGTTTGAATCTCAACAGAGGCAAAAATGTTTCTAAAAGGGTATTGCCTTTCGCGAGGAATTGGCAAGTCCTCCGTTAATAAATTCATTGCCATGAAAAGCGCTTTCTCGACTGGCCGTTCGCAACCGGCAGAAAATTGTAGGTCCCCTCCATTCCCTCACAAGGCATGGTTGTGAGGTTCTTTTCTGAGTAGTTTTAGACAGAAAGATCCTACAATCCACCAAATTTTCACATTATGGCAGATCATGATACACAAACCAATATAATATCGATATTGTCCATTTTTTCATCGATTTCAAGTATGACAGTTTGAAAGTATTTACAGATAAGAGCTGAGCCGAGCCATGTCTAGTTTCGGCATCCCTGCAAAACTCGTACGACTATGCAGGATGACTTTGGAGAATTCACGCTGATCCGATTTCTTCAACATCATACTTGAACAGATTGTAAGAAACTCAAACGTCAACACCAGAGGAACAATCTTTCAAAAGTCTATACAATTACTCGCTTATGCAAAGATATTGACTTAATGGGAAGAAACGTGATGTCATTAGTGCTTTTGCAAGCATTGAAACAGAGACCGAAAATGGGTTTAATGATTAATGAGGGCAAAACGAAGTATATGTTGTCGTCAAACAAGAACAGAGAACATCGATGAATTAGACAAAAAGTCACAATAGACAAACATAACTTCATAGTAGTCGTAGAGTCGGAACCATTGAACAGTCAATCCAATATAAAGACTAAACGTTGGCTGCATTCCTTGATATAGAAGGGGCCTTCAACAACGTTGAATACAGTGCTATTCGCATGGCATTAAGTTCCATAAATATCGAGCCAACGCTATCAAACTAGATCGACTCCATGCTCCAAACGAGAATAGTAAAAGCAGAAATGGGTGCAAGCACCCTAAAAGTCAAAACTTGTAGAGGTACATCCCAAGGAGGATTGTTATCCCCGCTACTCTAGCTCCTAGTAGTTAACCAAATCCTAGTTAAAACTTGAGATGAGCGGAATAAAAGCCCTAGCCTATGCTGATGACATTGTCATCATGACTTCGGGAAAATTCACAACAACCCTTTGTGAACTCCTTCAGACAGCTCTAAACAAGCTCATCAGCTGGGTTAAAAACTGTGGGCTACCATGACCAAAATCCAATGTCAACCCTACAAAAACAGAACTTGTTCTGTCTCCGAGAAAACGTAACTTTCCAGATATACTTCCACCCACCATTAACGGTATACCAATACACTTATCTGGTACGGCAAAATATCTTGGGATTGTCCTCGATCGTAAACTTAACTGGAAAGAAAATTTAAAAGAAAGAGAAAGAAAAGCTCAAGTCGTCTTCTCCACTTGTAGAAGAATTTTTGGGAAAAAATGGGGATCTGGTCCCAAAGCTATTCCCTGGATGTATACATCCATAAGACTAATCCTCACATATGCCTGTCTGGTCTGGTGGCCATCATTAAAGAAGGCTTGAAACCTTAAGACCATGACCAAAATCCAAAGGCTTGCATGCATTGGCTCAACCAGTGCCATGAGAACAACACCACCTGCAGCTCTGGAAACATTCCTGTCGCTAGCCCCCCTAGATCTTTTTACTAAGGAGATGGCAGCCAAAAGCGCACTGCGACTCAAACAATGCAACAATTGGAAAACAGGCATATCAGGCCATAGAACCGTCATGAACCATATAGCCATAGACATTCAAACAGACTACACCCCCCGCATATTGATTTCAATCTAGTGGCCCTAATAGTCTTTCCGAAAAGAGAAAGCTGGGAGGAAAACAGGGTTATAAAAGGAAATCACATTATCGTCTTCACAGATGGTTCCAAAACGGACGAAGGGGTAGAGTCAGTCAATAGATCAACAAAGCTTCCCGACTTCTGCAGTGTCTCTCAAGCAGAAGTACTCGCAGTGTGCAAAGCCGCAAAACACCTAGCTACGCAACTTGATCAACAAAAATATTGACATCATCATAGACAGCCAGGCGGCCATTAAAGCTATCTCATCCATTATCATAAAATCCAAACTAGTAGACAGCTATCGTCGTAATCTTAGATTACTCAACGAAACAAACACCGTAACTTTAACCTGGGTTCCAGGACATCGTGACATAATCGGCAATGAAATTGCGGATAAGCTGGCTAAAATCGGGTCAGCAATCGGATCCAGCACCTCAGTTCTAAGGCCACTAGAACAAGAAAAAAACAGAATCAAACCTACATTTCTAAAAACCGCCAATGACAGGTGGTGGTCATCTTTAGAAACATGCCGAGTCTCCAGAAACCTTTGGCCAGATATTTCCAAGAAAAAAAAAGAATTTCTACTCCAGCTTAGCAGACCTCGGCTCTCTCTGTTGATTGGCATTCTCACGGGCCACAACTCGTTGGGTACCCACATGATGAGAATTGTCATTAGCACATCCGACTTATGTAGAGGATGCCAAGACGAAAAGACAGAGGAAGGATCATTCCACTTCCTCTGTGAGTGTCCCAGCTTGGTCCACACTAGGAAAAAACCCCTCGGAGAATACTTCTTCGACGAACTGGGTGACATCTCTAACATCTTATTGAACAGCATCCTGAAATTTACTCAGGGCTCTAAATGGTTCAGTGGGGGTTCCCTACCCCAATAAACCAACCACCAACCCAACCGTTTACCTCTCCAACCATCCCACCTGCTCATCCTCTGCTTTCCCGGGGAGCACAATGGGTCCTTGAGATCCGAGAGAGTTGCTGCCACTTGTGACTGCACCCCCCATTCAACCAAACCTAACATAACCTAGTAGTAGAGGGCCTGTAACAGAAAACTACAAGTCTACAAGTCAAGAGCCACTTGTAGCATTATGTCCTCTACGCTTGTAGAAGAGCAAGCAAGCTTGTAGCTATATGTTACAAACATTTTTTGCACTTGCCATAATTAACTTGTATTACAAGTACTTGTAGTTTTATTTTTAGACAATGGGGCCTTTAACACATACTTATGTTCTATAAGAAAACTCACAACAATGGAAAAATTCAAAAGCACAATACGTCTTCTTTGCAAATGCAACACACGGACGAGAGTGAAATAGATGAGGTTTTTAACTTAAACACGACACTGACGAAACTTCGAACAAAGTGTTTTCGAATAAATGAAAAAAAAAACTCAGTTAAATTTTAAAAGATTTTACCAGCTCAAAAAAGAAGTGTTTTACAACGAGAATTCTTAATGCGACTGCACCTGCATTTGATTTTGAAACACAAGTTTGCATGGAAGCCATCAAAACAGATCAAATTAAAACCTCACCTGGTGGTCAAAAACAAAAAAAAAAAACACCATCAATCACATGCTCTAACAGCACTCTTTTAAAGATTACAGCTGAAGCCTTATCTAAGAGGGTGCGTGATAGATTTGACTGTTCAATGATAAGCCAATCGAATTAAGTGGATGTCAAAAATGTATCTGTCCCACCTGAACATCGATCGGAAGCCTGGGCAATATTTTGAAATTTGAAGCTCCTCAAATTGAGGTTGCTTCAGAAATTAATTAACGAGATATTTATCTTGATGGAAAACATGCTCAAAATATCTGAAGTGTTTTTCTTCGGAATGACTATTTATACGGAGCATTGATTGATTAATCGAATTGAAAATAACCCACTGTTACCATCAATGAGCGACCATGGGGCTTCTAAAAATTTTCATTATTTAAGAAGTAAAAGTATTTCTGTCTTACTTTCCAAAGACCACAAGGTGTCCATGTTTACACTTCGCAATATCATTGCATTGCCGATCTTTTACCAAACTGTTTACAAAAAGATATTTCATTGATCAACAGGGGGAGAGTTTGCTTTTCCACTTTCAGTGTAAATAAAACCTCACCGGGAGCCGTATGGGATCAGTTATCAACAGTTCTCCGCAGACACATTAGCAACACAATGTTTACATTTCGAATTGTACCAAATTCTAAAAATATCTCCCACCTTACCCGTATTCTAATCAGCTCACGGATTCCTGCATTGTTGTTTCGATCACATGAGTCATGGACTCATGATAACAAATTATTATTCTTAAAAGACAAAAATCCTTTAATCTCATTCGTATCTTCTTCTTTTATCATAAATAAATGAGTTTGAACTTAGCACATGCACATTTGTCTTCTCGAAATAGATACAAATAGTTGCTAAAATTAGGTAGACACGCGGACATTTGCCTAAAAAATTGCTTAGGCATGTTTACACATTCAATTTGCAGTCACGTTGCTGAAAAATAATAAAGCGCCGCCGTGTCGTGTCGCATCGTCCGCCACCACAGTGTCAAACATAAAGCCACCTGCTTTTACAACATTATTGTTTACATGAGACAGATTTTTTTTCTGTTTGGTTAAATAAATACGACGTCGTTAATTGTTTAATTGTACTGTATCAATGTTTGCATTTATTATTGCAACGGTAAATGGTGCTAGACTTAATTACAACGAAAGACAAAGAGATGACATTGTCTTTTACAATTCACCGCATAAGCGCATAGTAAATTTGTTCGATTTAATTGCAATAATTAGTGTGTTTTACTTCAAAATTAACATTTTCAAAGAGGTTCCTGTTTAAAATTGGTGATACTTTGCCTAATCGAGCTCTTTTCATTAATAAACTGAAATAGAGTCGTTTTTTGTGTATTCTTGTTGCTGGACGCAAAAAAAGAACACAAAACTTTGCGTGCTTAGGATGATAGGATCGTTAAAATGTTTTGTATAGTAAATTATGAATGGACTATGTAAATGAGTTGAAACACGTGAGCTTTTGAATAAAACGAAGAGGCTAAACAACACCTTTTTAAACAAATGCTGAGGTGTAAGTGTCGTGATGTCAAATTGATTAGTCTGGGATCGTTATATCTCTGGCAGAGAGATATTAGAGTTGAAGGCACGCAGAGGCTAGCCCAAAAATTAATCTAAGTAAAATAACCAAATTGTTGGTTCACGATGACGTTTCGGACGACGTCACAGCTAAAAAAAAGACATACCTCAGACTTGATTTACAAAGGTATTCGAGGAGGTGCAATAATCGCCTTATTTCGCAGAAAAAATGTGTAACTATTATCCCACTACTGCCAAAAAACAGCCACAATGTAAGATATTTCCGCTTGCTTTTCAAAGTGTTTTAGGCTGAATGATGGACATTCCATATCTCCATTTACTTTGTTGGTATCTGTAGTCAACCCCATTTTGACGTATGGTTTGAACTTCTAACAACCTGGAAAACAAGTAGTACGGGGTAGTACCTCGAAATTTAGAAATTAAAAATTAGACCCCCAACTATTAAAGGGGGGTAACTCTCACACAGTCTCTAGGTCTCATTTTGGACAAAAAACTGACCTGGAAAACCAATATTGAGGAAAGAGTAAATAAAGCCAACGTGCCACTCTTCTCTTGTAAAAAAGCCATTGGTGGGAAATGGGGTTTCTCCATGCAAATCACTCATTGGCTCGGTAATTAGACCCATACTCACATCCGGGGAGATAGTCTGGTGGACCGCACTAGACAAGATGGTCAACTACAGCAAGTTAACCGAAGTTCAAAGAATGGCTAGTCTAGGTATGTATTAGTTGCGCACTGAGGACAACCCCATCGGACGCCCTCAATGTACTACTAGATCTCACACCCCTAGATATCTTCGCAGCTAGGTCAGCTACACGACTCAGAGCTATATCATAATGGACCAGTAATCAAATCAGTGACACTACCATTCTAGATAACTTTAGATTCCAACCGAATCGATCCGACTACACCACCCCCAAGTTGGCATTTGATAATAATTTCCAAGTAACCATACCTTCAAGAGAAGCTTGGGAAAATAAAGCAATATACTTCTACACCGATGGTTCAAAAACCAGCGAAGGTGTAGGAAGTGGAATCTACTCAGAAAAACTGAATCTCAGTCTTTTCTTCCGCCTACCCGATCATTCAAGTGTGTTCCAAGCGGAAATTCTGACGATTAAGGAGGTGCTGCCTTGGCTCAAAGAAAACGTCATATCCTCCACGGATATTTGAATCTTCTCGGACAGCCAAGCTGCCCTTAAATCTCTTGCCTCTGTCCTACAAAATCCATCACGGTCCAAAATTGTCAGATGTCTCTGAGGGAGATGTCAAATCAGTTCAACATTCACCTTTCATGGGTGCCGGGGCACAGGGACATACCTGGCAACTGTATGGCAGACGAACTAGCCAAAAAGGGCACGACCACTTCCCTACGCTCAGAATGGAACAACATAGGTGTACCTATCGCTACATGTAAACTCCTACTAAGACAAGACGCTTCAGGGATAACAAACACTAGATGGACTGAGGGTAACAACTGCCTTGCAATCAAAAAAGTTTGGCCGTGTGTAGACTCAAAACGCTCAAAGAGTTTGTTAGCCCTGAACCGCCTGTATCTAGGTTCTACCATAGGTATTCTTACGGGACACTGTCTAATAGGAAGACACACCAAAAGACTTGGTTTGTTTTCCAATGATTTCTGTAGAAGCTGCATTTACGAAGAAGAGGAAGAAACCGTTCAACACCTTCTTTGCTCATGACCTGCACTACTTCATACGAAGAAAACTCATCTCGGTGAATTCTTCTTCGATGATACTAGCGACTTAGCTTACATAGACCCTAAAAGCCTCTCAAAATACATTAAAAGTTCCGTGTGGTTCGAACCGGCTAGTCCCGTAATGGAAGATTAATGGGTGGTCAACTCGTTAATCTTACATCGGGTTTCTGAGATCAGTAGGTGCGTCAGTCAAGGTACGTAGGTATTACTCATTGGCTGACAGCCACTTCCACCTAACCTAACCTAACCTACCTCGAAATTATAATTTGTTAAAACTTTGGATCCATTAAAAAAAAAGGAGGCAGTAAAATCATTGTGATCATGTTCGTGTGCCCTTTTATTGCTCTTGGAATAAATTCAATCACTCAATTCATCAGCGAGAGCGGGTTGTGATAAGTCGGTCTTTAAAAAGTTGCAAAGTTATAAAATAAATTATTAAATAGGGGGTGGAACAGAGCTGAGAGCCTCGGGGCCTATTTCTTTCAACCAAATCTTTTGACGAATGGAGGGACCTAAAATTGTTTGCCCATTGAGAACAGTTACTGAACGCGCTCTTTATGGCATGAAATTACTATCAATTCCTCGCGAAAGGCGATAACTTTAAAAATATATTTTTTATCCTTGATGTTTCTAGAATTCGAGCTTCGATTATACCACGTAATAGGCAATGCTAACCAATACGCCACGAGCACCATGCAAAGTCATAGAGATGGCAAATGACACAGGCAAAATAGTTATTTTTCAAGGGACGCTTCATTAGATCTGTGGTTTTAAACTCAATGAAACGATAATGCGTCACGATAAGGAAACAAACATAAACAAAAACTTAAAGACCGTTCGACTTCCCGAAGAGGGAATCACAATTGACCACCAAGATGTTATGATTTTACACCTACAGGCTTTTAGAAGTGTCAGAATAGTTGTGATTCAAACTCGATGAAACGAAAATACGTCACGATAAAGAAATAAACACATAAATTCATCGCATTGAGTCAACGAGATAATTAAACTAGACAAACCAACAGCAAGAGAATGAGATAGAAAACAGGTATTTACCATTATCATCGTCTTCTCTTTTTGTTTTTAAAAATATAACCCTCAAAGCGAAGGAATATAGAAATAACTGAATATAAAATAACTGTTCCAGCAACCATCGAATCAATGAGGACTTTTTACACGTAGTAATAGGCCCTAAAAAGGGGTGTTTTTTATGACTGGCAGTAGCTGTTCCTTGGGGCGGCATAAGGAGAAGCATGTAACGAGGTTTAAAAATGCCTCGTTACAATCTGGCAACACTTTTTTCGGAGTTGGTCTTTGTAACAGCTGTCACTTGATTTATGCTCCGTTTAGTTTGCCATTCCATCGTGGAAGAATTGAACTGGGCACTACGTATGTTTGGTATATTGTCTCGAAACGAAAACACTGCTGACGCCAGTTTTTACATAATTTCGAGTTTAAACCTGAATTAACTTCTAGATGGGGCGATTTAAAACAGCTGGATTTTTTTTTTTTTTTTTTTGTAGGGCCATGTAAGTTGCTTGTCTACGAAGATAAGCGTGAAACGATTGACGTTTTGGAAGAAAAGGAGATATTCGCTGTGTTATTGATGACGCATACAGCATTTGCAAAAAGTAGTCGAAAGTTGGGCCATTCGTAGGATAAAATTGTTTTGAAACGATTTTTACATAATTTTGAGTTTTTAACATGAGAGCTTCCTCTAAGATCAGGCGAAATAACACTACTTGATTATTTTTTTTGGAGCTATATGGACCGGCTTATTAAAGTGGATAAGCTCGAGACGATTGATACTTTGGAAGAGAATATTCGGCGCATATTGCTGACATACGTCACGAACTATTAAGGATTAAATTTTTAAATCAAGCAAGAATGTATTGTGAAGTGACATCATCACTACCTATTTACTTTTTGTAAGAAAATACCGATTGTCTTCTAAATCCTCTTTTCCTTTATGTAACGATAACTTAGCTTAAGATTAATTATTTTGTTGTAATCATATATATAAAATTCTCGTGTCACGGTGTTCGAACTTGAACTCCTCCGAAACGGCTTGACCGATTTTTACCAAATTTTATACGCATATTCAGTAGGTCTGAGAATAGGCTACTATCTATTTTTCATACCCCTTAGTGATAAGGGCCATCTACCATTAACATTTATATATTATATAGAAACTTTCCGGCTATTTTCAGCTTAGTCCAGCGGGTGTTCCTGACAATTTTTTTAAATAACTTAGATCCGAGCAACGCCGGGCGGGTCAGCTAGTAGTATATGAAAATAAAACTCAAATGCTGCAAAAAGTGGCCGAAAATTGGACCAATCGGCTGGAAATTATTCAAAACAGCCAAGGCGCAGCTACTCGCACGAAATCATTTTGAAAACCTTTGTCTTTACAATAAATTGGCTCGCGGATGTGGAATGCTTTACCCAACTCAATTTTACCCACGCATTACTATGCACAGAAGTTCAAGAATAATGTGCACCGGCATCTCCTTTTCTTATTTCCTAACACCCGAACTTTGTTTTCCAACATTATAGAGGTAGTCACAACCCCTTGAAGTGCGCGTGAGTTATAAAAAATTTAAAAAAAAAAATGCAATTTGAATAAATAAATAAAATAAACATAGCGGCACAACAGAGCTGAGAGCCCCTGGGCCTAGCTTATTTCTTTCATCCAAGCCTTTTGAGGAATGGAAGAACCTAAAATTTTTTGCCGATTCCGAACGAGTAATCGAGAAAGCGTTTTTCATGGCCTGAAATTACTGCCAATTCTTGGTGATAGGTTATGCCTGTTGAAAAATATGTTCTGTGTCCCTTAATGTTTCTGGGATCCAACCTTCGAAATTTCCCACGCAACCGGCAGACTCGCTAACCATTACGCCACGGGCACCACACCGGTAAGTTATCGTAAGATTATGCTAAGTGACCACTGTCTTGAAAAATAAATATATCAATGATTTAAAGGAGTCCAAAATAAAAGCTTATGTCACACCACCACATACGTCGACAGTGTTACTGGGTAAACACAATGATTCAGAACAGAAACCACGTAAATACCAATACACAACAACACAGGCCGGCAAGTTAAGTTTATGTCAACTCTTGTAGCTGTCGCTCCATATTGGACTGCGTCTCATTGTGTTCACCCAGTTAGTCCTTAAAACATATCGCAACTTCCGGTGTTGGCCTTGAATGATTATCTAAACTCGCTATGGTTGACATATTTTAAACGATTTTTTGGCCATAACGATCGTCATAAACAACTTTGGAAAGAGTTATAAGAACATGAGTCCAAAACCTGCCTCGAACTACAAATAAAAATTCCCAAATTTACATTAGACTAATATTTGGAAACAGTGACTCACATGTATTTTCTGTTTTTTTTCTTTCTGTATAACTAAGTCACAGACTAGTCAATATGGAGTCAAAATAAATCTGGTTCAAATCCACTATCGAAGTTGTTCAACCTCTTGGGATTTTTTTACTCCATTTTCGTTAGATAAACCATATATTTTTTTTGTTTTCTGACTGCGTCAGAGTTCACGTAAATCTTCATCGGCTGGATTACACGGCACATGCGATCATAAAAAGATCAGAAATGGGATGATTCAGCTATGTAGAATCATTATATTTCCAGCTATTCACTCTATTGTGGGTTGTGATTTACAAATCTCCAATTAAGATTTAATATCTCCTTTTTTAAATTTCGTATAACTTTTTTATTTAAATCAATGAAAATTTGTATAATTTGTCTATAAATTTGTTTGAAAGTTCAAAGTGCTTGTTTATTCAAGTTATTTTTTTTTTTAACTGTTTGGTGGTTTTTACAACTTAACTGAATGCAAATAGCTAATTAAAAAATTAATTTATAACATCAATTCCAATTCATAATTCCACGCGACACTAATAGATCTTTGGTATTTATTTATTCAAAAAAGTAATAAAAAAATACAAACAGATTCATTCAAAGGTTGAGACAGTTAGCGACTTGTACTCGTATCTTGCAAAAGTCTTCTTTAATTAAAAGAATGGACACTAAATGGATAGATGCCGTGAATAATGAATGATTCATTGAGAAAACGATACTTTTTGGGTCATTGCATATTTCCAAAGGATTCATTTATCAAAGTCAAGAACGATACTCAATTACAATGAGAAATGCTGTAATTGTTCTACCCAATCCTCTCAAGATTTGATTTAGTACATACTTGACAGTTGAGTTCACTCGTTCACTCGTGAATTTGCTCGTTAAGTTGCGTGGATCACAAGGTGGAGAGTTTTCGTTCACGTGCAGTTATGCTCATTCACATCTGAAATGCTCGAGATCTGTTGGATTCACGAGATGAAGCTCTGACAGTTTCAATGCAAAAACGTAGTAGCAGTTATTTGGGTTCTTGTTTGCGATAATTTCCGACTCAGAAAATTAAGAGAAAAAAATTTTTTTGTGGTTTTCAAGTCGAATTTCCACAACGCATTTGGAAATGTTTACACTGTTCAAGCGACAAATTTGGAAAATTCGCTTTCTCTGCTGTCAGAAATTCATTCCATGACGAGGTGTGTACTAGGCGAAACAGTCGAACAAAATCACCTTTCCTTTGAAAAAATTATAATCAAGGTGGTGCGGTTTTGGTGTTTTGTTTTTTGAATTTTGACCCACTGATCGAGACGGCTGTTCATGTGTTTAAATTAGCTTTCAGAATGTTAAAACGTGTTGCTTTAATACGTTCGGTAGTTATGTTTTCTTTTCTTAATCACTTCACAGTATTCTAGGCTTAGCTGCTTCAACACGACATTCGTTCAACAAATGAAATCTTGTTTCAGGCTGCTTGAAAAGGTAGCCCTTCCTTTCTAACAAAAGTCATTTTGGTACATATGGAGTATCTTCTGAGAATCGACCTAGAGCAACACTAAAAATGACTCTTCGAAAATAAAATTCAAAAGTAAAGCTACATTCAGTCTCTTTAAATAAGACACCACAGGGAACTCGACAGAGCTTTCGAAAAGAATTAACACAAAAAATTGGATCGTTTCGATGTTATTTTTTCCTCATTCAATATTATCATTCAACTGATTTGTTTAAATTAATATGAATGATATTCATTGTGTATTCATGTGTCAGTTCCTCCACACTTGTGTTTTTGGTTTTGTTATTGATAAACATTTTGCAGTTCAAAACCTTGACACCGGTGCGGTGGTTTTCTCTGTGCGGCTATCATCAACGCCTGCAAAGAAGGCTTTTGGACATTTTGTCTGTATGTGATGTATGATCAGTAAAACAAACCCCTAACTCTGTTAATTGAAATTGAATAAACGACAAGTAGTTTTGTGATCGATATTTTGTTCTCTCATGAACTATCAAATAGCAAAATAATCTGAAGAGATTTATAGTTTAGATTAAAGTCTTTATAGCGCTAGCCAATTCTACTATTCAACCTCAACTTCAAGAAAGAAAAGCACATTCCCTAAAGAAACCATTAAAGGACGGACTGAAAGAAATCCAATGGTTGATGAATAGAAATTATTTAAAATTTAATTAAGTTTAAGTTTAAGTTTAAGTTTAAGTTTAAGTTTATTGTTCAAATAGCTTACACAGTAAGATAATAAATCTTATAAATTTGTGAAGATAATGAATTGACTGTTCAAGTTTACAAGTTAATACTATAGACTAAAAATGTACAATCATATGAAAAGTTTGGAAAACATCCAGGAGAAATGATTAATTTAATAAATTGATTAACAAATCAAATGTTATTTTAAATGAAATAAAAAGTTTAAAAAAGAATAATAAGGAAGAAGATGAAAGGAGAAATAGATGAAAAAGATGAAAAAAAAAGGAAAGGGAAATAGAATGAAGATAGAAATTAGTTGCTTTGTTCAGAGAAGAAAATACGCAGACTATTCTCAAATCGTTGCACGTTGCTGATCTCTCGCAAATAAGCTGGAAGTGAATTCCACAGGCGACATGCAGCTATAAAGAACTGTCTTTCTGAATTAAGACATTAAAACCGAGGCAGAATTAAACATGTAGATCTGTTTGATGCCGAAAATCGAAGTTTTTCATACAGATATATTGGCGTTCGAAATTTAATAAGATTATCAAAAGACATTGGCGGAAGAACCTCTGCCGCAGATGCGAGACATGGTCATATCTTCTTAGGCCGTAAACGTAACGAATGGCGCTATTAAAAGCGATTTTCAATTTATTTTTGCTAACGGAGTCACAATTATAGTAAATTTCACACCCATAGGTGAGGATTGGTATTACCAAAGTTTTCACAAGTAAAATTCTGGTTTTGAGGGGGGTAAATTCCTGAGCAGTCCAGACGGTCCGAAGAGTACCATAAGCCTTACCTATATGTACTATCGAGTCAATATGGTCATTCCATGTAAGAGTTCTATTAAAAACTACACCAAGATTTTTGGAGGAATTAACAAATTCCAAGGCAGTCCCGTTGAGCATGACTGGTGGAAAGTAAGATAGGTCTAGAACTTTTTTGGAAATCACTAGACATTTACATTTATTTGGGTTGAGAGCAAGCCCATTAGATCCTGCCCAATTCAAAATCTGATCGAGTTCCTGATTGATGATGGAGACACAGTTTTCAATTAGACCTAGGGGACAGCTTTTATATATTTGGATATCATCCGCATAAAAGTGTTTCGATGCTGTTCGAATAATGGAGGCAATTTCATTTATATAGAGAGAAAATAACAGAGGGGCCAATATCGATCCCTGGGGAACACCCTTTCGTAGTGGAAGAAAATCCGAAAACTTATTTTCTATGTAAACAGCCTGTTTTCTATTAGTTAGATAGGACGAAACTAGTTTGATTGCTTCAACAGAAACATTAAATTCTTTGTGCAACTTGTTCAAAAGTACAGTGTGGTTGACCATGTCAAAGGCCTTGGAAAAATCTAAAAGAACCAGGAACGTCACTTTGTTAGCATCAAGCTCAGCCCTGATATCTTCGATGACCTTTAAAAGTGCAGTTATGCAGCTGTGTTGAGGGCGGAAACCTGATTGAATTTGCACTAAGAGATTTTTCCGGGCTATATAGTCATTCAGTTGCTTTTGCATAATACGTTCCATGACTTTTGAGAGAAATGGAAGTATAGATATTGGCCGAAACTCATTACAGAGCGAGTTCTTAGGAAGTGGTATTACTTTTGCCATTTTCCATTGCTGCGGAAATGTTCCTGTCGTTAGAACTGTATTGAATACATGCGTGAAATACGGTAGTAGCAGAGGCAGAATGGACTTTAAGAAAACAGGGTTAAGTTCGTCAACTCCTATAGCATTCGATTTGACTGAAATGAAATTCTCGACTACATCCATGATGGTTACATTTGCAAAACTAAAGGAAGACCCAGTTGAGAAAGTATTGGGACTGTGTGCATTTTCGACTTCTCGGGATGGTGTGACATTTGGCGTAGAGAGGAATTTCTGATTGAGTTCATCCTTATCGTTAATGTTATAGAATTTTGTTCTCTGCTTTCCAATTCCAAGTTTTCGAAAGCTTTCCCAAAATTTTCGTCCATTCGAACCAATAACAAGGCGATTTGAGTAGTATTGTGTTTTAGCAGCTCTTATTTCTTGAATAACTTTATTACGCAAAGACTTATAAGCTAAATGCAGTTCTTCAACATGATAACGAATCCATCTCTGATAAGCTTGATCTCTTTGATTCATTAACTCTTTAATTCTACTCGTAAACCAAGGCTTCGAAGGGCAAATGATTCTCTTTGTTTTTAAAGGAACATAGCAATTGAATAGAAAATTTATGTTTTCTGTCAGAAATTCGACTTGCTCATCTGGCGAAGGCATTAGATATATATTATGCCAAGGTATGGAATTGATGTGGTGTTGAAGTGAAGACATATCAATATTTTTAAAGTCCCTTTACTGAAATGTTGGGTTTATGAAATTTTCTTTTGTAATAAAGTCATATGTCAAAAAAACCAGGTCGTGCTTGGAAAAAACTGGAGTGGCGAGTTGGTTATAAAAGAGTACCTTTTCGTTTTCACTTACAAAAAAGAGATCTAATAATGTACTTGAAGTTTGAGTGAAATGAGTTGGTACAGATACATTTACAGAGTGTAAGTCGAAGGATTTCATATTTTCACAGAGACTTTTATCAATTATTATATCGCTGTTGAAATCTCCACACAATATAATGTTCGATGAACTAACTGTCATTTGCTCTATGAGTTGGTAGAACGGCTCTAAATCAACATTTCTATTCGGCCTATAGATAACTCCCAGGAGAAGATTACTGTCATGGCCAGTTATATCTAAAAATAAAAATTCGCAAGGAGAATTTGTTGGCGAAAGACACCTTATTTTACACATCAGACTTGCAGCATACAAATAGGAAGACTTTAGCAGACGCATGATCAAGAAAACCAAGTTTTTCAAATTTTCTTAGTTTAAACTTTAGTTCTAGATTGTTAATATATAAGTTATCGCTAGGCCGAAAGGCATTAGCATTAAGATATTGGTTAGTTTAGAGTACCCGATTAGGGTCAGTAAGTTAGTTAAGTTATTATACAAGCTAGTCTTATACATTTTTGTTAGCACAAAGATATAAGATAACCAAATAAAAATGAAAAAACTTTAGCAGACGCTGTAAATGCTGAAAACTCACATCCAGTTAAGCAAGGGTCGCACTGTGCTGGTTGATAGCACAGAGTCAATTAGCCGCTACTAATCAGCTAATTGTGAACGTGAAATTCCGCAGGCGTGTGTTTATCAGCGGCTGGCAATGTTAAACATGTTCAACTTTTGGTTGTTAACAGCGGCTGTTAATACAAAAAAATATCCAGCTCCACGTAGTATTTGGTAGATTTTTCAAAAATTTGTTTCAAACATTTTTAATAAGTTGTAAAAAATAAAAAATAAAGCGCTACCGTTGCAAATTAAGCTTCAAAAACAATTTTCAAGGTTTTGTGTAGATGATAGAAGCTGGCTGGTCATTAAGATCCAATAGTGTGACCAGACTGGTAGAAGCGGTTGACAAGCAGTCCTGTGTGACCTTGACCTAAACCAAAACTTTTTCTTTTTTATGTGGTAAAACGAAGGCTTGGCTAGTTTAAGGCAGCGCGGCGTACCTCACAAACGAATAACTACTGCGAAGCATTCAAGTGGAAGACATGTCATCACTTTGAGACCACATGTAGCTCCTTTAGAAAAAAATAAGAAGAATAAGAAGTTGGAGAAAACGATAAGAGTTAACTTCAGTATTTGATACAAAAAAAAGGGTGGCGCAACACAGCGAGAAGCCAAGGGGCCTAAAAAATTCCAACCGATAAGATATCTCTTAGAATTTTAGAAACAGTCCATTGCAGTTGCTATCGAAGAGAAAGACGGCTCAAACTACCGTCAATTATGTTTCAAAGAAAAAAAGCTAAAAACAGAGAAATTTTTCACCGTCAATAGTAAATGTCAAGGACTACACTGAGCAAAACACTGTAGAATGAAAAATACTCATCCATCCTTTGAGGCAAACTTTCCAGGTGAACCCCATGTATAGATGTTTATGACGGATTATTATATTATGTGTTATGACGGATCTTTTTCCGTAGATTAGATTAAAACAGCATAGATTAAAACACCGAGCCAGTTTTTGAGAAATACATTGTACGAGCTATTGATATTGGGGCCTTTAGACAATGAAAAGTTCCGAATGCCTATGCTCGGATGATCGAGAATAGGCATTCTCAATGTTCAATGAAGTAGTGATATAAATAAGATTCCTTGCCCGATGGTTCACATCAGAATACAAGATAAAAAGAATAATTGTCTCAGATGACAACTTCAATTTTATTTTTTACATACATCCGTAGAAAATAAAATAAATAGGGTGGCGCAACAGAACGAGGACCCCCAAGGTCTAGCCCACTTCTCACAACCATACCTTGTGAGGGGATCTACAATTTTCTGCCACGGCTAAACGAGAAAGCGCTTTTCATGGCAATGAATTTACTAACGGAGGACTTGCCAATATCTCACAAAAGGCGATACCCTTGGAAAAACATCTTTGCCTCCGTTGGGATACATACATCAATGCCATTACAAAAAATCTAAACCGGGTGACTTAACGAGAAGCTCATTGAGCCTCATGTTGCTTTTAAGATAATAAGCAAAACTTTGCCATGGTTGCTTCATCATAATAAGTAATACGAGTTAATTATAAGAAGGTCAACAACAAAAAATTGTTTAAATAAACCACCAAAATTTCCTATGAGATTCAGAAGAATTGGAAATTACAGTATACCAAGAAAGCGTCTTGAGTTCTCTGCTTTCTACTACAATCTTCGACTACCAACTCGAAGTACGGAGAACTGCACATCAGTTACTCTTTCCTTTCTTCAAATGGAGCATCACGTGAGGATAACACATTTCTTGAACAAAAAATACAGAAAGAAGGCCTTCCCAAACCAAAACGACAGAATTTCTGTAGCTAATTTGGTAGCTGAATTCATTGCTGCAAAATGTATTCACTAAATAGACTTGAATTAAAATGTTGATTAAAGTAAAAAGTATTATCTTGGTATACCTACTTTTAATAATTTTTTTGAAAATTAAGTAAATTTTGTATAAAATTGTCCTGGGAACAAATAGCGATGAACGAATAAGAAAGGCCGCCATTGCTATAGCCACGTAAAGCTTTTGGTAAAAAGCTGGATATTAAATAAAAAAATGATTTTTTGCCGGTAAGCCGCCGCGCCGCCGTTACGCAACTCATTTAACCTCCATTATTACCCTAACAGGACATGCACAGATCTTATCACGTTACGTGACAACAATATCTCCACGGATTACATAACTCCATACCTGGATTTTGAAAAATCCTTCTCAACCAGTTTCCCCAATAGACAGGATTGGGAGAATGTAACACCATGAAAAAATTTTTAATAATAAAAGAATTTTATTATTTTTAGTTGGAGTATTGTGATTTAAAAATCGAAAAAGAAAGTTTTTGTGACCTTCACTCCATATATGCGTTTCGCCCAGGTGCAACAATGGGCTCATCAGTTAGATGTTGTTGCACCCTTCTAATACGCAATGTTTTGGTCGATGTTTACCGATGTTTATAGGTGTCGGTAAACATCGACCAAAACATTGCGTATTAGAAGGGTGCAACAACATCTAACTGAAGAATGAAACACCTCATATACGAGAAGTCTAAATCAATTTATACGTACGCCGACGACGCGACGGCGACGGTTCGAAAATGGAAGTTGGAACAGGTGCAGGTTTCTTTTCAAAAAGCCCGAACATCCAGAACTTCTCCGCTGTAGCATAAAATCGCGTGGTAAAGGCTGGATACGAAGGAACCGTCTCATATTCCTTCTTGTCATCAGACACCTTCGCTGGCCGTCCTTTCGGCCTGAACATTGGACTCAACTACTGTGACTCAAATGGCGCACACTTCACTGAGACCGTCTTCAACGAAACAGTTCTCATTTCCGAAGTAGAAGAAGATCTAGATGGTGAAACCTTCTTCTTATACATCGTACTCGCTGGTATTGTTGTATTGCTATTAGTTCTCGGTCAAAATTTACCAACCATAAACTCATAAGTTTTTTTTAGGACGTTACAATGCTCCACGGTATCACAATGGATCTACATTGATCTAAGTGTGGCGGAAATAAGATCGATCAACCGTCAGCCCATTCTACCTAACCTAACCTAACCTCCATCATTGAGCTCTAGAACCTATAACATGGAAAATATCAAAAAGATTCAAGGAAGTGTTTTAAAAAAAGTACGGTTATGTTGCCAATTTGTGTTTTGTGGTACTTTTTTGACATTGAAGTTGTTTTTTCACGCCTTTAGGGGGGGAGACCACTTCAAAATTTCTTAAAAATCAATTTTTTTTTTATTATATATTTCGAAAGTATGATATCTAAAGAATGTTATGATCAAAGGAAAACTGAAAATATCGAATAGATGCAGAGTTATCGCATTATTATCCATGAGAGGAGGAGCGACCTTCGCTTTAAAATACCCTCTACTGTTGTACTGTTGACCTTTTGTATGGTCAGGCAGCTGTTTCGGGGAAGGAAGTCGAAGGTCTATCGAATGCGCCTGGAATCGCCGATTGATGAGTGGTGAAACTTTAAACGCAATTACCTCAAAACTACTTTTTCAAAAACTGCTCGTGTTGTAGCTCAAAAAGCGACCGATTTAGATCAATTTTGGGAGATTACTCTCAGTAATATTATCGAAAGGATATACCTAAAGTTTGAAAGCTAGCGTGTAAATGGATTATTTTTTCGGGGGTCTAATATGTCGAAAAAATTGCCGAAAATTCAAATTTTGGAGTAAAAAGGCTCCCAAATTTAGAATTTTACATTATTTCATTCATTTTTAGGTATATCCTTCCCCTTAGTATGTCAGTAAAAGAATGAACTTTGAACCGGAAAAGAATGGCAAAGAATGGCAACTGCAGCAGTCGCCGGAAACAGCCGCCCGGAAAACTTAAATAACGATGCCATTTTATTGGTCATCAAATAGATAAAAAAAAATTGTATACTGGACAGCTCTAACAAACATTTCTCCTAATTTTGAAAATGATTTGGTTATTTTATTCCCCCTAAAAAAAACTTTAAAAAAACACGTTTCTTACGCTCCTTCCTTAAGTGATTTTAGATGTCAAATTAGCAACGGGAATTATTTAAATTGTTTAATCAAATGAAAACAAGATTGTTAAGAAGAAAAACAAACTTTTATAGTTCAGTGTTGCAGATTAATCCCAACAAAACATTTGTTAAATCCGCGCTAAAAAAGATTTGATTCCAATAAATTTTTTTTATCAAACGCAACAGCACACACACAGAATAAACTTTTGATATAGGAAATATTTTCTTTCACAATTCGAAGGGCAGCTTTTAAAGCACTACTACTTCAAAATTATCCCAGAAATCGAAATCAACTAGCTTTTTACTCTGAAACCAACAAAGACTAAACAAAATTAGATTCCTTTACTTTTCCTTTGTTATTTTCCATTTTTCAAAAAAGCTGCTGCGATATGTGACAGCGAAATGGCGCACTTTTAGTCCTGGATAGAACTTACTACTTATATAATTTCCAATCTCATAACTCAAAGCCCGATGCCCTCCAAAAATCAAATAAAAGAACAACGTTCTAGTCAATACTCAAGTTCTCTCAGTCGGTAACAACTCACAACGTAGTGACTTGTAAGGGAGAATCAGGCTAGTAATCAAAGGCAATTTTTGTTAACAATACTTTTTAAGTAGACGCACATCAAAGGAAGAGGATGTTCGAGTCTTTCAAACCGAAAAGCCTCAAAAAACATAAATCACACTACGTGAAAAAAGAACCAATTTAAAAAAAAAATCCTTTTAAAGAAAACCAAAACATCACATTCTGCCAACCCGTCAAGTTTTAAAAAACATTTTCAAATATTCTAAACAAAAAAAAAAACACATTTGCAATTTTACTAACTTTTTTCGTTTTTCCTTTGCCGGGAGATCGCAAGCTGTTTAAACTCAACCGTGAAGCACTTAGTATCAGCTCATCCAGACTTTTTGACAGTTTCATTCTTAGAAACTAAATTTACACAACGCCAACTTCTAACACACCACAAGCCCGTTTCTTTCCAATTAACTCTATGCGACGGGACGACGCGGCCCAACAAGTGTGCGACTTGGTACTAAGGCGGGCGCCAAGTAATTGACACTGAACTTTTCAATTCACTTTATCTTCTTCACTCCAACTAGCTGTCCACCATCATCTATTGACAGACATTAAAGTCCTCCTCAAATCAAACTGACTTTTGTACATACTTAACCGTTAAATAAAATAAATCACTAGACGCGGTTGTACAGATAAAAAAAGAACGGAAAACGAAAAAAAAACACAAACTTATAGACAAGTGGAATTATTGAGGAACGTGTATCGGCCAGTATCAGTTAGCAGCAAAAATGCACTTTTTTATCAGCACGCCCGTGAAGTCGTAGTTTGCGTCGCACGCACTTTCTTCTTCTTTTTTCCACAACAATTTAAGTTTTATAGTGACGTTAACGGAGAAGAGTTTTTTCTTTTTTTCGTTTTTGTTATTCACTAGCAAGTTCGCGACGTTTATTTGTATATATGACCATGGCACAGCACAAAATAAAATGTGGATAGTATCTCACCGGAGAGATGTCTTAACGCCACAAAGGTGGTTTCGCGAATGGCGGCAATATCTCGTATATGCCATAGCCATTGCCAAAGGCCGTTACATGAAAATGTTGCGCAGAGCGCAAAGTCAAGAAACTTGTTGTGTTCTCTCTTCGTAGCGCAGCATATAGTCAACAATACAGCAACAGCCCTCCTCCCAAGACGGACTCTATGTTTTGTGATCTTTAAAGATACACGACTTTTTTCAACTCACCACAAATAGATGGATACACACACTCTTATCGTGAGGCGTACTCCGAGTCACTTTTATAACCATCTATGCTGCAATTTTAGCCAATTTTATTGCCTGACTTGATCATAGAATAGACGACTAACGAAAACCACGAGCACAGAAAAGGTGTTCGCTTGAATGAGTTGGCGACAGTACGACAACTTGCGAAGGTAAAGAAAAGATAAGCCTCTGACGTTGGAGGTTGGAGTAATCTTTTCTTCTTCTTCTTCTTTTCGGAGAAAGAATATATAAGCAGTGACTTATAAATTTTGAAAAGAGAAGCTGTAAGACAATTTAATCTATTTAAACTGCATTGTCTAACGAGTGGACTGGGTACTTAGTACTCATTCGTACTATCGTCATGCAGTGTCAGGCAATCAAATGGAAAACTTGAAGTATTTTTTTTTTTTGAAACATCCACAAGTGTCCACTTACTACTGAATAATTGAAAGCTGTTTACCAATTTGCAATGTAAACTTGCATGATACTAATTGAGAGAAAAATACGCAATTAGGTTCATAGCGAGGCACTTGAGCAGAGTGTGTGACTGTAGATCTATCGATTGGCAATGGTACTTAGCTTGGTTCTCCTTGAGAGCAGGAAAATGCATGCAGACTGCAGAGTATCGGTGCTCGTTAAAGAAGTTGAAAATAGATAAATTGGAACGAATACACGGGTGTGGGTATTGTATAATTAAAAGGTTTTAAAATTTTATGCTGGATTTTGATGTGATTGCCAATTCCATTAATATTTTAACACCGTCAGTGGCGTCGCTGTGTGTTGAAGCGATTATCCTTTTGTTTAGCCATACCACACCTAATTCGCAATGAAGGGATAAATTTTACAGTGTAAACTTTGATGGAAAAATGGGAAGTGCCTTGCAGAAGATATCATCCAGCGGACAATTTTTAAGCAAACAATAAAATCTATCACGACCATCTATAACACGATAAATTTTGATATGTTTACATTCGATTATCGGCTAAAGTATGAAACCGGCAAAAGCTGTAAATGCACAAAGACGTCGAAGTCATGTGACGTTTTTGGTTTGAATCGAGAGTAAACTTGGGTGGATATGCAGCTGATTGTTTGAAATCACTGTCAGTAAAAAAAGTGATAAATAATAAAGACAAACGACTTTTCAATGAAGTTTGAAAAATATACATACCTACAACTGGTGGAAGAGATTCACGTCTGTTAGACTGAATTTTCAGATTCTAATCATTAGTTTAGTGTGGTACCCGTGGTGTTGGATAGCATGTCCGCCTGTTAATCCAGAGGTTCGAGTTCGAATCCCAACAGAGGCAAAAATGTTTTTTCCACGGGTATCGCCTTTCGCGAGGAATTGGCAAGTCCTCCGTTAGTATTCATTGCCATGAAAAGCGCTTTCTCGAATAGCCGTTCGGAACCGGCAGAAAATTGTAGGTCCCCTCCATTCCCTCACAAGGCATGGTTGTGAGAAATGCGCTGGGCCCAGGAGCTCCTCGCTCTATTGCGCCACCCTATTTATTTATTTTTATTTTAATCCTTAGTTTCAAACAAAATAATGATTTTTATAAAGTCTATCGCTTGACACGAGCAGTTTCAAGAAGATTCGCAAATCGATCGTAGCCGAGTTGAATAGAGCGAAAAACATGAAGGTCTTCTTTCCATGAGCTTCAAATTTGTGAATCGACGTAAAAGTGCTGCCAAATTTGCATTTTGCCATGGGAAATTTAAATTTTTCCATTTGAAATTGAACTTAAATAATTATGTTTCAAAGTAGGTGAAACAGACTTTCATTTAAAGATGGCGCTTTGGCCCAATGAAAGCTTTGGAGACTGAAAGAAAGAAAAATGTGCGTGGAGTCTCTCCGCGTGGAAGAAGTGAAACTTCACTTTAAAAACTAGGTATTAAATATTATCTATTATTTGATTTGAGGAGAAAAGAAAACACAACACTACATTCAATGAAGTTAATTTTGCTATAGTTAGATAGTTTCAAGCACAGACACGGTTTTCACACACACAGAAAGAACAAATAACTAGTTTCGATTAGATTTTCTCTGAAAATAATGCAAACTTTCACCGAAAAACACATTTCACTTCAATTAAATCGTCTTGCTGAAAGACGAATAGCGAGCAGTGCCGAAAAGTATGCAATTTATAATCCGAGTTAAACGTGTTACGCATTCATGTTGCAAGTCGCATAAGAAGTTTCAAAAAAACGCAGAAAAGCGTAGGTACTTGTTAACCAATATAAGAAAGCGAATGGTTTTTGTAAGCAACTCAGTGAAATCAGTGAAAAATGTTCAAAAATCATTTGGAAATAATTTAAAAGGCTGTATATACAATCGAATATTGCTGCGACTAGACTTGGCTCCAATACCATGTCTGAGTTGATTTAATCGTCAACGAGATAGTTCTTGCGAATTTTTAAGAAATTGTTGCCTCTGCAAAATCAAAAAGACTCAGTAAATACTTGAGCTTGGTTGGACGAAGCCCTAAAAGTATTTTGATTTTTACGAATTTGGAGGGCTGGAGTATTGATTATCATCGCAGGTTTGAGTGTTCGCGAAAAATTTGCCAACCAACGTCGCAGAAACGCCTTAAGGGAGTCGTCTACCTTCGCGCCTTAATTTCGGGTGTGTTTTTGACGATGGACTACGAAAAAAAACTACACACGATATTGACACAAAGTTCTTTTCATCATTAATATTAAAAAAAAAAAAGTTCTTTTTGTTCTCGTTATTTGGGCCGTTAATCAACCTCTGCCGGCGCAGATTTATGCTTCAGAACCTTGAAACATAGAAACAATCATATTTTTTTTACTTCTTACTAATTCAACTACGATTAGACAATTTTTAACGAAATGGCAGACATTTGAAAAAAAGTCCTATTTTCTACCCTTTTTTCTAGCTTAAAAAAAGCTGTAAGAAATTGAAAAGGAAAATTTATAAAAAGCTCGTGGTTAACCATAGTGAGACATTTTAAGAATACGAAACAATTTACATATTTCCAATATATTTTTGATGGTTCCGTTAAAATCGTGCCAACAATTTTTAAAAAACACTACTTTCGAGGGCTGGGTAAGAAGGTCGGTTGTATTTAAACCAGCATGTCATTGAATAAAACCTTTGCAATGCATGTTCCTTAGTGTCTAGATTCGAAATAAGCAAAAAAACAATTCGATATTTTGAAACCGGGAGACATGAACATAGAAAGACGGACAGACAGAGCTACTATCACATTTATAATATAAGTTAGGATATATTTCAAAAATGACAGTATAGGGGGCAGCACTAATCTAGAATCTAGAAGGACATAGGCTATATATGTATTTTATCCATATTTTCCCACGGGAACAGGAACTTAGAAACCACTGCACCGACTTCAAAAAGTCTTCCACCGTTAGAATGCTACACTATCCCCGAGTAAAATAAACTTTAATTCATCTCCATATTCCTAAGGGAACGGAGGTACTTACTAATATTATAAATCCGAAATTAACTCTGTCTGTCTGTTTTTCTTTGTAACCATCTCCCAAACTATTGAACCTATAGATATGAATTTTGGTGCAGAGATAGTCCAGAACCTGAGGATGGACGTTGGCTATGTATGTTATCCCTATACTCCCATGAGAACGGGAACGTAAAAGTCAGTTCATAAAAATAAAATACTAACTATTAATTCGGGTAAGATTTTTAAGAAATTTTCCAAAATGGCTTTAACTAGTCATCATCATATAAAAGTTTTTAATTATTTCTAATGTTTTGATGAAATTTTAAGCTTTAAATAGTTTTTGTAATTCTCATTTTCTTAATTAATGATTGTTCAGCAAATTCTAGTTTTTATTCATTTATTTATGGGTCACCCCAGCCATTCAAAATTATTATGGAAATTATTTACCTAATAGTGACAATATCTCTATTTTTTATTATAAAAATATCATTGTCACTTATATTTCTATATATTTTTTTGTATTTTTATATTTTAAGAAATAACTTTTACTTTATAGTAAGGTTTTCTTTATATGTTCGAAGCCTCAACTTTAAGAATATAAAATGGTTTTTAGCTAAAAATTGCGTGGACTATGTGAAAATTCAATTTAAGTAAAAATGGAAATTTTCCCATGCTAATCAAATGGGATACTAAAATAAAATAAAAATGTAAAAGTTTATTTATTTTTGAGCGTTTTCTTACTTAACATTTTTCACAAGGTATGTATGAGAAAAAGGCTGGGCGCATTAGACTCTATCAGCTCTGTTGAACCACCCAATTTATTTATTTTTTTGTTTATTTAAAAAAAGAAACCAATCGAAGTAGGTTTTATGTATCAGGATCGAGTTTTGAAAATTAACTATTATCTAACGAGATCAAGAGCAGCCGAAAGGAATGAACAAACCAAAGATTTGAGTCAAAAAATATAAAAACGATGTGAAACAGAACAGAAACAAGATGGTTGTGTTTTAGAAACACAGAGGAAAGACAACTCATAGTTCAGACGGCTCCTATACTCAGAGTTAAAGGCATTCAGAGCTATGTTCATGAGACAAAATGGCACCCGCAACTGATAGTTTTGGGAAAAAAATTATGAAATTATTTATAAGAGAAATAAAATGCAAAAAAAAGAGAACCATGTCCAGCAGAGGTAACACCAAAATTTTGTTATATATTGCACTGCCCGTCTGGTACCCGTGGTGTGATGGATAGCATGTCCGCCTGTTAATCCAGAGGTTCGTGGTTCGTATCCCAACAGAGGCAAAAATGTTTTTTTCCGCGGGTATCGTCTTTCGCGAGGAATTGGCAAGTCCTCCGTTAGTATTCATTGCCATGAAAAGCGCTTTCTCGATTAGCCGTTCGGAACCGGCAAACAATTGTAGGTCCCCTCCATTCCCTCACAAGGCATCTTGAGAAACGCGCTAGGCCCTGGGGCTCCTCGCTCTGTTGCGCCACCCTATTTATTTATTGAACTGCCCGTGCACGAATACGTTTATTTAGTACTACACGAGCCATCCAGACGTCCAAAGACGGGTTTCCGAATGTTTGTATTATTTCAATGGGCTAATGCTGACTGACTTTGGATCAAATCACAACCTTTTTCGTTATTCTACATGTATTTTTATGTCCATTTCTTTTTAAAAATTACACGTCTACACGAACTTTAGAATAAACGTGTAATTAAATACATCCCATTATTGCAGCCGCCAAATGATCCTGATGTCAGTAAATACGTTTTATGAACAGGCTAGCGACTTTATTTCTGCGAGTTCAGATACAAAAACGAACTTGAATCTAGAAGATTTACTTTCATCTTTTGTTGATTTTAAGTCTACTATCGTCTTTCATTGAAGAGCATGCTGAACGCAACTACGTTACACTTTTTTTTTATTAAAAAAGAGGATGCTTATGCTAATATGGAGCACTCAGACCTAATTACCAGTCCAATGTACTACTAGCGTAGCAGCCTTCCCTTTTTGTGGTGCAGTTAATTGAAATAGGTGGATGTTATTTCGTATATAACCTCAAGGAAGGCGCGGCGGCGGCGGCGGCATCCAGATGAAACTGGGAGGCTGAAAGAAAAGTAGATGCCCAGAGCGGGATTCGAACCCACGCGTCCGGCCTACCTACTGAACACTCTACCACTGCACTATGGCCGCCCTACGTTAAACTACTTGCGCCATCTATTGTAGAGTAGTAACTTTAATAGCTTAAAAAATATTAGGAAAGCAGGGACGGATCTGGCTAGGTTTAAATAGCCGCCAGGAAAACAACTGACACCTTTAGACCAATATATGGTCTTTTGTGATATCACATGAAAGATGCTATGGAGTGTCTAATCAACTAAACTATTTCGAGCTATTGGTGAAGAGGTGGAGGCATTGAATGTCGGCATTCATCAGATCGCTTGGGTCGTCGAAATCTCCTAGACGAAGTTTACCTTTAAAGGATGGCAGGGGTACACATTCTTAATTACACACAAAAATACCCTGCTTGGGCCCAATATAATTCTCTCAACAATTACTATGAGGAAAAGAAAGGACTTCCAATTTTCTGCCGTTTCCAAAAGGCTCTAAAAGGCAGGAGGAGGACTTGCAGATCCTTCGCGAAACGCTATACCCCCAAAAAAGCATAGTGAAATTACTGGGAGTCGAACGCTGACCTCCTAAGTAATAGTCTCACACGCCAACTATTATACACCACGGATGTCAATCGATATTCTGAATAGGTTGGTTATGTATTCATATGAAAACTAGAACACAATTCAAATTTTTCATTAAAATGTTTAACATTGGTTACAAATAAATCAAACACTTCGGGCAATTTCTTAAGAACATTCCGCCTTGGTTCCCACCTGTCACTTAATTAATATCAGAATATTTTTTTCTTAATTTGACAAATTATATCAAATTAGTTCTGAGACACCGATAATAATACTTTTGAATATTTAATATTTTAATATTCAAAACCAAACTTCTCTCTTTGGAACACCCTCTCAATGACTTCATTGATTCGAATGACGTTAATGAGTTCATCCGCTTTTTTTTTTCGCTTATGTCTTATGCCTAGATAAAGCCCGTTCCTCTCAAATAAAGAAAGAAAAACAAAAAAATTAAAACTGGATGTGACTGCTGCATCAGGTGGTTTGGTAATTCATAGTTTCATAGTAATTTCCAATAATTAGGCCTTATGGAGATTGAAAACGCTATCAACTTTTCCAGCACATGCGTCACAAACATATCGTCGGTCGTCTGAGACAGAGAAGAAGAATAAAAAGATAATCACAATGGTATAGTCGTCCGAAACAGAGAAAAGAAGATAATAAAAAAAATGATTATCTACAAACGACAACAGATAATGGAAATTTTTCAATTCCGACAGGAACTGCGAAGAACATCAAAGTCATACCAAATCGTGTTTATATTCAGGTGAAATCTGCAATTAAACCCAGGGGATATACCTCTCGTAATAGTTGTTGTAGTCACCGACATCAAGTTTTTGATTTCATTCAAAAATATAAATTGAAACGAAAGACATAATAATAATTAAAGAACTTGACCTAGCGCATGCTTTATATGAATACACATTGCCGTGGAAAAGTCATTCCAAACGAATAAAAATATGTTGTATTTGGGGACTCACGGTATCTGTCGAACGCTCGCAGCACTCGCACCAAAGACTGGCACAAAAGAAAGACAAAGGTGCAACTGGAAAGTGTTAAAGTGGGTCGTGTCATACCGGTTGATTAATGCACTGATCGAAGTTCTTTCTTAAGACGCCACACTTGAGAAATGTTTATCATGTATACATACATCGAGTAGTTCAGTTAATCCTTTTGATTCTTGAGTAGGTATTGCCAGAACACAGTTCTTGATTGTTTTATTTATTTTCTTTAAGAGCACTTGTTCAATCGGTAAAACGTATTTAGGATTTACTTAACATTTGCAGTTGTAAACGTAAGCAGTAAGCACACCTATTAACACAAAAGTACCCACTTGAAATATGTGCGCCAAGCTGGCGCTAACCAATTCATATCAAAGTCATTCAATTCAACGATACTAGTCGATGATTTACACACAGTAATTGTTCAATAAAATCAATTGATATCAAGATCAATGATTGAGAAGCCTTCAACACATCGTTGAAAATATTTTGATTCTCTTCAATTAATACTTCAGTACATACATTTTATTACTGAAACACTTTAATACTGAAACGGCCAACACGTGCTACCGCATGAAAGGAGCTTTTACAAGGTTCGAGGATAAAGGAGTTATAAAATTGGTCACAATTCTGTCTGCCTGATTGTCTGTCTGTTTCGAGATCTACAACCTAAACGGTAGAGCAGATTTCCTCCAAGCTTCGGACCTGAGGTTTTTGGGTTATCAAAAACGGGTTTGGTTTTTTGAATTTAATGTCGCAGTCTTTAAATAACAGTACTTACCGTTATTTACTTACTTATTTTTATCGAAAACGACTCCTAAAATCGATCGCGGAGGAAAAAGAAGAAAGGCAGATCAAAACACTTCTGGTACAGACAAATGCAACGACATCATCTTTCTTTGGTTGAACTCAGACCTGGAAAAATCAGGAGGTTTTCCGACGCATTCTGAGGTCAAAGCGGCCTACCTCAAGAGCGGGTCACTACTATGAAGCAGTTTGTTGGTACAGCTTTGATCCCTTCGAGATCACGTAACGCCAGAAAAGGTAGGAGAAGAAGACTTTAAGAGTCTCGAATACATAGCTGAAACGATATTGGTCACCAATATCTTTGAAAATACTTGGGGAAAAAATACAATAAGCGCATGATACAAATTGTAACTCTTACATTTTCATACAGGGTCTTTCAATAAGAGTTTTCATTTTCAATAGCTGCAGTTGTTATGCTGTACATATATTCAAACTGTCACTACTTGACAGATGACAAATTAAAATCCGTTCTCACATTTTACTAAAACTCAGTACAAAAATTTAAAGTTTTTCGGCTACAGTTCAAAAGCTAAACATTTTTGCCCGTGCGTCATAAAGCACCATCTATGCAATTGTGAAACTGGTGGACAAGTTTAAGCTCTTGAGACAAGTCAGTGATGTGAAGAATAGAAATTGTGCACATCTCGTCGCTCAAGAACAGCTGAGAATATTGCTTTTGAAGTAACAAGTACCCAGGTTTGTTCATTTTTGCCACGAAGGCTGTGTCAACAGAATGTTCGCATTTGGGTCTTTGAATAATCGAACTTGCGCACTTTGCTCAGAACAATAGAAAATATTGCTACTGAAGCTAATAGTGTTCACGAAAGCCATTGAACAACCTAATCACAGCATACGTTATCGATTCGTTATCGATTGATTCGTGACGGAATTATGTGAGTTTGGTAATACCATTAACGTTATCGAGCAATCTAGTACTAGAAAAAAGGGAAGGCTGCTAACCTGGTAGTACAATGGACCGGCAATTAGGTCTGAGTGCTCCAGATTAGCATAAGCCTCCTCCTTTTTTTTCAAACGTTATCGAGCAATCTAGTACCAACATTTGGCAGAGTCTCATCAGTAAACAAATGGAATTTCATTTCAATGGAGAATATTGCTATTGTAGCTAATAGTGTTGAGAAAAAACATGGAAAACCCGATTCACAGCATACGTTATCGAGTAATTCTTTGAAGAATTATGTGAGTTTGGTATTACCGCTTACGTTATCGAGCAATCTAGTACCAGAATTTGGCAGTTTCATCAGTAGCCCAATGGAATTTCATTCAACACATGAAGTGCTCACTGATCATTCCTGAAGTAAAAATATAAGAAATTGTGTGTACATTTGAGATTAAATTTATCTCAGTCAAAGCAAATTTGCAAACTTGGGTTTGTGACTAGGTTATCGGGGTTTGGAGCCCACACTGAACCATTTAAAGCTGTGGATGAATTTAAGGACGCTGTTTAGTGGAAGGTTAGAGAAGTTGCCAAATTGTCGAAAAAGTATCCTCCAAGGGCTTTTTCCTAGTATGGGCCAAGCTAGGACAATCGCAGAGGAATTGGAATGATGCCTCCTCTGCCTCTTCGTCTTGGCATCCCCTACATAAGTCGTCATAGATTCTGTAGTTTGACCCCAGGTTTGTTCATTTCTAGTTGATTTTTGTAATTAAGATTCTCGAAAATGACATTACGTTAAATTTGTCACAAAAATGTAAGTTCACTTAACACAAACCTACCAACCATAAACAACGTCAATTCGTTTTTTGCTGGTTGGGTCCTCGCAACGCATCAAAATGATCCGGTGTATTATGGAAAAATCATTTTGAGTGGTAAGGTCCATTTTACCTTGAAGGCTACGTTAACAGGCAGAATTGTTGCAATTGCGGCTGGAATACCAAGGAATTATTGAAAAGTCTCTTTATTCACAACTTGTGATTGTTTGGTGCAGTTGGGTGTTCGCAAATGAGACTTGAGCAACTGTAACAGTGAATGCTATTCAATCAAGTTTGTAAGGCCGGAATAGCCAAGGTATTGATTTTGGAACGAAGTTCCTTATCGCGCGTTGTGAAAGGGGGCTAGACGGAAAAAATTCTCACGAAAAGTTGTCACGACACTTTTTGCTATAGTAAGCTATTGTAAGCTGTGCGGCGTCGCATGTTTCTCTGTCTGTCTGTCTCTCTCTCTCTCTTATAGAAAGCAAGCCAGATATTTTCATTTCTATTTCGCATTGAACAGTGTGGTGTCGCGACGATTATTTTTGTTGAGTGTATACAGGTTTTTTGTAAATAATAAATAATAAAAAAATTCATCGAAAGGAACTTCGTTGTGTTGCGTGGGGAAAATTTAGTTTTATAAAGCATTTCACATTCGGGTTGCCTGTATCGCTTTAAGAATCCTAAGCCTTTTGCATCATTTTTGACGACTTGAAATATGTGACCGTTCCAACAAAAAGCGTCGTTTACACACATACCAAGCACATACAGCTCTTCGGTTCATGTGGACGACGTTAATTTTCAACAGATAAGCGATACATACCACACAAGTAACAATATCATCGCTTCTTTGCGTGAAAAGTGTCCTGACCGTGTGATTTCTCGAAGAGGGGACCTCAATCAACCACCGAGATGTTCTGATTTTACACCATTAAACTTTTTGAGGTACAACTTCATTTAAATTGTTGTGATTTGAAACTAGATGAAACGAAAATGTCACGATTAAGAATTAAACATATAAATGTATGGGATTAAGTAGGTGAGAGACTGAAATAGAATAAATTACACATTATTTTATGATCTCGGTTTCCTTTTTATGCAATGCTTCGTAGCTCTTCGCTGTAGTCAACTAAGCATCGTTCATAAGTATGCGGCCTGTGTAGTGCGGTAGTAAAATCGATAAATAGATGGAAACCTTTGGGGCCTAACGCATTTCCGGGACCTACAGTTTTAATGTCGATTCCCAACGGCTAAGTTAGAAAGCATTTTCTATGGAATCGCTAAACAATTGTAGGGCCCCTCCATTCCTTACCAAGGTATGGTTGTGAGAAATGCCCTGGGCCTCGGGCTTCCCGGTCAGTTTCACCACCCTATTAATTTATTTTAAAACTTGTATATTAAATAGCTTTAGTATAAACCAGGTGTGTTGTTTATTGAAGTGAAACTGCACCGTGTGATTTGAAAATTTGATGAAACGAAAAAGCGTCACAAAAAAAATTTATAAAAAAGGATTCAGTCTGTAATAGAATGAGGTGGAATCCAAGTATTTTCTATAATCATCCGCAATTCAAACACGTCAGAAGTAAAGCTTCAGAAAATACAAGGCGACTTGCCCCTTCTTTGTTCGGACTTTCGAAGTCGCCTTGTATTTTAGATTTAGATTTAGATTTATTCATTGATTGCATACACAGTAAGAAAAATATCTTATAAGATAGTGTTATGCTAAAGAGAATACATTATAAAAAAAACAGTGAGAAGGCTACATCTTAGAAAAATTATTTACAAACATTTCTTCCAATTTTTATCTAAATACTCGTTAAATATAAACAAAACTGTACATTACTTTAAGCATTTCAGTTCTTTATTTTAAATAGATTTAATTCTTATACATACATCTCATCTAATGTTAAGTGCTTTAGTTTTTAAGAGCCCATGCATTTTGTATTAATTTATTTTAGTCCCTTTGAAAATAGTTGCGAAGTTCAATGCTAAACTTAGCTTGGCCACGTTTCATTTTCAAGTTTCTTTTAAGAAGATTCCACAGACGGATAGCGTTGACGAAGAATTGTTGTTCTGAGGTCCGATAAGAATACCGAGGGTGTATTAGCATTAAGGATCTGTTTGAGGAGCTGAAACGTACCCTATTGAATAAACTGCAGGGTTGTTGTGTGAGAATGATATTGCAGAGTAGTAGTAAAGTTCTGTACCGAAAGAGATGGTCAAGGGACATATTATAAATTTGATTCGAGAAACTAGATATCCGATCAAACCGACGTAGACCAAATATGTAACGAGCTGTGTTATTAAAAGCAACGTTCAGTTTTCTCCTACTACTAGCGTCACAATCACAAAAGACCTCGCAACCATAAGTTAAAATAGGAATTACTACAGTTTTGGCTAGCATCATCCGAATATTCAAAGGTGTGAATTGTTGCGAAGACCATCGCATTCTAAGAACTCAATAGACCTTTCCCACCGCCGCATTTATATGACTGTCCCAGGTTAGCGTACTATTAAATAACATACCTAAGTTTTTCGCAATAGATGTATATTTGATTGGTGTACCATTCAAGGAGATGCTTGGAAAGTAATCTAGGTCTAGCACTGTCCTACTGATTACAATACATTTGGTCTTGAGTGGATTTAGAAAGAGTCCATTCTCCTGGGACCAACTAAATATTTGCGCAAGAGCATTGTCAACTGTGTGCGCACAATCTTCGATAAGTCCGAGGGTACAGCTTCTAAACAATTGCACATCATCAGCATACATTTGAATATGGCACCCAGAGATCTTTGTTGGAAATTCGTTTATGTACAGGGAAAAAAGGAGGGGTCCCAAAATAGAATCCTGGGGAACTCCTCTAACTGTGGGAAGAAAGCGAGAAGTTTTATTATCAACTGAGACCGCTTGAAGTCTATCTTGCAAATATGTTTTTATCAAACGAACCGCCGGAGATGATAAACCAAACTTACCATAGAGTTTATCACATAAGTTATGATGGTCTACCGTATCGAAGGCTTTTGAAAAATATAGTAATACTAAGAAAGTTACTAGATCATCATCTAATGCCAGTCTTATATCCTCGACTACATTTAATATAGCTGTCGTACAGCTATGTTTTTCGCGGAAACCAAATTGATTGGATGACAATAAGTTTTGCGCCCTTAGATACACATTAAGTTGTTTTTGAAGGATTTTCTCAAGTACTTTGGACAAATACGGTAATATGGAAATAGGTCTGTATTCATTCTTGTTTCGATCCTTTAGAACTGCAATAACTTTTGCTTGTTTCCAGACGCTTGGAAAAACGCCAGTCATAATTATTGTATTGAATAAATGTGTTAAGTGAGGTAGAATATATGGCAAGATTGCCTTCACGAAAACTGGGTGGATACCATCAATGCCAACCGCATTTGATTTTATACTAAGTAGGCTTTCTACAACTTCTGTACTTTCTACACAAATAAAGTAAAATGCCGTGTCAGAATGGGAAACATTAGATGGTTCATGAACATCAGATGAAGAATGAGAAAGATGTGGAAAAGGAAGCGAAACAAAGTTATGGTTTAGTACATCCACATCGATATTCTCCTTACATTCCATGCTTTTCTTGCCTATCCCTATTTCCCTCAGATTATTCCATAATTGACGTTTGTTAGCTGTTCCTAGCTTTGCTCGATACATTTCTATTTTTGCGGATCTAATTTTACTGGTTGCTTGGTTGCGAAGAGTACGGTATATCTGATGGTGAATCTCCAGTCTATATCTTTTCCACTGTTTGTATGCCTGATCCCGCTGAGATAAGACCCTTCGAATTTCATTGGAGAACCAAGGACCTTGATAATGATTTGTGTTTATTCTTCTAATTGGAACGTGGGTAGATTCGAGATATTTGCATTTAGAAATTCTACCTGGTCATTGGGTGAGGGCAAACAGAAAACTCTATTCCACTCAATACTCTGTACATTTTGTTCTAAACGAGAATAATCTACTCTTTTGAAATCTCGATACTCGTATGCGGTTTCAATTCTATTAATCCTAAAATTAAGCTTCAAGTAAATAACATCGTGTTTTGAGAACGCTGGTGCTAATATAATTGATCATAATGCAAGACATCACTTAGGTCATATATAAAAAATACATCTAATAGCGTTTGCGATCTACCTACAAAATGGGTGGGAATGGTTGTGTTCACTGGGAATAAATCAAATGTTCTCATTTCATTGACTATAACGCTATCAACAAGGAGGTTGCTGTTAAAGTCCCCACAAATGAGTATTTTTAACTCTGTTTAAAGAAAGAGTTTCTAAGAGCGTGATAAGTGGACTTAAGGCGACATCATTATTAGGTCTATATACAGTACCTAATGTTAGGGAACTGTCTTCAGTGAAAATATCAATAAAAATATACTCCATAGAGCACCCAATTTCAGACTTACAGTTGAGTTTACATTTTATATTTTTGCGTACATATATAGCTACTCCGTCACCTCTTCTCCCACATCTATCGCTGCGGTATAGCTTATAACCGTTCAAGTTGTACATTTCTTCACCATTAGTATCCAGAAACCAGGTTTAGGAGACACAAATGATGTCGGTATCAGAGCTCTCAAACACATCCCTAAATTCATCTATTTTACGGTATAAACTCTGTGCATTTAAATGACACACGCGAAGACCTGTTGTTTGATTACTGCTATTTAAAATTTTGATCATTATTCGCAACAAACTGTCTCTGCTACCGTCTGTATAAACTCCATGAGTATCTAGCTGTTGCATTGATGAAAAAGAAATATTAAAATGGGTAAAAGGTCGGTAATGTAGTATAAAATATAAGATGAGATAAATGTAGCACAGGATTTATTTATTCAAAAAGAGTATACAAGTTAAAGCAAGAAGGAGAACTGAAATGTATTGAAAAAAAGAATAGTCGAGAAAAGGAAGAAAAAGAAAATAAAAGAAATTAAATATGATAGTGACGAATAATAAATATAAATAAATGTTTTAGTTTTCCTGAGGTGTTTGACTGGCAATTCCATCTAGGTCTTCTAAGTTATCGACGCATACTCCTTTGACATCTGACAGCAGTCGCTTTTCTTTTATTTTCTGGCGTACTTGAATTACGCACACACACTTTTTCTTTTGAGCTACGTGAAAAAGAAGATAAGATCTATGCCAATTGCCAACTATCGATCCAAGACCTCAAGCCACGCTTTTCATTGCTATTTAGCAGCAAAAGTGCGAATTGGTGATGGAAAATAAAAATATGGTCCAGTAAGTGGAACCCTAGCGCTTTTGGCTAACACTGTTTTGCATTCTCCTCCTTTTTAGAATGAAGAAAGAATCAAATGATTCCCTTAAAAAACACTCGTTTTTAAAATAACAAAATGAAACCTTTTGTTGAAAGGCCCTTTAGAATGACTTTTTGCCTTTTCAAGTGGTAACTCGAGTTCCAATCACATAAAAACCCCAAAAGTGATAGCGAGATGCAGCCCCATAAAAATAACAATTGCTGTTCTTTAAAGATTAAAACCAAAGAATCTCCTGGAATTATTTTAACACAAACGCAGCACCTAGAAAAGAACTTAAGTTGCTATCACTGACTCAAGTTCCTAGTTAAAAAATAAAAATCTTTCTTTACTTACTTACTTACCTGTTCTCTTCTAAAAATATAATCTAAACAAAAAATTTGAACACAATATCAATTTCAACTTTAGTCTCTTCGACTACATAAATTGCCAAAGTTGTTCAATTGCGCTTTCTGCATTTCGGACTCGGCTGTAACAAATATTGCTAACACAATTAGTGGAATTTTCAAGGAAATATTTTAAAAAAGAAGCCTTAGAATTAAATTATTTTTAAAATCCGTTCGAAACCAATAAAAAAGTTAAAATCTATCCTACATTTTGTTAAAAACATCCACCAAACAATGTATTAGTATTGCATTCCTGAAAAACCATTCGATAGAATGAGAAAGAGAAAAGCTGCGCAGAGCAAGGATGGAAGTTAAAGACGAACATGAGAAAATAAGTGTGCATCAAATCCATTCGTTCCAGAAATAGAGTAGACTAAGTGCATAGCAGTTATGATCGAGAGTTAAAAATAAATAAAATAAAAAATACAACACAACAGATCATGCTCTGAGGGGGGCACACAGCACATGATCGCCTGTATTCATATAAGTTTATGCGATGAGTTAGTTCTTTTTTTGCTATGCAGCTTGCGGCTAAGCAAAAGCCTTGATTTCAGCTTCTATGACTAAAGTGTAAGCCAAATCCCACAAAGCGCATATTAAGTGTATTTCAATTATTTTATACCGCAGAGAGACGTCTCAGTCCGAGAAGAGTAAACTGGCTGAAGCGTCTCGAGGGACTATGTGTATCAGTGGGACTGGCCGGTTCTCCATTATTGTCCGGATCGCTTATAACGAATGTTGGCACAATTTTTTGCAACGACACAGCATCCACTCTGAGGATGCTTCTATCATCGATGTGATGGTCAATGACATTGCGCGTACCATTGCCACCAGCATTTGCTACCACTATGGGTGATGGCTGGGCATCAATGAGCGGTATATTGAGGTTCGCAGCGTCTGCTATCCCAGCATCGTGAATACTACGCACTAAGGCCCTTATGTGACTATACGACCCATGATCACTGCTGTTCGATTGTGGTTGCAATGGGCTGGCCGTGGATCTAAGATGGACATCTTTCATGACGACGGAAGTAATTTATTGATGCTCTTCGATGATTCTACTTTATTCCAATAACACATCCAATTGCTGTGCATCTACAAACTTCACTCAGTCACTCCAGTTGTGTGCAATCGGTTGCCAAATTTGCTGTTCAGATTCTGTGAGTAGTTGGTGCGTGTTTGGATGAATGATTTCAAAATGTTTGACTTTTGTTAGTTTTCATTCTTATTTTGTATTTCATTTTTGTTTATATTTTTAATGAAATATAATATTTGCTTAGTAATAAATAAATTGAGATGAAAAAAGCTGACAGATTTACGATGAGGGAAAAATGTTTGAGGACTGTAAATTGTATGCCTTTGATAGGCTGGTTGATACAGAGACAGAAAGAGAGGAGTGGAGATTACAGATCAACGGCAGCTTATCATGAAACAAAAACACAGAGACACAACAGAATACAAACAAAGAGATAAAGATAAGATCAGTAAAAGATAGCAGAATGAAGTAGAACCCAAACTAAAACAAAAATTGTGAAAGACGAAGAAAGGGAAGATCACTTTGAAACCCACAAAACCAAATAACAAGAGGTAATTCTGTGAAATAAACGAGAGATATGACGAAGAGAAATGCCATTATCGGTACTGAGATCACGTAAGTTAGGCGTACAATCATTTTTTGAAGATAATATTTCTTAAACGGTTGAGATTTTGAATATTTTCATTGTTGTCATCGTGAGAGCCTGACGTTAACACTAAATACCGGAAAACTGCAAACGCTGCTGGTGTCAGGGAAGTAAAGTTCAGATGTTTTGAAATCAGTTAAATGCTTCAAAAACTCAGAGCTGTTTTCTTCCGTCAGAGAAAAATTCATTCCTCAGCGCAATGAAACCCAACAACTTTCAATTCACTTTACATACATCACTATTCACTTCCCAACGTCACAAAAATGTTGAATTAAATTCGACGTTGCGTCTCTCTTTAGTTTAATGATAATTAACACCTTGAAAGTATTCAGAACCTCTTAAGTACTTGCAAATTAAAACAAGGCAATGGTTCGAACCCAAATCTACTTTGTAGTATTTTTGAGACTCAAAACTAAATAAAGAAATATCTTGGCGCTGGCTGCAGAGCTCGGGAGCCCTTAGGTCTACCGCATTTCTCAAAACCATACCTAGGTAAGGAATGGAGCGGCCCACCCACAAATTTGCAAATTGAGAGAAATGACTATCGGAGGACTTGCCAATTCCTCGCGAATCAGGCAGACATACTAACCGTTGCACCACGGGAACAAAACTGTGAAAACAAATATCGAACTACCTTTAACATTGCTTCCCAATTTCAGTTTTATTTTCATTTCCCATCAAGTGTTCTAAGTAATGGACCCTTTCACAAAGCCCGTCGTTATAACTTCGTACTACGAATGCCAAAAAGGAAGCATCATAGACTCCCCAATAGAGAATAATTTGCAATGAAATTTGTTCCTGTTGATAAAATTATTAACAAATTCTCAATACCTGTTGCAAAACGTTCATTACGAAGATGTTTTTAGTCCTTTCCATTTGGCATTCGTAGCTCAAATTTGTTACGACAGGCCTTGTGATAAGGGAGACTATCACCAGTGACATTGTGGACCTCCACAGGTTTCGCCTTTAGGCTAGTCGTCTGAGAGTTTTCAGTTTGCCATAACAAGCGATTTCTCACTTAGCCGTCCGTAATCGGTAAAAAATTGTATGTCATTGATATCTACGTTTGGCTCAGAGGTTCCCCGAGCTTTGATGCAATAGTACATTCACTTTTATTTATTTGACTTTGTTGAATTCCTTATTCATTTTCAATTCAAAACATTTATATCTGGCTCAACCTAAAAGTATGCTTTATTTTGTTACTCTTTCCAAAAAGTGTTTTAGCATGAATCTAGGTGCTCATTGCCGTGATTCTTCTTAAATGAGCATTACCGAGTACGATAAAAGATAAGAAAGATGTTTTTTGATTTTTGTTTTGGATTGCCCATAATGCCCATGTCTCTGTTAAATACTTAAAAAATAATAAACATACCGAGACCGACCAGCAATTCAGAATATGATTTCTGAAGTTTACGAGAAATTTACACACAAGCGATGAAAAAATAATGTAGGCCGAAAAGCTCTCAATTCCTCAAAACATATATTCCAAAAAAAAGCCCCGGGCTACGCTCCGTTGCGCAACCTTTTTTATTTTTTAGTACTTTTATTTTAAGGTAATCACGACCAATTTGATCAAGAAATAATTTTTATTTATTTTCATCTCATCCCAGAAGAATTTAGTTTTTTTTTTTTTTGAAAACAATCTGGTATTTAAGACCGTTTTTAAAAAACAAGTAAGTACTTTTTTTAAAACATTGAAAATATCATTTGTAGTTACAAAAAATACTATACAAATCTGAGTTCTTGAAAAAATAATTGGAGGGTTATCAACTGTGTTTTCTATAAACTGACCTGATCTTATTTTAACATCAAAACTGTAGAACTATTTTTTTTTTTATTTAGTAGAAAATTAAATTTCAGACTAACCGTTTCCGAGTAATCGAGCATTAACATCAGATATGTTTCTATCATTTTACTATTTTAAATATTTTTTAAAAGGAGTGTTTTTTTAGAAGTGTGGTTTTTAAATGGAAATTAAAAGCTTATAGTTTTAAAGTTGTGGCCAGGACCTTTCTTTTTGCAGGAGGTAGTTAAAAAACTAACTGGAGCATTCAGATTTAAATACTGGATCATTGTACTTCCAAATAGCAACCTTCTTTTGTTATATATGAATCTTAGATGCTGAATATATAGCAAATTTATTTCTACCCCTAAAATCATTTTCACGAATCACCTCGAATACTGAATTGCTTCTTCCTCACTTTTCCCTCTTCCATGCATGCATACTATGTTTTGCTCAAAATGTAGGTCTTTTTCCTTTAGATTTGGATTTTAATGCGAGTAAAATCACATTCACAGAGAAAGTACTCCGCTGTGTCGTCAGAGTATGGTATAATTTCAGCCTGAAACGTTTAAATGCTTGGCAAAAGAGAAATGCCCCGTGGTAAGCCAATAAAATTTAAATAAATAAATAAATACGGTGACGAAACAGAACAAGGAGTCCTAAGACCTAGCGCATTTTTCACAACCTTGCCTTGTAAGGGAATGGAGGGGACCTACAATTTTCTGTGGGTTCCGAACGGCTAATCGAGAAAGCGCTTTTCATGGCAATGAAATTTCTAACGGAGGACTTGCCAATTCCTCGGGAAAGGCGACACCCGCGGAAAAACATTTTTTCCCCTGTCGGGACTCGAATCACGAACCTTTGGGTTAACAGCAGAAAACCTAACCATCACGCCACGGGTACCAACTGCGCTGCTACCTTGCCCTAAAGAGCTGCCTATGATATAGATTTTCATTTATTCATAATACTGCCTGGGTAATACTGCCTGGTATACGAGTAGTCGAGTACTTTGTTATACTTTGTCAAAGGCTTGACAAACCTTTTAAAAGTAAAGCGAACAGATATATTTTTCTTCTATTGTTCTTAACTAAACTTAATCTTCTACTATTGTACTAAGCCTGTTGAAAAGTAGTTTTTCGAGTATTTTTTTATAACAGATTTTACTTCAACCACATTCCGTTGGTGGCTTCTCTTGCTTAAATATAACGGATGTGTTTTTCTGCAGCCAGCATGAACTTACACGGTTCATTTCAGGGGTAAAAAATAGTCATGTAGTTCTGTTCGTTCGTTTAAACGAGCGTTTTGAGTTAATAGAAGGGAAAAAACAAATCGTGTGACTCGTGTTCGTTCGTTTCAAACGAAACCACTCAGTCTTTTATTGTCCTATAGTAAGGTTAAATTAGGTTTAAATAACTGTCAGTAAAACAACTGACACACTTAGATCAATATTAGGTTCATTGTGATGCCATATAAAATGTGTGAGGGAGGGCCTCAATTAACTAAACCATATGGAGCTTTTAATAGAACGATAGGGGTGAAGGATATCTCTGTTCACCAGATCACTTGGATCATCGAGGAAGTATTCTCCTAGATGCACTTTTCTTTTGAGGGAGAATGAACGGAGGAGGTGTGAGATTATGACCCGTATTATGAGTAGCGAATCGAACGTTCGCTTCTAGGCGAACTGTTCAGCGAACTACAAGCTTCGTGGTATTATGAGTAGCGAACTACAACATTCGCTTTTGATGTGATAAGTACCAACATAAAAAAGTGAATATTTGGTGAATATTATAATGGCCTTATAATTGTTGTTGATCTGTTAATAGATCTGTTTTGTTTTGTGAACATCTTTCTCAATTGAATATTAAAAAAATAATTCATTAGAAGTATGATTAGTAGTGTTGATTTGTTTTTTGAAGATGTGGAAGAAAATGAGAGTGCACGGAACAAATTAGTGTGTTAGTTTGGTTTTTTAAAAATTTCATACGGCATTTTCTCTTTCATTTAAACTGTTCTCCCCTCTTTTATAAGCTGGCAGGGATCGCCGCTGACCAGATGATGATGGTCCTTGAACATGCTGGGTATCTTCATCATGCGGAACTTGGGCATCTTCATTATTACTGCATAATTTTTTTGCTAAATGGCTTCTTCCATTCTGCAGAGGATCCTTTTGTATTCATTCTTCATTAGAAGATACAGCCAGATGGATTTACTGCATGTTAAGGGCTGAATAAGTAGTCAACTGCCTGTTCTTAAGGCAACAAAGACAGTGGCGTGTATTGTCTCCCTCCAGTAGCTACAATCACTTTTTTGTTTTGTGAATTTTTTTTTTTAGTTTCAAAACTAGAAACCTATAAGCAAACCTCATGCCATTTTTTTTCTCTCACGAGAAGGAGGGCCAAGTGAGTTGAGGTCAATTGAAAAACAATTGCTCAATTGCTTTGCGAACTGACTGCTGTTTGTCCTTAATGAATCGAAAGAAAATAGCATCTTGTTTTTAATAGTAAATAAAAATATAAGAACTCTTTTCTTAATTCACTTATTTTTGCCAGAAATGCATTCAAACAGAAACAGTAAACAAACACAAAAAAAACTAAACCCTTCGTTCGCTTGCTTTATCACCAATAACTTTCGTTCGATCCATTTTGACGCGCTGGGCGAATAGAATATCGAACGTTCGCTACTCATAATTGGTCGATAGCTCTAGTCGATAACTTTTCGACATTTGAAGCGAACTTCATTTAAGCGAGTCGCTACTCATAATACGAAATTATCGAGGGTGAATTAATAAGGGCCTATCTCTTCTTCCTTTCTTCCTTCTCTAATGGAACGATGAGACTTATGGCATGTCTACTTATGAGGTAATGTCAGGTAACGACAACGATTACGGAGCCAATGTGCAAACCAAGTATCTTGTGCCTTTTAGATCTAATTACGCAATATCTGTTTTGTTAAGACATAAATAGTGGTGTTTCTCTACCTGTTGATTGTTTTATCGATGGAATCTTGCTCTAGCATGAGTTTGGATGTAGCGATCATTATTCTACCAATGTTCCATCCGCTGATTGAGATCGGTATGCCGGTTCCATTTATGGCGAGTTCATCGGCTTTGTAGCTACCTAGGTTATCTCTGTGCCCGGCATTCAAAAAAGCTGAATATTGAACTGTTCAGCCATCTCCATGAGAGATTGTCGACAATTGTGGGCGGTTACTGAATTCGAAACAGCGCCGATTGATTTGAGGGCTTCTTGGCTGACAGAAAAGATACGGGATATTCACTGAACATATCACGTTTTCTTTTAGCCACTGTAGGATGTCTAATCGGCAGAATTTCCGTGTGGAACACGCTATACCGGTTTTGAAAACGGAATGAGAGACATACGAGATACGAGAGATATCGTACGTTAAGTCTATCTGAACAGGTACATCCCACAACCAACCCCTTCTTCCACATAATCATGTGAATCATGTCTTAAAAATTCTTCGTCTTCCCAAATTGATCTCGGTGGAATAGAGACTTGTTCTTGTCCTATAGGCCATTTAAAAATAAAAATCGTAGAATAAATTATGTACAAAGGGGCATATTGTGCTTTAAAAATAAATAAGGTTTGGTGAGTACCTAATATTCGCCTAAATTCTTTCACGCACTTTCATACGAACATAGATTAAACATTACACCTCTGCAGAGCACTGATCAAAACGCAATGTCACTTAAAAGACAAGTTTTAAATTGGAAAATTGCTCGACTTCGAAGACTTTGAAAGTAAACAGCTAATTTGCTATGACTCATAGTCATATTTTATGAAATGCAGATGTGCTTATCGATTTGAATTATGACTTCAGATAGTACAAGTGCTACCTGTGAAATGGAGATTGCATGCAATAAAATTTAATGACTTTCCTGATCGATAACACAAAAGATATGCATCTGTAAGCGAATGCAGAGTTCCTTTTTTTATGATCATAACAAAATTTGAAAAATGAAAATAACAATCATAAATTGAATCTTAGATTTTCATTTACAATGGAGGTCTAGTGATTAAATATTTTGAAAAGATTGAGTTTTACTTCATTACCTTAATTGACTGATGTTTGTCAAACATCTTAGAATTTAGAAGAAAAAAAAGAAGATAATGAAGCAAACGATAGCAGACTTGATTCGTTTCCTTACTCTTTTTTGAGATTCTTCTTTGTTGACTTTTAGATAAAAATACCTAAATATTTAATAAATCAAGGCCCAGTTCATTTTTCCCAACCGTACCTATTCCTATGAGCAATGAGTCAGCATAACAATTTTCAGTGGTTTCCGTACGACTTTCTGGCTAAGCATTTATCAAAAGAGTAAGATGGCCCAATCCACATAAATAAAAGCAATTCGTTCTGTCTATATTGGGGATGGAGTAGTCGGAGTGGCAAGGGATTGATCAGAATAAATTCAGGATTGTAGCGTGGCCGATGTTATTAACGGTCCATTGGGAGATAGTTCTCATACGAATGGCTGTACTGGCGGCCATTTGTTTGCTGAAGATATCTAGTGGTGTGAGGTTTAGGAGTATATTCAGGACAGCTGAGGGTGTTCATCTCAGTGCTTCGCTTATACACAAACAGGCTGTTCGTTCGACCTTGCTTAGATTATCGCAGTAGGACCTTTTATCAAGAGCGGTCCACCATACCACTACTCCGTATGTGAGTATTGGTCTGATGACCCCGGTGTAGAGACAGTGTGTGATTTGGGGGGAGAAACTTCATTTATTACCAATGGCTTTTTTACAAGAAAATAATGCTACGGTGGATTTCCTGATTCTTTCCTGTATATTGGCTTTCCAGCTTAGTTTTTTGGCTAAGATTATACCTAGATATTTAGCTTCGTTGGAAAGTTGAAGTGAGATTCCATTTATTGATGGAGTTGTTAGTTGAGGAATTTTGTATTTCCTGGTGAAGAGAACGAGTTCAGTTTTCTGAGGGTTGACCCCTAGATCACGCATTTTCCCGCCCATTTTACTAGTTTATTTAGAGCGGTCATCATCAGATCCGTAAAGACGTGAGCATGTTTACCAGATACCGCAATGGAGACGTCATCTGCATATGTAATCACTTTGAATCCCTCAGCTTCTAAGTCAACTAGAAGTTCATTGACGACTAGATTCCATAGAAGAGGGGATAGGACTCCGCCTTGCGGTGTTCCTCTACTGACAGATCTCTTTGCAGAGAAGAATTGAGTTGATCAAAACAAAATCAGGAGGATTTTTAGCATTAGATTTATCAACCCCAATATGGAACTATCTACTTTGAGCTTCGTCAGTGCCTTTGTAATTGCAGAGTTGCTGACGTTATTGAAGGCACCCTCTATGTCGAGGAAAGCGGCCAGAGTGAATTCTTTGTGATGGAGGGAATATTCTATAGTACGAACCAAGGTGTGTAGGGCCGTTTCTACAAATTTTCCCTTACAGTAGGCGTGTTGTGCTGTAGATAACAGTTTTGCATCTATAGCTATACGCAGGTGGATATCAATCAGTCGTTCTAAAGTTTTAAGAAGGAAAGATGATAGACTTATTGATCGGAGATCTTTTGGGTTTACGTGGGATGATTTCCCAGCCTTAGGTATAAACACAACCTTGACCTCTCTCCACTGACTGGGGACTGGAGATATAGTTCAAGGTGGTACAGCCGATGAGAATTACTTCAAGGACAGGGATAATAATATCCGCGGCCTTTTGAAGTTCGGCTGGAATTATACCATCAGGTCCAGGGGATTTGTATGGGTCAAAAACAACCCATAGTAAATTTAATTCTCTGCAAAAGTTTTTATCTAAAAAATTTCGAAAATTTGCTTAGTTTGCGAGAAATGTTTAAAAAAAATCTCCATCACTTAAATAGAACTTCGCGAGTTTATAGAGGAATAAGCCTCCTTGAAGTCGCGCATAAGATCTTGTCTGCTGTAATATGTGAACGTCTGAAACCCCACGTCAACAACTTGATAGGTCCTTATCAATGTGGTTTTAGACCAGAGAAGTCCACAATAGACCAAATTTTTACATTACTTGGAAAAAACCCGAGAACATAACATCGATATTCACCACCTTTTTATCGATTTCAAGGCCGCGTATGACAGTATTTACAGAGACGAGCTGTACAGAGCCATGTCTAGTTTCGGCATCCCTCGTACGACTATGCAGGATGACTTTGGAGAATTCACGCTGCTCCGTCAAGGTCGGTAAAGAACTCACCGAGACCTTTGATGTCGAAAAAGGCTTTAGGCAAGGCGACAAACTGTCATGCGATTTCTTCAACATCATACTTGAACAGATTGTAAGAAACTCAAACGTCAACACCAGAGGAACAATCTTTCAAAAGTCTGTACAATTACTCGCCTACGCAGACGATATTGACGTAATGGGAAGAAAAAAGCGTGATGTCATAGGTGCTTTTGCGAGTATTGAAACAGAAGCGGCAAAAATGGGTTTGATGGTTAATGAGGGCAAAACGAAGTATATGCTGTCATCAAACAGGGACACAGAACATCGACGAATTGGACAAAACGTCACAATAGACAGACAAAACTTCGAGGTAGTATAGGACTTCGTCTACCTAGGATCCGCTGTATACACGGACAACAACATCAGTGCGGAGATCAAACGGAGAATAACTCGTGTCAACCGTTGCTTCTTTGGGTTAAGAAGGCGATTGAGAAACAACAAAACTCTCTCCAGATAAAACAAGGTAACCTGTATAAGACCTTGATCATCCCAGTCCTGCTTTACGGCGCGGAAGCGTGGGCCTCATCGAAAGCAGATGAGGAAACCCTCTGTCGTTTCGAAAGAAAAATAGTCCGAATGATCTTTGGTTTCATATGTGAAGACAATGTGTGGAGAAGAAGGATTCAACTACAAACTGTATAATTTGAACCGTGTCATCGGCATTGCTATAGAAACTGCATCGCGAGACTACGATGGTTGGGACATGTAGAGGAAATGGATATCAACGCTCCGGCTCGACGAGTTTTCAAAAGTACATTGCAGGAAAGTCGCGGAAGGCGAATACCTCATCTTAGCAGGGGCAATCAATTGTTAGAAGATCTCCACCGACGTAGAGTGCAAAACTGGTGAGAGCTGCCCCGAAATCGATATTGTTGGCGAAAAATGCTGGTTGAGGCCTTAGATGGGTGAGTAAGTTATGGGTTTCCTTATTAACTCTTCAGTTCCCGGTGTCATGTCACCCGTAGGTGACACTTAGTTTTAAATTTTTTTCCATCATACCATGTTTGCTTTTTTTAAATATATTTGTTCTTACCTAAAGCTAATAGGTCATAGTATGCCATGTTATTTATTCGTAGCAATAACTATACGTCGTACGTCAACAACCATTTTTTTGTTTCGTGACTTGTGAGTTTTTTTTTTTTATTTTTGCAAATTCGTGAAATATAAACTAAAAGATACGTATAGTTTTTTTACTTATTGCATCTGATAAGAGAATACACAATGTTAGATATAAATGCATTTCGCTGAAAAAACTAGATGAAATATGATAATCATAACACTAAAAATACTCAGTGTCACCTATAGGTGACACTGGGCATGGTGCTATTTAAATAATAGAGACTATAGAACTGACGGATATAGGATTTTGGAGTTTATTTATTTTTTATAAGGTGACCTTAGATGAAATTGAATCGGGGAGTTGCTATAGCAATATTGTATTTCTTAAGGCCCCGGCCCATAGAACGCGGTGCGTGCGTGCGGCACCGCTTTCAACTGACAGCTCGATTAAATACACACGTTCTTATGAGAGGTGACCCATAAGCACCGCGAGCAACGCGCCGCACGCGCCGAGTAGCCAAACTTCTATTTTGCCGCGGCTCTCACGCGGTGACAGAACCAATTTGAAATTTTCTCTCTGATGACATGCGCAGTAAGAACCAATTTGAAATTTTCTCTTCTGTTAACATGAGTGGCCTTGTTGAGTTGAGACACCGCAACGGATTCTATGGGTCACCCCTATCAGTTGCGTGCGGCAAAACCCACCGCATCAGTTGTTCCCGTTAGTTCTACAGAAACAAAAAGAACAATTGTGCGGGCAGTGCCCATTGTCAACTGTAGATGAAAAGTCGGGTAATAAAAGTAATATCGAGAACGATAGAGGAATTACTAAATTATCTAAACTATTTGAGAGCCTAGAAAAAAAGAGACTCGATTTCGTTAGAAAGGAATGCTTATCAGAAGCTCATCATGGTTTTGTCTCCGGAAAATCAACTGTTAGTAATCTTGCTTGCTTCACTTCATATATGTTGTTTGTGCTTTTGAAGATAGGTTCCAAGTTGACACAGTATATATACTGATTTCAGCAAAGGCTTTTGACTCAGTTAACCATGAAACTTTGATAAGGAAGCGTGAAGTTTTAGGTTTTCATTCTCAGTTGCTTTGTTGGTATCATCGTATCTAATTGGAAGATCACAAAAGGTTCAGGTTGGTAGCACTTTTTCGAACGAGTTCACGTGTTCTTCGGGTGTTCCACAAGGTAGCCATTTAGGTCCCCTTTTATTTTTATTATTTATTGATGATATTACTTCTGTCATAAAATATTGTGAATGTCTTCTATATGCTGATGATCTGAAGTAGTTTTAAAAAATTGGTAACTTCAATAATTGTCTGTTAGTTCAGTCAGACCTCAATTCTTTGTCAATGTGGTGCTCTAACAATGGCCTTAATCTTAATATTAGTAAGTGGAACTCAATTTCTTTTTTAAGTAAAAGTATTTTTCATTTGTTTGATTACCACAATGATTCAAAATCAATTAGCAGAGTCACTAATATTAGAGACTTAGGCATTGTACTTGATCCCTGTCTATCGTACAAAAACCATTTTGATTATTTGGTTACCAAAGCCAACGTGATGGTTGGATTCATCAAACGAAATGCAAAAGATTTTAGAGTCCCTTTCGTCCTTTTGACTTTAAATAATTCTCTTGTGAGATCGATTTTGGAGTATGCTGATGTTATCTGGAACCCTGCATTCATTACACATTCTAATCGATTAGAAAGGATCAAAAAACGATTTACTAAATTCATATTTTTCCAAATGCGTTGGTACCCACAACCCGATTATGAGCTAGATGTCAATTACTAGGGATAAAATCATTAGAATCTAGGCGAACTATTCATGGTGTAACATTAATAAGAGACTTACTATATAACCATATAAAATGTCCTACGCTACTTGCTCTAGTACATATTATTTATATTCCATCAAGATTTTTGAGATCGCGGATGTTTTTAAAAGAAAAATTGCATAGATCGATATATGGAAGTAATGAAACTATATCTAGATCTATTAGGGATTTCAATGAAGCTTGTGTAAATATTGATATCTTCTGTCTTAATCGTGAAAAATTTAAACTAGAAATCTTATATTCACTCACATTCTATTTATTATTTTCTTGGAGTGCAGTTATCAACTATCTGTTAGATGTAAAATTGCTTGTAGGTTAATTAATAAAACAAATAAATAAATAAAAAAGAGTGGTTGTGAAAGTTTTTTTCGAATTTTTTTTTTTTTGGTCTTTACTAAACCCATTTATATTCCTCAATAGCAAAAATAGTATTTACTTTCTAAAATACAGACATGGGAATTGAAGGGTTAAATAACTCGTCTAGCAATTTCTGCAAGAAAATTCAATTTTAAGTTTCTTTCAAAATGACACAATCAAAATGCCTTTCATAAACAATTTCAGCAAAAAAATTATCCTGCAGATTCTCACTTGCTCGGTGGTTATCATTCTGTCGGTAATGAAGAAAAGAACCGACACATGTCACCATGAAAATACCTAAAATGCTTCATATAACCAAAAAAAAAACGTCAATTCATTGTGAAACTCAAATATTTGTCAACATTATTTATGTACAGAAACAGTCTCCACAGAAAGATTTCAACCGCATAAAAATAAATAAATGTGCAGGCTCAACCGACTCATAGAAAGCCGCCTACGTAAAGAGTTTCTTTCAACATCACTTCAAAAAGATAAAGAAGGGAACCCTCCATTTTTTTTTCCGAATTCGAATGTCTAAATGAGAAAGTACTTTTCTTGGTCAAGTTACTCTTTCGGAGGACTTGCCAATTCCTCGCGAAAAACCATACCAGTGCATATTTCTAAGATGCTAACCTCGAACTTCCACGTAACAGGCAAACATGCTTCCCACTACGCCACGGTAGCCACATACGCTGAGCAGCCACAACCAAGTACCTACACATGCAAACCTGATTACCTATGCAGTTTTATATTCTGTGTTCCCATATTAATAAATTCTTCCGACGAGCAAAGTAATTAAAATTAAATCAACTAGAAAGACATAAAATGAGAGTGCCAGCTAACATGACACCCAGCTCGCGTGACCGCAAACTTACACAACTTTCAAACAGATGTCGATGAAAATTGTATTTGTTTTGTTTGCCAGTGTAAAGAATTGAAAGAAATACCTCGTTTTCGGCACTTGCTGTTGGCCTCAGCCGCGCTTTAAACATCATCTTGAGTATTTTCCCGTTGTTGGGATCCATTCTGACAGATTATCAAACGCACTCAACTCGAAAAAAAAGATTTATAACACTCGCTTGACGCGCTGATTCGTTTCGTAATGGCAGTTTAGTTCCCTTTCAATGGAATGTCACACACTCTTGATTTAAAACAATTTTTCGCTTGAGAGAAAAATAAAACTAAATCATTTACAAAACTGTTAGCACGTTCACAATTATTTGACACGACGTGACGCGACACTCAGGCCGGGGGTTGTGAACAGAAAAATATCTCTCAACAGAATTAAGCAAACTTCCGTGTGACAATTTCGATCGAAACTAATTTACTGAGGGTGCGATCGTGGTTGCAAATTAATTTAAAAGCGATCCCTGCCAAGCATCGTTCGTTTTTCTTTTTTTATGTTTTTGTAGAAAGAGGGGCGACCGACTAATTAGTTTACAGAAGCCCCAAGAAAAAAATCTGTGAATATCGAAAGGGTTGGCCGCACTAAAGATAAGAAGTCCCAAAGGCACACACTATAACGATTGTTGGGATTCTATTGTTTATTTCTTTACGAACGAATTTTAATTAGTTTTGTGTTCTCTTTTTCTGTTTGCCTAAAGCTAACACAAACGTTTTGGCCCCCAGAGTGCGGCTTTAAGATTTGCCTGCATTCGGCGCACTTATGTTTCCGGTAGTTTCACAAAAACACAAAAACACAAACAAAAACTATTGACACTTTTTGCTCGATATACAAATTGTTGCATCCAAACAGATGGCGAATGAGAGAATCAACTATGCCGGCCAATGTTAAACTAAATGAATACAATGATTAGACAGATATACTTTGACAGAATATTGAATAAGTTGCCACCGACTGAGCAGAAGGGGAAGAATAGTCTTTATAGGTTCAACAAGTGCCATTGAGTCTGTGTACTCGTACTCGAAGTCGTACTCGTACTTAACCAAAGTTGTCACAACAATCACAAGTCACGAGAAAGAGGCAGGCGCTCATTGAAGTTTATTACTCGTCATAACATAAGATAGATAGATAGATAGATAGATAAATAATTTTATTTTCAGTTAAATTTTTACAAAAACATGAGTTTGCTGGTTTTCAAAATTAAATTTGACAATAACTTGTTTTAAGTTGTCTGTCAGGTTCAAAAATTTATTTACTTTATAATAGCAAAGCTAAGTGAGTTCTAACTATATTCGTTAATTATAAGGCTTCGATATTTAAGTGAGTTTTTCAAAAATTTGTATAGGTTTTGGTAATTTGAGCCATTTAAGAAATCTAGAAATGTAGTTCTGTCCAGTATTTCGCTCCCTAGGTATGTTTTACGGTATCCTTTAAAAATGGGGCACATACCAACGAAGTGATATGTGTTTTCTGCAGCATCCATATTACATATACTGCATATGCCTACAGTGTCATTACGAAAAGCTCTAGCATTTAAGTTTAAAAGACCACATCGTGCTTTGAAGAGCAAATTTATCATTTCACGCGGATTGTTATCTTGAAAATAGTTTGGGACATCAGAGTGTATTAGATTGCTATATTCGTCGTGGAATTGTGATTGATGTGCTTTTCCCACAAAATCAACCCAGTATTTTTCGGAAAGCTTTGTGAGTAGTATATTGTGATATTGATTCCACATTAAGCGCGGGGCTTCAAAACTGAAGTCCATCTGTGTTTGTTGGAAAAGGCCTGACCATTCCTGGGCCCAATAAATATTTTTCTGAATGATAACGTCAGAAAGTATACGTGGGAGACGATTACGTGGCATTGACATTACTTTCCGTATGTATGTAAAATGAACTTTTAAAGTTGTTAGGAATGCTTTTGGAAGGCCGGTTTCAATATGAATTGCATAATTAGGTGTGTTGTCTGGCAACCCGAAGCATCTCTTCACGAAGAAACGTTGAAGCTTTTCTATTTGAAGGTACTCTTTGAATCCCCACACCTGTGCACAATAATGCATTATTGATTTGGTGGCTGCGTCATGCACTTTGTATTTAGCAGAGTGTGTAACAAACTTATTTTGAACAAATTTGGACCATGTCGAATTTATTGAGTTTTTAGACATTGCAAGACGTTTTGACAAGTGCTCGGACCAGGACATGTTATATGTGAAGATAACGCCGAGATATTTGTACTGATTTGATATTCTTATTTCTCCGTCATTGAAATGCCATTTTTCAGCACCCGCTCTCCTACCGCCGTTTCTAAAAATCACAATTTCTGACTTTTCTAGGTTAACATCTAGGTTCCATTTGATACAGTACCTACTGAAGGCGTCGATAATCCTTTGCAGTATATTAGGCCTATCAGAAAGGAGAACTATGTCATCTGCGTATAAAAGTACGTTTATTTTCAAATTATTCAGAGTGAGACCAGTTGGTAGTTCAAAGTGAAGATCCTCTAGGAACAGAACGAAAAGTAAGGCGCTTAGTACGCAACCTTGTTTGACTCCTTTGGTTGTCTGAAAGAAGCTTGTTATACTTTTTCCGTCCCAAACTGTCGCAGAAGTGTCTTTGTACAAAGATTTTATAATTGAAACCATTTTCGTCATAACATAATATTGTCACTGAAATAAAAGCTCAATTGTTTTAGGTTTATGATGTTTTGTCTCGACAAGATGAATGACTTTGTATCTTTGTATCTAGAGGAATCAGCATAAGAAAGAAACACTTTTGAAGATGTAAGCAACAGCACAGTCAGAGTAAATTTCTGATGGCAATGTGATTGTTGGGCGATAAGTGGAAGGAAGCGGATTTTGTTTACTTGCTCATTGAATTTTTATTGATACCGCTAAACAAAACAATCGCAGTACACATGGTTGTAACTAGTTTCATTTGATAGATGATTTAGGTTGATTGTGCGTTGTTTTGATTTAATGAGTTGGATTTTGATTTTAATTATCATTTGGGCTAATTTCCCAAAGATATCTCTGATTACGTCTAATAAGCTTATCATTAAATGAAAGAGTTTTTTATTTGATAACAGTGATGTGGCTGTGGCGCTGCTTTAAAAGAATAAATTGCGAGAGTTTCGTAATTTCTTATCCATCTCTTTTGAGTTAAGTATAGATTGACATATTGTTTTGAGTAAACGATTCACACTTGAACAAAGCTAGAAAATTTTTCAAATCGCTTTTAGTATCGGTTACTGACTTGTGAAACTTAAAGACTCTCATACGCTGTGCCTACACGAACTTGGAAAATGCGCAGAAATATGAAAGAATGAATGCTTTGCTCGCCAATCTTGTTTATGTTATATTGGTTCTAGCTGTCAGATTAAAACCAGATATGCTTAAAGTAAGGAAGGTCCATTGTGGTCAAAAGTATGTGAAGGGTGTATTTTAGAGGTATAAAACTTTGAAATGGAATAAAACAAAGATGATTTTTTTTTATTGATATGAAATTTACTTTATTCGGAAGACAATCATTTGGCATTATAATTTAAATATGATTTTTGGCATATGACCGCCACGGCTGGCTCGGACGTAGTCTAATCTGGAGGTCCAATTTTTGATGACTTTGTATTTGTGGCCGTTTATCGGCAATAACGCGCTGAATATTTTCAATCATTTCGAGCTTATCGGCGTAGACTATAGCGACTTCACATATCCCCACTTCTTGAAGGCCAATTCACTGGTCCGAAACGTGAAACTATGCGGTCACCAAACGTTTCCTTCAATAAATCAATCGTAGCACGAGCTGTGTGACATGTTTCGCCGTCTTGTTGAAACCACAACTCGTGCTCATCATGGTTGTTCAATTGATGAACGAAAAAGTCAGTAAAAATCGCTCTATAGCGGTCACCATTGACTGATAGACTGATTCAGGTCTTCCTCTACGCTACGCTCTACAGCAGCAATGACTTCTTCTGTATGCATTGTACGACGTCTCTGTGGATGCGTATTATCATTTAGAGTAAACGTGGTGCGAAAACGTTCAATAGTTAATCGAATTAATTGCTCTGATGGCCGATTATGTTGACCGTAAATGGACATAGTGCGCGTAGTGCGTATTCCGAACAGAACTATGATTTTCAAAATAAATTTGCACAATTTGGAAGCGTTTTTCAGGCGTCAGTCTATTCATGTTGAAATGCTAAACCAAACTAAACATAAATCACTTAACAGCTGACAAAATGGCCGCCAGTTAAAAAAGTGTTGGCAACTTAAAGTTCTATGCTTCTAAAGAAAACACCCTTTACTACTCAATTGAAACAACTTATTTGAGATTTTTATAAAACGTATGGGAGGTTCCATATTTCAAGATCGCCTAGCTCATCGTGTGTCCGTGGCGCAATGGCAACCATGTCTGCCTGTTACACGGGAGGTTCGTGGTTCGAATCCCAACAGAAAAATGTTTTATTAATTTTCGTGATGGTAAGTCCTACGATATTAAATTTATGGTCATGAAAAGTGCTTTCTCGACTATCCGTTCGGAATCGGCAGAAAATTGTAGGTCCCGTCCGTTCCCTCACAAGGCAAAGTTGTGAAAAATACACTGGTGCCGGGACTCCGGAGCTGCAGCAGGTTTCAGATATCATCATCTATAACTTAGAGAATTCCGTACTTCAGACCCCCAACTATTAAGAGGGTAACCCTCACACTGTCAAATCAGGCAAAATAGATATCTTCGGAGCTAGCTCAGCAACACGACTCAGAGCTATATCACAGTGGACCAATAATCAAATCGGTCACACTACGATTCTAGATAACTTTACTACCGAATCGATCCGACTACACCACCCCAAGTTGGTGTTTGACATCAATTTCCAAGTAACCATACCTTCAAGAGAAGCTTAGGAAAATTGCACTCTTTTGGAAAATGAAGCAATACACTTTTACACCGATGGTTCAAAGATCAGCGAAGGTGTGAGAAGTGGAATCTACTCAGAAAAACAAAGAAAACAAAAAATGTCTCTGAGGAAGATGTCAAATCAGTTCAACATTCACCTTTTATGGGCACAGTGAGAGTGACATACCAGGCAACTGTATGGCAGACGAACTAGCCAAAAAGGGCACGATCACGCTCAGAATGCAGCAATATAGGTATACCTATCGCTAAGTGAATGCTCCTACTTAGACAAGACGCTTCAAGGATAACAAACACTAGATGGACTGAGAGTAACAACTGCCTTGCAACCAAAAAAGTTTGGAACCGCCTGTATCTATGTTCTACCATAGGTGTTCTTACGGGACACTGTCTAATAGGAAGACACGCCAAAAGACTTGGTGTGTTTTCCAATGATTTCTGTAGAAGCTGCATTGACGAAGAAGAGGAAAAAACAGTTCAACGCCTTCTTTGCTCATGTCCTGAACTACTTCATAGGAGGAAAACTCATCTCGGTGAATTCTTCTTCGATGATACTAGCGACTTAGCTTACACAGACCCTAAAAGTCTTTCAAAATACATTAAAAGTTCCACGTGGTTCGACTAGCAGGTGATTAACCGGCTAGTCCCGTAATGGAAGATTAATAAGTGATCAACTCGTTAATCTTACATCGGGTTTCTGAGATCAGTAGGTGATTAACTTGCTCATCTTGTGGTATCACAATGGGCTCTTGCGTCCTAAGTGTGTCAGGCAATGTACGTAGGTATTACTAATTGACAGCCACTTCCACCTAAACTAACCTAACCTACACCTGCGGTTTGCATTCGGTGTTTGTTTTTACTTTTGATCGTTCTTTAAAACTGAACACCGAAAATTTCAAATTTATTGCTTCACAATCGTCAAACAACGAATAAAGTCCACCGGGTACAAACCAAAATATCTAGTTTTTTTTCCTTTGGTTTAGATTGTACTAGATTTCAGTGAAAATAAATTTTTTTGTAATAAAGTCAAAAGAGAAAAGTTTAAGATTATAAAAGGTTCAGCAAACCAAAATTTTCGAATTTTATCCATTGAATACAGAAGAACAGAGTTTCAATTGGATTATAGTAAAAAAAATGTTTGTAGTAAAACAATTTTCCGATTGCAGTAGAAGGAAATGTGCACGACTGGGTCGCACGGCTTTCGGCACTACACATAAATTATGAAAATTGAATAAAACCGCATAAAATAATGAAAAAAATTTCAATTTAATATTCCAAAGGTCTTAAGCGAAAATCTTGCAGATACAGAAAATTTTTGCAGTTGTTTGAACATATCAACGCTGAAAATTATTAAAATCGTTAAATCATATGCCCATCTGTTATGTTTTCAACAGGACAACGACCCAAAACATACTGCATACTTGTAAAGCAGTGGTTTGCGGATACAAAAACCAGTGTTTTGGATTGACCCGCGTAAAGTCCGGACCTGAATCCGATTGAGAACTTATGGGCAGACGTCGAGAGAGGATTAAAGTTCAAAAAATAAAAAAATTCGGACGAGCTTTTCAAAAACATTAGGGAGGTCTAGGACGGTATAGCACCATCAAGATGCCGTGCTTTGGTTGAAAGTATGGAAAGAAGATTGGCTGTTTTTATACAAAGAAATGGATTTTTTACAAAATATTAATATTTACTCTATGTTAAACTGAAGATTTTTAATGAAATACCATTTTTTATGTTCTGTTTCTAATTGTATGGCCACACAAAATTTGAGTTAAATACATGTTTATTTTTTTGTATTTGATATTGTCTAGCTTTTTTCTAGTATTAATTTTTTAATGTGTACTCTTATTCATGGGCTACAAATTAAACCTCTTTTCAACCTGAAAAAATGTCTTTTAAGAAAGTTATGCACACTTATATTACTATATGGGTGCCGTTTCTAATTGTATGGCCATCACTGTATGTATGCCATTAAATCACCAGTAGACCTCTTACTACGAAAGCCATACTGACAGTCATTAAGAAGATTTTGTTCTTCAAAATATTTCATGAGTGGACGGTTTGTCAACGTTTCCATAACCTTCAAAAAAAGGGACGTTAGTGCAACTGGACGATAATTGGAAGGCGAAGAAGATTCGCCTTTTTAGAGAACAAATGCAGTTTCCCATCTGCTCAGGAAGAACCCAGAAGAATAGAACCATCTGGACCAGTAGGAGTTTATACCGATTGCGAACGACTAATTGAGAAAGTGCTCACGCAACGTAAAAGGCAGACGGGCTAAAGAATCATCGATATTGTTCTAGATGAATTAGGTTTGTGACGAAGCGTCACAATTTCTTCGTCCTACCCCATCCCAAAATGCCGCACCAAAACAATACGCACGTATTTATTTTTACTAAAATATAGTAAACACACACTCCAAGGCCAAACTTTGTTTACCTTTCCGCGCCGTATCTCTTCATGTACATTTTCTTATGGAGAAATGCATTGGCAATCTCCATCAAATTTTTATATGCAAAATTGTCACTGAGTTACAGTTCACATTTTGTTTCAGTGGCAAAGTCAATGAATAGGGGTGAATTAATCACCAAAAATCAGAGAGAGTTTTATCGGGTTCTAATTGTTCTGGCTTGCTTGAGCTGAGCAAAAGGAATTTACCAGGCACTTTTTCTCGTTCAACCGAAAGAAATTCAATTGTTCTGGCTTGTTTGAGCTGAGAGTTTGAATCCTCCTTAATATTTAATCCCCGTAGAGGAAATTCGAATTGTTCTGGCTTGATTGAGCTGAACGTTTGAATCCTCATTAATATTTAGTCTCCGTAAAGGAAATTCGAATCGTTCTGGCTTGCTGGAGCTGAGCCTTTGAATCCTCCTTGATATCCAACCGCAGACCTTTTCCACGAAGTCCGCCGCCGCCGACAGAGTGTTTTGCCTCTAAGCAGACGCATGCACTTTCTACGAATTCCGCAGCCGCCGATAAATTGCCCTGCCGTATGACACAAAGCAGGCGATTCCTACGCAGTCCGCCGCCGCCGATAAATTGCCCTGCCTTGCACGCAACGCAGACCTTTGCTACGAAATCCGCTGCTGCCGATAGAGCGCCCTGCCTAGCGCAGAGCCAGATAGGAAGTCACCGCCGCCGCTGCCGGACAGAGGAAATAGTAGCCGTAGTATACAGCCGTATCCCAGAGAAACCATCGCTTCTACTCAAGTGAAGACCTATACCAGCCGCTCCTGGACTGACACCATAATTACACTTCATTCAAGAAATTATTAAATTTGTTAAATTCTGTAAAATTAAATATAATTGTAAACTTGATCCTGAGAAAACGTAGTAATAAATTTAGAGTTGAAATTTAAAACCGACCGTTTCCGCTTCTTTATTTTGAGAAGTTGGACCGCCGAAACCTAAGTCTTACGACGCTTCCTTGGGTAGACCCTGGACACCCTGAGTCATAAACCAGCCTCGCAAAAGAAGCATCACAGGCTATAGCCACAAATCTTAAATAATACCAAAATCCGGTACTTTTATTATTTAGTTAAAAATAAAAAATCATATAGAAAACATTTTTCTTAAAAAGCATACAACCGCTGCTTGCTATAGAAGTCCCTTTTCCGTTTTTAAGCCTGCTTAAGGGTAAATATCCACCAAATGCTTAAAAAGGCTTTTTTCATAATTTTTTTAAAGGACATTTGAGATGTAAGTTATATAAATAAGATATCATTGGATTAAGGAACTCTTGCAGAATAAGAAAACAATTTTTATCGTTATTTATTTTACAAAATGGCGGCTAGGCAGCGATTGCCGTGAGCTGTTTTTAAAAAGTTCTTCCGTGGCGAGCAGTAGAAGTCGTGCCCAACTCCACCTATAGCAAAAAAAACACATGAGTGTTGCTAGTGAAGTACACATAATTATGGTTTTAGAATTTTATTTCGCAAAATGGCGACAGTTTAAAAAAAAAAACTTTTTTTCGACAAAAAAAATCGACTTTCATTGTTTATAACTTATTTTGTTGCTAACCAATCGCTAAAATCGTGTGTACTTCACTAGATAATCTAATGCTAAGGCTACAGTTAAAATTTCAGGTCAATCGGATGTAATTTTTTTCAGTTCTACTGCTCGCCCATTTTGAAAGCATTGTTTTGAGAAAAACGCGTTTAAAGTTTAAAAATGCTATAAATCTTAAGAATCGCAATAATATTTAATAATTTTGAGTTTAGATCAGAACTTGGGCGTTGTAGATTTGATTCTATGATAGTTTAAGCATGATTTAAGCCAGTAAAAAAAAAAATGGAAAAAATGGCTTCAAAAACTACTCATAAGAAAAAAAAATATAAATGAAAATCCTTTTTTCATACAACGGAAAATGATTTTGTTATATCTCAACATATATTAAACTCAAAACATTGTTGAATGGAAAAGTAATTGAAATGATAACCACAGAAACACATGTTATCAATGCAAAAAAAAATTTAATAACAATAAAGTTAACCTTGGCGCACATCACATGCACCAATAAAACTTAATTCATAATAAAAACTAGTCTCCGTGAGCATACTTCATTTGCTCTGCTACTTAATTAGCGAGCACAATACAAACAGTGGCAAATCTGAGTGACTTTTAAGAAAAACATGGCATAATAAAAGATTTTGCTCATTTTAAACGAAAACTGTTTTGATTTACAATGAAAAGAAAGAAGCGCAACAGATAACAAAAAACGCGTTTTCAGACATTTCGCAGATAAGTTCACAGATAACAGACATGCTGCTGAATGTCTCTGTCAATGACACTCAATTTTTTATCTGTGCGATGCGTTATTGTTTTATCTGTAGTCTTGTTTTGTCTTAATCTTATGAAATAAGTAAGACGAAATCAATAACCTGTAACCGTTACGTTCTGATTTTGAGAAAGAATATCGCTTTTCTGTTGTTTTGAAAATGTTTCAATAAAATCAGGTGCGTATTGTGATATTTTTTTAAGACGAATTTCGCCCTGAATCTATAAGTACCAAAAAACACTCGAAAGAATTCTCATGAATTATAATATAAGAAAATTGCTACTAGGCAATGGAATGTTAATTATGTCTGAAAGTCCCAGTCACTAACAAAAGATCCAACAAAAATAAACGAAATATGTTGAAGGTGCAGAAGCTTTACGATAAGGTTTTGTTATGGGTTGTGTAACATTACATAAATTGTTCATTTGAGCCTTGTCAAGAGTTTTATAGAAACACAAGACTAACGCCAAAATAGCATTTTGCTTTTACTAGACGTTATTAAAAAGACTAAAGTGATGCCCGTGGCGTGATCGTTAGAATGTCTGCTGTTAACCCAGAGGTTCGTGGTTCGTGGTTCGAATCCCAACAGAGGCAAAAATATTTTTTCACGGATATCGCATTTCGCCAGGGATTGGTCTCCGTTAGTAAGTTCATTGCAGTGAAAAGCGCTTTCTCGATTAGTCGCTCGGAACCGGCAGAAAATTGTATGAAAATTATTGTATTCCCCATAACCATGCAATGCACGGTTATGGGGAAACTGCTAAGCGCTATTTATTTATTTAAAATTTAGGCGATCCATATTCACCCTTTAGTTATCGACCGATAGCACTTACCTCACTTCTTTGCAAGGTCATGGAAATATCAATTCACTATCAACTTAACATACATTTTGAAGAGCAAAAATTTCTCAATGGCCGACGCGACAGTACGGCTTTCTTATGAAAAGGTCCATTGGTAATTTGATGGCATATTATACCGAGAAGTGAAAACAATTTTTACACTGTTTTGGAGGAAGTCAGATTATCGAGCATGATTTATATCGAAAATGTGTGCTTTTGGTATCGATGAGTTTTGTCTTCGTTGGATTAGAACCTACCTTTCGAGCCGTTCAATTCAAGTTGTGTTGGATGGTTTGAACTCTGATGCTCACCTTATAAATGCCGGTGTGCCCCAGGGCTCCGTTTTGTCTCCGACCCTTTTCCATATTTTTATAAACGATCTCCTGTCTGAAACCTCTAATCCTCTTAACGGTTTTGCCTGTCAAAAATGCAAGTTTTGGTATATACACGAACTATCATCATCATTTCATGCATTTAAGCATACAGATTGAAAGGATACTAGTTTTTTTTTTTTTGTTCCTGATAAGCCAATCAGCCGCAATCGTGGAAGAGGTGCAAGCCCATTTTTTGAGGCGGGGGTGTTCAGAACGCTGTAACTCATGTTCTACTCAATATTTTCAGCTGAAAATTTACAGTTATACTTTCGATATATATATCTATTTACTGGTCGTAAAAAAAATCTTCAAAAACCCAAAAAGAGGCCGTCACATGGGTTGACCCCCTTTAACACGTTTCTCCCGAAACGACATTTTTCAAATTTGCTGACATCATAACTCATAGAAATATTAACCGATCGACTTCAAATTAAAACTGAGTATGTTCATATATTTGAATATATTAACTATACATACAATGACTTACAATTTTTTGATTATTTGAAAATTGTCAATTTGTAATTAAAAAGACGACCTTTTTTAACCTCAAAAAACGACAATTTGCTAATTTTTAATATTTTTCAAAAATCGTAAAAACTTATTTGGCAACACATAGCTTCGTTATTTTTCAATATTTTTGAACAAAAAGAATCAATCTTAAAATAAAGCTGAAAACATACCATATTATGTCCAAAAAAATTTCAAAACATTCTGTCGAGCACTTTCTTGAAAAAAAATCCGGAAACCCCCTAATTTTTCATGGGTTACAATAGAATAGCCTCTTAAAGGGAAATATTTTAGTTTTAAGAGTTATATGGGTTAGTTTAGCGTGGTCCCCAGTCATACTGGTATCGAGTGCTAGATAATATTTAAGTACATTTATATTGAAAAATCTGATTTTCCTATTGTCAGTAATGGTTTGCACCATGTTGCATTTGAAGGAAATTTCCATTTCTACACTTTTATGAAGAAAACTTCTTTAAGTAATTCACTTTTTGCAATGAATGAATGAACTTTGATGCAATGAATGAATATTTTTTCTCTTTTTCATGGAATTCCTTTTCTGAAAGTAATGACATAGAATGCTCATATCTTAATTTTATATCAGTAATTGAAGAAGAAATACGTAGATTCGTTCTTTATAAAAAAACTTATTTCAGGCTCGACCAGCTTGGTTTAATAAAAGGCTAATAAATCTTAAAAACCAAAAGAATAAAGCTTTCAAACTTTAAAAAAAAAATCATAATAACTTAGAATTACGTACGAATTATAATAGAATTAATCGGAAATTTGACATATTGAATAAATTTTTGTATCAATCATACATGTTTTCGATTGAATCCAAAGCAAAAAATGATAGTAAAAGTTTCTGGAACTTTATTAATTCTAAACGTAGTCAAATGGGTATCCAGGCTGTATGAAATATCTGGACACAACTACTAGTGATATCCAATCAATATGTAATTTGTTTGCAAAATATTTTCAATCAGTGTCCTGGACCAACAACTTCCTAGTCAGGAATTACCTAATGTTTCTCGAATGTTAGATATAGGTTCCATTGTATTGAGGGTTTTAGATGTGCAAGAAGCTCTGTTAAATCTCGACCTAAACATAAAGGATGGACCGGATGGTATTCCTCCCATCATTTTGTTTAAATGTGTATTTTTGCTAGTTGAAGCAATTACGAAAATTTTCAATTTATCACTTACTAAGGGTAAGTTTCTCGATTGCTGGAAACTTACCTTTTTAACTCAGTCTTTAAATAAGGATGTAAGAAGGATGTTTCTAATTATAGACCAATTAGCAAATTTATAATAAACTATCTTTTCTTTTAAAAAATTATACAGGGTGTCCCGTACTTCGTGTATTATCCTTTGGGGTGTGATTCTTGGTCATATTCTAAGAAAAAAATTGTTCTACAGTAAAGTCCGTTTCTCAACTACATCACTTTTTGACAATTTAAGAAAAGGCTAACTTTGGTGTACCCTGACCTGTGTTAAATTTGATATCTCTGTCAATATTGATGATAGAGACCTAATCTTAGGCTTAATTTTTTGTAGAAATAACAACCTTTAAGACTGTATTTAAGTTGAGCTTCCATAGGTTTACGGCTGCCAGATTTTCAAAAGAAAAAAGAAAAAAAGCAAGAAAATAAAATTTATTTTAAAATGCACTCAGTATAAAAAGGATGAAAAATAACTATAAATGTCTATAATTAAGTGGTAATATTTCGGTGAATTTCAAACGCAGAAAGTTTTCTGATACAGCATTTTAAAGAAAATTTTATTTTCTTGCTTTTTTATGGAGCAATGCCTATACCTATCTGCAACCAGAAAGAAATACCATTAAAAAAACTGACAAAACTAAAAAATTGGAAAATTTTGACTTTTTTTCGTCAGGAATTTAACGTTTTGGATAGAAACTTTTCTATACAATTATTTGAAAGGTGTTTTTTGATGGGAAAATTTGCTTTTTACAAAAAACGTCCTTGGGAACGGGAACGTGAACGGGAACTTAGAAACTTCTGCACAGATTTCAAAAATTCTTCCACCGTTAGAATGCTACACTATCCCCAAGTAACATAAACCTTAACTCTTCCCCCTATACGTACGGTCACCATATTTCCACGGGAACGGAAGTATTTACTTACATTTATAAATCCGAAACTAACTCTGTCTGTCGTGTTTCTTTGTTACCATCTCCCGCCCAAACCTCTGATACGGTTTAAATGAAATTTTGTTCAGAGATAGCCTAGAGCCTGAGAAAGGACATGTCCCTATATTTCTACGGGAACGGCAAGGTAATCGGGTATCAAACCCGCAAAACCTTTTTAACTGGCAAAAGATGGAAAAAAAAGAGCCTAAAAAATTAGAAGTCGATATTCCACGGCTGAATATTATCAATTTGGCATTTAAAAAAACTATCATTTCTTACCCCAACTGACTTATTTTTTAATACTACACCATTTTGTTAATTCGAAATCGAGTCATCGAACACGAATTCGTAAGTCATTGTAGTATAGGAAATATTTTCAACTTTAATCCTTTTTTTGAATCATGTCAGCATTTGGGGCACATTCTATCGAGCACTTTCTTGAAAAAAAAATCCGGAAACCCCTTAATTTTGTATGGGTTACAAATACAACGGTATAGCCTCTTAAAGGGAAATATTTTAGTTTTAAGAGTTATATTGGTTTGTTTAGCGTGGTCCTCAGTCATACTATCGAGGGCCACAAAAAAACTACTCAACCGATTCGTGAAATTTTAATATGTTATCCTGTATAGTTCTAGTTCTAGCTCTCGCTAAAACAAATAGTTTCCGTAAAATATTTATATCTTTTTTGTTGATAACAAGACATTTGAAAATAACGTCGTTTTTAAAACTGTACTTTTAACAACGCGCCATTTTGCCACGATTTTTTTTTTTTTGTTTTTGTTCTAGTTTCTACGATAACTTTACTTGTACTAATTAAAAATTCATTAACTTTTTTGGTTTCAGATCAGACGGAGAGATAAATCACCTCTCACCAGTCAATTCAATTTTTTAAAGAGGAAGTCTTCAGAACCATTTTTTTTAACTCAATAAAATTTTTTGTCTTAAGTTTAATTTTTGTACAGTTGATAATAAATAAAATAAGAGTAAAAATATTTTAAAGCCCTAAGTTAAAATCCTGCTCACATCTCATAGTTTGTTATCGTATATATTTTATATTTCCAGCGTTGAACAAAAATATAAACGCGTTTACCTCTACAATAAAACTGTCGATTATCATAAAAAGATCCCATGTGAAAAACCCCAACAAAACTCTCTATAGTAAGTCTAAGTAACTGACTGTGCTACTTGCAAGTTATTAATTACCTACGAACCAGTAAAGTAAGAACCTTCACAGCGCAGCGTGACGTCATTTCTCAACATTTTTTCAAGCTCAAATCTAACTCTCAGACCCACTTCAACTTGACACACAATATTAAGTCCCTTTTACGAGCACAAAATCAACGTTAGAAAGTCAAAAAGGCTCATATATAAAAACAAGCACTCATCGTACCATATGCTCAACTTGACAAGTTAACCCAGTTTTCGTTGCAGCCTTGGCAACTAGATAACATTCGCACTCACCACCACAAACAAACTACACTCAGTCTATAGCAAATAAATTAACAACATAAATAACATTTTCTACCTGCATTGAGCTGCTCCTCGTGAATGAGTTGCGAAAAATTCCAAAATATGGTAAAATGCTACCGTAGCCACCGCCAGTGTTGTTCACACGACGAATTCGACTCTCAATCTGAGCTGGATTGCTTGAAGGGTTAAGGGGTGACATCTCCGAATAAGATCGACCAACTTCTCCAAGTGGAACGCGACGCATTTTTCCAGCTCACTTAATAATCACCAACTAATGAATCGTGAGGAAACAAAAAAACCAACCAAACACCGCGGTTTACAATCAAACGAATGGTAAATACAAATTATTTTTTAACAGAAATATCGACAGAGTAGAGGAGGAAGCATGCTTCACCGACAAGTGTAATATTAGTTTGAGTTTGATGTCTTAATCTATTTTTACATTTGCACCCCTACAGCGAGTGCATCACTTTTAGTTTTTTATTATTTTTTCTTTTTTCTATTTCGATGCACCGGTGATGGTGATTGGTTTTTGATTGCGGTTTTTATAGAACTAGGAGATTCACATGTGCTTTACCCGTGGATTTGTTTCACTCGCAGATATGAAAGGTGTTTGGGGGACCCAAAACAAAGCGACTTATGTCAGCCGGCTGACTCTGTTTACTGATCTGTTGTACTGATATCACTGTAAATCATACTCCACTACCATAAGCTCAACTCGCGACAAAAAAAGAGATACGAAAAAAACCTTTTTGTAAAACTAAAACAAAAACAATGTAGCGGGAAACCATGGATGGGCGATACTGTAAATCGGAGTCGATTTATCGTCGCGCAATAACGTGGGGGTTAAAGGGAATAAGACACTTCATTGATTAGCAGCAACGACAAGCTTCTATCTCGTTTTATTTTTTAGTTTTTTTTTCTGCTTAGTGATGTGCAAAATTGACTGTAATTAAGCAGCAAACTGATAGAAAGCTTCTCGATTGGAAGATTGGTTGTTGAATAACAGATTGATTGTCTGACGGGTGACTTCAGTTTTTATCCGATGTCACTATAGTTGTTCTTGAATTGAAAACGATTTGCGGTTTATTGCTGCCAGGTTAACTATTTGGGTACACCACACGTGAGCTCCTCAGACAGCAACTGAATGTCTTTTGATAGTCATGCGGGTGGCTTTTTACGTGTCTTTTATTAACTCGGGTTTACTCTTTATTGCCATACATAAATACCAACGCTAGATTTATGTTTGCAAATTATCATTCTAATTATATCTGCTACCTACACACGACATTAATTTATTTGTTTTCCTTTTTTCTCTTAGTTCCCCTAGTGGTTTTCGTATCCAAGTTTGCATTTCTCTTCAACTGTGCAAGGACAATTTGTTAAGCAAACTATCATGAACCTGTATTCATTTTCAGTTAGCCAGTAGCGTTTCAAAAAACAAAGGCTAGTTGATATGAACTGCACAATTCTCTTTTGGTAAAAATATTTTAAGAAACATTAAAAAATAAAACAGCAAATGACGAAGTTTTAAAAGAAATGACAAGCACAGCAGGAGCCAAATGCTTTGGAATGTTATGACAATGAGGCTTGGAAGTGTTTAAGACTAGGTAAAGTTTTATATGATTTTAGAATTGGATCATTGATGCAAAGTAGTTAAGGGGAAGAGCAGTGATTCCTTCGAGATCACGACACTCACGAACGCCGGAAACTGGAAGAAGAAGAAGGAATTGTGAAGCTACCTTTTGCAGTTGTTAAGTTTTTCAAAGCAAGTATGAAGCAATTCACTAATATTTTTTAAGAAATATCTCTAGATCTGTTTTCTGTTAAATCATTTTTCACTTAACTTTCACAGGCAAAGGGGCCATCTATAAAATACGTTCGCGTACAGGGGGGAGGGAGGGGTCTCGCTGAATGTGACAGCATGTGACAAGGGGGGAGGGAGGTCTACGGCAACGTTACGTTCGCACATTCATCAAAAAATTTTACTACAGTATTTCGCTAGACCAGTTTTTTTTAAATCGTTGTCATGATAAAAGTCATTTATTTCGTATTAGTAAATATACAGACATTTAAACGCATTTATTTGTAATGCAATAAATTCTAGGTAACACAATACGAGGTGTGGAAATTTGAAACCCGGAATCGACCGATATTTCCCCAGGCTAACAACACCAGCTGGTCGTTGTTGTCTCGTTCGAAAGAGGGAACTCTCCTCTAGTACCAGTTAATTTTTGAAAGCGGTAGCACGTTTAGTTTGTGTTTCACGCGTGTTTTTGTAAAGCAAGGTTTTTTCTACACGTCGCGAAAATGAGTGACGTAATTAAGAAGCAACGCGCGGTTATCGAATTTTTGGTTAAAAGAAACGAAACATCCGGGGAAATCTGTCGTATGCTTAAAGAAGTGTATGGAGATGATTCTCTGTCGAAAACTGCCGTGCTTGAGTGGGCAAAGCGGTTCAGGGAGGGGCGTGTTTCGATAGAGGACGATCCGAGGCCTGGCGCGGCCGTCACCTCTCGAACCCCCACCAATGTCGATCGTATCCGCACGTAACATCAGACCGTCGCGTCGGTTAACACTCCGGGAGTTATCCTACTAGTTGAACATCAATAAAGAAACGATTAGGCAGATTTTACACGAGGAGCTAGACATGAGAAAGATTTGTGCCAAGATGGTCCCGAAAATGCTCACGTTGGACCAAAAACACCTTCGAATGTCCATCTGTAGTGACCCTTTATCAAAAATTGAGACGGATGGGAAGGACTGGATGAGTACTGTGGTAAACGGAGATGAATCGTGGATACGATTCGGCGGTGTACTGGATACGAAAGAGCTGCGACGCATGCGCTGAACACCCTAACTGCAGACGGAAGGTGGAAGCGGTGCGTGGAACTCCAAGGAGACTACTGTAAAGGGTTATGATCGAAATTTCGCCGAAAATTAATATAGCTGCCCCTCAGAGCTCGATTCCGGGTTTCAAATTGACATACCTCGTATATTTACTAATGTTTATTTTTTTTAAACATGAGCGCTAGCTCTTTGGCGCTGCTCTAGCCTTTTCACTTGGCTCTAGCGGCATTGGAGTACGTAAAATATATTTGTTAATTTATTATAAAAATAAAAAAAATATTTAAAACTTACAACTGCACTATCAATTAAAATGTATCATGCTCAAAGGGGTGTCTAAGCGGTCTGACGTAATATTCATAGGGGGGGTCAGAGAAAGTTTGACACAGTGTGACACGGGGGGAGGGGGAGTCAAAAAAACCTAATTTTATAGTGACGTATTTTATGGACGGCCCCAAAGGTAATGCATGGCTTTGATTAGTAAGTTTTCGTAAATAATTTGCAATTCACAATTTACTATTAATGAGCTTTATTGTGTTTTTTATCGAACCAACGAGAGTTCCTCCCCTTCGTGGTGATCCGAAGATAAATTTATCAGGTCCTATATTACCAGTTACGAAACACGGAGCAAAAAAACGAAAACCAAAACAACGATAGCCACGACCGATTTATGAAATGCGAGAATGGACCCGTGGAAATATTACAACGATAGTAACATTACCGCCAAAAGCAATAGTAAACAACATCGAATATTAAAGAACGTAATCGCAACGTAATGATAACGAGAGGTTTTTCGATAGTATAGTTGTTTGTTATACGGGCCCAGCTACGTACATAGCTATGACATCAAAAATTTAAAGTTAAACGTAAAAGCAAACTCTTGTTGGCCTTGATTAAAAACAGAGTGACATAACACATAACAACAACGGCAGCACTTGCAGAGAAGTATTAAATCTTTCTAGAAAGCTAAGAGTTTGTTCTCTTTATTGGTCTGAAAAATCAAGTTACATATTTGCAAAGTTTGCCGCGCTTCCGCCATTTTTCTATTTAAATATAAAAATTAAAAAAAAAAAAATTTATGGAAAATTTTTTTTGAAAAATAAAAACAACTATGACAAGTCTTACGCAAAGGCATTACAAATTTTTTTAAAGTTCAAAGTTTGTTTTTTAATGACTCCTGAAGCAAAACATAGATACAGACAATTTTGAAAAAATTCACTTTCTTCCTTTACTCTTTATTTTCTCTTTTTTTGTAGAAGATTCTGCAATGGTATACTTGTCGTACTATTTCAGACAAGAAGTACCTACATTTTGCATTCAAAAATAGAATTCGTAACTTTTCGGGCAAGAGTATTTTGACTTGGCATATTTCGATAAAAAAAAATCTTTATAGCGAGCTTTGACCCTTTATAAAGTTGTTAGCGGCACAAATATTTACAGGGCTTCTTGTCAGTTTTGTAAAAATGTCACGAGGAGTCTTGAACCAAAATCTAGTCACTGGATTCCGTAAGGTAAAAGATTTTCCAGGTACTCAAAAAAAAGTTTTTTGAGAGCTGAAGAAGTTACCAAAATTTATAAAACGATAGTTTAAACGCTATCATTCAATCGTACTGGGTATTCAACAGTTTTGTACTGCAGAACATTGCTAGAAGATTCCTAAAGCAAGGTAAGGAATTATTCGCAGCTTTTTATACCATCAATCAAAAACACTATTTTATAAACTTTACATCAGTTATAAATATGAAAATAGGTATTACGAAAATCGTGTCACACTGCTGCGGTTCTGATGTTACGGATTGGTTTAAAACTAATATGGGAGTAAAACGAGCGAGGCTTTGGAGCTCTAACTTTTCGCGCTTTTCGTGGCAATGAATTTACTATCGGAGGACTTGCCAATTCCACGCGAAAGGTCATACCTACCCGTGAAAAACATTTAAGCTTCTGTTGGGAATCTCCCGGTTAACTAATGAAAGCATTGATTATTATTTATATAAAAAATATAATGACCATATTAAGGAATTTTTTTTCAAAATTTAATAAAATCTCCGAAACGGAGGTAGGTATATAAACTACAGCCTGAAGGACGAAGCCGATTTCCGTCAAATACAAAGAATTTGTAGATCTGTCTACAGAGCGAAGTTATGGAATTAAATTTCCTTTGCGCACTGTCACACCTGGAGTGTCGAAAAAAATCGATTTTTTTAAAATATATATTACAGTACAACATCTGGAGAATATCTCCTGAAATTTTCAAGCCGATCTAATGAATAGTCTCCGAGTTGCGGCCGTTTAAAGTTGGCGCCTATCGTTCGAGACAGTGCCACTTGGTGAGTGAACACGGAACTCTTAGCAAGCAGCTGTAAGCAAACGGTTAACGGTAGTACATTTACAGCGTGCGTTTATAACCTCAAAAAAAAAAAAAAAAACAATATATAAAGTAGTAGTGACAAAAGTCGATTATCTCAAAACCACTTTTTTGAAGTCGGTGACCGCCATAACTCAAAAACGGTTGAACCGATCTCCCTCAAATTTTTCACACTTATTGTTAATACAAAAATATAGTACTCAATAGTAGGGTTTTTATTTTTTTTATTAATAGAACTGATTTTATAGCCGATTAAGTCTGAGTTTTTAGTGAAAATCGAACCTTTTTTCCAATATTCACCAAAAATTCCAAAATCAAAATTTATGAAATCCCAACGATAAAGTACCAGAAAAAGATGTTATCTAACGATAACTTTTTGAATTTTTTGTTTCAGATAATTTTTGAAGGCAGAATCGGGGTCACCGCAAAAAAATATTTTTACATACCCTTACTTATTCACATGTAAGTTTAGTTGTAATGAATATTTTGCAATGAAAAAATTACAAAATATTGCTCCAACATGTTTTGATATGTGTACTAAATTTCGTTTGAAACCATTTCATAATTCATACCTTTCCTACAAAAAATTCACGAAAATTTTTTGATTTTTAGAGACTACCTTTTTCTCGACCCTTTAGGTGCGACAGTGACCTTAAGATGATCAAACTTGAGTAGCACTAATAGCCGAAAACAGCTCTAAACATTTTGATAAAACTTTGTTCGATTTGCTGACATAGCCGCGTTTTATTATCACAATGATCCAATCCGGATCAGATCTTGATAATAAAACAGCTTTAGATCATCATATTTCCAGTTGGAAGCTGTGAGAGACTCGCTCTTTGTATATAGAAACTATAGTAATATCACTTTCCAATATTTTTTATTAACATTGTTCGTCACTAGGGTGCGCCAACACCAGCGGAGCAGCTGTTATGCTCATGGTGGAATGTATCAATTTAGGTGAGCATTTCCTATGGGTTAGAAAGTAATGCATATATGATGAAATTTAAACGTTGTTATTTGCTTCCTACTCTTACCTCCTGCTCTTGAAAAATAGGCTTGTGGACCACATTGGAAATTTTGTGGACCACTTTCGACTTCCAAGTTCCAAAAAAAATATTGGAAAGTGATAGTACTATACGATATATATACAAAGACTCGCTCTCTCAACTGACATTTCAAAAGAGTTGCAGAGTGGCCCTGCGAACTTTTTTTTCAATGGTTAATTTTTTGTTCTTTTTTTTAGGGAAAAATGATATTCATCCACTTTGTCAAATATACAGGGTGTCCCGTAATTCGTTTTACATACTTTGGGATATGATTCTTGGTCATATTCTAAGAAAAAAATTGTTCTACAGTAAAGTCCGTTTCTCAAGTTTGACATCACTTTTTGACAATTTTAAAAAAGGTTTACTTTGGTGTACCCTGGCCTTTGTTAAATTCGATATCTCTGTCGAAACTGATGATAGGAACCTAATCTTAGACTCTTTCTTTTGTAAAAATAATAACCTTTAAGACTGTATTTAAATTAGGCTTCCATAGGTTTAGGGTTGCCAGATTTTCAATTTTAAGTGGTGTTCAAATTTTCTTCCCAAAACAAAGTTTTGATTTTGAGGTCATTTTTTTGGAGAAAAGGCCTGATAAACATAGAGTTTCTTTATTTTTTACAGATGAACAAAACAATAATAAAGAAAAAACTCAGCATTAAGTTAACTCAAAAACCCATACATTTTATGATACTAAGAAAAATACGAAATGGGAAAAATTTAAAAAAAAAATAAAAAAAAGTTCTTGCTTTGAGGTTTGTTTGAATAAAACAATAATATGATCACTTTTAGTAGTTCTTTTATGTATTTAATACAAATACAATTATAACAAGTGCTCAAATCCCCATCCTTTTTGAATCCATGACATGAATTTTTCCCATTTTGTATTTTTCCAAGTATCATAAAATGTATGGGTTTTTGAGCTTTTGTCAAAAAGTGATGTCAAAGAAATGAGCTTTACTGTACAACAATTTTTTTCTTAGAATATGACCAAGAATCATATCCCAAAGTATGTAAAACGAATTACGGGACACCCTGTATATTTTTTTGCACTAATTCTTATTAATTTCACGAATATATGTTTTGTTTTGTAAAACTTTTTCATTATGTCATATATTATACAAAAATGAATAAATGTGAAGTTTCTCGGTATCTATCTAAAATATATTTCATTTCACACAGATAAAAATGTTCATGTGGCAATACTGTTGTTATTGGAAATATTGGAAATGATACCAACGTTTCAATGGAAAGTCTCCTCTTGCGTGAAATAGAAGAACTAATTTTTAGATCACAAAAATAGATCCAACTAAAAAGCAGGATTTCGCTTTGTTGTTGTAACGCTAATAAACCCATGATCTGATCCGGATCAAATCAATAATAAAACGCGGCTAATTTTAAAAGTGTGTTAGATGCTTCACTACGTGATCTTCATTCTAATCACTTTTCAAAATCTGATGTATAAACTTCCTAAAATCGTAGGAGACGAAGGCTCCTAAGGGAAGTGTTATGCGGATATTGTCTCCATAGCTGACAGGAAAAAAGCGGCTTAACATTTCAAAGAACTCCTCAAACATACACTAGACAAGCTTTCAATAAATCTTTGTCAGTGTGGTCTGGGTGCAAGTTACTACTAGACTTAACTCGGTCTCTTCTGTAAGAAGTACAGAATTCCTTCTGCGCATAAATGGTACACTTAACTTTTTCGAATCAAACGAAATTTGTATGTATATGTAGTTTGGTTTAATTTTTGATAGGAAGTCTCAAGCTATGCATAGAGACCCTTTATTTAACTACAAAGTGGCCTAAGTCGCTGAAACTCGAACTAAAAATATAATAATATATAATATGTGTCCTTGCCAACTAAAAAGTTGAGATAAATGAATATTTTGAACAAAAACAATTTGAATTTAGAAATCAATGACGTTTTCGTTGACAAACAAAATAACAAAATACAAATCAACTCCACAGGCTTAACCCTAGACCCGTGTACTGGGCACTGAGTGCCCATTAAAATTTTCAAATATAAAAAAAACGTATAAATTGCTATGTAATACGCCTAAAGGTATTTTTCTCACAAGCATACAGTGTTAAAGTACACGAAAATGAACTAATCGAATTGATTTTGTTGATATTCGGGGTAGGCCATGGTCGCGAAAGATAAAAGCCGATATCGTGTATGTGGGCACTCAGTGCCCATATTAGTTTGGAGTGCATTTTTATATTAGATTATGTGAGAATTATTCTTTTTCAACGGTTTTTTATGTTTTACAGTGATATTTTCATCAAGTTTGTTGTTGTTTTTATTGTTTATCAGATTTAGGCTGCAAATTAATCAAATAATTTGTGCTATAGCAAGAAAAAGGCAAAAGAAATGTTTTTCGTTTCATATAAAGTGATTTTGTATTATATCTTATAAATTATTTTGAAGTAAGTAAAAAAACTTGTGTAAGGTTAGTTACTTTTCGTTAGTCGTGGATTTTTTTTTAGAATATGGATGATATGAGTCGCATACTATTCCTGATAAATGCATCATCAAGTCGGGGTTTGACTAATGCAGAGCAGGCATTTTTTGACGAAAATTCGCGTTATGGATGAAGTAGTTGATGAAGGAGAAAGAGTTCATGAAAATAACTCTGAAGACGACCACAGTGATGCTGGTGCAGATTTCTCAAATGCTGATGATCCGAACTACGAGCCAAACGAAGCTTTGCTTGACTTACGCGCTTAGCAGGCTGGTTTTGATGGAAAGATCTTTTCCATCAGAGCAACATGGCCTTTTACCGGGCAGTTATGTCATTAGAGAGGTTTGAGGAAATAAGCAGATTTATTCGATTTGATGATGGAAGAACCCGAGCTTTCCTGATGAACTAGCTGCGTTTAGGCATGTGTGGAACTTGTTTCAAAGCAACCTGGTTATTTTCTATCATCCTTCGAATGAGCTTACCAGCGATAAGCAACTCATTGGTACAAGGGGAAGATGCCCATTCAAAATGTACATGCCCAATAAGTCTGGCAAATACGAAGTAAAAATATTTTGGATTGTGGATGCTAAAACCAACTACCCCTTCAAAGTGAAGTATATGTCGGTCAGCAACCGGATGAAAATCGAACTGAGGGTATATCTCATAAACTCGTGATGCGACTAGCGGACAAGTATCTGGACAAATGTAACAACATAACGACGGACAATTACTGAGGGATTATGTGGCATCCCAGTGCTGAAAGAATTTTTGAAATCTGTCCAGTAGTTTCTAAGTTTCCGTTTCCAACCCCGTTCCTGTGGGAATCTTCCGTTCCCATGGAAATATGTGAATGAAATGTAAGTCTACCTCATTGAGGCTGAGGGATAATGTAACATCCTAGAGTTGAAAGAATTTTTGAAATCGGTCAAGTAACTTTATGGTTCCCGTTCTCGTTCCCGTTTCTGTTCCTGTGGGATTATAGGGATGAAATATGGTCTAAGTTACTGATGAAAGGAGATAGTGTAGCACCCTTAGTGCTGAAAGAATTTTTGAAATCTGTGGAGTAGTTTCTAATTTTCCGTTCCCAACCACGTTCCTGTGGGAATATGAGGATCAAACCTTGACAGGAACCATCTCTGGACTAAACTTTGTCTACCCTGAAAAGTTCATAAAAATCCGTTTAGTAGTTTAGGAGTCTACACCGGACATACATACACACACATACATACATCCTATTTTATATATATAGATTTATCTCATTTTTCAATAAAAATTTATCAAAATTTGTAAAAACTTTATTTCCATGCTTATTCATTATTCATTCCATATGTTTTATATACTTAAATTACTTTTTCAATAAACTTTATCAAATATTTTGTTGTTTTTTTAATTAAAATCGCCCTTCTCAGCACACCTGCCTCACATTTTGTATGAAAACTACACTTGGGCACACAGTCCCCAAGTGCACGATATGTAGAAATTTTATAGTACACGGGTCTAGGGTTAAGTGTGCCAACCACAAAACAGAAAGTGGAATTTCAGGATGAATTGAACGAATGTTGCATATTTTTGGGAACAATATTAATTGCATGCGAACAAGTTCAGTAAAGTATACGCCACCCACACGGTACAATTACTTGTCACTTTTGTTTACAATTCGTAAAGCCGTCGAGTTCTTTGTTATCTGTACAATTGAGGTACATTTTTAGCTAATGTTTGCCATTTCTTATCTTAGACAAATCAAGTAATTCAGTCAACTGCCAAAAGCGTATTTAAACAGCAACCCTGATAAATTACTCACGTTCTCACAATCTCTTCCGGCTTTTCTAAAATTCAAATTTGGTTTTCAAAAAAAAACTTTTTCTTAATGAAGATTGAGTTACAACCATTTTTGTGTGTTTAGAATTTGAAACTCAAACAAAAATAACCAAAAAGTACGTCCGCCAATATAACGCTTTGTACTTTTTATGTCTTCAATGTAAATTTCAGTTTCAGCAATGACACGAAACAATTTCTCATGATTTGTCCTCATTCAATCGTTAACCAACTTACAAACAAATATTTATGTACATAAACGTCGAATAGTTTTGGTCGATTCGTTTGAGGGATTTCAAAAAGCTACATATTTACATAATGATGCTTAGATAGAATAATTGAGGTGACAGTTAGATCGTTTACATACCAATTAGTTTTTGAAGTATGATAGACAAGTTCAACAGGAACTGATTTGTGTTAACAATGGCTCAGACTTTATCTGTCACTTAAACAAAGTAGACAAGCTCTTTGAATAAATTTAATAAAGAGGACAATAGATGTTTAGAAATTAATGAGTCCTTTTTATTGGTACCTTTAAATTGGTCTACTCTCAATGAACTTATTTAATTCACATTTGGAACTTAAATGACATGAACTTATTCCCATCATTTTTAAGAAACTAAACTCAACTGTAGAATAAATTAAATTTACTTCCAGTGTTTATAAAATGAAACAATTGAGAGTGTTAAGTTCAAAAACTTTTTAATCGATTTAAGTGAATGTTACATTTTCAAAATTGTTCAACATTGATTGTTGCATTTTGTTTAAAAGACATTGAAATTAAAAAAAAAAAATCAGCAAAGAGAGAAATAGTTTTATGCAAAACTTGATCATAATGTAGGTGAAAAATTAGTTAATAATTAATTAGAAAAATAAAAGATGCTATTTGTAATATTTATCGGCTCCTAATGTTCAAATTTAGTTACGGGACGGAAAAATATAGCATGAGCAAGACAAAAAAGTAAAGGAGAAGTAATATTATTATTAAAAAAATTCATGAACTTTATTGATCATTATTACATTTCATAAAAAACTGAAGAGCAGGCTACCTCAAACACTAATTAATTTTCGAGGTTTTTTGAAAAATTTCCCTAGAATTTCGTCCACGGCAAATTCAATATGGGTATGGATATTTAAAGAAGCAAGACCATTTAGTCGTTCCTGTCCCATCGTATTTCTCAGGTAAGTTTTGATTCTCCTCAACGTCGAAAATGGTCTGGAGTTGCTGTAGTTACAGGTAGTACTGCCAATTGCCAAGACTCGCAAAATATATCGACATTCTTGAACGAATTGCTACTGATAACCTGAAAAATATCGTCAGATTGATGTTTGCATATGTGTCTCGGTCCGATAAAAGTTACTTACTTGGCAAAAAATCGGTTGTTGGATCATGATTGCTTACACAAGCTCTTTTACTGAATATTCATGAAGCGCAATCAGAAATTGTAACATTGCTATTTTTGCACAAAATATAAATTCAGAGAAACGATTTTTCACATTGGTTTGAATGGTTCATCAACGCCTTTCAGAGCGTGCCGTGTAAGCTTTCACTTTTGCCTAAAAGGTGTCTTTTCTCGGATCGCGTCACATATAAACTTTTTTACATGTAAATTTTTGATCGAAACCAGTAAAGCATTAAGCGAATTTTGGATGTTCTGGCCGTTGGATCTGGATTCGTTGCCTCCACACCTTTTCTGACAGAAAATCTTCTTTCAATTAATCCGATATATTTTCGTAAAATGTGTAGAAGTCAGCGCATTTATTTTCTTTAAATTCTTGTTTAAAAAACAGTTGCCCGAAACTTACTTTGGAAAATGGATTTGTGTTCCGAGAACCGACTTTTGATTTGAGAAATGAACGTATCAAGAAACGGAATGTAGGAAGAAATTCTGTAGTAGTGTCTTCAATACTTTGTGCTTGAACGTTGCAACGATTTTTTTGTTGATTGCAACGGCGGCGCGGCGGCGACGTGGCAATTTCATTAACTGATTCCATAATGTGACAGGCGATTTGGAATTCAACAGTCGAAATCGCTGTCAAAAGATGCAATGCATTTTGCGAAGTATCTCGGTCTTTCCACGTTTTGATTTCTTCCAAAGATTCAATAACAGCCGGTTGCAATTCAACGTACGTTCCAACTACTTCATGAGACTGAGCCCACTTGGTAGGACAAACAGACTTCAACTTTTGTTCTTTTTTTCCCACTTTTGTTTGTCATTTTTGAAATTTCTTGGTGTAGAACGTCTTGTCTTTTAGGCCAGTGAAAAAAATGCTTCAATCGCTCCGATAGTTCCTAACGCATTTTTGATTCCTGACATTTCGCACGCTGCATTGACTGCCAATCTAAAGCTATGTGCAGCGCAATGTACATAAATTGCCAGGGGGAAATACGATCTCAGATGAGCCTGTGCACCAATGAATTGGACACTCATTGCCGGAGCTCCATCGAATCCTTGGCCATACATATATGAGTAATCGACGCCAACATCATGTAAATAATTTCTGATTGAATCTGCTAAACCTCGTTTATATAAATAAAATTTTGAGTAATGGACCCCCCCCCCCCCCCCCATGCCCAAATCCTGGATCCGCCACTGAAATAAGGATATGGTATTCTCACAACGACAAAAAACTTCATGAGAAGAGATTGGTTGAAGAAATCGAATAATGAGATGAAATTTATGAGACAGTTTTACCCAAACCGAAAAAGACTAATCCAAGATGGCGAACCTCGAACAAAAGCTTGTAAAGCCCAGCAGAGAAACATAGTGTTAGAAGAACGGAATCGGTATCATCCCTTCCGAAATGCTACTTGGCAGCTTGTTGATCATTTCAAAATCAAGTTACCGTTCAAAGTTCTATAGTAAGTTTTAATGACTCCTTTTATTTCACAAATAATTATAATTTGATAATATGTAAAAGAAATACTTAGTTGTACCTAGATTTCTTTATTATATTTGATTATAGCGTGTTTTTAAATGTAATTAATGAATTGTCATAGAAACAGTATTGTTATTTTTTCACTCGATGAGATAATTGTTTTGCTAATAGAAAAGATTAATTTTGATTTGTTTAATACAAAAAGATCGACAAATTAACTTTAAATGTCGTTTCTTTGTTTTACAGGTAATGTTTATACCTTTTCAATAGATAGTAAGTGTTAATGATGTACAAGCCAAAATAAAAAAATCTTTGTTTTACAGAGCAACGCATGGTTTAATTTGTGGTCACAGAAAAAGATAAAAAAGTAGATTTATTGTCTTATAAAACGACATTTTTAGTGAAGAAAAATGGAAAAGTTACGATTCACATTTGAATTGTTAGCAGCATCAGATGGAAAAACTAATGTGATTTGCATAACTTCAATCGAGACATCCGATGGACAGGTATTTGAGATTCCTGAAGATTTGAAATTAGCAACCAAACATACCGCCATAATCAGTAAAGATGTTTTTGCGAAAGTCAAGAATTCTTTAAAGAGAAGACATCAAACACGAAAAATATGGATTCCCATGACTGAAGATTTAAAAAAAATTTATTTAGATGAAGGTGAGAATGTGCAATTTGATAACCAATACTTAGATAAAATTACACATGAAACGGAACTTTCTGATAGTAGTACTAGCAAAGGCACTAAAAATAAAAATCTAGGAAAAATAGCAGAAAGATTTTTACTTGAGAAGTTTTCAGAAAAAACATCAAATGTTGAGCAATGGATTGGTGATTTTGAGATTGAATGTACACGTTTCGAGATATTAAAGGAGGACGAAAAAATTGAGACTTTAAAGTATTTACTCGAAAAACAGTGTATAGATTGGTACACTAGTATGTTAATAAAATATACAGTTGACGCAGGTTGGGATACATGGAGAACAAATTTTTCTGAAACATACGGAAACAAAGGTTGGTCACAAGTTAAATATGCTTTTACATATAAATTTCAAGGTGGTTCATTACGGGAATATGCCACAAAAAAGGAGAGATTATTATTAGAGATGAATAAAAATATCGACACACAAACATTGATTCATCTTATTGTTATGGGTCTACCAGATTATATAATGTACAAAATGGATAAAGAATTAATCACATCAACTGCAAAACTTTTCAATGAAATTGGTCAACATGAACAAACACTCAATAAAAATTATTATAGTAAATTCAAGAAAAACACATTTGATAATAAGGTAAGAGTTGAAAAGATTAAACCTTGCAAAATTTGTGAAAAACTAAATAAAGGTAGTCGTTTTCATACCGAAGAAAAATGCTGGTTCAAACAAAATGATGATTATGAGAAAAAGAGAAACTTTAGTAAAAATGTAAACAATACTGTACTAGATGTTGAACTAAGTGATAATGAGTCAAAAAACGAATAATTACACCATTAATTAAAGTAAAACTAACAGTAGAAGGAAAATTAGACGTGTTTGGTATATATGATTCCGGCTCTAATGTCTCTTTGATAAATTCTAAACTAGTAAGACTAAAGGAAGAAAGACAAAATACGAACAAAAATACAAATTTACTAACAATTAATGGTGTAAAAAAGACAAAAGGCTTAGCAACAATAAAAATTAAGATTTTTAATATAGAAAAAAAAAATTGATGTTTATATTGTAGATGGAAAAGACTTCAAATACGATTTTCTAATTGGCCTTGATACTATAAAAGAGTTTAATTTAATCCAGAATGAAAATTTGGAAATTAAACAAAAATCTGAAATAAGCTTTGCAAAGGAAAAACTAAATTTTAGAGACAATCCTGAAATTAAAGGCGAAAAAAACTTGAACTTTATAAACTTCAATGAGCATATAAAGGAAGGAGAATTTATAATGGATCTGAGTCATTTAGATAGTAAAAAAAAAATCGAAATAAATAAACTTATTGATAAATATAAATCAAGCTTTGCAAAGGATAAATATGATATTGGGAAAGTAAATGATTTTGAAGCACGCATTGATCTACTTGTAGACAAATACTGCAGTAAAAGACCCTACAGATGTTCAACAGAGGACAGATTAGAGATAGAAGAACAAGTAAGAAGATTACTTGAAAGGAATCTGATAGAAGAATCATACAGTCCATTTGCAGCACCAGTAACCTTAGTTTTCAAAAAAGAAGATAACAAAAAAACAAGATTATGCATTGATTTTAGAGATTTAAATAAAATCGTGGTTCCTCAGGCTCAACCATTTCCTTTGATTGAGGACCTAGTAACAAAAACCAGAAACTGTAAGTACTTTTCAACTTTAGATGTCAATTCTGCATTCTGGTCTATCCCTTTGCGAATTGAAGACAGAAAGAAAACCGCTTTTGTTACCCAGGAAGGCCACTACCAATGGACATGTTTGCCGTTCGGTTTGAAGACTTCCTCAGCTATATTCCAAAGAATACTAAGCAACATACTAAGAAAATACAAGTTAACAGAATTTGCTGTTAATTTTATTGACGATATTTTAATATTTTCAAGATCGTATACTGAGCATATAAATCACTTATCACAACTTTTAGATGCGATAGAAAAAGAAGGTTTCCGACTCAAGTTCACAAAATGTCGGTTTGCAACGAATTCGGTAAAATATCTCGGACATATAATAGATTATAAATTATTGTATCAAAAGTATTCTTAAGTCTTAATGGTATGGCCTTTGACCGTCTACCAGACTGACATTACTTAAAAATCTGAATTAAGAATCGCAATTAATTTTACATGTACATATATAAAAAAGAAAACCAACATTAAGTTCGTTTTGACTTCGATTACTATTTTAAAAATTCTCTTCAATTATAAGTTTTCTGTACCGTAGAGCAGCAACCACATAATTGCTTTGTTCATCCTAGCCTTCCTCTCCATTCAGTTTTTTGAACAGTTCAGTTTCATTCAGAATGGGTTCACCGAAATATCTGATTCAAAGTTCTATAAATTGGTGATGCGAGGGAATATGTGGCAAATTTTGGGTAGGCAGGAAGAAAATGATCCAAGTTCACGCGATACAACGAAGTACAGGGTGCGCCAGAGAAACTTACTTATTTGAAAAAATTCCCGCGCGGTGAGTTGGGCGGGTAGAGGGGCAAGAGGGGGCGCATCTGGAGGGGGAAGCTCCAAGTTTGTTTCTCCCTCCAGTCAGTTGCCATCATGCTCTGGTCTAGAGAGCAGCGGGCCTTCGCAGTTGAGAGCTTCTTTTCCAACGGTCGCTCACTTGTTGCTACGCAACGTGCCTTCCGCCGCTCGCTTTGAAATTCCTCCTCACAGACTCGTTCCTGGCGTGATGTAAATCCGCGTGAGCTTCACCAAAAGCCACTTAATTGTGAGCGAGTTACTGTCTGGTGTGTGATGTCGGTAATGGGAATAATTGGTCCTTATTTTTTTGAAGAAAACGAACGCGCAATGGAGCTCGTTACAGGAACATGATCGAGGAATTTTTTCTTCCAAGACTCGAAGAAATGAACGTTAGGAACGTGTGGTTTCAGCAAGAAGGAGCCACAGCACACACAGCACGAGACTCAATGAATTTGTTGCGACAACATTTCCCCGACCGCCTCATCTCTCTCAGAGACGATCTCCAATGGCCGGCACGCTCTCCAGATTTGACTCTATGCCATTTCTTTTTATGGGGTTATTTGAAATCCCTGGTTTATGTCGATCAACCACGGATCATAGCACACCTCAAGAACAAGTGGATCAAGAAGAGTGAATACGAATTCAAAAATCGACTTCATCAGTTTTATTTTAACTGTTAAGTTAAGTTTTATAAATTGGGATATTGTATTTTCAAATAAAAAAAAATTTAAAACAATAACTGAAGTACTTTTTTTTATTGACCTTTCAAATAAGTAAGTTTCTCTGGCGCACCCTGTGTATGGAAAATTGTGTGTGGGTAAGAGGAAAATACAAATTTTGGGAAGATTTTCCGAACGTTCTTGAGGACATACAAGAAGAAAGTTTTTTGTTTCTTAACAGAAATTTGAACGGAAATGTCGGAAAGACAAACGAGGACTACGAGGACTCTCATTGAGGTATGAAATTTGATCAAATATGTCAAAATATCAAAAGTATGTGCCAGTCACGAGGTCTTATCGTATTGAATACAAATGTTCATCAAACAAGGCCGACACCTTACCACTATAGCTGTATTGGGAATGAAACACCATTTGGAAGATTAGTATTGGGTGACAGATACGGGGAGAAGATATTACCCAGCAACAACGTCTTTTGCTGATATTTTTTAGGGAGCCGGTGAACTAAGTCAAACAACAAATGCCAATTAGGGAAAAGCCGAGCAATTCATTTTGAATATGCAAACACATTTGGGTAACACCGAGAGTACATCACAGAGTACAAAGATTGCCCGCAATAAACTTTCTTAAAGAGAACAAAATCATTGCGAAGGGTAAAATTCCTCGACTTTCCGACAGCTGAAACTTAATTAACGGAAGTACCCATCATCAAAATCATATAAGTTGGTGACGCACTTAAAAACTTCACAAAAGGTGAAACGATTGATTCAAAAAAGATGTCAGAAGAATTTTGGAAAAATTAGATTTTCACGATTTTCATCAACAAGTTTACTAAAGGTGATATTCTGCCTGAGCAATGGGGTAAGTTATATTTTACCAATGTACAAAGGAAAAGGAGACACGTGAAGTTGCATTGAACACCGCTTAATCAAGCAGATGTCCCTTTTTTAAAAATCACCGGGTGAATATTGAGTAAACAACTGGTACCCGTGGCGTGATGGGTAGCATGTCTGTCTGTTAACCCAGAGGTTTGCGGTTCGAATTCCAACAGAGGTAAAAATATTTTCCTACGGGTATCGCCTTTCGCGAGGAATTGGCAAGTCCTCTGTTAGTATTCATTGCCATGAAAACCGCTTTCTCAATTAGCCGTTTGGAACCGGCAGAAAATTGTAGGTCCCCTCCATTCCCTCACAAAGCATGGTAGTGAGAAATGCGTTAGGCCTTGGGACTCCTCGCTCTGTTGCGCCACCCTTAACTGCGAAAAATAATGAGGCTATACCTGATGGCCAATAAGAATTTGTCGCGGGTAACCCAACAACAGATGCAATCCAAAGTATAAAAATCGCAATGGAAAAACATCGATTTTAGTGTTAGGCTGGTCGACATGGGAAAAAAAATTTCGAGGGGTGGCTCTTAAACAACGAGAAGCGGAGGCGCTTATGTGTGTATGATATGATCGACGATATGTTTGGATGAGCAGTGACGAGCAGGGACAAAGATAAGATATTCCAAGACGAAAAGGCAGAGGACGGATTATTCTACTTCTTCTGCGAGTGCCCTAGCTTTTCCCACACTATGAAAAAAGACCTCGGAGAATACTTTTTTGGCGAACTGGGCGAATTCTCTAACCTGACAATGAAATTCATTCAGGGCTACAAATGGTTCAAATACTGGGAATCACAATGGAGCTTTCACATCGGAAGCAGGTGTTGCCGCTTGCCCTTCTCCCCCTTTTCCATTCAACCAAACCGAAGGTACGATATTCAGCCACTAAAGCATTCCAATCAGTTCTTGCGTTGCCCGTTTCTAATCCAGACGTGCCTATTTCAGACATTTAAAAAAATTAATAAATGATAGAGTTTATCATCAAGCGTGCTTTTGGTTTAATGAGTTTAATTTACACTTCAGTTAAAGTAACACGTGGCCGGCTATGCTAACACCAAAAATTTAAAAAGTAAAAACAATTGAACTTCACTGTTTTACTACAAAATTAATTTAACTCATACTTTAGCCTCAACAACACGTGGCGGTTATGCTACTGAATTGTAGCTTATAAAACACATTTGTATGTTTAACATAGCAGCGCCATCTATTGATTAATTACTTAATCCAGTCAACAGATATCGCCATCTGTTAAAATCATTTGAAGCTAACAGATAATTGTGAATATCAAATAATAGACAAATAATTTGCAAGAAAATATTAATGCGACTATAAATTTAGCTATCCTATCTTTCAAGTTGGATCAAACTACACAAGGTGTGCATTAAAATCGGTCAAATAGTTTAGGAGTTCATCGCGGACAAACAACGTGACACGTAATTTTTAATTGCTCCGCCATTTTCTCTGACCAAAAAATACAACCACTCAGCACTCAAATACTGTTTACAACTTCGGACAATGTACAAAAAATATGACAACTAATATGGCAATGCTTCGTATGACAACAGGAGTAATATGGCTTATATTAGAAGGTAAGGTCCAAAATATGAAGGCTAGCGAATGCCAGAAAAGAACCATCAACATCGTTGATAGGTTATAAATACCTGTTGCAAAACAATCATTACGAAGATGTTTTGAGTCCTTTCTTTTTGGCAGGAAGAGAAATGTAGAAATTTCTCGAAAAACCAAGGTAACCCCTTATAAGACCCTGATCATCCTAGCCTTTTTATATTATACTGACGCAAAGCCGGTAGTTTTGTTAGGTATGTCTTGAATAATAAGTCTTGGAAATAAAGGCTAAGCGAAGAACTACCTTAGCTGTACGCCCTAGTACAAGTCTAGCAGGAAGGCTTCCCAAAAAACAATCACTGATTGGGACAAGCAGAGCGAATGGACATCAACGCTCCGACTCGAATATCCTTCGAAAAGACACTTTAGAAGCGGAAGACTTCGTCTCAGACGAAGCAATCAAGAAAAAACTTAAAATTTTTTGTTGAAGAGATATGCTGCTGAACTTCAGATTCAGCTGCTGAAGCCCAATTCATTCAGAAAGTTAGTTAACTCTAAGGAAGTATATCAGTATGAGATTTATTCGAAGACGAAATTGTTTAAAAAAACAACAGTGAAGTCAATTCGGTTTGCCAGTTCGCCTGCTGCCTCTAAACGACCTTCACACTTGGTCGCTCAAACAATGATCAAAACGCATTTCGTTGAAAGGAACACAGAGCCATAAACACCAATCACAACAAGTGTCACCACTAAGCAACAACGCAAAATGCACCATTTTGACATTGGTTAAATATAACCATGTTTACTTTTCTAAAAACAAGAGGTTACTTTGCAAGGTCATTAATATTTTAATTCAAACTGACTTCCAAAACTTCGATATTGGCTAGAGAATAGCATGAGCCTTCAAAACAGCACAAAACAATACACCTGCTGGGAGATAGAAAAAAAAATTACCTCACTATAGTCACTTAAATTTTCACTGTCTAAATTTGAAATCATGTTGTTCATACAAATTTGTCACAATTACCAAATAAAATTTAGGACTTAGTTAATATTGTTTTAAGTTTTCAAAAACACCAAGAAACCACCAATTAAGAAAAAATTAATTTTATAGTCGCAGAAAACCAAACACGCGCACTAAACTAAACAAAAAAGGAACATATGTTTTCCCACATTTGGTTCACTGCGGCGTATGCGCAACATTTTTTTTGTCTTTTCTATTTATTTTTTGCTCCATTGTTTATTTTTCATTTCTTTACTCACATTTCGAGAAGCTGTTGACATTCTCTTCACTGCGTCGATAATATAAGATACTGAATAAATAGACGGCTCACCATGCATCCTGTGAGATAAAGATCTGATACTGATAACTGATAACAAAGACCACTAAGGATGATTCACTTAATAATATCTTAGCTTTAATTTTTATAATTGTTCTCTCTGCAGATTTTTTTTTTCTTGCTTCTTTTTATCACAATTTGAGTGGAGTGGTGTCAGCGACGCGGTCGACTTACTAATGCCATCAGAATCAAAATTAAATCTACGATAATGTTTTTTCAGAAGAATTCACAGTCTTAGCCACATTTTTAATAAAATCAATCGGTTAGCTCTGTTCTACTAAAGGCAAATACTACGTACTGTTCTGTTATCAAGATTAGATCTGGTTAAGTTACCGTTTTGATATTTGTGATTAGGTTACTCTGGAAAATTTTTATTCTTACACTTTATTGTGTTCAATCCTAAATGATGACAAACTCTATAATTAGGCTTCACTTTGTTTACTTTGTCGATTTGGTTTTATAGTTTATAACTTCTATAGAAGTAGAGTTGTTTACTAATGCAATGGATAAACGAAATGATAAAGAAGTCATTAATGCAAAGATATTGAACCTTAGCAAAGAGTTTATTCATAGAACACTCAGTTGAAAGAGCTGTGAGCACATTTTTCTGCTTTTGGGTCATTCTAACGAAACCAAACCAACTCCATAGGTAAAAAATAAGTGTAATAAGTAACTTCATTTATACTTAAATCAATATCTAGAAAATAGAACATTATACCTTGTTTTGTTAGCCAATCAGTTTTTTTCCTTTTTATATCACATTTGTTTTGTATTTTATACGATTCAGTTGCGTATTTTTACTCTAGCTTGGCAGCACTGTTTCGCACCTTTTCTGAACATTACGAAGAAAGTGCTATGTGTAAAAGCAAAAATCTTTTGAACCGAGAGTTCTACGTTCTAATACGACCAAAAATATGGCAAATCGAAGTGAAGCAAATGTAGATATTATCAGATTGGATCTACCTAATGGATTAGTAGCCAGTGGACATCTTGATACTCCGACAGCTTCCAATGGGGACGAAGAGTATTCTAACATGTTAGCAGTTCTATCTCCTGAACGTGATCCAACTGAGGAACTCATTGCCTTGCCGCCTGCTAAAACCATTTTTGTATCTCGTCTTTCCCCATCAGCGTCAGTTAACTTGATACAAAGTTTTATCTTGAAAAAACTTCCATTGATTAATCTATCAAATCTCTATGTAAGGAAGTTTAATATGACTCCTGATAAGGATTATTCTTCCTTTGAGATAAAAGTTGGGAGAAATCTCGAATTGTATAATTTGCTAAGTGACAGCTCCTTTTGGCCTTTACATACTGTAGTCCACGAATTTTTTCGTGGCAAGAAACGTAAACCTCACGAAAACTTAAACGTTCCAAAAAAACGATATCCCACTGGTTGTGAAGGAGGCGGCGGCGCACAGTTAATATGTGCTTCCTCATCTCAAGTTCGTCCACCAAAGTTAAATGTTTATTTTCAAAATGCGAGTGGATTACGTACTAAAACAAACGAGCTCTTTATAAACTCCTCATTGCATGAATATGATGCAATAATTCTAACTGAGACTTGGTTGAATGCAGATTTTCTATCATCTGAATTGTTTGACTCTTCTTACGTCGTTTACCGTGTTGATCGTCCGATCGAATCTGGAATGGAACGAGGTGGTGGAGTACTAATTGCAGTACGTTGTACTTTTATTAGCCAGCAGTATGATTTACCGACCTATTCCCTATTTTTTGAACAACTTTGTGTACATGTTAAAGCTTACAATAATGAAATTTGTTTTATGCTAAGTTATATCAGGCCACATAGTAGTTTTCTTTTGTATAATCAACTTATAGCTAACGTCAATGATGTAGTGAAAGAGTTAACAACTGATCAGTTTTCCTGTGTGTTAGGTGATTTTAATATTGGTGATGTAAAATGGATTTTCTTGGAGGAAGAAAAATCTTTGATCCCATTTAATGTCGCGACAGACATAGAAACTAAAGTTTTTGATTCTTTTTTGTTATATTTATCTGAATTCCCATTAGTCAACAACGTGATTCATCATAAAGGCCCCAGCCCATAGAACGCGTTGCGTGCGGTAGAAGCGGCGCGGCAACTGATGCGGTGGGTTTTGCCGCGCGCAACTGATGGGGGTGACCCATAGAATCCGTTGCGGTGTATTGACAGATAAATTTAGTCAAAATGGGGGCGTTCAAGAATCGTTTCCGGATAGCTTGTTGTTGTTGTTTACGTGTGGGAAATCGAAAAAAATAAGTTATAATCGTCTAGCAATGATATTTTGAATGTTTTTCTGTTTTCTAAAGTCGAATTTTAATATTTCACAGCTGTTGTATGTTGTCGATCGTTCAAAAAGGTATCTAAGATACGGCTATCCGAGATAGGCTATCCGATAGGTTCTTGAACGCGCCCATTGTCACTTTTTCCACATAAGAGAAAACTTCAAATTGGTTGTGACTGCGCATGTCTCTCTTCTGTCACCGCGTGAGAGCCGCGGCAAAGTAGAAAGTTGGGCTACTCGGCGCGTTCGGCGCGTTACTCGCGGTGCTTATGGGTCACCTCTCATAAGAACGAGTGTATTTAATCGAGCTGTCAGTTGGAAGCGGTGCCGCACGCGCGCAACGCGTTCTATGGGCTGGGGCCTTAAGGCTATTAATGTAATTTTTGAGTTTTCTGAATTCAGTTTAGATTGCTCAAATGAAAATGAACGTATCTTAAATTTCAGTAAGGCCGATTTCACCGCATTAAATAATTTTTATACTTCAATTGATTGGGAACATAGACTTAGCAATAAATCGCTTAACGATATGTATGCATACTTTAAAGCTTTAATATTTGATGGTGTAAATCAGTTTGTCCCTGTTTTTAACAAGAAGTCTTCTTTTAAGCACCCATGGTTCAACAAGAGGCTAAAAAACTTAGAAAACGTTAAAAATAAGGCATTGAAAAGATCAAAAATATCAGGCAAACCTGAGGATAGATCTCGTTTTCTTCAACTTCGGAGAGAATTTGATTTTCTGAATAGATTCCTATACCACCACCATATAAGTGCTGCTGAAAGTAAAATTAAGCAGAGCAGCAAATCCTTTTGGGGTTTCTTAAATTCGAAAAGAAAAACGTTTTTTCTACCAACAGTAATGGAGCTTGAAGATGAAAAGTCGATTGATTCACAATCGTCCTGCGATCTCTTTGCAAAATTTTTTGAATCGAACTATAACGCGGATATTATTGCAAATGTAAACGAAATGTATTCTTGCATAACCCCTATTACTAATTTCAGTCTAAATAACTTTTCTGAACAAGACGTATTGGATGGTTTAAATGAACTTGATTCAACAAAAAAGGCTGGAGCGGATCTGATTCCTCCACTTTTATTATCTAGATGTGCCTCATCTCTCTGCACTGCAATTAGAATAATTTTCAATAAATCCTTGGAAACTGGTGATTTTATTGATGATTGGAAAATATCTTTCGTTAATCCAATTTACAAAAGCGGCCTAAAGCACCAGATAAAAAATTACAGGCCGATATCAAAACTTTCAGCAGTGCCAAAACTGTTCGAAAAATTAGTAACTCAGAGGCTTTATTTTGCCGTCAAAGAATCTACAGGGTGGCGCACCAATTGTGCTACAATAAGAAATTCAAATAACTTTTTTTTTAATCGATGTATTTAATTTTTTTTTTTTTTATTGGTTAGAAAATTAAATTTTATTTTAAATAGTTAGTTGTTTTTAAAGATTATAGACCGCAAATGACCTCCACGCTGTCCCACGCATATGCGGCACCTGGTCAAAAAATTATTCATTGCAGCCTGAAGAGTTGAAGTTGGGATCGCCTCAATTATTATTGTCGTTATGGACTGCTTTAATTCAGTTAAATTCCTGGGCTTCGTTTTATACACCTCTTGCTTGACATAACCCCATAAAAAGAAGTCTGGTGCAGTCAGGTCAGGTGACCTTGGGGGCCAGCGAAGAGTGGAGTTCCTAGAAATTAATTTGACATCATTTTTTGGCAAAATTCTAGGCGAACAGGCAAATCCTGAGGGTTTAACTTGCTAGTAATTTGGACTTTGTACGGAAACAAGTTTAAATCGTCATGAAGTATCCGTTGTAATGACCGTCTACTAATTCCAATTTGCCCCGATAAGTTTCGGGTCGAAACGTTCGGATTGGCCTGTATTGCAGATGCTACTGCTGCGATTGTATCCTGAACCCGAACATTGGCATCTCGATGGTACGGCCTTCGTGCGATGCTTCCAGATTCGGCAAACATGTTTACAAACCTCATAATGGTCCATCTACTCGGGGGATTACCGCCAAACTCCCGCCTAAATTCCCTTTGGACGGAAATGACGGACTGCAAAGCATGGTACCGTTGCACTATCCAAATTCTTTTCTCCGTATCCCAATCATCCATTTCTATAAATCTAAATAGTAACCTACAAAATAAAAAAAAAAATAAGCCGATTACTCACACAGAAAAAAAGTTATTACGTTTTATTTTTGTAGCACAATTGGTGCGCCACCCTGTATAACGCCAAAACCTTTTTACCCATTTCTGTTTAAATGCTTTGGAGAATGGAAAGCAAGTTGATGCTTTATATACAGATTTTGTAAAGGCGTTCGACAGAGTCCATCATGATCTTTTATTACAAAAACTTCAAAAATTGGGACTCAGCTTAAAAATTTTGAAATGGTTGAGGTCTTACTTAACAAACCGTAAGCAGGTTGTTCAGATCGATGGTTTTCGATCGGTTTTTATCAGAGTGGACTCAGGTCTTCCACAAGGAGGTCATTTGGGACCACTTTTGTTCGATTTATTTGTGAACGATATTCCTGACGTTCTTCAATATTCGGAATGTTTGATGTTTGCGGACGACGTTAAATTATTTCACGAAGTTGCTTCCATTCATGACTGTGTCTTAAATTCCAGGTAGATATTAACTCCTTTTTAAACTGATGTAATTATAACCATCTTAAACTGAACATCTCAAAGTGTAAAATCTCTAGTGCCTTCAGAACTTTTTCACCCGTCTACAAGTTTGGAGGTGAAGCTCTCACAAAAGTCAGTGAGGTCAAAGACCTTGGTGTTATTTTTGATGCCAAACTAACTTTTTCTGCACATATTGATTACATTACATCAAAAGGAAATTCGCTGTTGGGTTTTCTCCGACGGAATTCAGGTGTTTTCAAAGACGTGTACACACTTAAAGCTATTTTTATGTCCTTGGTGCTGCCCATATTAGAGTACTGCTGTGTTGTGTGGTCACCGTTTTATGAAAATAATATTAGTAGAATAGAAAGAATTCAAAGAAGATTTACGCGTTTTGCATTAAGAAATCTGAGATGGTCTGATGAATTGCCTGATTATTTTTCTAGATGCGCACTTATAGACTTAAAAACTCTTGAAAGCCGCAGAAAAACCCAATGCGTTGTTTTTATTAAAGATATTCTGAGTAATAATATTAAATCTGAGGAATTGCTCAGGTTAATTTCTTTGTACGCTCCTGAAACAGTTCTTAGAACTACAAATTATTTGTTCTATGTTCCCACTCATAGAACAAACTATGGTCTAAATGATCCAATAACTCGTTTCTTAATGTTGTACAACTCCATATGCAGTGAAGTCGACATGTCGATGAAAAGGGATATTTTTAAAAAAATTGTTCTTGAATTGTTTAACTCGTAAGCATAAATTATTTTTATCATAAGTTATTAAATTTGCTATCAAAAGATTGTATATTAGGGCGGATCGAAAAACCACTTTTTTCGCGGATCGCTTCGTAATAGCAAAAAACCGTCTTTATTAACTATAAAATCAAGAAATCCGAAACCTGGGGTCGGACAAACGATGCCTTCAGTTAACGCATCGAGCTCAAAGTTTTTTTTTTCACGCGAAAGATGCACGCACGTATCCGACCGACTTCGTTTTTACATTTCTCGGCTCAGGAGCAACCGATTCATTTGAAATTTTAAGGGCTTATTGTACATAATAAAAAAAGTCCATTCAATTTCAAGTTCCTTTATATGCCCTCTTTTCGACATAGGACATAATCAACAGACTATAAGAGAGTTCGCACGTTTTGCACTGTAGTTTGATTAATATTTATCAAAATCCCATACTGAGTTATATGGGTGTAAAGCTCTTGAAAAGCCAAAAAACATTATTTTTTACTGCGTTTCAATAACTGCTAAATTGTGCCACGTAGAGAATCCTTTTATTATGTACAATAAGCCCTTAAAATTTCAAATGAATCGGTTGCTCCTTAGCCGAGAAATGTAAAAACGAAGTCGGTCGAATACGTGCGTGCATCTTTCGCGTGAAAAAAAAAATTTGAGCTCGATGCGTTAACTGAAGGCATCGTTTGTCCGACCCCAGGTTTCGGATTTCTTGATTTTATAGTTAATAAAGACGGTTTTTTGCTATTACGAAGCGATCCGCGAAAAAAGTGGTTTTTCGATTCGCCCTATTGTATATATCCATTGATGAATGAATAAATAAATAAAACATATTGAATGCAGTTTAAAACAGTGGTAAGTAATTAAAAATAAAGTTTCATGGTAAAGATTTGCTTAGGTGGGCGCTATAATTCGGGTAGAACCTGGGCCTCAACCAACATGCTTCTATAACGACTTTGATTTTGGGCGAGCTCTCTCCACTTTTGCACTCTAAGTCGGTTGAGGTCTTCATCCATTTCATTGCGCCACCTACGACGAGGTTTTCCCCTTCCGCGATTTCCCTGCAATGTGCTTTAGAAAACCTGTCGAGCCGGAGAGTTGATATCTATTTGCTCTACATGTCCAAACTATCGTAGTCTCGCGATGTAGTCTCTATTGCTATGCCGATGTCACGGTGCAGCTCATAGAGTTTGTTGTTGAATCATCTTCTCCACACATTCTCTTCACATATGAGACCAAAGATCATTCGGAGAATTTTTCTTTCAAAACGACCAAGGGTTTCCTCATCCGCTTTCGATAAGGTCCATGGTTCCGCGCCGTAAAGCAAGACTGGGATGATCCAAGTCTTATACAGGGTTACCTTGGTTTTTCTGGAGAAGGTTTTGTTTCTCAATTGCCTTCTTAACCCAAAGAAGTAACGTTATTCTCTGTTTGATTTCCGCACTGATGTTGTTTTCCGTGTCTATAGCGGATGCTTGGGAAACGAAGTCCTGTACTACCTCGAAGTTATGTCTGTCTATTGTGACGATTTGTCCAATTCGTCAACGTTATGTGTCCTTGTTTGATGACAACATATACTTCGTTTTGCCCTCATTAACCATCAAACCCATTTTTGCCGCTTCTGTTTCAATACTCGCAATAGCTCCTATGACATCACGCTTTTTTCTTCCCATTACGTCAATATCGTTTGCGTAGGCGAGTAATTGTACAGACTTTTGAAAGATTGTTCCTCTGGTGTTGTCGTTTGAGTTTCTTACAATCTTTTCAAGTACGATGTTGAAGAAATCGCATGACAGTTTGTCGCCTTGCCCAAAGCCTTTTCAACATCAAAGGTCTCGGTGAGTTCTTTACCGACCTTGACGTGAATTCTCCAAAGTCATCCTGCATAGTCGTACGAGTTTTGCAGGGATGCCGAAACTAGACATGGCTCTGTACAGCTCGTCTCTGTAAATACTGTCATACGCGGCCTTGAAATCGATAAAGAAGTGGTGAATATCGATATTATGTTCTCGGGTTTTTTCCAAGATCTGCCGTAATGTGAAAATTTGGTCTATTGTGGACTTCTCTGGTCTAAGACCACATTGATAAGGACCTATCAAGTTGTTGACGTGGGGTTTCAGACGTTCACATATTACAGCAGACAAGATCTTATAAGCGACGTTAAGGAGGCTTATCCCTCTGTAATTGGCGCAATTGTGAGGGTCTCCCTTCTTTAGGATCGGGCATACGATACTGAGGTTCCATTCATCGGGCATGCTTTCTTCCGACCATATCATGCAGATCAGCTAGTGCATGCTCCTTTCCAACTGGTCTGCAGCTGCCTTGAAGAGTTCGGCATCAAGGCCGTCTGCACCTGCAGTCTTATTTGATTTAAGTTTGCATATGGCAAGCTTAACTTCCTCTAGGTCGGGAGGATGGCATTCTTGATCATCGTCCAAGCTGAATGTGGCAATCTGCCTGACAGCGGAATTTGTGTCTTCATCGCCGTTAAGCAGTCTGCAGAAGTGATCTTTCCAGATCCACTGTGACTCCGATGATTCTGTCATTCGAATTCATACGCTGGGACATTTCCGAAAAGATCTGGTAGACCACTGACAATCGGGCAGTCAGTCATTATTCGCAGAGCATTATAGTGTTGATCACACTTCTTTTCTTCTGCGTTCCTTTGTCAATACTCAGACTTACTAGTTTAGCAGGTCAACTATGGGCGAAGCATCCCAGTGCCCAGTGGTTACCGCGTGGAGGTATAGCAGGCACAATTGACGAGTTCTATAAGTAGCAACATCTGGGCGCCCCACCGTCAAGTTGACATCAGTCAGAGCCTTCCCGAATTGTACATGCCCAATCACCTAAAGCGCTTCTACAAAATGCAAAACTCATGTTCCGCCCGTCACAGTAAAACAATATTCTTTCTTGTTTAACCTAGGAATATCTTAAGTCTTGTTGTCTTGCTTTGTGAAAGTGTCAATAAGATTGAGGGGAAAGTATCAATAAGGTTGAGGGCGATTAATTCAGCTAAAAAACGAGTTGCATTTATAAACATTCTTCAAAGTTTATCCTACTTGTCACAGTGACGGGTGAGCAAAAAATTAGTTATTTGATAAAACTGACTGAGTATGAAATCGTTGTTTAGCCTTTAGTTAAAGGTAGCTTGGTTATACTAAAGCAAACAAAATGTAGTAGGATTGCTTAATTCCGTGGTTATTTCTTTTTCAATGAATTCTACGAAAAGATGTATGGAGAATATTACACTTTTACTAAAATTACTCAAATTTTAGACATTTTACCAAAACTGCTGATATTCAAAAGTATTCCGTAATAGACTGTACTAATAGTTTTCTGAGCGTATAGCCTTTGAGGATAAAAAACATTTTTTTGGCTTATCGCCCTAAGAAAACTAATGAAATGATCACTTGTAGTATTAAATAATTCATGAAAGAGCTGATTTAAAGTAAAAATATAAAAGAACAGCGCTTAGATTTTTCATACAATTGTATGCCCAAATGTTACTCGTCCCACCCGTTTCTTACTTATTGCGAATAAATTAATAAAAAGAGTGGCGCAACAGAGCGAGGAGCCCCGGGGCCTAGCGCATTTCTCACAACCCTTGCCTTTGTGAGAGAGTTTAAGTTTATTGCATTACAAAAGAGGTACGTACAGTAAGATTAAAATTAAATCATGGGGTGTTCTCTCAAGACGATTTCTCGTTTAAGGAGATGTGGTCTCTGGCACAATTCGCACTGTAGCTTTGAGGATCTCGTAAGCAGCATATCTTTTAACTCACGTTTAATGGATATGCCGTCTGACACGATGATCCCCAGGCTCAAACTGTGTCAAAATCCAAAATCGACGAGGGATTTGGTGCTGGTGCATTTGTGGAGAACGACGACATACGACTGTACGCGTCTTTAGGATCATAGGCATCCGTTTTCCAAGTGGAGGCGTATGCTATTCAAATGGCTTTAAGCCACATTACGAACAATGGCTGGATGGGGAGGAGCATCTGTGTTTGCACCTACAGCCAAGCTGTGCTTAAGGCGCTTGTCATCCTTCTTACTACTTCGAAAGTGATCCAGGAATGCAAGAGCTCTCTGAATGCTGTGGGAAGACTAAATTCTCTGAGTTTCGTTTGGTTTCCAGGCCATCACGGCATAACTGGAAATGAGATCGCCGATGAACTTGCTAGGCAAAGATCTAAAAAATGAAAATAAATAAATAGGGTGGCGTTACAGAGCGAGGAGCCCCTGGGCCTAGCGCATTTCTCACAACCATGCCTTGTGAGGGAATGGAGGGGACCTACAATTTTATGCCGGATCCGAACGGCTAATTGAGAAAGCGCTTTTCATGGCATGAATTTACTAACGGAGGACTTGCCAATTCCTCGCGAAAGGCGATACCCGGAAAAAAACATTTTTGCGCCTCTGCTGGGATTCGAACCTCGAACCTCTGGGTTAGCAGGTGGACATGCTAACCATCGCACCACGGGTACCACAAAGAAAAGATCTCAGACAGCTTTTTCAGGACCTGAACTGTCGATAGGTCTGCCAGAATCCTCAGTGAGGGCTTCAATCAACGATTGGATCTGTCAAGAGCACAACCGTAGATGACATGCCTCCATTGGATGCAGACAGACCAAACCTATGCTCCCCAACGTGAATAAAAAGACTGCAACATTTTTGTTATCTCGTAGCAGAAAAGACTGTAGAAAGCTTATTGACGTTGCCAGCGGGTACTTCTCTTTTGTCAAGCATTTAAACGTGTTAGGCTTAAGTGATACCACACTCTGTGAATCTTGTGGAGAAGATGAGGATACCGCAAAGCACTTCCTATGTAAATGTCTGGCTTTTTCTCGCATGAGATTACAGACACTCGGCGCAGACATGGTGAGAACTGGTAGCTTAGGCTCCTTATCATGGCAGCGTCTTTTGGCTTTTCTCCGAATATCTGGAAAGCTATAACAAAAGAAGGCTGCTCTCTGGTAGTACAAAGGACCGGTATTTTGGTCTAAGTGCTCTAGCTGGTATTTTAAGAAACCTCCAACAGAAAAAAAGAAATGGAAAGGACCTACAATTTTCTGCCGATTCCGAACGTCTAATCGAGAAAGCGCTTTTCATGGCAATAAATTTACTAACGGAGGACTTGCCATTTACTCGCGCAAGGCGATACCCAAGGAAAAACATTTTTGCCTCTGTTGGGATTCGAACCAAGAACCTCTGCGTTAAAAACAGACATGCTTACCATCATGCGACGGGTACCACACCAATTGCGGAATGGTGTAAGCCAACTCGGAGAGGAAAGGCACTTTGAAGTCGTACCCGTCACACTTCTTATACCATCAATATCTCAATTTCTCGATGGTGCAGTATGCAATGCCTATTCAAGCATGGGATAGTGTCATATTCAATACCTAGGTTAGGTTAGGTTTAAATGGCTGTCAGGAAAACAAACTTAGAGACTTACGTTAAGTCGGTTTGAGTACACCCCACAGCCTACCCTTTCTTCGGTTTTTGAACCATCTGTATAGAAATGAATTGAATCATCTCTCAAAAATTCTTCGTCTTCCCAGGTCGTTCTCGGTGGGATTGAGACTTGGAACTTATTATCAAAAACCAATTTGGGGATGGTGTAGTAGGAGTGACAAGGGATTGATCCGAATAAATTCAGGATTGTAGCGTGACCGACGTTATAAACGGTCCATTGGGAGATAGCTCTCATACGAATGGCTGTACTGGCGGCCATTTGTTTGCTGAAGATATCTAGTGGTGTGAGGTTAAGTGTATTTAGGGCAGCTGAGGGTGTTGATCTCAGTGCTCGGCTTATACACAGACAGGCTGTTCGTTGGACCTTGCTTAGATTTATCGCAGTAGGTCCTTTTGAAGAGCGGTCCACCATACCACTACTCCGTATGTGAGTATTGGTCTGATGACCGCGGTGTAGAGCCAGTGGGTGATTTGGGGGGAGAAACCCCATTTATTACGAATGGCTTTTTTACATGAAAACAATGCTACGGTGTATTTCCTGATTCTTTCCAATTTAGCTTTTTGTCTAGGATTATACCTAGATATTTGGCTTCGTTTGAAAGTTCAAGTGGGATTCCATTTATTGATGGAGTTGTTAGTTGCGGAGTTTTGTATTTCCTGGTGAAGAGAACGAGTTCAGTTTTCTGAGGGTTGACCCCTAGATCACATTTTCCCGCCCATTTTACTATTTTATTTAGAGCGGTCTGCATCAGATCCGTAAAGACGTGAGCACTGAGCATGTTTGCCAGATACCGCAATGGAGTCATCTGCATATGCGATCACTTTGAATCCCTCAGCTTCTAAGTCAACTAGAAGTTCATTGACGACTATATTCCATAGAAGAGGGGATAGGACTCCGCCTTGCGGTGTTCCTCTACTGACAGATCTCTTTGCAGAGAAGTTTCCTAGAGTAGAGTTGATTCTCCTGCTTTTTAGCATTAGATTTATCAACTCCACTATGGAACCATCTACTTTGAGCTTCGTCAGTGCCTTTGTGATTGCAGAGTTGCTGACGTTATTGAAGGTGCCCTCTATGTCGAGGAAAGCAGCCAGAGTGAATTCTTTGTGATGGAGGGAATATTCTATAGTACGAACCAAGGTATGTAAGGTCGTTTCTACAGATTTTCCCTTACAGTAGGCGTGTTGTGCTGTAGATAACAATTTTGGATCTATAGCTATACGCAAGTGGATATCAATCAGTCGTTCTAAGGTTTTGAGAAGTAAAGATGATAGACTTATTGGTCGGAGATCTTTTGGGTTTACGTGGGATGATTTCCCAGCCTTAGGTATAAACACAACCTTAACCTCTCTCCACTGAGTGCGGATATAGTTTAAGGTGGTACAGCCAATGAGAATTACTTCAAGGACAGGGATAATAATATCCGCGGCCTTTTGAAGTTCGGCTGGAATTATACCATCAGGTCCAGCGTCCAGGGCATTTGTATGGGTCAAAGCTGTTAATGGCCCAGACTAGTTTTTCCCTTGTAACCAGATCGGGGGTGTTAGTTATTACCTGATTCTATGGAATCATAGTTACATAAGTTCTTAGAGCTTAGTGCTTAGAGCTGCCTGGAATTCAATACCTACATCGTTGCCGTTTTTTTTCTAAGATTAAACCAAAAAGCAGGCAAAAAATGGTAAAAAATGTCCCATCAGTCACAATAGAATGACCCTTTCTAAAAAAAATCTTTAAAATTTTTAGTTCCAAAGCGCAGTTTCTTGATTTCTACGGTTTCGTGAGAAATTTCCTCCCCATACGCATTTGCATATAGTTTTTTGTGGCAAGTAAATTGAACCTTTCTTACTTGCGATTAAAGGTACTATAAGGCAAGTTTTGCGATCGTGTAGAAAAATAATTGAGATAACAATCAAATATGACATTACGATAATAGAGAATACGAACAAAACGGGTCCTGTAATTCTGGCTGTCTGTCCGTATATGGGTCTACAGCCGGAACCCTTCGACTAATTTTATTCAAATTTGAAGTTAGGTTTTTGTGGGGCAGCCTACAGAGGGGATTTTGAAATTGGGTCTCTAGGCCTTGAAATAACGGTATATGTCATACAACCTTTATGGTAATACTTATTTTTCTCGAAAACCGCTCTAACGATTTCGATAAAATTGTATGTGAATGATTATTAGATTGGATTGCGTAGCAAAATTCTTTCAACATTAGAAGATGTTGGAAGAATTTTGCTACGCAATCCAACATCTAAAAACTTGCATACTTGATTTTTGATGAAAAACTAGTTTTTAAAAAAAGTGAAAAATAAAAAACTAGTAGTTTAAAAAAACTTCTTTAAATTTTCAGCGTTTTGTGATTTTATTCAATTTTTAAAATTGATCTGTAGTTGGCAACCCTGTATCACCAAATCTATTATGAAGAGCAAATACTAAAACCTTGTACTCAGAGTTAGATTTTGGCATTGTAATTAGCATACAATCGCAACTTCGTGCGACCCTGTCGTGACCCAAAGAGCACAAAAATTGGACCTTACGTCAGTAAGTAATTAAGAGTAAAGAATCCAGATTTGATGTTTGTGTTGACGATGAGCTAAGAGGTGTTCTTTGAACCTACAAAAAAGCAAAAGATTGTTTGGAACAAACAGTAAAGCTTCCAGCATCACAAATGATGTAGTGATGTACGTCTGGGTGTGTTACTATTGACAGCTTATGTTTTGTTGACGACCTTGTTATAAGTCAACATCTTGGAGCAGTACAATGGAATGCGTCCAAGGCAGCTACCTACAGGTTGAAATTGGATTAAGTGCTGAATTCACAAGAATGTCATGATCTGAAGAGCATTGAGGATTGTATTAAGGAACCGACACCGCTTTGTAACCAGTACAATAGAAGAGTTTTGTTTAAGGATCCATGATTTGATTCATCTTGCATGAATTTGAGGAAAAAATCTTATGCTTGGTTAAACAAATCTAAGTAAGGAGAAACTGGTTATTTACTATGAGAATGAAGCCAAGAGTCTAGCTAGTTGTAAAAATAGTGGAGAGTTCTGGAAGAAAGCCCAAAAAATTAACGGAAAAGTATGTCATCAATCGAAGTCTTAATTATGACACTTTGGGAACGAATTATTTTCAACTGTTGAATCACATGTCTCTGAGGCATGATAGGGTACAGTTTGCACAGCTTGCTTTCCACGATGAACTTTTAGACCAACGCATCTTGTCTGAAGAGGTATCTGCAGCCATAAGAAGTCTTAAGGATGGAAAAGCACCCGGTTCTGATAGAATACCGTCAGAATTTTATAAGTATGGTACAGAAGGGCTCGTTATTAAGCTATTAAACATATTTAATAACATAATGGACTACGGCATAATACCACAAGAATTCAAGGAGGCACTCATCTTTCCTATTTTTAAAAAAGGCAACACGACGGACCCTGCTAATAATAGAGGAATTTCGTTTCTCAGCACATCATACAAAATATTTACATCAAAATTGCAAAGCCGGCTCAGATTGTGGATAAGTTCTAACAATCAAGGAATTCCAAGCTGGATTCAGACAAGGATGTTCAACTATAGATAACATCTTTATCCTGCGAAGTATTGCGGATTCATTCTTATCCCAAAAAAAGAAACTATATGTTTTTTTTTTTTTTGTCGATATCAAAGCGGCTTTCGATACGATTGACTGAAATGCATTGATGGACAAGATGTATGGCATGGGAATGTCTTTTAAATTTGGGCGTGCTTTACAAAATCTGTACATGGAAACCAAATCAGCTGTGTGGGATGGAGAAAACATTTCAAAATGGTTGAAACGAGGACAGGTGTAAGGCAAGGCTGCATGCATAGCCCAAGTTGATTTGCGCTTTTTATCGACGATGTCACCGATTGTTTGCCGGGAGGAGTTGAATATGCGGGAACACTCATAAAGGCCCTCCTTTTCACGGACGATATAGTTATATTTGCATACTCATACGCCAGAGTCTCTGCAACTTATGATCAACAAACTTAGCGAATATTGTAAAACATGGAAATTAGTTGTCAATTTAGAGAAGTCGAAGGTTATGATATTCCGAAGAGGTGGAGGAAGAGCAAGTGGACGGGAACGTTGGACATTTAACAATCAGAGAATTGAAGTCGTAAACGAATATAAATATCTAGGGTGATTATTACAAAAAATAATAACATGGAAAACCATCTCAAAAAGAAAAATTACAAAAAGCAAAAACCACCATCAATGTTGCATGGACAAAAATATTTAACAACAGGCGTATAGCCCACAGCAGCAAATTCAAAATATTTGAAGCGGTAGTCGAATCTACAATGCTGTATGCAGCTCAAGTTTGGGGTAGTAAGAAATATGAAATCGCTGAGCAACTCCTGCGGAAAAAAGCAGCACTTCAAGCTATTAATAAAAAATCAGGTTGGTTTAGAGAGTGGACGGAATTAGCGGAAGAAGCAAATATAGAACTTGCAACAGATTATTACAGAATGTGGAAGCCGTCCTTGTATCAGCTCATTTCTAACATTGATGATCGTTATAGATTGGTGTTCGCAGCTGAAGCAGAAAGTTCCCATTACAGGATGTTATAAAGTAGATTGAACCAAAACCTTAACCATAGGAACTACTTCCGTGATGAATACACGACTGAGACAATTGCGACGATGTTTAGAATACGAGGTGAACTTTATTAAAAAAAAAAATAAGAAAAGAAAATGTATGTACATATAATAAGTTGTCAACAACTAAGGGAGGCTACGTATTTCAGCACACGGTGCATCTTTCTTTACAAAACCAACTTAAGAATGGCTATCTACTGAAGCCACTTTATCAATGGATTGGCCATCTACCAGCCCTGAACCTCGTGACAGGAATGCAATCGATTACATAACAATGAAATTAATTGCAATCTTACAAACTTCATTATAGAAAAAAGGTTTGGACTTTCAATGCGTATTTCAGGAGCGTGTTTCAGTCAAACAAATCGGCTGCTTTGACAAACTCTTTAGTATGCGATGCACAATTACTAATCTTACACCTACTTAATCTACAAAAGCCAATTGGGTTGCTTCTTATGTATTATATCGTAGTACTACCAATTTATTGAGTAATTAGCCGTTATTCAAGTGCTATCTTTCAGAAGAGAAAATTAGAAGTGCTTTGAATAAAAATTGTAAAGAAGAAAAGCAATCCCATCTTTAAATAAAGTCTAGAAAAGCAATACCATTTCTTTATTCCCAAGAAAAAAAGCATTTCATTAGATAATGTAGCACCCTTAATGTGTACGAAAAGGTACTTCACAAACTGTTTTATAAGCAAATACAGTTAGAATGGAATTTAAGGAAAAATAACAAACCAGGTTATTGAAAACAAAAAAGCAACATATGGTGCTCCACAAAGATCAAAAGTGGCTCCACTCCTTTTTATCTTTAAGACAATCAACTGCTTTCAATGCTGAAATAAGCCATGACATTTGAATTAAGGCAGGGCAATTTTAGTGCGACATAAACAAAAGTGTGTTATTTATTCCAAAAAAATAAAAACAATAGAATGGGTGTTTGCACTCACATTCCTAACTTTAAAATAAGACTGAAAATGCACGACAATAACTCTTTGCACAGTTATAGGAACAAGAAGGAGTATATGCTGACAAAGATAGCAGATGCATAACTACTTCATGTGATTTCAGTGACGGTTTTGACTACGTCTTTAAATAGAGTCTATCACAAATGGCAAAAGTTGTGAAAAATGAAAGTTGTGATAAACTTCAAAAATTGTATTATTATCCTTCTGTTATTTGAATATCAGCGTGGACGTTTTTCTTTTTCATTTACGCCGATACGAGATGAGAAGTGATAATTAGGCGCGTAACCACACCATTCTTTCATATTAGCGGTCAATTTTCGATCACAGAAGATAACATCGTGGTGCCCATGGTTAGCATGTCTGGCTGTTACGCGGGAGTTTCAAAATTTATACAGGACTATTAACCGGCCACTATTCTTTAAAGAAACACCTACACCAAATGAGGCGAAGGTCATCTGCAGACTATGCCTCGAAAATGAAGAAAAATCTCTGCACATTATTACAGAATATCCAGCACTTTTCCGCCTTAGAAAGCAAATACTTGACTATGAGATCATCTCCCTACATAAACTCAAACTCATTCACCACCCACAGAAGTTTGTAACTTCTGGTTCAACTCAGGAGCAGGAGAACTGCTCTAAAACTTCACATGGGTTGGCAAAATACGTTTCATTCAGAAACCGCTGTGCCCCCCAGAACTGCGTAAGCTCAACCCATCATAAAATCTAATCTAATATAATTTACGCAGGAGTTTCGAATCCCAACAGAAAACAAAAAGTGTTTTTCAACGGATAGTAAATTAATTACCGTTAAAAATGCTATCTGGATTAGCTTTTCAAAATTGGCAGAAAATTGTAAGCCTCCTCCATTACCAAAGCATGGTTGTGAGAAATGCGCTGATCTCAAGGATCCCCGCTATGTATGTATGTAGAAGATAACATCGTATTCCCGCCACTTCATCCACTATAAGCTCCGATCATTGATGTCGTTATCACAAGTTGCTTTACTATTGATCATTTAAAATTTTTGTGATAGGGAAGCACACTTTTATTCAAATAAATGCCTCAAACACAAGTGCTCAGTCCTTTTGGACCATACGTTAACCATCAAAGTGTTAAGTGCTCGTCGCAGACTTCTAGGATCTCCCTCTTATTATAGATCTATGGTCAACAAAGAGTAATCGATATACAGTTCTGTGTACTTAACATTGGAACAAGTAAAGCAGAGGACTCAAGACGCTTCCTTGGTGTACTGTGACTTTTAGATCTTACGTGACTTCAGCTGGACATCTTCATTTCCTTCAAATTATATGAAACTTGTTGTTTAAGGGCTACTCATATCAGAACTCGTGGTTGCTGATCAAATTTCTTTTCAATGTCAACCAGCACAACATGCAACTTCTCTAAGAAATCCAGCCCCGGATCTAGGGGGGGGGGGGGCAAGCCGGGGCCCATGCCCGGGCGGCAAGTTTAGGGGGCGGCAAAGACAAGTTGAAAATTCGCTCCCGCTCGTCCACAGGAATCACAGAGCGCTGCAGTACTCGTGTGTGCGACAGCGAGTCATAGCTCCCTAAAACAAACATCACACAAAAAGAGCATCAAAACCACTTCACACTATTCATTACCGGACCCAGCGTATCTCGTGCAGGTAACGGGGGTCGCAAGCGAAAAAATTAAGCTACTTTTCGGTTTCAAAACAGCAATTTTGGTTGCGAGCGAAGGGAAGCACAGTCTAATGAAAGTCAAAACTCAAAGTGAACAGATCGCATTTTATTATTATTATTATTTTTTGTACTTTCTTGTCTATCATCACACTGATTGTGCTATTGTCATACCAATAAATCTATCATAGTTCATCGATCGCTTTTCAAGGTTAGTTTTTTTTTTTTTTATAACTACCTATCCGTGTCCGTCCGTGAATAAGTCCTGTTCTAGTAACACCTAAAAAATCATTATCATTTCTCCACTCTAAATTGTGGTGTTAGTGAAATTGTAGTCAAATCGTATAGTATACAGTGGCGTTCAAATAATTAGAAACGATTTCTCATAATCATTTCGTCTTGTCTGTTTAGCTTTCTTCTTTAATATTTTCGTAATTTTTCTTTTTGCTTGAAATTTTTTTTCGTGTCTATTTCATTTTATCAATTACTAGCGACCCGCCCCGTCTTCGCACGGGTACAATGCTGATACTAAACCATGATATACGAAGCGCTATTTATAGGCTCGCTTTCGCCGCCCCGGCCGGCTGGTACCGCCGCAAACGCTACGTCCCGCAATTTTTAAGTCTGTAATATCTTTGAAAATTTTCATTTAAATCACATGCTGTAAAGGGCAGTTTCGATCTACATGAATTGAACGACGTATCTAATGTATTTAATTGGTTAAGGAATGATACTGTATCGTTTAAAATAGCTTGGTGAATAACCCATATTTTTTGTAGTATGTAAAAGATAAAAATGGTTACTGTGAGTTATCCTTAGGAGATAAACATATGCTGTCGCGGACTTTTTTATTCATCTTTTTAAGATATACAATTCCGTAGTACATAAATTTTATATATCTAGTAAGGTTTAGCCATCGCATCGTTTGCAATGTAAGCGCAGAAAAATATGTTTCTTACGACATCACGAATTACGAATCTTTAAATTTCTCGGCTTTTCTCTACTATAATATGCCTGTATTATACATATAAACCTTCCTCTTGAATCACTCTATTCATTAAAAAAAACCGCATCAAAGTCTGTTGCGTAGTTTTGAAAATCTAAGCATACATAGGGACATAGGGACAGAGAAAGCGACTTTGTTTTATACTATGTAGTGATGAAATAGACACGAAAAAAAATTTCAAGCAAAAAAAAAATTACGAAAATATTAAAGAAGAAAGCTAAACAAAAAAGACGAAATGATTATGAGAAATCGTTTCTAATTATTTGCACGCCACTGTAACACTTTGCGTTGAATTGAAACTTTTTTTATTCCATGCAATGATCTTGTTTTCCGGTCGATTCACTTTAAAAATATTTTTTAGATTGAAATGCTTCATCGGTGAAATTTAATATTTTCGTTTACAGTTTGTAATTATGATCGCGCTAAGAAAAAAGCTATCGGGAGCGGAATATTGGAAAAATCATAAATATAAGAAGACGCAATTAGAACAATGTGCAGATAATATGAAAAATTGGCTTCGCAGAAGGTGATCCGCCAGTATCTGCTGCATCTTCCTAAGTTGATATTGAAATAGATGATGTTTCTGGCATGTTCTCGTGCAAGATCAAAAGGATCAAGATTTTTCACAGTCTGATTTCATGTTGATGATTTAGATATTGGACAATGTCGTGGCCAATCTTATGATAATGGTTAATGGGTCCAATATGGCTGGCATCCATAAAGGAGTACAAGACAGGATTGCAGAAAGAAATGAACTGGCCGAGTTCGTACCGTGCTTGGCTTATTCCTTAAATCTTGTAGGTCTTCATTCTGCCTCATCATTCCAGGAAGCTATTAACCCTTTTGGACTGGTTCAAAAAGTATATTGCTTTTTTTTGGCTCCACTACTAAGCGGGACATAATGAAAAAATAAGTTAAGCCAAATTTAAAAGGAAGTAGTCAGACGAGATGGTCGGCGAAAGATGTTGCTGCTTTGAATGCCCTATTAAATAATTTGCACAAAATCTAATGGAGTATTGGATAAATGAGGCTAGAAAAGTTGCTGAAAAAAGTGGTGTTGACCCTATTTTGCAAAACAAACAAATTCCGAAACATAAAAAACATTTCGATGAGATATGTTAAGACGAACTACAAACACTCCAACCTGTTCAACTATTTTCTAAAGAAATAATGATGGTATTTGATCGAACCATATCAGAAATTAATAACGGAACTCGTTTTTAAAGAGAAAGCTCCGCTTTTATTTGGTGACATAGAAAAAGCTAACGGTTTCTCTCTCTTGCAACAGATCTATGCGCATGATTTGCAGGATGCTTTTCCAAAAATTTGTATTACCTTACGAATTTACTCTACGCTTTCCACTAAATCCGCAAGTTGTAATTTAAAATTATTTGCGATCTTCTATTAGCCAGGAACGCTTATCCAGTCTTGCAATCTTAGCGATAGAAAATCGAATTGCACACAAATTAAATCATGACAAGGTTATAGATTTATTTTCTGAACAAAAAACTCGAAAAATAAAATTGTAAATTCAATTGACAAATGTAATAGGTTTAATTTGATTTGTGTTACATAATTATAAATTTTTTTATTTTAAGTCCTATCCTGTGCTGTTTATAAAATGTATATCCTAGACGTCTGTAAATAAATAGGATTAGCACAGAAAAAACAGCGGGGAAGTATTATTTCTGGAAAGCTTATGCCCAATTGTCAATAAATTAGTGGACATTTGATGATATTATAAATATGATAAAGGTAAAAATAAACATAGGTGGGTATGGGCGGAATTTGCCCCGCCTAAAAATTTAAAAATTTAAGATCCGGGGCTGCGATACTGATTAGGGAAATGAAGTTGTTCGGCGTAATACGGCCCCTACACCTTTGTATATTAAAACTATAGTAACATCACGGAGGGGAAATCGATGGTATCGCCCCCTGTCGCCACCATTAAACGTACTACCTTCTCAATCGGAACAAGTTTATCGTAGAACCCTGCCAACATGCTGTCAATACGTCATATATTATTGTTTTTTGTTAGGGCAGCTTTGCTTCGTAAATGTGTTAGCAATATAAAAGAGTGATGTGCGAGTGATGTGCTTTTTGATTCTAAATGATAAAAAGTTTGTTGTTTTGCATTTGGCGTGTCATGACATTGTTTGAAAATCATTTAAACACATTTATTAATTGATGAATGAAATACCATCCACAACCATTAAAGCATCCGAAAAAATACCATCCACATGCCTAAGTGAACAACCACAGCAAAATTTTCAGAACCGATAAAACCTTTAATGCAGACGTTGGTGGCGCTACCATCGATCTCCCCTCCGTGATGTTACTATAGTTTTAATACACAAAGCCCTACACTACTCAAACCGTTTGCGCAAACATATGTATTTTGTTTTTGTAAAAATGTTTGTGCAAACTGTTTGAGTAGTGCGTAACGATGTTGAGTGTCTGCGCAAACCGTTTGAACAAATTCTAAAAATTTTGAATTTTCCGTGTTTGCACAAACATGTTTTAGTCGTGTGTGGTGAATTTTGCTCAAACACGTGTCAATTTTCAAGGAGTAAAGATGAATAAACAAGTGGAACTAATTTTTTGGACGGAATTTATCGAATTATATAAAAGTTTACCGGTGTTGTGGTGCGTTAAAAGCAAAGATTATTGTAATCGGGTAATTAATTAAAGCAGCACATGCGAAATCGCTCATTGTTCCGTAGGTCTTATTGATATGAAAAACGTCAAGCAATTAATATCTCTCAAACATGTTTGAGTAGTGTGTGGCGAAACTATGTTTGCAAGAATCCAAATTCGATTTTACTTTCATTTGTATTGGCATTTAAAAGTAGAATCAAAAATAACTTTCGAATAAACTTTCAAAGTTGGTCCTTAGGAAACGTTTTAAGGTCATCAAAGAGACAACTATGAACAACCGAAATTTTCAGCAATACTTACAGCAATTCAAAAATCTGTTTGACTCTAACAACTGGAGACTTGGATTGATACCAGTGCCCCTGTTCTGTAATTCTATGAATTTAGTAAGATTTCGTTCCATTTTCCACCGTTTATCGACTGCTTTTATCGAAGCGTTAGTTACAGAACAAGGGCACAGGTCGCTTGAGCCAAATGACTCTATCAATTAAAGCACAATTCAACTTACAAAAACAAGCATTTAAAAACAAATACAAAATCATTGAATAACTATATATAGAAGCTGACACCCGAATTGAACAACTTTCTCAAACTCGGCATAAGAAGATTGTTTCCTAGCAATAGTCACACTATTTATTATTGTTTATGTTTTTGTCTCTGCTTTGCTTATTTCATACACAAACTATTTTGAAATAAGGGTAATTTGGCAGTTTAGGTTTTAAAATATGTCCCTTAAGGGATTTATTTCTGAAAATGGTATTGAGAAGCGACAACAATCTCTAATTTTGAAAATAAAATCTTTGAATAATTAATTAGTTGAAAAATGGTGTTTTGTAATTTTAAATATTGTAAAAATAGTAATGGATCGGGAGTTACTCGTTTTAAGTTACCAAAAGACCCAAATCGCCGCAATATTTGGCTTATAAATTCAGGAAATTGTAACTTCTTAAAAGAAATGAAAGAGAACCTACCGTTGCCACATCTATCACCAAATATACTAACTAGATACTTCTTATATACAAATTCATAAACTCAGTCATTGAATAATTGTATTTATTCAATGTAATTATTCAATGACTCAGTTCTTATCATCACTTTAAAACCATTTTTTTTAATCTTAACAACCTCATCGGTAACCAACGAAACAATAATAAACAATAATAAAAAATATCCTTTGGGAATAAATTTGCAAAATGAACTAGCTCCGACTACGACGACACTAGCGACATAAGAACTCCTTGTGGCGATTTTCTCCGGTGTCACTTCTATATATAGTTATTCAATGACAAAATCCAATAGTCAAAAAATTCAGCTGTTGGAGCTGTTAATTTAAAATACATTTCCACCAACCAAATGATAGAGAGTGAATTAGTTGGGCAGACTTGGTGTGATCTACATTGGATGGTAGGACGTAGTTTGCGTTCAAACTTATCGGACTCTTCGTCAGACGTCATACTTAAACAACAAGTCGGTCAAGTCGTAGTATGAGTGCTCATATTATTCAATATTGGTCGTTCAGAACAAAGTCTGCGATGCCCGTGGCGTTATCGTGACTGAATGTTACGTGGAAGTTCGAGGCCAGAATCCCAGACACATCTAAATGCTTTGCCATGAGTATCGCCTTTCGCGAGGAATTAAAAAGTCCTCCGATAATAAATTCATTGCCATAAAAGCTGCTTTCTCTATTAGCCGTTCGCAATCGGCAAAAATCGTAGGTCTCTTCCATTCCCTCACATGGTATGGATGACAGATTTGCGCTAGACCCCGTGGCTCCCCGTTGTGTTGCGGAGCCCTATTTATTTATTTATTTAGAGCAAAGTCTGCCTAACTAATTGCATAGTGTGAACTGCCTTAATAACACTAAAACATTAGCTGCTTTTTCTTTTGAAATATTCCGCTTTGGTTTTCATCGCAGAGGAAGTACCTACTTGTTTATTCGTTTTAATATTTATTATGATGCAAATGACTAGGAAAACATACAAATTATCTAACGTGTAAGAACTAGCATCAAAAGCAAACCACACCTGTTTCGTGACATCACTAAATCGTCCGTTTATCCGCAGTGACGTAATAACGCGATTTCATTCATAATATATTTGTCCACATTCTGTCATTGCGCGGTATTTAAATATTTAAAAACAAGGTTCGTTTAAGTTTCATTCAGTACTAAGACCAAGTTTTTATACGAGTATGTTCAGGGTCACCAGCGGCAACATGTCCCGACACAATCACTCATTTTCTTATTTTATCTCAAAACTTATATAAAATTCAACAAAAATATGAAATCAACAACTAAATGAATTGTATTGCATGGATCTCAGCACAGGAAATGGCTTTTCTCTCTTCCTTCCGTTTAAAAATACAACACTTTCCGAACTCAGGGACACATTTAATCGAGACAAGAGTAGGTAGTAACAAATCATCATTTCTCAAGGTCCACTGCTAGACAATTTGGCGTCCAACAAAAAAAAACTTTTCAAAACAAATTCAAAAACAAAATAAGAATTTCACAAAGACTTACTCTGGGTTGGCATTTATATTCAACCCAGATGATGTCCTTGCCCTTTGTTGCGGCCAGTGCGATGGTTTTCCTATTCGGTTTTTTTCATGCCGTCTCATCACTACAGACAGACAGGGTTATATGAATGCGTGAATGTTCAAATTGAGAATCATCAAGTTCTTTACGAAAATGATAGCAACGAATCAATTTTCTTCACTCTCACTATCAGTGTTCACATAACATGATCAATTGGAATCTAGAACTAGAATATCAATTATGTTCCCCTTCAAATGGAATAAACATCTCGGATTTTCATTAAGTCTTCACTCTCAAGTGGTTGAATTTTATTTGATCGATTGCCAGAGCGCCAAATCAAAACAAAATGTTAGCAATCAGTGCATAATAATCGCACAATGAATTAAATGACGCAAAATGTTGGCTATTTCTTTCTGCAACTCGTCGCGAAATAGATTTTGTTGTTTTAAAAATAAATATACAAAATATTATTCTTATCCAGTCTAATTATATAAAAATCATATAAAACGAATTGAAGAAAGGGGCAATAGAACTGAACTGAAACACAACAAATTTAAGACCAACTTATATTTGGGTTGGATTGGACATTTTTTGTCGACGGGGAATGAGATAAATGCTGAATGGATTTATGAAATTCAATCTATTAAATCTTAAACTAAACCACTTACCTCAGCAAACGATGGACATTCAATTTGTATTTCACAGGTTTTTTTTTTGTTTGTTTGTCGTAAAATTTGGTGTCTTCCGTTGGAAATTCCTTTTCAGTTTGCGGCCAATGAATAATCAATCAAAGGATGATTAAGAAGAGTCTTGAAGCACGTTGTCGTTGTCGTCACTTATTTTCTCACAAGTACGTAAGATAAAAGTGGTTAGGAAACTATTTACTTCTCTTTTGAAAAGATATACTGGTCAGACATAGGTTGAAGATAATACGCTTTAAGTATTTTATGAGTATTCACTTCGCGTCAAAAAATAAATGAAAATAAATAACAAAATATATCAAAATTATTAAAAAAAAAAAAAAATTAAAAGAAAACACCAACACAAAAAAGATTCTTTCACAGAATTTTTTTCTTTCTCCTTTTTGTCGACTGACTTTTACACTTTTCTTCTACTTCTCTATCGAATTTATGAATTGATTAGCTGCAGAGGTCAATTTGTTTGGGAGTAAAACTTAATTTGATGCTTTCAATTTGCACAGAAAAAAATAAACAAACAAAAGGAAAATTTATATTCAAAAATAAAACACTTTTGTGGAGTTTTTGTTGCTCATAGCAAAATGAATGCGGGTTGAATTTTGAGGTGCTGAACAAGTGACAACAATAGAGACAGCTGACTGTGGGCAAATGCAGGCAAGTGTCAAGCGCTGACAGCAACAGGGGTGAATAAAACATAGAACTTGTAAACTGGTTCTGGTATGGAATAAACTCGCAATGATTGTTTTGTTGGACAGACCCCGTCAGACTGCATGACTTAAGGGTGTTCAATCATCGAAGAAGGCGTATATTGTGGGTAGAAATAGCCGTGTTTTATTGGGAACCTGTATGCAGTGCCCCTGTTCTGTAACTATCGCCTCGATAAAAGCAGGCGATAAACGGTGGAAAATAAAACCAAATTCTATGAATTTAGTAGGATTTCGGTCCATTGTCCACCGTTTATCGCCCGCTTTTATCGAAGCGATAGTTACAGAACAGGGGCACAAATTAGAGTGTGTGTCAAAAATTTTTCATGTACACGATAGAACTTGTGACTTTTGATACAACATTTAGGGTGGTATTCACCAAGAAATCTTAAACTAAGTGCCTCATAAACCTATTCACCGACCACTATTAGTGCAAATTTATGAGCGCTCATAACACTTAAGAGTGGTCGCTACCACTCTTAAGTTATGAGCGGTTGTTGTTTTAAATAACTTCGAAAATTCGAAATTTACTGACAGCGTCATTTGTGGTTGTTATTCAAAAATCAAAATGGAAGGAGAAGGAGCGTTGAAAAATATAAGAAATTCGAATTATGGTTTGCAATACAGAGAATGAATTAATTTTACGTTCTACCTTTTCTTAAATTTCCGAAAAATTTTTGTTTTTGGTTTGCTTAACAGCTGATTTTGACAATTGACACTGAAATTGTCGAAGTAGTTCGAAAAGTGTGCGTTCACAGGCTCAACACCCTTATTTTTCGAATATTCGAATTAGCTTAGACTAGACCCTATTATTGCTTGGTGAATAGCACATCCAAATTTAAAACTAAGAGCCTCTTAGCTTTAAGAGCGCTCTTAAGATTGTTTGGTGAATACCACCCTTAGAACGACAAAAGGTTTATGCCAATTTTCAGCATATTATCTTTTCATTCCAAGGTGAATGCAGGTTGTTGCATTCTCATAAAAGCTAATAAATGAAGTAATATCAAAGTGCGTCATCTATCACTAAATTCAAATAATTTATTCAAACCGAAATGTGTTCAGACTGAAAGTGAATAACAAGCTTAGGCAACGTTTTGTTTATTTCAATTAGAACATAAACATTAGTTAGTATCTTACTCACTTAAAAAATTCGAAATCTTTTGTAATACTTACCGGAAGGTCAACCAATAACTCAAACCACGAACACCAAATCTTTTCAAACCATGAATATTGAATATTTTTATTAAATAATTAAAAAGAAACTAATTTTTTTTATTATTAATTATAAAAGCAAAACAAAAAGTACAATTACAGAATAACAAAATAACAAAACATTATTTAACAAAAAAAAAAAAAAATTAAAACAATTTCCTTCAGAACGTTGTTTCGTAATACAGCGTTTTGGAGTTTTTAGTGAAGTACACAACAGTTATGCAAAATATATTAGAGTCTTCACTGCCAAGAAGACAATCTTCAGTTGATGTTCCAACATCGACGTATTCCTTGACTTCGGAGCAGCACATCTTTTTTTCAATATATGATAAGAATTTTTGGATTCCTGTAACGAGAAGAAAAAAAAGTTTAGAATCTTCTTTCTGTTTACAATTTTTAAATGACAAAACAAATCAAAAGAGTTGTTTCATTCAAAACTAGTTTTGTAATAAAACAACACAACAATCTTTAAAAAATTTATAATTTTTACATACTAACAGCCATGGTCATAAAACATAAACGTATTTCAAAGTTAACCCCTCGATAAAATGATAAGTTTGTTCGCCAAATGCATTTCATCGAGTGATTACCTTTGAAATACCTTTGCGAACATTTCTATTAGTTCACCAGTTTCGATTCAGTCACTTTGTACTGAGCGAAATATAAAAATTTATTTTGTAAATTTTTTTTCTCATCTAGAATTTACTTGTCAAAAAAAATATTATTTTGCCATACAAAAATTATTTTGCTGTGAAATTGAACAATTCAAAGGGAATACAAACAGTAGCTCATGGACGATGCGTTCGAATAAGCCTCCCTTCATCAAGAACATTGCGGACGACCACCACAAGCACGATGGCAACAAAAATAAATAAAATCAAGAAAAAAATAAATAAATCAAATTTCAGTAGTGGTGCTCCTGGGTGCTCATGAGGTGCTCCGTTATAAGGAAAATCCCTAAACAACCAAAACTTTAGGAAAAATGCAATTCAACAATTAAAACACTCAACACACCAAATTTTGAAAAAAATACAATTTATTTAAACCAAGTTGCATCAACAATAACAAAATTATTACATTCTTTTTCATTTAACTTACTTTTACCAGCTTTATTGAACAGCCCCATTTGATTTTTTTTTTCTACCTAAAAGACAAAAGTTTACACCTTACCTCTAACTTTGATATTTTCAAATAAATTTACCTTTTTTCTCTTTTAAATATTTCTTTTTTATTTTTCAAGCTCCGCTTCTTCAAGACGTGTGTTTCTGAAAATAAAATAATTAATAATAAAATTGTATGAGGAATTCGGGGTCCTTATATAGTCTGGCACTGAACCTGACATACTCTGATTAAAAAACAAAAACTAAAACAGCAAAGTAGAAAAACAGTAGAAATGAGGTTTTCCGGTCATGGGTAGTTTTGTACAGTGCATTGATGCATGGTGCATTGTGCATTATGCATGTTGCATTCGGCACGATGCATGTTGCATGGTGTATGGTAAAAAAAAAAAAAAAAAAAAAAAAACTCTACCCATGGTCGGAAAACCTCATTTCTACTGTTTTTCTACTCTGCTGTTTTAGTTTTTGTTTTTTGATCAGAGTATGTCAGGTTCAGTGCCAGACTATATAAGGACCCCGAATTCCTCATAAAATTTTATTATTAATTATTTTATTTTCAGATAAACACGTCCTGAAGAAGCGGAGCTTGAAAAATAAAAAAGAAATATTTAAAAGAAGAAAAAAGGTAAATTTATTTGAAAATATCAAAGTTAAAGGTAAGGTGTAAACTTTTTTCTTTTAGGTAGAAAAAAAAATCAAATGGGTCTGTTCAATAAAGCTGGTAAAAGTAAGTTGAATGAAAAAGAATGTAATAATTTTGTTGTTGGTGTTTGAATTTGGTTAAAATAAATGGTATTTTTTCAAAATTTGGTGTGTTTAAGTGTTTTAAATGTTTTACGTGTTGAATTGCATTTTTCCTGAAGTTTTGGTTGTTTAGGGATTTTCTATATAGCGGAGCACCTCATGAGCACCCAGGAGCACCACTACTGAAATTTGATTATTTATTTTTTTCTTGATTTAATTTATTTTTGTTGCCATCGTGCTTGTGGTGGTCGTCCGGAATGTTCTTGACCAAAGGAGGCTTATTTGAACGCATCGTCCATGAGCTATTGTTTGTATTCTTATTGAATTTGTAAATTTCACAGCAAAATAATTTTTATATGGCAAAATAATATTTTTTTTGACAAATAATTCTAGATGAGAAAAAAAAATACAAAATAAATTTTTATGTTTCGCTCAGTACAAAGTGACTGAATCGAAACTGGTGTGAACTCGCAAAGGTATTTCAAAGGTAATCACTCGATGAAATGCATTTGGCGAACAAACTTATCATTTTATCGAGGGGTTAACTTTGAAATACGTTTATGACCATGGCTGTTAGTATGTAAAAACTATTAATTTTTCTAAAGATTGTTGTGTTGTTTTATTGCAAAACTAGTTTTGAATGAAACAACTCTTTTGATTTGTTTTGTCATTTAAAAATTGTAAATAGAAAGAAGATTCTAAACTTTTTTTTCTTCTCGTTACAGGAATCCAAAATTTCTTATCATATATTGGAAAAAAGATGTGCTGCTGCTGCTGCGTGGAAGTCAAAGAAACCTTCGATGTGGGAACATCGACAGATCAAGACAGCGGGCAATATGAATATGAAGAACTTTATTACACTATAGAGTACTACAGTTACTCTGTAGCTTTTTATTGTGATGTCACATTTTAAAAGAAATTGTTTTTGTTTGTGTTAAAATGTTATGTTATGTATTTTTGTTTTGTTTTTGTAAAAAAGAATGAAAAAAAATAAATTTCTCTTTTAATAAAAATATAAAATGATATTAATAAAAAATTGTGTGTTTTTTTATTTGATCCGAAAAAATTCAATATTAATGGTTGACCTTCCAGTAAGTATTACAAAAGTTTTCGATTTTTTTAGGCAAGTAAGATACTAACTAATGTTCATGTTTGAATTGAAATAGACAAAACGTTGCATTAGCGTATTATTCACTTTCGATCAGAACACATTTCGGTTTGAATAAATTATTTGAATTCAGTAATAGATGACGCACTTCATTTGTTAGCTTTTATGAGAATGCAACAACCATCGCCTCGGCGATAAACGGTGGAAAATGGAACGAAATTCTCTGAATTTAGTAGGATTTCGTTCCGTTTTCCACCGATTATCGCCTGCTTTTATCGAGGCGATAGTTACAGAACAGGGTCAATGGGCACAGTTTTGCTAGTCTTTTTCTCTTCGGGCCTGTTTTCGTTTCAATTATATGTTGAAGCTTGCTCATTGTATCAAGGACTCAAGCTTCTCAATTTATCTTCTTCATTATTTTGTGCCAAAACCTAGAACAACTTACCGCTCCCTGTATAGTGGGCGTCTCTCCCCCTGAAATTTGTATTCGTAGGTCTCATTACTGTCCAGTATTTTCATACTCTGACAATATGATCCTCTACGTCATTTTCGAACTCCTTCTGTTTGAAGTGGATTGAGTTCGGCGTGGTGATAGTCTTACACGTTCTTCTTTTTTGCTACTAACATCGTTATTGCCTCCAAAGGAGCTTTAACATCCGAATTAGATATACCCGTTTGGTCCATCACGCTACTAGTTTCAAATCAACTTTGACAGACAAGCCAATATCAAAATCAGTGGCCCACATGTCTTTGAGATATAAACTTGTTTAAGAGGCAGTCATGTTACATTCAAAAATAATGGAATAATCGATTGGATTGTTGAAATGAGATAAGAAGTGGGAAAATATCCCGTCACTGCTTTTCGTCACTATTCAACAACTTTGCGGATTAAACAAAAAACAGTTCTTAAACTAGAAGTACTTACCTTGCATTACTTTATGAAGTCCATACTCTTTTGATCATTTAAACCAACCAAATGCATCCTAAACTCAAAACCATAACTATTCTTCCCCGGATTTAAAATTTTCAATTTCTGAAAAAGTAAATTTGATTGATAAGAAATGCAGCACATTCAATTAATTCAAATAGTATTGTTGAACAGGTTATATTTGGTAGAGTAATTATAAGTAAATCAAAAGAAAAAATAAACATTTATTCCAATGCTTGTCAGCAAAAAAAAAAAAAAACAATTCACTTATAACGAATTGTGCCTAATACCTGCAAAGAAAAAATAATTACCATGTTAAAATTCTTTTCGCTGGATGAAAAAAAACTTACCTATTCCTGCGGCCGCCTCCGCCTCCGCCTCCTCCACCAAAACCACCACCTCCTCCACCAAAACCGCCACCTCCTCCATATCCACCACCGCCACCGCCACCACCATATCCTCCACCACCTCCTCCAAAACGACCACCACCTCTACCACCACTGCGACCACCTCCAAACGATTCCATTTCATTAGCTCGTTTTTCTTTCATCGCTGCAAATCGACGAGCCATCTCTCTGAGCTCATCCGGTACTTCTTGATCAGCTTCTTCGAGAATATCGATCAACTCTTTCGCTGATCCCCAATCGGAGCGTGTTAGGAAGCTTAATGATGTACCTAACCGGCCAGCTCGACCGGTTCGGCCAACTCTGTGCACGTATTCTTCAATGTTACGCGGAAAATCAAAGTTCACCACATACCTAAATATCAAAAATAAAAATTATATTTTAAAACTACGTTTGTAAGATGGTTAAAGAAATTACGTTATGTCTTCAATGTCAAGACCTCGTGATGCAACGTCCGTTGCAATAAGAATCTTAACTTCGCCCGAAGAGATATCAGCAATCGCCTGCTCTCTGTCAGCCTAAAATAATAACATAAGAGGAGTTAGACAATAGACAAGTACAAAAAGCATGAGAGAAAGTTGACGGAAACTGAAATAAAAAGCTCCATATCTAGAGAACCCCGTCAAAAAAGCAATGTCGTACACCGTTCAGACACGATCGCGAATAAATCAAAAGTAAAGTAGGCCGAATACTTAGGAGCCTAAATACTTGGGTCTAGTTTTAGATAGAAAGCTGAGTTGGAAACCAAATATACAATAAAGAGTGAAAAAAGCTACAGTAGAACTCTTTTCGTGTAAAAAAGCCATAATTCCTTCAACTCTATTCTCAGGAAGATTTCAGAGCAGTTTAACATTCACCTGTGCTGGGTGCCTGGGCATAGAGACATTCTAGAAAACTGCAAAGCCCATGAACTCGCCAGAAACGGAACACTTCTGCCCTTCTCACCGAAAACGGAGAGTATCGGCATGCCAATCGCTACATACAAATTCTTGCTCAAGCTGTACGCATACACGAAAATTAATCTATGATGGTCAAGCAGTTTAACGTGTAACACAACGAAATAGATCTGGCCCAAGCTAGATCTAAAGCGGTCGAACGGCTTGATCTCTCAAACGATTTTTGCAACAGCTGTATGGATGAGGAGGAGGAGGAGACATCTACTGTTACTGATGGCTTTTTGTTTATTTATCACTGGAAAAACGATAGATGATCTATTGCAATAACCTTAAGATTATTTTGCCTTTATCCTTTCTGCAGAAGGTCCACTCATGGTCGACAGGTCGAAGTGGAGTAGGATGTTGCTACTAATTACCCACCCCCCCCCCCCCCCTCCCCCCGGCACCCCACGAAGGAGTGTCAACACCAAGGCACTCCCAACAGATAAGACGGTAGCGGAAGAATTCTCTCGATGGAATCAACGGCAGCGTCACCAGTTCCAGTCAGGTTGAACTACCTGGTGAACACCTTATGTAGGCTACTCAGACGTAATCAGAGCACAGGCTTATAAGGAGCGATTGGAGCGGTTAATCGGGCCTCTCGTCCTTGGAGTCATTAAAGGACCTGGCCCTCCAGGTTGGGGGCTCCTGCCGCTGGGGTAACTGCCCGACGCGACGTAGGAGTATCCAGATAGTTATGAAACAACTACAAGCCTCGGATATGGATGATCCAAATGTTGACGACCCTGGAAACGAAATATGGACAACAACTTTCGGATCTGCACGTGGAATGTCCGGATCTTAAACAGGCCAAGTGCAGCCGAACAATTAGTGGAGACTCTTGACAGATACAAAGCTGATATAACAGCCCTACAGGAAATGCGGAGAGACCATGCGAAGGATATCTACTTCGGTAAGTGCTACAGGGAACAGAGACAGCGGTTGTTCGGGTGTGGCTTTGTGATTAGAGGCAGACTTGGGCAAGAAGTCATGCACTTTAAGCATGTAAGTCAGCGCCTTGTCACAATCCGCATCAGGGAAAAATTTAAAAACATCACACTGATCAGTGTCCACCCCCCCAACAGAGGAGAAAGATGACCCGACCAAAGAAGAATTCTACGAGCTTCTTGAAAAGACGTATGATAAGTGCCCGAAGTACGACGTTAAGATTGTTCTTGGCGACTTTAACGCAGCCTGCACGACGAAACCTCCGAAAAAGGACTCAGGTGATCGACTTTGCTGCGGGGCGAAATATCACCATAGCAAGCACTCGATCCCCTCGATGATGGTCAAAATATTCGTCCACCCGACCTAGAAGAAGTAAGAACAGCGATAGCCAAACTTAAGTCGCACAAGGCTGCTGGCTCAGATGGTCTGCCAGCCGAATTTTTAAAGGCAGCGGGAGATGACTTGGTCAGGAGCATACACCAACTCATCTCTAGAATTTGGTCGGAGGAAAGTATGCCCAATGAATGGAAGCTCGGCATAGTATGCCCTCTCCACAAGAAAGGAGATGCTCTGAACTGCGCCATCTAAAGAGGTATTAGTCTTCTCAACATCGCTTACAAAATTCTGTCGACTATTTTGTACATCCGCCCAGAACCTTTTGCCAACGACCTGATTGGACCATATCAGTGTGGTTTTAGGCGAGGAAAATCAATAAACGATCAGATTTTCACACTTCGGCAGATACTGGAAAAAACCCAAAAATTCCAAGTCGATACATACCATCTCTTCATCGACTTTAAAACCGCCTATGATAGCGTTGATAGAGACGAGCTATATAGAGCCATGTAACATTTAGACATCCCTGCCAAACTTGTTTGTGCTTGTGTTTTAACATCGTGCTTGAAGCAATTTTACGCAACTCACAAGTCAACACCAGAGTTACAATTTTTCAAAAGTCCGTTCAACTCCTTGCTTATGCTGATGACATTTACATCATGGGCAGAACAACGCGAGCTGTCAGTGGAGCATTTGCAAGTATTGAAGCGGAAGCGGCGAAGATGGGTTTAACTGTTAAAATGCTGTCATCGAGAAGAGAAGCCCAACACCATCGACTGGGACAAAACCCCACCATGGGCAATTATAACTTCGAAGTAGTCAGAGACTTTGTTTACCTGGGATCCAATATTACGTCGCACAACAACATCAGTGCTGAGTTCAATCGAAGAATCACACTTGCTAATCGCTGTTTCTCTCAAAGAACCAAAGAGACCCTATATAAAACCTTAATCATCCCAGTCCTGCTGTATGGGGCAGAGGTATGAACACCGACAAAATCGGATGAATACCAGCTGGGTTGTTTTGAGATGATGAAGATGGCTAGGCCACGTGGAGCGCATGGACACCGACGCACCAACCCGACGAGTCTTCGATTCCAACCCCCATGGACAACGTGACAGATGAAGGCCTCATCTTAGGTGGCGCGATCAAGTGGTGAATGACCTCAACCAACTTGGTGTGCGCTTGATTGATTGATTGATGATGGTGGACAATGATTTACGTATTTGCACTTGGAACGTGCGTACGTTGAATAGGCCGCGCAAAGCTGAACAGCTAGCCGAGACCCTCGCCAGCCTCAACGCTGATGTAACAGCCCTCCAGGAGATGCGATGGGATGAACCGGGCCTGAGAGATACAGATGACTGTACTTTCTACTATGGGAATTGTCAACTTGATGGGAGACCGCGCTTGTTTGGATGCGGATTCGCTGTCAGAGGAAGACTTACGCAAAAAGTCTTGAGCTTTCGCGAAGTCAGTGAACGAGTGACAACGATCCGCATCAAGGCCAAATTCCACCACCTAAGCCTCATAAGCGCCCATGCCCCTACAGAAGAGAAAGACGACGCTACCAAAGAAAGTTTCTACGAGCTCCTCGCCAAAACTTATGCGCAGTGCCCCAAACATGACATTAAAATCCTCTTGGGAGATTTTAATACCAAAATTGGCAGGGAAGACATCTTTGGTAAGACGATCGGAAAGCATAGCCTGAACGACACCACTTCCGATAACGGACTTAGGCTCATCGATTTGCATTTGCAGCGGTAAAAAACATGGTAATAAGTAGCACGCAATTCCCACGTCCCGACATCCACAAGGGCACTTGGCGATCCCCAGATGGTCGAACCTGCAACCAAATGTTGCGATTGACGGAAGACACTCCTCCAGCATCCTGAATGTCCGTACCTTCCGAGGAGCAAACATCGACTCGGACCACTACTTAGTTGGTGCAAAACTCAGAGTACGGATCTCGATGGAAGCTCTTAGGCGATCACCAACTACGCCGAGGAAATTCAATGTTGGACGACTTCAATCGATAGAGACCGCCGCTGCCTATGCCGACCGCGTATCCCTTGAATCCTTCGACTGATGACATGAACCCGGAAGACCAATGGCAGCTATGTCAACAAGCCATAAGAAGTGCTGCGTCAGAGGTTCACCTGTTCGTCGACTTTAAAGCAGCGTACGATAGTGTTAACAGAGTTGAAATGTATCGTACTATGTCTAGCTTTAGAATCCCTGCTAAACTGATACGCCTTATCTGGATGACGTTGGAGAACGCTAGCTGTTCCGTCAAAGTTGGTAGAGACTCTACTGAAACCTTCGAAACCACCAGAGGGCTTAGACAAGGCGACGCACTGTCATGCAGCTGTTTTAACATTGTGCTTGAAAATGTAATACGTAGCACCCATGCCAATACATCGGGCACCATTTTCAATAAATCAACACAATTACTTGGGTTTTGCAGACGACATAGACGTGATAGGAAGAACAAAGCGAGCAGTAACTGGTGCATTCACTACTATGGAGTCAGCAGCAAGCCAAATGGGGCTGAAAATAAACGAGGACAAGACGAAGTATATGCTATCATCAACAAAAGTCCAATCCCACCACCGACTTGGTCAAAATGTCACCATTGACAGGTATAACTTCGAGGTAGTCAGTGAATTTGTCTACCTGGGCACTGCTGTAAACTCAGCCAACAACATCAGCGCTGAAATCAAACGCAGACTAACTCTTGGTAATCGCTGTTTTCTTTTGGTACATAAACGTCAACGGGTTAAATAAGCAATTGAGGAATAAAGCCCTATCGAGAAGAACCAAGGAGACACTATACAAAACACTCATCATCCCGGCCCTGCTATATGGTGCAGAAGCATGGACCCTCTCCCAATCGGATGAAAAGTCACTTGGAGTCTTCGAGAGAAAAGTTCTGCGTACGATTTATGGTCCTGTTTGCGTTAATCGAGAAGACAACGTTTGGCGAAGAAGATACAACGACGAACTATACGAGCTGTACAGCGACATAAGCTTAGCCAGAAAAATTAGAGTCCAACGACTAAGATGGCTGGGCCATGTAGAGCGAATTGACATCAACGCTCCAGAGCGTAAAGTCTTCAACGCCAAACCAGAGGGAGTCAGAAGCCAAGGTAGACCTCATCTTCGATGGAGCGGCCAGGTAGAAGGAGATCTCCGCCAACTTGGAGTGCAAAATTGGAGACGGCAGGCTAGAGATCGAGCCGGCTGGAGGGGCATATTGGACAAGGCCTAGGAGCACCACGCTCTAGTTGAGCCACCCAAAGAAAGAAAGAAGAACTTGGTGTGCGCAATTAGTAGCAGCTAGCTAGGGACTGGGCTAGCTGGAGAGATTTGTTGGTTGAGGCCGTGATCCACCTTGGATTGTATGCGCCATCTAAAGTAAAGTAAGTTATCCATATCATTCATACATATCTAGTAGAACAATGAGTAAAAACACTGTACTGTAAGAAATTTTACTAGAAATAGAAAAGTTTGTTTGCTCTAGAAAGCAATTCTATTCTAAAAACAAAGCGATCAGATCAGACTATCAAACTAGTTTCTTCTAATAATGAACCTTTCTTTTCCACATTTCGAAGCTCATAAAAACTATATCCGTGGTATAGACGAGGTTTGTTCAATTTTTCATTGTATTCGAAATATAATATTGAGTGTTTATTTATGTATATTTTAAGGCAACCTGCCGCTTCATGTCGGAACTGCGTGAAGATAAGGACATTTGCGCATTTGTAACTCACACTCCGTCATGCCATGAAGCTGAGAATACGGTTGACTATCTGCACTTGGTTTTCTGTACAATGGGAGAGGTCGTTGAAATTTCTTTCACTTCAGCCTGCGTAATGCTTTTGTGTATTGCTGTAGTCCTTGTTTTGTCCCTGTGTACCTTAGCGCTTAACTCGTAAGACAATGTCCGCACAAGGTCTTTTTGAAGTATTCATCTGTAGTCTGAACAGTCATGTATGTATAAATTGTTTTTGGGCATAAATATATCACCATGTTGATATGTTTTTTATTTTTGTTTGAGTAGAAGCCTCAGTGTAGATTATGATGAATTTTGCCCATATGCTTGATAGATTCTAAACGTGAAACGAATAGTTTTAGATTAATGCTTGTGTGAAAACAAACGCTGACTGGTCTGTTTGATTTGTCACCCAAATCAAAGCATTTTTGTAGTTGCGACATCGACAAATTCAACTGTCCGAATATTTTTATATAGCGATATGTAAAAGTACCAACACTGTCGCTTCGCTTTCGTTTTGGAGATCTTTAATGTAGAAGTCTTCAAAGTAAGCCCATCATGTAACCGATCCGATGAATCCCAACGCAGGTTCCATCTTCAAAAAGTCCTCTTGCGAATCAGCTCTTGACTTTATTCAGTTCACATGTGTAGCAATTTTAATGTTGTGTATTTTGCAGAATATCAAATTTTTTAAGCATTGTGAAACATTTTCATATGAACGAACATAATGCTGGTGCGACTCTTCTTGTTCTATTCAATGGGATCCCCGACATTATTTCAGCATTTTTCTTCTACGACGGAGACACCGAGCTACTGATAAACGAAATGCTAGGAACCTCATTGTATCTGAGAGCTTTCCACAGTGGCATCATAATATTACTCCTTCCTACGGCTTTATGTGGAACTTATTTCATGCGCGATGCTTGGGCATATTTGTTTGGAATTATAGTTTTCAACAGCATTACATCCGAGAGGAATACCAATGTGTTTGAAGGTGTCTTCGCAATGGTCTTCTATCCGGCTTTGTGTTTTGTTGTCTTTGTACATCATCGGACCGCACAGGAAGGTGAATTGCTTTTCAGTTTGTTTTTTGTATTACAAAGGTTTATTTTTACAATAAGAGAGAAAAAAAACAGATCACAAGGATGTTTCAGAAGAAATGAAGATCCATTTAGAGCTTATCAAAGAAATTGAAATCATTCAATTGCCAATGACATCCGATTCCAACCCACTCGATGTTGGAATTTTCAAACAGTTTTGTATGGTTATGAGTCCGTTTAGAAAAGAAGTGTTTGACAACGCTAATACCTGGCAAAAGATTCTTGTTTTCTTTGCAATTCCCGTGAAGCTAGTAGTACCAGGAGTTAATATAATGATGCCAGGCGCTGGCTGGTCAAGATTGCTCCTATTTCTGAATTTCCTGCTGTCTCCGCTCATAATGTTGCAATTCCTTGGCTTCGCGTACATTTCAATGTGTTTGGGATTTGGTTTAATTTTGGCCACCGTAGTGTTTTGTTCTACGACTACGAAGACACCTAAATATCAGTTTGTATGTATACAACTGGCTTTTATTTAAAGTATTATTCAATATTGTTATTTGAACTCGCTAGCCAATTGCCTTGTATGGGATTGCTTGTGAAATGTTAATCACACGTTTCCTTGCTTCGGAATTGCTATCGATACTGGTGACTGTTGGCAATATATTTGGTATCAAGAGGTCTGTAATTGGTACCACGTTTCTGGCGTGGGGTAACACAATACCAGGTAAGTCTTTGTTTCTTTTATGTCTTTTTTCATTCATCATATTGGCTATGTGTTTCAGAGATCGTTGTCTATTGCACTTTGATTCAGTGGAAGATTAAAACGATGCCCTTGATTGGATTTCTTATGGCTCCACTTTTAAGTAACAATAAGCTTCATTGTCGTTGGATCGTAACGTTGTATTTGCTTGAAAGGAGCCTTGATCTATCACATGATTGTTAATAAGAATTCAATTTGTTTAAGAGGCACAACGTGAACATTTCTTGCACGATACGATCGTATACGATGATGGGGTTTCTTTTTCTTGGGCTTAGTTCCAACGATGAAGTCTTAACACTTTTTTCTCTTAGATATTGTTTTCGCTATTGGATTGACAACAGTGCTTCGAAGCATCGACAAGAGAAGTTTTCATGTTATTGTAAGTAATTTCCTATTTTCTCGAGATTGAAAATAAAAGCAAAATATTTATTTAGACAAGATCGGGTGATCTTGGTAGAAGCGGAATTGTGTTCGACATTGTCCATCATGTCCTCTTCTCGTTTGCAGTCCTCACAACGAACTTTCAACTCAGAAGAAGTATTGGGATTTTTTCAATGTTTGTCTATTTGATTTTTGTAATGTACACTTATTTGTATCAATTTGATTTTATTCATGCATACGGATCGGATCATAATGATGAAGAGAAATTTACTGCCGCAACATGGGCTTAGAGAGAGATTTTTGTTTCAATTTGTGAATAAAGTTATGTGTTGTGGTTGATTTTGAGGGTTGTTACTTGTTTATTTATATAAACTTATCAAATCCCGCAATAACCAGAAAATGCATTGCTTCAAAACTGGATTTAAAAAATGTCCTCGCTCACATAGCCTCGGACACATAGAAAACAACGAGAGTGTAGGATATAACAGCGAAATACACTACTCTGAATCTAATCGGAAGTGACTTGCCAAACTAGTAAATGCGATTTTTTACACAAAACACGAGCCAACCTCGCACACCTCTCCCGCAGGGCAATTCATGTCCGAAAGAACTCCAAAATGATCTGATCCTCCACGTTGATGGTTGTGCGTGAGGTTAACTAACCAGATTTTACCGCTAATAGCCGGAAGGAGATGAAAAACTGTAGACCAACAATACCGCCAACCCGACCTGAACGAAGTGAAGACAGCAGTATGCAAACTAAAGTCCAACAAAGCTGCTGGAGCTGATGGCCTCACTGCTGAATTGTTTAAAGCGGCAGGCGATGACCTGGTCAGGACTATGCACCAGCTCATTTGCAAAATATGGTCGGAAGAAAGCATGCCCGATAAATGGAACCTCAGCATTGTTTCCCCGGTCCTCAAGAAAGGATACCCTCTGAACTGTGCCAACTACAGATGTATCAGTCTTCTTAACATCTACAAGATCCTCTCTGCCGTATTGTATGAGCGTCTGAAGCCATTCGTCAACAACCTGATAGGTCCTTATAAGTGCGGCTTTAGACCAGGAAAGTCCACCATAGACTTCACACTACGGCAGATCTTGGAAAAAACCCAGGAACTTCAAATCGATACCTACCACCTTTTTATCGATTTTAAGGCTGCGTATGACAGCATCTATAGAGAGGAGTTATATAGAGCCATGTCTAGTTTTGGCATCCCTACCAAACTTGTCCGATTGTGTAGGATGACGATGGAGAAAGCACGCTGCTCCATCAGGGTCGGAAAAGATCTCATCGATACATTCGATGTCAAAAAAGGTTTTAGGCAAGGCGATGCACTGTCATGGGACTTCTTCAACATCGTTCTTGAAAGAATAGTGCAAAACTCCCACGTCAACACAAGAGGCACAATCTTTCAAATATCCATCCAGTTACTCGGATATGCCAACGATATTGACATAATTGGAAGAACGCAGCGTGATGTCAATGGCGCGTTTATGAGCATTGGGACGGAAGCGAAGAAGATGGGTTTAGTGGTCAATGAGGGCAAGACCAGGTATATGCTGTCATCTAAAAAGGACACCCAACACCGACGTCTTGGACAGAACGTCACGATAGACCGCTATAACTTTGAGGTAGTTAAGGACTTTGCCTACTTAGGCTCCGCTATTAATTCAGACAACGACACCAGCGCTGAGATCAAACGAAGAATAACTCTTGCCAATCGCTGTTTCTTCGGACAAGGCAATTGAGTAGTAAAGTCCTCTCTCGAGCAACTAAAGTGTCCCTGTATTAAGACACTTATCATCCCGGTTCTTATATATGGCGCAGAGGCATGGACCTTGTCAAAGGTAGATGAGAACGCTTTAGGATGCTTCGAGAGAAAAATTCTTCGGGTGATTTTTGGTCCCGTCTGCATAGATTGAGAGTGGAGAAGAAGATTTAACGACGAACTGTACGGGCTGTACAGCGACACTGACCTTGTCAAGGTCCAGCGACTTAGATGGCTGGGTCATGTAAAGCGAATGGACACCAACGCTCCGGACCGGAAAGTCTTCGAATTTAATCCCGAGGGACGGCGCAGTAAAGGAAGACCGCGACTCAGGTGGCGCACGCAAGTAGGAGAGGACATCAACCAACTTGGCGTGCAAAACTGGAGGCAGCTAGCTAGGGACCGAGCTGGCTGGAGAAGCATGTTGGTTGAGGCCCTGGTCCGACCCGCACTGTAGCACCACCTTAAGTAAGTAAGTTAGTAAGATGAAAAACTGCGACAACATCTATGGCGACTGCCACGACAAAAGAAGCAACGCATATTCGGCCCTATCGAGGTAACCGTCAGAGCGGAATTCTCTCCGATTTCCTAAGATTCGGAGACATTTTCCTTTGTGGTAGTTTTCCGATCGGCCGATCCAACGTTCTAAGATAAGTTTTTGTTGCGGAAAAATATAGTTTTGGGAATGCAATGCGTTGCCGCATTTGTGAAAAAAAAATTTACAATGACAACTACTTCAAAGCAAAGTTGAATCTCCGAAAAAGGATGCGTTGCGGAGAAAACTCCGCTCCGACGGCCGATTTAAATGCAATTTTGTCGTTAGATGTAGACTCAGGGATAAGGTTATGAGCCAAAATCCGTCAAACGAACGAATTGTAACAATCTGCATCAGGGCTAAATTAACACAGAAGAGAAAGAAGACAATTACAAAAACTGTTTCTATGAGCTCTTTACAAAAACATAAGAGCAATCACCCTAAATGAAATGAAATTCATCCCTGACGAATTTAGAGCAAAACAAGGCAAGGATGACATCTTTAGAAACACAATCAATAAGCATAGCCTGCATTAAAAAAAATCGCTAAAAACGGATTCAAATTGATCAATCCTTTCGGCTCGGGCGATTGCCTTGTTGCAGTCAAGTTGCGGATGTAGACTTCCTGTTCACAACACAACATGTGAAACTAACGATGCGAAAAAGCCACAATCGCAACATAATAGAAAGTCAGCCAATGCCTTCTCCAATCGACAGTTTCTTCAATAATCCTTGAATCCTATGTCGCTAACACTAATCATTTAAGACCAAAACAAACCATCTAATATTCTGAATTTCTCTCGGCCCCCAAAACGAAACCCATGCTTCGATAAAGAATCCAGACAGGCAAATGCAGACAAACAAAAAGCACGACAAATAAAAAGAGAATATGGGCTGCTTTCAACCAGCACAACCAAATTTACAAGGAGAAAAGAAGAGAAGGTCACCGAATGTGCAAAAAAAAAAGACGCGAGATGAGAAGCGCTTGATTGAGGAAGATTGAAGAAGAGTTCGAATCTGAGTTTATTCAGACACCGCAGTGCCCAGAGCTGACAAAGCTCTACCCTCTAAAAAAGACAGAGCCTGTAAAAGCTAGGCAGGAGAATCAATTCAACTCTAGGAAATTTCTCTGCAAAGAGATCTATCAATAGGGGAATACCACAAGGCGGAGTCCTATCTCCTCTTCTATGGAATCTAGTCGTCAATGAACTTCTAGTAAACTTAGATGCTGAAGGATTCAAAGTGATTGCATAAGCAGATGACGTCTCCATTGCGGTATCTGGCAAACATGCTCACGTCCTTACGGATCTGATTCAAACCGCTCTAAACAAACTAGTAAAATGGGCGGGAAAAAGTGATCTAGGGGTCAACTTCAGAAAACCGAACTCGTTCTCTTCACCAGGAAATACAAAATTCCTCAACTAACAACTCCATCAATAAATGGAATCCCACTTGAACTTTCAAACGAAGCCAAATATCTAGGTATAATCCTAGACAAAAAGCTAAACTGGAAAGCCAATATACAGGAAAGAATCGGGAAATCCACCGTAGCCCTATTTTCCTGCAAAAAAGCCATTGGCACTAAATGGTCGATCAAAGAGGTCCTATCATGGCTAAAAGAAAACGTGATATCCACAGCGAATATCCGGATTTTCTCAGACAGTCAAGCAGCCCTCAAATCACTCGGCGCTGTTTCTACGAACTCAGTAGCCGCCCTAACCGTCGCCTATCTCTTAAGGAGATGGCTGAACAGTTTAATATTCATTTTATTTGGGTGCCGGGGCACAGAGATATCGTGGATAACTGCAAAGCCGATGAACAAACAGAAGGTTGAATATTGGTATACCAATCGCTACATGTAAACTTATGCTAAAGCAAGATGCAATGGATAGAACAAATTATAGGTGGAACAATATCACCACGTGTGTGGCAACAAAACAGACATGGCCAGGACTAGATCCAAAACGCACAAGACATTTGTTATCCATAACCAGATTGCACTTTAGCTCCGTAATCAATGTCATCACCGGACATTGTCTGATAGGAAGACACGCCATAAGACTCGGCGTTTCCTCTAATGACTTCTGCAGAAGTTACTTAGATGAGGAGGAGGAAGAGACTATTCCACACCTCCTCTGCTCATGTCCTGCACTCTCCTTTAAAAGAAAACGGCTTCTAGGAAAATATTTCTTTGATGATCTAAACGATCTGGCGAACACAAATATCCTGCATCTCTTTCGCTTTATCAAAAGCCCCAAATGGATCTGTTGATGTTGATTAAGTGGGGTACTTCCTCGCTTAATTCTTATGGTATCACAATGGACCTAATACTGGTCTAAGTGTGTCAGTTGTTTTCCTGACAGCCATTTTAACCTAACCTAACCTAACCTAACCTAACCTAAGCATTGGACTACGATAGCTGAGACATGTAGAGCGGATGGACATCAAAACTCCGGACATTACAGGAAATACTTGTCGCTAAAAGGCTTAACAGAATTAACTGGAAGCTCGCTCCTGAAATCGAAATTATCCGAGAAAAATGTTGGTTTGGGCAAATGCTCATAGCCAAATGTAATGTCCACCTAAGTAAGTAATCTCTCACGTTTATATTTGGCACACGAAATAAGCAATCGAAAAGTCCTTAGAGATAACTGTTGTGACAACAATATGAATGAATTCGGAATCACAATTCTAATAAACGATGACACATGACAACGATGAGAACACACTTTTCAGAATCAAGTTTCAACAACTGAACAACGAGTTCAACAGCACCGATGCACGAACGCAGGTCATATTAAATTTATTATTTCCCACAAATTGCAGTTTTGTCTACTGGGCAATTTGATTTTTGTGTACATATTATTCCTAAGCTAAACTAAGTTACGCGTAAGCATTTAAGTAGTATAAAAGAACAATATTTATTTCAATAAAGCTCACTTGCTACTAGAACAGCGAGCCATAAGCAAGTTGTTTTATTACTAACTTCCCCCCACCAGTCGGTAAGGAGTTTTCTAATATTTCAAATTGTCGACATAACATTACTTAACGCTGATCCTTTTTTGTTTCAAACTCGAGGATTACAATGTAGAACTGGTTTTGTACTTTAGAGCAATTGTCAACCATTAGCAACTGTCGGATGTTTACTACGAGTTGGAAAGCGTAGCCGTGAGAGGTCAGACAAAATTTAAATTTTTTTTAAATACTCCAAGTGATGAGAAAAATTAATGCCGATTTTATAAACGGTGCTCAACTGTTAATCTTCCTGTGACCGATGATAAATAAATAAATAAATAAGGTGGCGCAACAGAACGAAGAGCCCCAGGGCCTAGCGCATTTCTCACAGCTATGCCTTGTGGGGAAATGTAGGGGACCTACAATTTTCTGCCGTTTCCGAACGACTAATCGAGAAAGCACTTTTCATGGCAATTAATAATAATCGAAGGACTTGTCAATTCCTCGCGAAAGGCGATCCCCGTGGAAAAACATTTTCACCTCTGTTGGAATTCGACCCGCGAACCTCTGGGTTAACAGGCAGACATGCTAACCACCACGGGTACCACAACCGATGATAAATAAAATAAAGCAAATAACAAAACATGAAACTCACCTGATCGCGAGATCCATGAATGCATTGACACATGACACCTTCCAAAGACAAATCACTAGACAAGTCATCGGCTCGCACTTTTTTGCCGCAAAAAATGATTGCTTTGTCATGTGGCTCCATATCTTTGATGAATTGTCGAATCTAAATAGAAAAACTTTATTGATTAGCTCTGCAGATATTAAAAAACGCTTACCCTGTATGACTTATCCTCTTCGTCCATAATCTCAATTACTTGACGTACGGAGTGCACAGCGGCCAAGTCCAGAGTGCCAACACACACTTGAATAGGGTTTTTCATGTAACTCTGTGCTAAACGCCGAACTCCTGGGGGCCATGTTGCACTTGTCATAACAGTCTGTCTATCTGGACGAATGTCCAATAAGACTTTACGAATTTGAGGTTCGAATCCCATGTCCAGCATACGATCAGCCTCGTCCAAAATGAGGAAAGTGATACTGTTAATGTTAATAACATTAGCCTGAACAAGGTCATTTAACCGACCGGGAGTTGCAATTATAATTTCAACGCCCTGTTCGATATTTCCGATTTGAGCACGGCGATCTCCGCCGCCATAAACACAGACTCTAATATGACAAGAAAACAATAAGTTCCAAGAAGTCAAGTCAATCAAATTTAGCAAGATACTTACGCTTTCATGCCACGGAAAGAATATTTTCCAACTTCCTTCTCAATCTGGAGGGCTAACTCTCTAGTTGGAGCCAATACGAGAACGTTGGGTCCGCCACGCTCTGACCTAGGAACCGGTTGATACTCTGTGTGTATCATAGCAGGCAATAGGAAAGCCAATGTCTTGCCTGTTCCTGTTTGGGCAATACCAATCATATCCTCACCACGGAGTAAAACTGGCCAGGCTTGCGACTGGATTGGGGATGGTTTTTCAAATCCCTGTCCAATTTGGTTTTGTTAACAAAAAGAACTAAAGATTCGGCTGACGAAAACTCACTTGCTTACGGATTTCCTCCAACAGATCAGGGTACTTCTTGAAGCATTGCTCAAACTTCCACACGGGATTGGGGATTGGGTCGGACGAATCTTTATTTTCCTTAAACAGTCTATCCACAGTTGTGTTATTGTTCTCAGTCCTGATGCGGTCGACTTCTTCGGGAGAACAATTTGCAACTTCTGGAGACTCTTCATAAAAGTTTTTAATGAGTTCTGGGCATTGAGCCCAGCGTTTGGCACGCTCCACTTCCTAATCACAAAAAAAAAGTATATATATAAGAAAATATTAGCCATGTGCTTAGAACAAACTTACCGCATTTTTATTAAGTTGGTCCCAGTCGATGGTGACACCGCCGTTGTCATCTTCAACTGGATCGGGAACTCCGTAACCACAAACAAACTTTATTTCATCAGATTTTTCTGTCCGCCTATAGCTATTGCTACCACCTCCTCCTCCTCCTCCTCCATAACTTCGCCCACCACCTCCCGAACCACTAGATTGTCCTTCTAGTTGCTTGTTAATGAACTTGACAGCGTCATCCACTGAAGTTTGGCTATCTCCAGATACAGTTACCGTATTGGAATTTCTTTCCACATTTACACGAACCGAAAAATCTGATTGAATTCGCTTAATATTTGCTCCACCTCGGCCAATTATCGCACCAACATCGTTCGAGTTTATTGAAATTTCTTCCGAGCATTGGGCCGAGGACCGACTTTTGTAATCCTGTCCTCCTCCACCATCATTTCTATCCCTTCGGTCGTATCTATCACCCCTACGCTCTGAGTACTCATTGTTGTCTCTACGATAGCCTCGGCTACCACCACCGTCTCCACTGCGATCATCATCCCGCCTTTTGTTATAATTCGACGAACGATTATCACCACGATAGTCATGCTCGTCTCCATAACCGCGATGAGTACCGTTTTCATTGGATCGGGGCGCATTGTAGGGCTGCGAAGATCTCTGTGGCTCCTGATGCGATGTCCCATTGTCATTATCCCAATCTTCTTCGTAGTTCGACATTTTGTTTTGTAATTTTCTTGATTTTAAATGCGATTTAACAGAGATTCTTTTTGTAAAACCGAAACATGCGAATACGAATACACGAATAGCGATTCGATTAGCAAACTAAAAACTCCGAGAAGTGTTTTTTTTTTATTTTGTTGAAAACCCCGTTAAAAAAAGAAGGGGAACATCTAGCTGTCACGTTATTCAATTGACGTAATGTAATGTGTTAACGTCTTCGACGTAATAGGTATGGACTGCTAGTGATGCATCATAATCATATCCGTTTACATGCATCTGCAAGTGCAGATGAAAATCGGAAAAAGACACAGAGTGTGTTTGTGCCTGTCCAGACGGGTTATTTCAATAACGTTATTTCAATAACGCTAGGTGTCTACACGTTGTTATCTTTCCTCACGACCACTTTTCCATTTTGTGTCGCGGAATGCCAGAAATTGAACCATTTGTGTTTAAAATGTCAGGCGAGCGCAATAGGCCATTGAATTTTAATTTTGAGTATTTGTGGTTGGTTTTTTTTTTAAATGAATAATACAAGCGATTTAATGTGTTTGGGTGCAATATGCGCATCCATAAGTGTAATATTAATTTCGAACGAAATGGAGGAAGAAAAAAAGAAGAAGAAATATCGATTATGGGTTAAATCTTGGAGGTTTCGTCGACAAGGACACAGCTCCTTCACGCTCCTTAACGACGAGCTTCGGTTGGACGACAAAGATGGATATCGACGTTACCTGCGAATGAATGAGGATTGTTTTGAAGAAATTCTATCCATTGTGAAAGAATCAATCCAAAAGCAGAATACTGTGATGCGAGAAGCTATTCCTGCTGAGGAATCATTGGCAATGTTTCTCCGATTTTTGGCTACGGGAGAAACATATCGAAGTCTGGACTTCCAAACTCGAATTTCAAAATCCCACATTTCGGTTGTTGTAATGGCATGCTGCAAAGCAATTTACGCTGGTTTGAGGAACAAATTTCTGGAGGTAATAATAAATTATGATAACCTAAAAATTTGTTAACTTGTGTTTCTAGGTACCGTAAAATAAGGTCAAAGGCAATAAGGCCGAATCGACCTTATTTCCCAAAAATTGGGAAATAAGGTCGAATTTTCTTTTCGACCTTATTACCAATTTTGGGAAATAAGGTCGAAAATCATTGTGGCACTAAATTTGTCGAAAATAGCTTTCGACTTTATTTCTCAGTAGAATTCGATTCGATTCGAATTAGATTCGGCCTTATTGCCTTCGACCTTATTTCACGGCACCGTGTTTCTATATTACAGTTTCCTTCAACGATTGAGCAATGGAAAGAAATTGCAGATAATTTTCAAAGCAAATGGCAGTTCCCTCTTTGCCTGGGTGCATTAGACGGGAAACATATTCGCTTTCGAGCATCGAAATCAGACGGTGCCTTTTACTACAACTACAAGGGCTTTAATAGCATTGTTCTGTTGGCTATGTGCGATGCAAACTACAAGTTTACATATGTTGATATCGGCTGTAATGGCAGAATCAGCGATGGGGGTGTGCTCAACCGTGGAGACTTGCGAACAATCATTGATGAAGGACATAAATATTTTCCACCAGATAAAATTATTGGAAACAATAGAAAATTGCCGTATGTAATCATTGGGGATGATGCCTTCGCGCTAGAAAAGCATGTGCTGAAGCCATATCCTTACAACAGCAAAGAAGAGGCAAAAAAAGTTTTTAACTTTCGCTTGAGCCACGCAAGGCAAACTATTGAGCACTCTTTCGGAATGCTGGCCAACAGGTTCCGAATTTTCCAAACCGAGATTCACTTAAGACCAGATAAGGTTAAAGAAATTGTCAAAACCTGTTGTCTTCTCCACAATTTTTTGATAGCAAAAAATGGAAATGCTTCTGACTTTTTGCCGACTACGTCAATAGGGTCTCAAACACATCCTGAAGCTGCACAAAATCCACCAAGGAACCCACAAAAAGTGGCATCTTCCATCCGCGATGCTTTTGCAGACTACTTCAAAAACGAAGGGGAATTGCCATGGCAATATCAATATATTTAATACCATAATAACCCACGCAGTCCTTTATTTTTCTGCCATATAATCAAATCAATTAATCATTAACCGAAAAGGAGCGACTTAGAGAAATCTCATATTTACTAAACTGCAAAGAAATGGAGGAACGTAAATTTAGAAATGCTTTTGCTGTTTCGAGGGGAATGTTGCTTGCTGCTGAACAAAACTACTGTTAACGAAATTCTTGTCGATAAAGGATTTGCTCGCAAGTCTGATGAAAATTACATGTCGAAGGTAAAAAAAATTAAGTTTGTCATGAGAGACTTTGCTAAATTGTTTATCTTTATTTAGTCGGATCACGATTTACGTATGAGAAAACAATCAGTTGCTGAACAATTCGTGGAAGAAGACTTCTCCAAACAGAATGAGGAATATTTGCGTTCCATACAACCGGAAGTAAATATTGAGATCGATCCTCCACCACCAGAGTTGTGTTTAAACAATATTCAATTGAGAGGACCCTTCAGTCCACTAGAGGCAAAAATCTTTTCTGCAACAAGAGTTGGTGCTTGGAAAGGTGTCACTGTTGAACGCGATTCCGTCAATTCTGTACTTCCAACCGTTGTTTGAAGAACACGACATAGTTTTACATTTGGATTCGGAAATCTTAACAGCTGATCTGGAAGTGGTATTTAACATTCAGATTATTTTTTATGCAATAAACAACAATATTTGTTCTGTTTTCAGATAAATCATATTCGCTACTCTATGGACACGATTCTGTTCACAGATCCTGGTGACGAAAGACCTACAGTTGTTCCCAATTGTCGAGCAGATCTTCAAGCTAAAATCAAGAAATCTCCTCATCAAGTAAGTTTGTTATGGTTGATTCTTTTTTTGCATATGCTAAGTATTATGTTTTCATTCTGTAGGCCTTTAAGTAAAACACGAAAATACATAGAAACGCATATCGATTCAAGAGATCACGTCTGGGTTCAACCCGACGAAAGGGACGTAATCGAAAGTCCTCTTATCTATGGCACAAGATGTGTATTTCCTGTGCACTCAGCTCTGCACCTTTATGATGAATCTTTTGATCGTATGCATGCTTTGAATTTGCATTGCCGTGAGTTACACCACATTAAACAATTGTAAGTGTTTTTAGTTCATCTATATACACATATTTGCAAGTAGCAGGTTAACTTAATTTTTTATTTCTTCATAGCGATGGCTCTGTGACTGCAACTACTTGCAAGCTTTGTGATCAAACTCTGGAGAATATCGTACATCTAAGGATTCATTTGCTCTTACAACTTCATAGGGATCGCGAATATCAAATTAATTTTAAGACTCCTCATTAAGAATCTAATCAAGGCCACTTTTCCTTATTTTTTTATGTTTTTAATAGAATTTCTTTCTTTTTACTAGTTTACAAACTGAATTGAAATGTTTTGTTATGTTGAATAAAAAGTTTTTTTATCTTCATTGTAAGTTGTTTGTTGATGAACTTAAAAGACGTATATGAACTATATTATGATATGAGATATGAGATCTTCTCCAAACTGTAATGAAACTTCTGCCTTACAAGTAACCGATTCGTCTACAGGGGTGAACCTATTACAAGGCCTGTCTTAATAATTTTGGACTACGAATGCAAAAAAGGAAGAATACAAAAACAGTTCCGTAATCAAAGCTTTGCAACAGATATTTAGAATTCGTTAATCGTTTATCTCTTCTACGTCTTCTTAAGAAAGTAAGAGGTCGTATCCAAACCCTAGCGAAACTTCTGCTTTACAAGCAACCAATTCCTCTATGTTCACCTGTATCGAATGCCAAAAGGGAAGGACATAAAACTAAATTAATTTTGACAACTGCTATATTACATTTCTTAATTTTATTATCAAAAGATTAAATTACATAGATTCGATTAGAGATTTGCACCCCTATTACAGATGACAACCCAACTGAAAACTGGGTTGTGTGCTCGTGTTATATATGTATGAGGAAACAACCCAATAATAGTTGAGTTGTCATCCATAATAGGGGTATTGATTAAAGTAAAATCATTTAAACATAAATTGTTTCATATGTGTCGTCGTCGATTTCTTCCTCAAACAGCCCGTCCATTGCCTGTTCCAGGACATTTCCCGAGTTAATTTGTCCTGCGTTGATGGTTGTGGATGTAAACTCTATCTGCTAAATAAAAGATTAAGAAGAACATGGAGTTTCAGGACGGTTGAAATGAATGCCCGAGAAGTTAAGCGGTATCTTTGCCATTTCCTGAACATCGAAATCCGAGTCGGAAGTTTCATCTTCAACAAATGGCAAAAAACTCATGCTATTGACACCTACTGATGATGATGGCAATGTTACCCGTTGATTAACATATTCTTCGTTAAACTTTTTTTTTGATGCTTCTTTTATATAATCTAACATTTTCCACTTTGTTTCATCCTGAAGTTTTTCAGGGAAAGTCACCATTTCAGCCTCAATCATGTTGAGGAAGGGTCGCAGTCGAGACTCCATTTGCTTGTTGTTGCTTTGAATCTGCGTCAACATTGTTGTTGCAGCATTCATGGTTTTAATTGCTGATGATTTGAAGACATTCTCTTTTCCTTTTGCCTGTAGAAGTAGAAATGTAAAAATATTGGCTTCATTGCTAATGCCTTATGTATATTATGTACCTTTGTGACGATTGGTGTTGACGAACGGATGTCCGTACTGCTCTGAGCAACGTCTTCAAATAGATCTTCAACAGCATCGGTATTCTACAAATGTAATTGTTCATATTTGTTTCATAGTCTAAAACTAATTTACTTACATTCAAGAATGACACATTAGACTCCCCCGAAGCTTCGTCGTTGGTATCGTGCAAGAACTGGAGTTGGTCATAGCACCAAAGTTTAGGGACGTAAATGTCGTCGAATCCCGCACCACTCTTCTTCGATCTCATAACCATGGCCTTCTCTTTACAATACTGAGTTTTTATTGTTCTCAGTTTTAATTTTATGTCTTTTATACTGATATTTGGTTTATGTACCTTCATTCTTTGGACGAGTTCCGCCAAACTTTTTTCTTTCTCAAGTCTATTTGTGTATTTTGGGTGCTTTGGGTTATAGATGTTTGGGTAATCCTCGTATGCCTCGATTAAAAGAGTTGTCTCTCCTTTGCTCCAAGACGTCATTTCAATTTCTGGTTTTCCAAGAAGAGACAGAAAAACAAAAATGTACAATTTTGTAAACTCGCTGAACACACCTAAAATACAAAATGACATTTCTCATTCAAATTCGTAGCGAAATGAGAAAAGAAAGACACATCATTCTTTTTCTTCATTCATCTGTGGTCTGTGTGGTCTATTTCTGACTTAATAACCTTGTGGGATACCGCTATTTCACGGTGTTAGATCTAGCGTCAGGGTATTATCAAATACCAATCAAAAGGGAACATCAGCCCCTTACGGCTTTCATTACTCCAGACGGGTTGTTTGAATTCAAGGTTATGCCATTTTTTTAAATTGCTTTTTTTGAAGCTTTTAATCTTAAAGGAATAAAGAACAAGATTAAAACCCATTCCAATTCAAACTGGTGTTAGTAAATTTACTGACACAACTTTATATTCAGCTGAATACGTGCATCACAGATAGATCTCGTGTTACAAAAGCAACACGTAAGCAAATGAAAGTTGCGGGGTAAGAGAAGTAATAGTTTTCCCTCTTGTTCTTTATTCCTCTAAGACTGACTCGCTGGAGCACTGAACAGTGCACATCGAACAAACCTATTATACCAGCAGCTGTATTTGTTTTTATTTTAGAAAGGTATTTTTGAATTCTAGAATTCCTGATAGTTTGATAAATTCAAAGATGTCGACTTCGAGTGACTCTGAAGACGAGAACTTGAAGCAAATACTTGAAGCAGCCGACACAAACCTTTTAAAAAATTCTTTGTTCCAAACAAATATAGTAACAACTAGAACTGAACCATCCAAAGGTATTCCTCAATTTTTTTTATTACTGCTTGTTTATGTATATATTTCTATTTTAAGAAACTATTAAATCACAAAGACATATTAATCTGGATAATTATTCTGGCACTGACTTTGTCCCTTCTGAAACTGTACAAATGCTAATGTCTAAAAAGTTGACTGCCCTTATAAATGAAACTGTTGAATTTACACGGTTTCCAAAAGAATGTGAATTGAGAAATAAGAAAAGAAAAAGTCGAGTTAGACTGTTGCGTGATTTCGATTGTTATGCGAAACCGTTTGAGGACTTTGAATATGAAGACACTGGATTGCGAAAAAAGCCTTATATTAGACGTCGTAGCGTCGATGGTGATGATGAATTGGAAGAGGGGACAAAAATTAAATCAGTTGCCATAGATGGTGATTTCATATTATCACAAAAAGAAACAGAAAATTGGTCGAACAGATCAAAACCAAAGGTTTTTTCATACAAACTTGGAAAAGGCATTGCAAAGGTACACAATTATATTGAACCAACGAACGAATTCACTAAATTGCGTCGAAAAAATCAATGGAATGAAAGCAAAATAAGAAAAACCAAATAAACCTTTTTACCTAAAACAAGTGATTTATTTTTCCCAATCCCAACAGAGGCAAAAATGTTTTGACAAATCCTCCGTTCGGAACCGGCAGCAATTTGTAGGTCCCCTCCATTCCCTCACAATGCATGTTGTGAGAAATGCGCTAGACTAGTTGTTCTGATACCCTATTTATTTTATATTAAGTGATTTTCTTCTTGATGTAATACCCAGAAATATTAATGGTACAATTTTTATATTTTCTTATTACACGTATGTAGTTATGACAAATTTACCATTGCGCATTTTAACTAAAAGGGTACCAACATGAATCGTTTGTTAAACCAAATTCTTGATATTATTTTAAACCTACGATGATTCTGCTAGTTTAAATTCTTAGCAGTTAACTTATATTTAAAACCAGTTAGGTATTAGGACTTGCAGGAATCCTTCTCCAAAAGGAAAATGCCTGCCTTCATCCAGTCGCGTACTTCAGCCGCAAAACAACCAAAGAAGAATCGGTATACCATAGCTATGAATTCGAAGCACTCGCTGTAGTTGAAGCAACAAACAGATTCCGACAGATTTATGAGGCAAGCATTTCACCATCGTCACAGACTGCGAAACTCTAAAAACAACTATGAAGAAAAAAGAAATGGTCTCGCGGATAGCTCGGTGGTGGTTGCGTATGCAAGAATACGACTTCGAAATCTCACATCGACCTGGCAAGAAAATGGCCCATGTTGACACGTTGTCAAGGAATCCATTCGAACCAGCACAGGAACCCGAAGTGGTAGACATGAATGTTCTCCAGGTCAACATCGATGATATGGATTGGATATACTCTCTGCAACTTCAAGACCAAGAGGTGGCCGACATCGTCAAAATTCTTCGGAACCCACCAATCGACCAAACTAGCCAACAATTGCATCACGACTACTCTATACAACAAGGTAGACTTTATCGGAAGGTCGACGGAGACTTCAGACTCTTTGTACCTAAAGGATCAAAGAATAGAGTTCTGCGCAATAGCCACGACTTGATGGGTCATTTCTTCGAGAAGAAAATACTGACGCATCTGAAAGCAAGATGCTGGTTTCCCAGGATGACGCTATTCGTAAAAAAAACCTGAAAGCATGTGTGGAGTGTGCAATGTGCATACAACAAAAAGGAAATACAGCCACGGGGAGAGTTATTTCCGATACTTACATATCTATAGAGCTTTAAACAATAAAGAGTTGAATTAGTAATCTACTATTTTTAAATCCTTGATTTTATTCTTTATAATTTTCAATTTATTTTTTTCACACAGAACGATTGCAAAACTAAACTTTTTTCAAAATGGCAGCAATGACGAATGAGGGATGACAAGATGACAACCTTCTACCACGAGGACAAAAAAATTACACAAAATAGGAATGTTTTGGAAATGAAACTGTACTATCCATGCCGATAAATCAGATTTCGTTTTGCGCATCCAGCCTCTTTCTTCCTCACCCCTTTTGCCTAGGAAACGACCGATATAACGTTATGGGTATAACCCGTCTGGACAGGGACTTTCTTTATCCATTCCGTACATTCGGAATATTCGGAATACCCTTTTTGCGTTCCTTTATTCAATGGAATATTCCGGATAAACTATTTCCTTGTTTCTTTATTCATTCTGGAATATTTGGAATGCATTCTTTTCATTCCTAGTCAAGAGGTGGTTTAAATGGAATATTCTGTAGTTTGACAGATACTTACACACTTTCATTGTCAGCTTCGAGTTTCTGTTCAATTCTGTTTCTTTATTTATTCTATTCTGGATATTCTGGATAGATATTTTTTCTTTTCTGTCTTTTCTATTCCTTATCCGGAAAAAATAAAGAAACACACTCAAGATGTAAAATTCATACTTGTCTGATAGAGAGGGAACGAACCATCTGCACTTCCTTAGTTATGGCTGCAGATGAAAAATTATGGGTGCAGATGAACATGTTCATGGTTCATCTGCACCCATAATTTTTCATCTGCAGCCATAACTAAGGAAGTGCAGATGGTGCGTTCCCTCTCTATCAGACAAGCATGAATTTTACATCTTGTGTCTTTTTCCGTTTTTCATCTGCAACTGCAGAAGTGCAGAAAAGTAAAGCGGGACGGATGGAGATTATAAAACACAAAAGTTAAAAAGAGAGACGAATAGGATTATGGCTGCGAATGAGGGATTATGGGTGCAGATGAATGCTGTGCCCCTGTTCTGTAACTATCGCCTTGGCGATAAACGGCGGAAAATGGAACGCAATTCTATGAATTTAGTAGGATTTCGTTCCATTTTCCAACGTTTATCGCCTGCTTTTATCGAGGCGATAGTTACAGAACAGGGGCACTGGATTTACATGCATCTGCAACTGAACTAAAAAATATCATTTTTAAATGGGATTCAACTTATTTTATTTTAAAGAAAACCAATTTGATATTTCACTTCGTAGTTCACAATTGGTGTTTTTAAGTTGATATCAAAATGAAACTCGTTACAAAATACGTGCTGCCGAAAATAATTTGTTTCGAGTTGGCCGACGATCAACAATCCTCGATTGTAACAAGTTACGTGCTGGCACCCCTGGGGCTAGATTCCGCAAGAGTGAGTATAAAAAACTCACACTCACGGCCCTCTGAAAACTCACGCTCTGATAGACCGTGAATAAATTTGAAAGATAGTGTACACGTCTTCTGTCAAAAAAACTCCACTTCACCCTTGCGGAATCCAAATTAGAGTGTGTGCGCAATTTTTCGTGTAGGGGAGAGTGGGCCAAGAAGGACCTCGGGGCAAAAAGAACCAAACCGATTTTTTCCATGGTTCCTAGCTCCATCTTATATTCAATAGCTAAAACTAATAAAAAAACCTTCTTTCCCAACACATCCCTTAGTTTCACTGAAAAACTGAAGTTAGTTCCGGTTTAAATGATGAAAGTTTAAAAACGGTCTATCAATAAAAAAAAAATTCCAATCTGCAAAACCAATCCTAGGCAACCAGTTGATAGTTCCAAACATTCTGATAATTTTAAGTTGTTTGTGATCATTAGTGCTTTTTTTAGCAGCTGGATATAAAGATAATTAAATAATATTAAGGAAAATAAAAATATTTTTAAAAAAAAACTCCTTATGGGGCAAATAAAACCAGTACGTACTGGGGCAAAAAGGACTTATCAATTCTAATACCAAAAAGGACTGGTAGTCCGTTTTGCCCCACTTACTGCTGGTTCGACTTTCAAAGCAGAACAACAACACAAGATAAGTATGTTTTGCTCAATGACCCTCACGAGGATGTTTTTCACAACATATTTTATGTACTGCCTACCTATTTAGGTCAGTTAAAATTAAACATTTATATTTTTGACCATGGTTCGTACATACGGTCGAAAAACGACTAGGGTGCTAGTTGAACCAATGAGGAATTGAAGAAAGCTATGGAAGCAATTAAAAAAAATTTTAAGGCAACATCCTTCAAGAGTGATCTTACAATTTCAAATAGCTGGTTTATTTGGAAAAGCATACCTTAACCCATTCTCTCCCATTGTACTTTTAAAAGTACAGTAAAATGCTTTTAGCAAATGGCCATTTAAAAGTATGCTTCCAAATAAAAATCATCTGTTTGAATTTGTTTTCCAAATAAACAATATTATCTGAATTTCTCAGGTCCTTTTTTGTTTTTTGGTCAAGTAAACTATTGTCCAACCGTCTTTTCTTAGAATGCATTTGGAATTATTTCTAGTTTTGTCTCCTTCCAAGACATTTGTGGTCTATAAACTTCAATAAGCAAAATATTTGAAAATATTTTCTAATTTTCTATTCTTCACAATCATAAAGCTTACGCGAGTTAAAGTTTTTTCCTATTTTTGTTTTTATATACAGATTTAGGCAATGCCAAAGTTGCATGTACTTTAAAAAGTACATTGGGTTCATGCATACATTATTCTTCTAGAAGTCTAAATGGATTTCAAAACTATCCCTACTAAAAATGTTTGCATAAGTTGACTGCCTCACCGTTATGGACAAAATCAATTTCATCAGCCGAGTTTGAACGAACAGAAAACTATTTAGATAGAATCCTTGACTGCTTCAGACTTATTCGGCCTCAACGAAGTCGAAGTTTTTGAAAAGTTGTTTGACCCTGACGTCAGACAACTTATTGTAAATCAAACCATATTACATGCAGGGTAAAAGGACCAAAAAAAAAAAAACAAGGAGCAACAAAAAAGTAAACATACCTCAGCCTCTTGTTGTCAAAAATTATTATATGTACGGTGTGGACCTACACGACCAGTTTATAAACACGTACTCCATTGAAATACGAGGCAAGAAGTGGTGGTGGAACATTTTCACCTCTATGCTCTCTTCAACTGTATGAAATGCCAGGAAGCTCCACAAGCTAGCAAATAACAACAATAGTGATCTGCTCGAGTCCACCAGGGCAATAACGCTTCACTATCTCATTCTTCATACTCTAAATCCAAGACAACCTAAGCTTACCATCCAAAGAAAAATTGTGGAGAGATAACACTTTCCCAAAAAACTAACAAATCAGTTGGAATCCCATTAGTGCCATCTAAATGGTGCTGTGAAATGTGGGATCTTACATTAGGTTCGTTCGTTGAACTTTCCCCAGGGTTGACCCTGGTTTTCTTGACAGCCCTATGAGTTGTCAAAAAACCTTGGTTTTCCAGTTCTCAAAAAAAAAACTAAACCACAAATGACCACTCATCCCTGTTATAAGAAAACACGTACTATTTGACAGCCCTCAACTCGCCACAGCAAAACCTAGGACGAGTTGAGGGAAAACCTAGGTCAATCCTAGGGCTCAAAAAACACTCAATTTGACATTCAGGCCGACTTTAGGTTTCTCAAAAAACGATGTGTGGCAACCCAAGGGCGACCCTATTATACAGACTGTTTCAAAAATTTTCATGTCAATTCAAAATAAAAAAGTGTGTATGATCCCGTTGTACTTTATAAAGTAGGGTGACGTGGTCATAGATGCACCACCCTCTTTTCAAATGATCATAACTTTTTTAAAATAAGTCGTTTCTAGTTGGCTTTTTGATATCCTTTTGATAGATTAGTTCTGAAAATATTTACAAAATTCAACTGTCGATATGATCTGAAAATTTGAAGTAAACATAAATTGTTCGAAAAATGGCAAATGGTGCATAGAGCACCATGGTTGGTACTAAATGCACCAGTCATATGTCCACAATGAACCAGTGTGCTTAATGCACCACAAATTGATTTAAAGCATTACTATTTTTTATTAAAACAAAAGTAAACAGAAAAACAATAAATAAAAATAAACCGAAAGACTTCATATCACACAAAAAATTAACAAAAATAAATTATTCTCAAAAAAAAGAAACAAAACTAAATAACAAATAATAATTCCTTTCAACGAATATTTAGTGAACCCAGGGATTCGGAAAATTTATATAAGGAGTGCTGCCGTTTGGTAGGTCCCGATACAGTAGGATCATTGAGTGTGCATTGAGCACTATGCTTGTGTGGTGCATTTTGCACCACCATGGAATTTTTGATACAAATTATAGCTGTTCAAAAAGAACGTAACAAAACTACGCACTCTTCACATGAAAATAAGAACAAAAGTCCAAGCAAATCTTTTAGTACTTTCAAATGAACTAACACTGGAATTTCATGGAAATATTACAAAAATTAACTCACCTTCTTTTTTTCGTTTTTCGCTATGAAAGTAAAAAAATCTCCGCACACGTGCGACAGCTAAGAGAAACACTACCAGACTGTACTCTACCGTGGTAACTGGAAGTAACGGATACATTTGAGTGAGCCATACGCCAATACAGTGGCGTATTTGGCAAATATAGCTATGGTGCATCTTGCACCACTGGTGCATTTATGACCACATCACCCTACGGGTCCATTACTAACAACATAATTTTTTTTTTCTAATTTGTTTTTTGCAAAAGTGTGTTATTTTTAACTCAATAAGAGGAAAATACCATAAAAATATAAACTTTTCTACTTTTGGTACCCTTGGGTGTTAATGGGTTAAGGCAGCAGTTCCTAATAATGCTATAAATGGGTTTTGGACTCTATCCTGTTGACCCCAACATTTTTTCAGAAGACGATTATATTCCAGTTGAGACAACAAAAATGTCGAAATCGGCAGCCCTTTATGCGAACTAACCGTTGAGTTTTCAAACTCTGCGGATATAGCTGCTACAGAACTTCCTCAAGTTGCGATTCTCAACGAGAAAGCAAATGAAACACCAATCTTATCTTCATTTCCGTGGAAAGCCGTATCACAGGGCCATGAACTTCCTAAGGCTTCTTCAAGTGGCACTATAGTTAGAAAAGGCAGAAAAAAAGGAAAAACTGCAATACTGACATCCAGCCCATACAAAAATGTTAAAAGAATTCAGTGGTTCGTTTTGCCCCATTCAAAGGTCCTTTCTGCCCCGCTAGTGGGGCAAGACGGACTTTCGAGATAAGTTTGTAAAATTGTGTATATCTCTATATACAACTGTTCAACTATTCTGATTGTTTACTATGATGAAGTTCAAAGGTTGAAGTATTATTTAAAAAAATATTTGCTTCCGTTTTAGGACTAGAAAAAAAATTAGGAGTGTCTAAAGCTTAAGTGGTCCTTCTTGCCCCACTCTCCCCTACACATTTAAAATTCACTCTTGCGGAATCTAGCCCCTGTACTCTATAATCCGACACTTCGATTAACCGACATTACCCAGCAAAATGTTTTTCAGACTACAGGGAAAAAATTTCCATGTTTATCTATGGTTGTTTACTGTAGCGAGTAGGAGCCGATAGTGTTACTTGGCTGCTCCCCACTGCTACTATCAGTCCTGGTTGTTGCATTCTCATAAAAGCTAATAAATGAAGTAAAATCAAATTCGTCATCTATCACTGAATTCAAATAATTTATTCAAACCGAAATGTGTTCAGATTGAAAGTGAATAACAAGCTTAGGCAACGTTTTGTTTATTTCAATTCGAACATAAACATTAGTTAGTATCTTACTTGCCTAAAAAAATCGAAATCTTTTGTAATACTTACTGGAAGGTCAACATATAACCCAAACCACCATTATTAAATTTTTTCAGACCAAATAAAAAACACACAATTTTTTATTAATAAAATCATTTTATTGAACAAGTAAAGTAAAAATACTAATTTTTTTATTATTTTTTACAAAGATAAAACAAAAATACATAACATAACATTTTAACATATTTAACAAAAACAAACAAAAACAATTTCTTTTAAAATGTGACATCACAATAAAAAGCTATAGAGTAACTGTAGTACTCTATAGTGTAATAAAGTTCTTCATATTCATATTGCCCGTTGTCTTGATCTGTCGATGTTCCCACATCGACGGTTTCTTTGATTTCCACGCAGCAGCACATCTTTTTTCCAATATATGATAAGAATTTTTGGATTCCTGTAACGAGAAAAAAAAAAGTTTAGAATCTTCTTTCTATTTACAATTTTTAAATGACAAAACAAATCAAAAGAGTTGTTTCATTCAAAACAAGTTTTGTAATAAAACAACACATCAATCTTTAGAACAATTAATAGTTTTAAAATACTAACAGCCATGGTCATAAACGAATTTCAAAGTTAACCCCTCGATAAAATGATAAGTTTGTTCGCCAAATATTGCATTTCATCGAGTGATTACCTTTGAAATACCTTTGCGAACATTTCTATTAGTTCACACCAGTTTCGATTCAGTCACTTTGTACTGAGCGAAACATAAAAATTTATTTTGTATATTTTTTTCTCATCTAGAATTTATTTGTCAAAAAAAACATTATTTTGCTATTCAAAAATTATTTTGCTGTGAAATTTAAAAATTCAAAGAGAATACAAACGATAGATGGTGGACGATGCGTTCGAATAAGCCTCCCTTCATCAAGAACATTGCGGACGACCACCACAAGCACGATGGCAACAAAAATAAATAAAATCAAGAAAAAAATAAATAATCAAATTTCAGTAGTGGTGCTCCTGGGTGCTCATGAGGTGCTCCGCTATATAGAAAATCCCTAAACAACCAAAACTTCAGGAAAAATGCAATTCAACACGTAAAACATTTAAAACACTTAAACACACCAAATTTTGAAAAAATACCATTTATTTTAACCAAATTCAAACACCAACAACAAAATTATTACATTCTTTTTCATTCAACTTACTTTTACCAGCTTTATTGAACAGACCCATTTGATTTTTTTTTCTACCTAAAAGAAAAAAGTTTACACCTTACCTTTAACTTTGATATTTTCAAATAAATTTACCTTTTTTCTTCTTTTAAATATTTCTTTTTTATTTTTCAAGCTCCGCTTCTTCAAGACGTGTTCTCTGAAAATAAAATAATTAATAATAAAATTTTATGAGGAATTCGGGGTCCTTATATAGTCTGGCACTGAACCTGACATACTCTGATCAAAAAACAAAAACTAAAACAGCAGAGTAGAAAAACAGTAGAAATGAGGTTTTCCGACCATGGGTAGTTTTTTGTCCAGTGCATTGATGCAGGTGCAGTGTGCATGGTGCATGGTGCATGGTGTATGGTGTATGGTGCATGGTGCATGGTGCATGGTCCATGGTGCATGGTCCATGGTGCATGGTCCATGGTGCATGGTCCATGGTGCATGGTCCATGGTGCATGGTCCATGGTGCATGGTCCATGGTGCATGGTCCATGGTGCATGGTCCATGGTCCATGGTGCATGGTCCATGGTGCATGGTGCACGGTCCATGGTCCATGGTATATGGTCCATGGTGCATCGTGAATGGTGCATGGTGCATGGTCCATGATGCATCGTGAATGGTGCACTTTATACGTCTTTTAAGGTATGATGCACTTGGTACTGCATTTACATCCGATGCACCATGCACAACACACCATCTACCATGCACCACATGGCACATACAATGAGTTCTGCATCTTGTACCACATACCGGATACGATGCAATATTACTCTAAAACCTTTCTTCTACATGGTTCATGCACAAAGCACCATGCGTCATGCACCATGGACCATACACCATGCACCATGCATCGTGCCGAATGCAACATGCATAATGCACAATGCACCATGCACCAATGCACTGTACAAAACTACCCATGACCGGAAAACCTCATTTCTACTGTTTTTCTACTTTGCTGTTTTAGTTTTTGTTTTTTAATCAGAGTATGTCAGGTTCAGTGCCAGACTATATAAGGACCCCGAATTCCTCATACAATTTTATTATTAATTATTTTATTTTCAGAGAACACGTCTTGAAGAAGCGGAGCTTGAAAAATAAAAAAGAAATATTTAAAAGAAGAAAAAAGGTAAATTTATTTGAAAATATCAAAGTTAGAGGTAAGGTGTAAGCTTTTGTCTTTTAGGTAGAAAAAAAAAAAATCAAATGGGTCTGTTCAATAAAGCTGGTAAAAGTAAGTTAAATGAAAAAGAATGTAATAATTTTTTTATTGTTGATGCAACTTGGTTTAAATAAATTGTATTTTTTCAAAATTTGGTGTGTTCAAGTGTTTTAAGTGTTGAATTGCATTTTTCCTAAAGTTTTGGTTGTTTAGGGATTTTCCTTATAACGAAGCACCTCATGAGCACCCAGGAGCACCACTACTGAAATTTGATTTATTTATTTTTTTCTTGATTTTATTTATTTTTGTTGCCATCGTGCTTGTGGTGGTCGTCCGCAATGTTCTTAATGAAGGGAGGCTTATTCGAACGCATCGTCCATGAGCTACTGTTTGTATTCCCTTTGAATTGTTCAATTTCACAGCAAAATAATTTTTGTATGGCAAAATAATATTTTTTTTGACAAATAAATTCTAGATGAGAAAAAAAATTTACAAAATAAATTTTTATATTTCGCTCAGTACAAAGTGACTGAATCGAAACTGATGTGAACTAATAGAAATGTTCGCAAAGGTATTTCAAAGGTAATCTTTCGATGAAATGCATCTGGCGAACAAATTTAACATTTTATCGAGGGGTTAACTTTGAAATACGTTTATGTTTTATGACCATGGCTGTTAGTATGTAAAAATTATAAATTTTTTAAAGATTGTTGTGTTGTTTTATTACAAAACTAGTTTTGAATGAAACAACTCTTTTGATTTGTTTTGTCATTTAAAAATTGTAAACAGAAAGAAGATTCTAAACTTTTTTTTCTTCTCGTTACAGGAATCCAAAAATTCTTATCATATATTGGAGAAAAGATGTGCTGCTGCTGCTGCGTGGAAGTCAAAGAAACCGTCGATGTGGGAACATCAACTGAAGACTGTCTTCTTGACAGTGATATATTTTGCATAACTGTTGTGTACTTCACTAAAAACTCCAAAACGCTGTACTACGAAACAACGTTCTGAAGGAAATTGTTTTCTTTTTTTTTTTTTTTTAATAATGTTTTGTTATTTTGTTATTTTGTAATTGTACTTTTTGTTTTGTTTTTATAATTAATAATAAAAAAAATTAGTTTCTTTTTAATTATTTAATAAAAATATTCAATCATGTTATTAATAAAAAAAATGTGTGTTTTTTTTATGTGGTTTGAAAAGATTTGGTATTTGTGGTTTGAGTTATTGGTTGACCTTCCGGTAAGTATTACAAAAGATTTCGATTTTTTTAAGTAAGATATTAACTAATGTTAATGTTAAAATTGAAATAAACAAAACGTTGCCTAAGCTTGTTATTCACTTTCAATCTGAACACATTTCGGTTTGAATAAATTATTTGAATTCAGTGATAGATGACGCACTTTGATTTTACTTTATTTATTAGCTTTTATGAGAATGCAACAACCAGGACTGGTAGTAGCAGTGGGAAGCAGCCAAGTAACACTATCGGCTCCTACTCGCTACAGTAAACAACCACAGAAAAACATACAAATTTTCTCCGTGTAGTGTCACAAAAGATTTGCAGGGTAATGTCGGTTAATCGAATCTGTCGGATTATAGAGTACTGCCTAAGACTGGTGTGCAGATCCCTTGGTTGGATGCAATATTTCCCAACAACTAAATGTACCCTAGTCAAGAGTGATAGGAATGCTGGATTGGATTACAGGGAGCGACGCGACGGCTAAGACAGGGGCCGGATTACCGGGGTTCGACTTTATTTGAATTTCTAAAACAAATTTAGAAAAATAGTCTGCAAAACATTAAGTGTAGCCTTAAATCTCAATTTGATGAATTTCAATTAAGTACTTTTAACACAGAATAGCTTTTCTAGCTACTAGTGATGGGAAAGAAAAAGCACTCTGGTATGACACATTTTTATCATTATATCGTTCTAAAACTGTATTTTTCTTTACTTTTACGACATTTTATTTATACCGTGTTTGCTCATGACTCATGAATATTTTCTCACTTCATTCTCTACTTTTATTAACGAATATTAACGCCGATTGACAATATTAACGAAAGACAAAACAAAAAGTCGGCGTTTCTGTTTTGAATTTACGTTTCTATTAAAAATAAAAATAACCAAGTAGTATGTGTTTTTGACCCTTATTGGGTATTTAAATTGTTTATTTTATGGGCTTTAGGTCATTGATCTACAGCCCATAAAATAAACAATTTAAAAATAACAAGGTGTATCAACTGATTATCTTGAATAGTTATATAATATTTCTATACTACAAGCGAACAGGATCTTATTTTTCACCCTGTATCGACCGTTTGAATTAGATTGCGTCTACCGTTAATGATTTCCAATCCGACGGGTGTCAAAATAAGTTCCATAGTTGCCTTCTCTGTTATTAAAAAGGATTATCTTAACATACCTTGTAATGTATTGCCAAGGTGGGCCAAAATAAATCACCCTATTGGAAGATGCTCTCATTTTTGCAAATGGCCGCCTAAGACGAGTTTTGGTTAACAGACCTGCGCATGTTCCCGTACAAAGTCTAGTCCGTGCATCAGATGCTGCCTGCCGACCGCCAAGTCATCCTGACTCTCGAGGAAGAAGTGGATGACAAACAACATCGTATGACTTCTTTTGGCCAACCTTGTACATACTTCAAATGCATCTAGTACCTGCTTAGTGTCTATTTTAAAAGTAACGTCGCTTACTCTATTCCCGCCTGATATCGTTTTGTTCTTTTTCTGTTTTCCATTCGGAGTAATGCATTTTTTTCTTATGCGCAAACATATTAGCTCCTGAATTGAATGTTTTCGCACAGAACGAGCATTTATACAAAACCTCTCCAGTATGCAGGGTCATGTGTTCCTAGAAAATAATTACATTTCAGTCAATCAGAATCATTTACTGTCGTATATTATGTTCACTTACTTTGAGTGTAACGGCTCTTTTGAAAGCCTTTGCACACAAAGTACATTTAAATTTCCGTTCACTAAAATGCACATATCTTTTATGCTTTAGAATAGCATTGCGTGACGGCCCGGTCTTGCCGCATACATCACACTCATGCACTGTTCCTTCCTCATCATGTAACCTTCGATGTGCACGCATCGTATGCTCGTTTTTCATCCATGTATTACATATTTGGCACTGGACTCGGGGCAAAGTCTTTCCCATGTGCTCTAGTTGGTGTTTTTCAAAGAACACTCGGCTTTTAAAAACCTTTTCACAGATTTCACACTTCTGGGCGTAGGATTTCATATGAACAACACGAACATGAACACGCAACAGTGATTCTGTGGCATACCTGGAAAAAGGTGTAGAAATCTAAGTAAAATTAGGAAAAGGGGAAGCGTATCACTTACGGCTTTCCACAATCCTGACAGATATACTTCTTCTCTTCTGGACTCAAGTGAGTCAGTTTGTGCTGATCATAACGATATTTCTTAGAGAACGTCTTGTCACAGTCCAGACATTGGAAGAAATTTGAATCATGGCCCATGTGAGTTGTCATGTGAGCCTCCAACTGCTTCTTGTCAGGAAAAATATTTTCAACATCACATTTCGTGCATCTGAGAGGAGGGAAAAAATTGGCTACCTTAAACAAATTTGAAACTAGACCATCACAATACTTAAAAAGCTCGGGGTTCTTATGCCTGAGAACATGTTCCGCAATCTGAGGTATCCTGAAAAACTTCTTCTCGCAGCACATAATAAAGCCTCTTATCTTGTGTTCCTCTTCATAGTGACTGAAGAGTTTGCCACAAGAATCAAAAACTTCATTACACAGTTGGCAATTTAAGTCGAAAAAGGAATTGATAAGGGTTTTGTTGCTTTCATCTTTTTCTGTCACTTTCCCTTGGTCTTTTCTTGGGGGAGCTCGGAGTTTATTAGTTATTTTAACATTGCTTTGTGGAATTTCGCTTTGTGAAATAGACTCATACTCAGTGGTCATTTCTTCATTGCCCTCCATTGACATTACTTCAATATTTTCTGCAATCATTAGATATTTTTATAGTTGAAAACTACATTCCTACATAGATAAATATTCATTGATACCTACCCTCAATTGAATGTGAAATTTGATTGTCAATAACAAAGGCCTCAGTGAATTCTACTTTATCTTCAATTTTTAAATTGACAACACTATCACATTCATTTGTGTTGGATAGGAGGATCTCATTGGAATCACTTCTCGTGTCCACATAAATAATAGAGCTGATACTCTCCTGAACCTTTTGTATTCGCATACAAAACTCATGAAAGTCGTGAATCTTACTCCAGCAGGTGCTACATATTTTATTAGATATTTCATCGTCCGGCGTAAGCTTTATGTTAATGTTTTCTTTTTTTTACTTTAATTATACAATAATGTAAAAACTTTACCTCTATCAAAGAATAATAACTTAAAAGTTCATTGATTTTAATTGATCCTTCTTCATGCAGGAATATATCAAAAAAATCCATTCTATGCTCCAAGCACAGGCGACATATTTCACTTAAGGCCATTGGAATTTGATGATTTATGTAAGATGAAAGTTTTTATTCACCAGTAAATACTTATTGGGTTTCTCGACGAAAATTCATAATATTTTGTTAGAACTTTTTGTATACAAAACAAAGAGTAAAATCGTCCAAAATTTTTACGTTTGAACTTGCATGTGTTTTTTTTTTAATTTAAAATGACAGCATTCAGTGGGAATCGTAAAAAATTTTTACAATTGGGACTGGCCATCACGACGCGTAGCGGTCAAAAGTAGAACTAAACTGGAGCACAATAAGTGACAATTTGTGTGAAAATTGCAACTTTTCCAACAAAATTGTTTAATTATAGAATGTTTTGTAGGTCGAATATTCGAAATTCTTATTGAAATCGATTGTTAAAAGTTTAAAGAAAAATATAAAATTAAAGTACAACTAAAAATTTGACTAGAAGTGTCCAAAATGCATATGCAAAAACGAGCTGTGATTATAAACTAAGTTTTAAGATGTAAGATATGAATTAAAATTTCCACAAAAGCTGTTAATCAAGAATGTGCGTTTGTTTAAAACAACAAAATATCGAAGACCACTCATAATTCAATGAAAATTTAAGTTAAACAAAATTTATACACGTATTCAGCTGAATATAAAGTTGTGCCAGTAAAATCACTATCGCCACTATTTTCGAAATTCAAACTGCTTTTGAAATCTGAAAATAAAGTGGTGTCTGTGAAGTCTGTTTGAGGCACACCACGGCGGTGTGTGTGTGGTTTGCCCTCTTGTGTATCTCCTCTGTGATCGAAGGTGGCATTGGGCACGTTCAAGAACCTATCGGATAGCCGTATCTTTAGAGAATCTTTTTATTTTTACAGATCTCTCTCGGGCATGAACCAGCCTCATCTCCAAATTTAATTTTTTCTTTTTTTTTAAAGAATGCGAAAAACTAACAAAAAAGGTAAAAAAACTACAACTAATGAGATGTACCAGCAAATGTTTAAGGAAATGGTATCAAGTTAAAAAAAAAACAGAATGGAACTTCTTTTTCACAGATGGTTCTAAAAATGAGCACGGTGTCTCTTTTGCCGTAATTGACGAAGTCGGGAATCCAAAAATCAAAGGCCTTCTAACAAGCTCCACCTCATTATTTACTGCCGTAGCTCTAGCTATCCTCAAAGCAACATCATTCACAAACAAGAAAAAAACTGCAATATGCTCGGACAGCCTCTCAGCAATCACCGCTCTCAAAAACCTGAACAACAAAACAGAAATAATAGATCAAATCAGAGACAAAATATTTATGAAATAAAAATCTTAAAATAATATGGATCCCTGGACATGCTGGAGTCCCAGGCAACGAGATGGCGGACAAAATGGCTAAGGCAGCCCTAGACGAGCTACTTATACAATTCAACATCTTCAACAAAAAATATGCAAAGAACCGCTTATCAAATCAAAAAAATAAATTGGAGTGAATACACTCATCATTACTCCAATATCAACCCTCAAGCTGAAAAAACTATTTACCCAACTAATGTGTCCCAAAGTATGATGAAATGTTACATAAGATGCGACTCGGCCACTCCATCATCATCACACATTCATCACCCACAGCCACTACATAATAAAAGAACAAACATTATTATGCCACCTCTGCGACAGAAACACTCCCCTCACCATTAAACACCTCATAGTGGACTGATCAAAAAAAGTTAACAATTCAATAACTTTACAAATCTTAACTATTCCTTCAAAAGAAAACATTATGAATCTGTACAAAATATTAACTTTACTAAAATTAGAAAACTCTATTTAATTGTATCTACTACTTTATCGGCAGAAAGTTCTGGTAGCTAATGCCGGACAAAATATTATTAATCGTGTAATTTATTACCTGTTAATAAAGTTGTAATAATAATAATAATAATAATAATAAAGGTAAAAAAATGTTTTTTTTCCAAACAGTCGCCATTTTGTCAAAATTTTTTTTTTTTACTTATCGCTGTTTCATGCCATAGCGACATCATTGCAGATTGAGAATCTTTTTTTCTTTTTCAATTCGTATGACTAGGAGGGTTGAAATCATGGGTATATGGTCATTAGTCAATTTTTTGAGATACCCCACTTCACCACCTGCTAGAATTAAAAATTTTTAACTTTTTTTCTGTACTCTTTTAACATTAATAAATAACTGACAAAAAAAAGTATAGTAAAAACATCCATTGTCTTTTTTTACGACACTTTAAAAATTACTTAAAATTTATGTCTAGAATAGAATACCCCCTTAAAATATTTTAAAGCAAAACATCTGTTGAGAGAATAACGAAGGTTTGTTTGTTGAAGCCCTAGGGTCACCCTGGGGTCGCCGCAAAGCGTTTTTTGAGAAACCTAATGTCAAACTTAGTGTTTTTTGAGTTATAGGGTTGACATAGGTTTTCCCTCAACTCGCCATTGGTTTTTGCTGTGTCTTTAAAATTTTATCAAGGTCAATGTGAAATAAATTTGTCTATTCAAGTTTGTACAAAGAATTGTATTTTATTTAGCGAATATACATTCAAATATATATATATAGATTGTTCTCTTGATTGAAATATAAAAGTATGTTTTTTTGTTTTGTTTATAACAGTCTGACTCTGTACACAACATATATTTTGATGTTTTTCAATTGGTTTTCATAGCTTATTAGAGTGGAAAAATAATGAATAAGCGTAAATACGTTTTTTTTATACATATCAATTAACCTCTTTTCTCATCAACACTAAACAAGGGAGATCGAGGGAATATTTATATAGAAACAAGAGAAAGCCGCGGATAATTTTTAAAATTGAAAAAAAAATTATAATAATAAATTTATGTTGACGTCCAAATACATAATTGGAATTCAATTTGAACATTTTCTCCAAAATATACATACATACTACATGCATAAAAGATTTCAATTCAAAAAAATTTATGATAATTTCGAAAGCACCAAACAAATTAAATTTTGTTAATTGAAAATGAATCAAAACAAAAAACTGAAATTTAAAAACAAATTTACAATTTTTCACTTTCGACTTGCAGTTACGGTATTGCCTTTGTTGTCCGAATTCCCAAGTGAAGGAAAGCTATCACGAATGGCGTGCAATTTATGATGATTATCAGCATCAGCGGCAAGCAAGACCTGCTTACAAATTGAACAGACTTCTAATTTAGCTGCTAATTTCTTTTGATCACCCTTTAAGGACTTCAAATGTTGTGAGTGAGCCAAGTAGAGTTCCTGAAATTAATATTTTCATTTTACATATACATAATTTAAAATTAAATGGTTATTTTTAAATGATTTACCTGTTGCTTATTGATATCTGGCAAGAGCGACACCAGCTCGGGGAAAATTGTATCAAATTTGTCCTGAAGTGCAGCTTGGCAGTGTTCGTAGTAGGGTTGGGCCTTGTACAATCCTTCGCGGAATTTCATAGATATTTGACGAAATTCTTCTAAGGCTTGAGGAGTTTTGAGGGTTTCTTTAAAATGTCCAACTAGTTTCTGCAAATTCATCAAAACAAAAATTATGTCACGTAACCAAAAACAATTTTGCTGTCAGCCGTAGGTTTTTCTTTTGCAAAATATAACAGAAAACTAAAATCTTTCATATAGCCTTTATTGGTTATTCTTTATTCTTAAGCTGTTAGAATATTAGTGAACGACTCCAATTGGCTTACTACGCCAAAAGCAGCCGCCTATTTTGACGTCGGCCCCTCCCCCATTTATTTTATTAGCAATTTTTTTACAATTACCAATTACCGGTCCATAGCACTACCAATATAGCAAACTTACCGTTTTTCATAAGACGGTGGTACCCGTAGCGTAATGGTAACCATGACTGCCTGTTACGCGGAAGGTCCGGAAAATAAAAATGTTTTTACACGGGTATCGCGTTTGACGAGGCATTGGCAAGTCCACCGATAGTAGATTCTTTGCCATGAAAAGCGCTTTTTCGATTAACCGTTCGGAATCGGCAGAAAATTGTAGGTTTCCTTCAATGCCTCACAAGCTATGGTTGTGAAAAAAACTTGAAAAGATTCAAAGATTGGCAACAACATGCATTACTGGATGCATGCGTACAACACCAACATACGCTCTAAACGTCATTGTAGGACTACCTCCAATTCACCTTTTCATAAAAATGGAAGCAAGACTGGCGACACACCGTCTTTTCCATCAAGGACACATAAAATCACATCCATACCCGAAAGGACATCTGTCGATAATGGAAAGTCTAGAAAAACTTAATACCTTTAGTATGTGCTTGGATGCTATTATTCCCATGTACAACTTTAAACTCAACTTCTCCATTGTCATCCCCCTTAGGGAAGACTGGGAGAACACAAAACCTCATCCTTCAAGGCAAGATATGGTCTGGTATACGGACGGTTCAAAAATGGAAACTGGTACAGGTTCCGGCATTTTCAGCGACTGTCCCAGAACGAATTTCTCAGTAAGTCTGGGCAGTCACTCGTCCATTTTCCAAGCTGAAGTCTTTACCATTAACGAATGTTCGAGAATAATATGTTCATCGAACACAAAAAACAAAACAATATTCATTTTTTCAGACAGCCAAGCTGCACTAAAGGCGTTAAGCTCACCTGTCATAAGATCCAAACTAGTCCAAAAGACATTCATATCACTCTCTGAACTAGCAACGAAAAACACTGTAATCCTCCACTGGCTCCCAGCACACAAAGGCTATGATGGTAACGAGAAGGCAGACATCTTAGCTAAAGACGGCGCATCTAAACCATTCGTCGGTCCTGAACCCTTCTGCGGTGTAAATAAAAGCACCTTCAAACATACTGCCAAGAACATCCTACTGGAGGAATCAAATAAAGCTTGGAGTAACTCATCTGGTCAAATCTGTTTAAAACTCTGTCAAAACTCTTTTTGCCAGAATATACTGAAAAAAACATCAAAATTCCTACTGAACCTCAATAGGAAAACCCTAAAAATTTGCACAGGACTACCAACCGGTCACTGTTCTTTAAAGAAACATCTTCACCAAATGAGGCTGGTAGCGGACCTTATCTGTAGACTATGCCTCGAAAATGAAGAAACATCTCTGCACATTATAACAGAATGTCCAGCACTTTTCCGTCTTAGAAAGCAAATACTTGACTATGAGATTATCCCCCTAGATAAACTCAAACTCATTCACCCACAGAAGATTGCTAACTTCTGGTTTTCAGGAGCAGGAGAACTGTCCTGAAACCTCACATGGGCTGGCACAATAGGTTTCATTCAGACACCGCAGTGCCCGGAGGTGAGCAAGCTATACCCGACCCCTAAATCTAATCTATGGTTGTGAGAAATGCACTATGCCCCGGACCTTCCCGCTCTGTTGCGCCACCCAGGGAAATACGATGGTTGTTATTTCACTTAAAGCCTCAAAGGCGGCGTCAAGATAAAACTGAGACTGACAGAAAGCATATCTGGCCCATCGACTAACAACTTTATAACTGCGACTATTAGCGTTTGAGAAAAACGGAACCAAACGTATTTGAAAGTATTGACCCGCTTTCTAAGGGCAATCATTGTCGTGATTTGCGCTCTTGCACGCATAAAGGAATCGATTTTCTAAATTAGAAATTATCTAAATTGGCAGTTGTCAACTCTCACTAATCTTAAACAAAATCTATAAATTTCTGCCGACCCCGAACGGGTTAAGAATGAGAATCATTTTGTATTACCCTCAACCGAGCTTAAACAGCAGCACTCAAACAGAAGACACAGTAGCCAAGGTTATAACCCCATCCACCTAAACCTGGTTGAGAACTCCTCAGGACACTATCATATTTATACAAATGTAATGATCTTTTTTTTTTTGAAAAATCAAATCAATAATAATCAGAATCTTACCTGATTTCTAGTTATTGCCTCGGGTGGTTGAATGTAGTTATGATTTGGTACAATGTTATAGCTATCGCCCAACGAACTGGTAAATGTAAGACTATTCGGTGATTTAGCTACTGAATTTAAGGTAACATTTTGGAATCCCGGAGGAGGCTTTATCGGTGCAGTGAAACCGGGCGGCGGGCCCAACGTTCGATGTATAAATTCACTGCCGTTTTTTTCAGGATATTTCTGCGCATTGCCATTGACAAGTGTTGGTGTTGATGCTACGACATTAGTGTTTGCATTTACTGATTTATTTTCATTATTGTTTTCTTTCTTTTGTTTTCCACCATTACTGGCCGACGTTACTCCTTGCGACGACTTTTTGACTTCGCCTCCAGTATTCTTATTTTTCTTTTCTTTCTTGTTGCTATTATCTGATGATGGATTGTTATTTGTATTGCCACTAATCCCATTATTTTGTCCGTATTTGGAACTTTTTTGTTTCGAATTTATATTCAAAATTGGTGCCGGGGCAACCTTAGATCTACGGCTTTCAACTACTTCACGTTGCTTTTGGGATTTGGTCGTCCAACTTGGTGTTGCTGTTGGTGCTGAAGATGCCTTGCTACCTAATGCTAGTGCTGGAAAACTCATAGAATCTAGACTTGGAGCACTTGCTTCGAATGCAGCTTTTTTGGCTCTCGCCTCTTCTGCTTCTTTTTGAACAAGTTGAATTTTTTGGAAATTGCTTGGATTCGCTACGGAAACATAATCATCCATTAAAGATCGATGTTTTGCTGAAACATTATCAAAGTTTATATTCGAATTCGAAGCAATCATATCCTCTTTAAAGGCAGCCAGTGATGCAGCCTTAGATGAGCCAGGCAGAGCTGGGAAGTCTTTTTTGTTCGGGGGATTCGTTTTTTTGTTGATGGCACCTCCAGAACTAGTGCTTGGTCGATTTGAAACATGAATTAGCATGCCACTGGGAGGAGTTGAAGCTGGATTTTTTTTGATGATAGAACTTATTGAAGTTTGCTTGGGACGACTAGATGAAGCCCCTTTTTGAAAAAAGGAAATAAATTTGAAACTTGTTTTTAAATATTCGACAAAGTTTAACTTACCGCCACCACTATCACCACCGCCTAATGCAGGGAAATTCTCTTTTGTTCTGGCTAGACCAGCTGAGCCTAGTTTAGTTCGCATTCCCATGGGCGGAGGTAAGAGACTTAAAGATGGAGCGCCACTTCCCAAAGAAGGAAAGTCTTGCTCATTGCGTGCATCAATTGGTGGAGCTCTAAGTGGATATGTCGGCTGTTGTTGTTCAGGTTGTTCTTCTTCGGGTTCATTTTGTCTAGAAAAGTATAAAAAAAAAATACATTAACTGCGCAAGTTAATTATAATAATTAACAAAATACATTAAGTTTTTTTTTTTACTGAAATTTTTTACTGAATTTCTTGAAATTAAGATTTTCATGTTTTAACCTTTCCTACAACATAAATTTTTTCAAACCTAAGAACCAGAAAGGCAGACTAAAACACTCTTGTTACAAACAAATGCAACGACATCAGCCTCAGACATAGAAATGCCCAAAACCGGAAGGTTATCGACGCATTCTGTGGCTTACACCAACCACCAAATCAAATCACTAATCAAAACTGCATATAGTAAAAAACGAAACGTCATTTCACATTTGTTGCTTAAGGTTTCGAGGTGTACTCAAAACGAAAGAGACAAAAGAGGAAACCACCAAAAACTATCGGTTCCAAATAATCAGGGTAAACCCTTCGGAAGCAGCTTTTGTTCCCGATCCGGCTGCGGATGCCTAGTTCAGAGTTCAAAGTCTATTAATATTTTCTATCGTACGGCCGAATATTCTGTTGCACCCTCTGGAGATTCTACTTTCATTCATATATTTAAAAGAGCTAATGAGAAAGTGCTGATCCTTTTTTTCTTGGAGTTAGTCTCCAAAAGCTAATCTCTTTCATTTGATAGAGATCCATATTGGAAAGTTAGCAAATGTCGCAAAGGAAGAAAAAGAAAGCAAATGCAATGGTCTCAGACATAGAACCATCTAAAACCGGTAGGTGTGTCGACGCATTTGGAGGTACACAGTTATTCCGAAGATGTTGATAGTTAGCCATGATTTTTGTTACTATCTTGCATAAGTTTGTCCTTAGTGCTATGACATCGAACTTTTTCTCTTGGGAAGTACGAAGGGGACTGGGACAATTGTTGTTCTTTCTCTTGAACAGCGATATCGATGAGCACTGTTATTTCAAACGAATAGCAACTCCCTCACTTGTTTGCTTCACACTATTCATTCGCAAGTGGAGTACGTTGAGCTCAGAACGTGTTGCAGGTCTCTCTTTTGGATTGTTCCATGTCTGAGGCCAGTTGAATGCTGAAGTCGCTTCGTTTGATTTTACCAAGAGTGATTTTTCATCCTTTTTGCTCCGCAATCATGTCATGGTATTTTCTTTTTTTACCAAGTTTTTTCGGAATTCTCTTTTCAACAATATTAGCTCTGTTGTTTGTGCTTTATTTCTGCCAAGTTGTTATTTTTGACGTGAAAGCTCTCAGGGATTTTAGTATTCCTTATTCGTAGTAGTATAAAGACCGGATATGAGGTCTGAGTGCTCCAGATTAGCATATAAGTCTCCTCTTAAAAGAAAAAAAATCCTCATTCGGTTAGGCTTTGTCACTAATGTAGTCATACGAAGAATCTTCGTCTCAGCTGCCATCAGCTTAAATTCATACTTTTGTTACATTGCCTAACAGTGTGAACCGTTTGTGGGTGCTTCCTTCAGCTTAAGGGGTAAATTTTCGATCGCAGATGATAGACTAGTTTTCCAGCCCCCTTTTTCATGCGTTTTCATCTGATGATTGTTGTCGTGATCACAAGTTGCTTTACTACTATTAATAAAAAAGCATTTGATGAACCTACAGTTTTTTCTTCACTCTCGGAGAACTTGCCCCAATTCTTCATGAAAAGCAATTCAAGTGAAAACGCATTGGATTTTTTTGGAATTCGAGCCTAGAACCAGGGGCGCAGCGGGGGTCCAAAGCATGGGGGGTGAATTTTTATGAAATGCCGACTAGTCTTAAGAATTGCCGATTACATCAAAAAATAAATCTATATATACAAAATAGGATGTATTTATGTTTGTATGTATGTCCGTTATAGACTCCTAAACGACCCAACGGATTCTTATGAAATTTTCAGCGTAGACATAGTTTAAACCAGAAATGGTTCCTGTCAAGGTTTGATCTCCATATTCCCACAGGAACGGGGTTGGGAACGGAAACCTAGAAACTACTGGACAGATTTCAAAAATTCTTAAACAGTAAACAAATTATGTACAAGTACGTACATAATCTGTGCTGACAAGGCATCTGGGCTGTTTGCATTTGTTATGACAACAAATGCCAAACGAGCGCATAACAAAAAATTACACCAGACACCACCAACTGAATGAACAACAACAGGTGAGTGACCAACAGGCAAACGAATACGACACCTCCTGCAACGATCAGCATTTATTATGCTCGCACGAGTCGTTGCACCTCATTTAGGCATATGTTATTCTTTATTGTCTAGTAAGCACTTAATATGTATAAATACTTTGAGCTAATAATAAATAGAACACTTGCAGTTAGAACGGCAATCAAACCAGTGTTTTTCTCATTAAGTTCTCCCCACCAGCGGTAAAGAACGGTTTGCTAAAGTTATTGAGTGCATGCTATTAATATCCCCCCACCAGTGGTAAGGTGTTAATAGTAGGTCCTCAACATATGGTCCTTCGAGAAAAAATTTAGAATCAGTGAAAAGTGTTTAAAAAAAAAAAAAAGTTAAGAACGGGAAAAGAAGACGTTTAGAACGAGTGAACGATAATAACGAGTTGAGAACGAGAAAAGAAGACAGGTGAACGAAAAACAACGAGAAAAGGCGAAACAACAAAAAGTGAGAATGGATACTTTCGACGAACTTATCCAGAAGCAGAAAGAAACTGTTGAATGGATAAAGAAGGTATCGGAAAAGTATACGAAAGAACCAAAAGTCAGGCGGACACGTAATTTCATTCAAGAACGACTGGATGATCTGGGATTTCATTGGAAGGACTTCCAAGAAAGGCATACGGCAATAACGGAACACACGGATTACAGTAAAGCACATCCATATGTTCAATCAAAATATATTGAACAAGTGGAAAAGACAGTGCTGGAAATAAAAAATAAGCTCAACATTAAAATGAAGGAGCTTGATGAAGAAGAAAAACGAATGATTGCAGCTGCAAGCCAGGCACAATCAAGAAACGATAGGTACGAGCCAAACGAGGAACAAAAGAAGAGAATCAAACGGCAAGAAGCACAAAAGCAAGCGTTCTTCCGATCATTGGAACGTATGGACCAAGCGGGGCAGGTTTCCAAAGCCTATTATTCACAAAAGATGGCAGTCATAAGCAACTTGTGGGAGATCATTACCAAAACCCATAACGACATCATTGAGCACGCAGATGATGATGCTTACTACGCGGAGCTGTTAAGAGACCATGAAGAAATCGAGCAAATTTACGAAAACATAATGGTAAAGCTCCAAGAAAACATTGACGATTTGCTAAAGAACGATAAAAGTGAACCAACCTCCAACAATTTCCCAAAACAAAAGGAGCTGAAGTTGCCAACCATCAAAATACCAGCCTTTGACGGGGATTACAAAAAATGGAAATCATTTATTGATCTTTTCCAACAAACCATCGACAAAAATGAAAATTTAGGTAATGTACAAAAACTACATTACCTTAAAACGAATCTGACGGGAGAAGCAGCAAAAATGATTCAACATCTCCAGATAATTGACACCAACTATACTATGGCGCGCGACATGCTGATAAATAGGTATGAAAACACCAGACTACTAGTAAATGCACAACTACAGGCTTTACTTAATCAACGCGACTGTCCATTCGAGTCAGCAGAACACCTGAGGCGATTACACGACACTACAGCAGAATGCGTCAATGCATTGAAAGGTTTAACAATTGATACTGGAACCTGGGACCCAATGGTAGTCTTCATAGTTTCACAAAAATTGGACAACGAAACCAGAAAAGCATACGAGCAATCGTTAAGCAACCCTAAAGATCTACAGGGTCTTGACGAGTTTCTGAAATTCCTAGAAAATAAATTTAACGCACTCGAAAACTTAGAAGGAAGAAAAAACAAAGGAGAAAACACGAAAGAGCTGAAACAACCTAATTACGCTCAAAAATCGCAGTACAGAAAGCCAATGAACAGAAGTTACCATGCTGTCGCCACGCCATGTTGTAGGTTATGCAAAGGACCTCACTGGTTGCATGTCTGCAACAAATTTGTTACGATGCCGACCACACAGAGACAAGAAGTTGTTAAGAGGGAAAAATTGTGCAGAAATTGTTTTAAGAGTGAACACAACACAGCAATGTGTACATCTTTCAAAACGTGCCAAATCTGCAGGGGGCAGCATCACACGCTTCTTCACGCTGCAGAAGTAGGAAGAAATATGCAATCACAACAATCAAACTTTGCGGATACAATTCAAAACACGGTGCTTTTGGCCACAGCCTTAATAAAAACAAATTGGAATGGTGGAGAATTCGTTCTGAGAGCTTTAGTTGACCAAGGCTCTCAGTCATCTTTTATCACGGAAGATGCAGTGCAACGGCTGCAACTAAAGAAGAGGAAAACATTTGCATCAGTGACTGGTTTGGGTTCAACTAAAGCTGGAACTGCGACAAGTAAAGTGGAACTGCAAATAAAATCGATATATCCTTCGACATTTCAAACATGGGCAACATTCCTTGTACTTCCGAAGCTAACAAAAGTACAACCGGACAAGTCGTTCATTGAGAAAAGATGGGACCACATTGAACATCTTTCTTTAGCCGACCCGTCATACAACAAAAGAGCAGCAATAGATGTATTAATTGGAGCAGACGTTTTTCAAGACATAATTATCGACGGAGTAATTAAAGGCAACCCTGGCTCTCCGATAGCTCAAAACACGAAGCTAGGTTGGATATTATCTGGAAGTATCAATCAAACTAGCAACAACGAATCATCAACCTGTCATATTACAAATGTTGAGCTCAATGACCAACTTAAGCTGTTTTGGGAAACAGAGGAGATACAAGAAAAAACTAATTTGACGATGGAAGAACTGAGATGCGAAGAGATATTCATGGACACACATAAAAGGGAACCATCTGGAAGATACGTTGTTAGACTGCCATTCAAGGAAGGTGCAGCAGAACTAGGTGAATCGAAGAAAAGAGCTTTAGCCCGCTTTCTTCAAACAGAGAAGAGGTTCTCACGAGATAAACAGTTGCATGAAGATTACAATGCCTTCTTGCAAGAATACATTGAGCTCGGTCATATGGAATTAGTAGATACCTCTATAAGCACCAGAAAAAATGAAGTATACTATCTCCCACATCAAGCAGTAATAAGACCGGAAAGTTCAACAACAAAACTTAGAGTTGTTTTTGACGCATCTTCAAAAACCAGTTCAGGGCTAAGCCTCAACGATAAAATGCTGACAGGTCCCATAATACAAAATGATCTGTATAGCATAATAACCAGATGGAGGAAACATAAAATTGTATTCCGGGCAGACATTGAGAAAATGTACAGGCAAATACTTGTTGCTCAAGAAGATCAGGATTACCAACGAATACTATGGAGAGAAAAGCCAACACAAAAAATTAAGGAATACAGACTGAAAACCGTAACGTACGGAACGTCCTCCGCTCCGTTTTTGGCTACAAGGGTTCTTCATCAATTAGCGTTGGATGAAGAAGAAAAATTTGAACTTGCATCAAAACTTACTCGTGAAGATTTTTATGTCGATGACTTGTTATCGGGAGCAGATACAATAAAAGATGCGCAAAAAGCCTGTACACAGCTAACGCAACTAATGACAAGTGGTGGATTTAAACTTAGAAAATGGTCCGCTAATTCAGAAACTATATTAAAAAACATTGCAACCGAAGACCAAGACCAAGGGAGATTTAAATTAAATGCATACGATCCTGTCAAAACCTTAGGCATATACTGGCGCCCAGAATCTGATACATTTGAGTTTAAAACACATCTAGAAACAGCCAACGAAAAAATAACGAAAAGAATTATTGTATCAGAAACAGCAAGACTTTTTGATCCGTTGGGTTGGCTAACCCCTATTATCATAAAAGCCAAAATAGTGCAGCAAGAGCTTTGGAAGGAAGAGAGAGAATGGGACGAAATACTACCTGAAGAAATCATAAGCAGTTGGAAAAAATTCAAAAACGAGTTGAGTTGCATAGAAAACATAAAGATACCACGATGGAATCAGTTCGAAAGGAAGCACCGAGTTGAACTGCACGGGTTTTGTGACGCATCAGAGAGAGCGTTTGCTGCAGTTATTTATACAAGGGTGATAACAGAGGCTGGAACTGTTCATGTAAATGTATTGTGCGCTAAATCAAAAGTTGCACCGATTAAAAAAGTTTCAATACCAAGGCTGGAACTATGTGGAGCAGTATTGCTAGCAAAATTGATTAAAAAGACGGTGGTGGCGCTTTCAATAGATGAATTAGAAGTACACGCGTGGACCGACTCGAAGATTACTCTTGCATGGTTGAATGGAAATCCATTTAAATGGAAAAATTACGTCGCGAATAGAGTCGAAACTATACTGAAAGTAATAGATTCAACAAAATGGCATCACGTTAGTGGTAATGAAAACCCAGCAGATTGTGCTTCGAGAGGTATAAACCCATCACAGCTTAAAGATCATCTTCTTTGGTGGAATGGTCCGAAGTGGCTCTCTCATGCAGAAGTATTATACAATGATAACAACATACACAGTACCGACCTAGAAATTAAAAAGGTCAACATTTGTGCGATGATGAGCGTACAAGAAAATAAACAAGATTTAATAGGACAAATGACAACACGACACAGTTCGCTCAAACGTCTCACAAAAATTCTTGCATATTGCGAACGATTTCTGTACAACGTGAAATCGCACAGCCAAAACAGGAGATCGGGACCCTTATCGAGTGATGAAATAGAAAGTGCGAACAAACTTCTAATAAGAAACACCCAAAATACACATTTTGGTTCTGAAATGAAAGGTCTTAAAGCTGGAAAAGATGTAGAAAAGAAGAGCAAATTACGATGCCTTGTTCCATTTATTGACGAAGACGGAATTATTCGAGTTACAGGAAGACTGACGGAAGCTAAACTTTCTGAGTTACAAAAACATCCTATTATAATTCCACACAAAAGTGATCTTACCACGCTTCTCATTGACGACGCTCACAAATCAACATTACACGGAGGAAGCCAGTTAACACATTCCTATATACGACAGCATTACTGGGTTATCAATGGGTCCAGTGCAGTTAAGCAACGGCTTCACGGATGTACAATCTGTTTCAGACATAAATCAGATAGAAGCAAACAATTGATGGGAAACCTTCCTCAACCAAGGGTAAATCGAAGCAGGCCTTTCCTACACACCGGTGTCGACTATGCTGGACCAATAGACATCAGAATGTCAAAGGGAAGAGGCAACAAATCATACAAGGGATACATTGCAATTTTCATATGCCTAGCAACAAAGGCTATACATATTGAAGTTGTGAGCGATCTAACGGCGAACGCATTCATCGCAGCTTTCAAAAGACTCTGTGGGCGAAGAGGTCATGTCGCGCATCTGTATAGTGACAACGGAACAAATTTTGTGTCTGCAAACAAAATTCTCCAACTAAACGTGAAAGCCCAAGAGAAGTACAATCAAGACATGTCAAATATGCTCATGTCTTGTAGTACGGAGTGGCATTTTATACCCCCTGGAGCCCCTCATTTTGGTGGGTTGTGGGAGGCGGGAGTGAAATCGATAAAGTATCATTTAAAAAGAACCATCGGAGAGCACAAACTTACATTTGAAGAACTAGCAACATTATTAACGCAAATCGAGGCGTGTCTTAATTCACGGCCACTTTATCCACTCTCAAACGATCCAGACGATCCAGATGTACTGACGGCAGGACACTTCTTAATCGGGGCAGCCCTACTAGCACCACCGGAAAAACATAGACTTGACGAGAAAGAAACGTTACTGACAAGATGGCAGCTATTGGAACGGATGCAACAACAATTTTGGAAAAAATGGAGCCAAAGTTACTTGACAACCCTTCAACAAAGACAGAAATGGACGCAGAAGACTAGGAATCTGAGTCCTGGTAACATTGTACTGCTGAAAGATGACAACCTTCCACCAACAAGGTGGTCTTTGGGTATAATTGAGGAAACCCATGCGGGAGACGATGATTTGGTACGAGTTGTGTCTGTAAGGACAAAAAATAAAATCTATAAGAGACCTATAGGCAAACTGTGTCCTCTACCAATTATCGATAATAACAATGTCGAAGAAATAAATACAGAAGCTGCAAACACTGTCATCGAGCTGCACAGTCCAAACTTGGCCGGGCAGAATGTACAAGTACGTACATAATCTGTGCTGACAAGGCATCTGGGCTGTTTGCATTTGTTATGACAACAAATGCCAAACGAGCGCATAACAAAAAATTACACCAGACACCACCAACTGAATGAACAACAACAGGTGAGTGACCAACAGGCAAACGAATACGACACCTCCTGCAACGATCAGCATTTATTATGCTCGCACGAGTCGTTGCACCTCATTTAGGCATATGTTATTCTTTATTGTCTAGTAAGCACTTAATATGTATAAATACTTTGAGCTAATAATAAATAGAACACTTGCAGTTAGAACGGCAATCAAACCAGTGTTTTTCTCATTAAGTTCTCCCCACCAGCGGTAAAGAACGGTTTGCTAAAGTTATTGAGTGCATGCTATTAATATCCCCCCACCAGTGGTAAGGTGTTAATAGTAGGTCCTCAACAAATTACATGACTTAATTAGTTGACTAGACTTAGCTGCCAGGGCTATCTATTAGGATGGGAAAATAATAAAGTTAAATAAAAATACTGTCGTTATTATTGTTTTTTTTTTAGATGAGATTCTTAAGTTTTAAATTCGTTATTATGTTCTATACTAGATTTATGTTTTTGATGTTAGTATTTTTCAAAAGGTTGTGTAAGTTGTTATTGGATAGCCTTGGGCAGGAAAGGAGATGTGCTATTGTAAGACTGGAGTCTGGAGGTACTATTTTGACAAAGGTGGCACCTAGAAGGAAGCTCTTTATTGAAGTGACCAAGTCTGAGTCTGTACTTTTTTTTTAGAGATGTATTGTTGGGGTATATTGGTCTATATCTCAGTTGGGGTTAGAGTTTTTATAGGAGTCGTTGTATCTTGTCCATGTGTTTTTTCTTTTATACTTTCAGTTATCTCGGAGATAGTTCGAAATATTTTTATTATTATGTTGGATAAATACTCTTAGGGGTTCTTTTATATCCTAAAGAAGGGAGACCCTCACAATTGCGCCAATTACAGAGGGATAAGCCTCCTTAACGTCGCTTATAAGATCTTGTCTGCTGTAATATGTGAACGTCTGAAACCCCACGTCAACAACTTGATAGGTCCTTATCAATGTGGTTTTAGACCAGAGAAGTCCACAATAGACCAAATTTTCACATTACGGCAGATCTTGGAAAAAACCCGAGAACATAATATCGATATTCACCACCTCTTTATCGATTTCAAGGCCGCGTATGACAGTATTTACAGAGACGAGCTGTACAGAGCCATGTCTAGTTTCGGCATCCCTGCAAAACTCGTACGACTATGCAGGATGACTTTGGAGAATTCACGCTGCTCCGTCAAGGTCGGAAAAGAACTCACCGAGACCTTTGATGTCGAAAAAGGCTTTAGGCAAGGCGACAAACTGTCATGCGATTTCTTCAACATCATACTTGAACAGATTGTAAGAAACTCAAACGTCAACACCAGAGGAACAATCTTTCAAAAGTCTGTACAATTACTCGCCTATGCAGACGATATTGACGTAATGGGAAGAAAAAAGCGTGATGTCATAGGTGCTTTTGCGAGTATTGAAACAGAAGCGGCAAAAATGGGTTTGATGGTTAATGAGGGCAAAACGAAGTATATGCTGTCATCGAACAAGGACACAGAACATCGACGAATTGGACAAAACGTCACAATAGACAGACATAATTTAGAGGTAGTACAGGACTTCGTCTACCTAGGATCCGCTGTAGACACGGACAACAACATCAGTGCGGAGATCAAAAGGAGAATAACTCTTGCCAACCGTTGCTTCTTTGGGTTAAGAAGGCAATTGAGAAACAAAACCCTCTCTAGAAAAACCAAGGTGACCTTGTATAAGAACTTAATCATCCCAGTCCTGCTGTACGGCGCGGAAGCATGGACCTTGTCGAAAGCGGATGAGGAAACTCTTGGTCGTTTCGAAAGAAAAATTCTCCGAATGATCTTTGGTCCCGTATGCGAAGACAATGTGTGGAGAAGAAGATACAACAACGAGCTGTATGAGCTGTACCGCGACATGGGCATAGCCAGAAGAGTACGCATCGCGAGGCTACGATGGTTGGGCCATGTAGAACGGATGGACCCAAACGCTCCGGCTCGTCGGGTGTTCGAAAGCACATTGCAGGGAAATCGCGGAAGGGGAAGACCTCGTCTTAGGTGGCGCAATCAAGTGGATGAAGACCTCAACCGACTTGGAGTGCGAAACTGGAGAGAGCTCGCCCGAGATCGAAATCGTTATAGAAGGATGTTGGTTGAGGCCCAGGTTCACCCCGAACTGTAATGCCCACCTAAGTAAGTAAGTAAGGTTCTTTTATATCTGATTTCGCTTTTGCGTCTGCTGCTTCTTTAAAGCTGATACCGATATGACCGGGAATCCAAAACGATTTTTAAAGTTTCACTATTCAGAATGCGTATTTTCTATTATTTCAGTAGAGTTTGATGTACTTGCTATGGCTTTTAGTGTAGAAAGGCTGTCAGAAAATATAACCGTTTTACTTTTTTTGCAATAATGTTATTGCTTTGTATATAGCACATACGCTTCAGCAGTAAAGGTTGATGTATAGGTTGGTAGAAGTCCTTTTGAAACAACGGAACCGTTTTCGTTGACTACATCAAAGGAGGTTTTTGTGTCAGATTTGGATGCGTCTGTGAATATTATAGCGTTTTTCATTGAAATTCGATAGAATTACTCTCAAATCGAGAACTACTCCTTTCAATGGAACATGTTTTTACGTTTTTTGCTGGTATTGGCGGTTAAATTAATGTTCACATAATAGGAATTCATACTTTCATATTTTGTAATTAAATTTTTTAGCAAATTACTGAATTCTAACTTATTTTCTCGTGTCCTCATAGTTTATAGCAATTTTTTCAAACCAACCAACGCTGGCACAATAAATTGAAAATAATCAAATTATTTTATTTTTACTGATTTCTTTGTTTATTGTAGCAAAATTAAATTTTTTCTTAATTCAATTACACAATTTACAGAGATTGGTTATTAACTACCTTACTACTGCTAAGTTTTTAAACAATAAATGGAAATGTGGTACGAGAAAAGCTTGAAGGAAAAGCTACGACTGAAAACCTTCATTAAACTGCAATGTGAAATTATTTTACATTTAAAGTTTGACAGAATAAATGTTTTTGCATGTGTGCATGAACTCAGAGTAGATCTCCCAACCAAATGGGAGTAAATTTTTGGCGTTAAGAGTAACTCCGGATCTACTCTTTTTTTCAATGAAACATGGAAAATGGGAAAGGAGTAAATCTTTTAACAAAAGGAGTAACTCTTTTCGTCAATGAAAAACGATATTAGTTTCCATTCCAGTGATTTGTATTTCTCGAAAATTTCGAACGCCAGTCTTAATGAATGAATAATTGGGGTTCTGTATTGCACCTCGACTTAAGTGGTATTCCTTAATTTTAAAGTACTTCATCCAGATTAGTACCTCTGATGAAACTTAGTATCTGGGTTACGCTTAGGAGTTTTAGCTCCCTCTCCTCTACGTCTATGTCTAGGTACTTATTAATTTGGTGTAATAGAACTTCGCAGTCACCTAAGAGGTGGTCAGGAGACTCTTCCTGTTCGTTGCAGTATCTGAATTGGTCGTTGCTCTCTATGCCTAGTACTTTTAGGTGTTTTCTTAGTCTTCAGTGTCCGGTTAAGAACCCGGATAGCATTCTTACATTGTTTCTACTTAGTTTTATTGCGTCTTTGTAACGTTTTGTGTCAAAAGTGCCAAGTAAAAGCTTGGGTTGGCGAATTTTGGGGAGGTCATTCCAGTGTTTAGCTCTGTTGTCTTCCTCCGACTTTTTGATTTCTTTCTTAACGTGGCTTTCTGTTATTCCACAAAAAGGTTCCGGTCCAATGATTGGTGATCCGGCTCCTGTCTTTGCCAGTTCGTCTGCTTGTTCATTGCCTATGATTCCTACATGTTCTGGTACCCAGTAGGTTGTAACCTTGTTATTACTGCCCAGTATGTTCAACGCCAGTTTAATAAATGTTGTCAGTAGTTCTTTGAATATGTGCAAAGATCTGTGTGTATGGTGTTGCTAGGTAGTTTCCAGGACGGTTGGCTGATTCTTGTGTGGTTTCAAAGGGAGATGGGTTCCTAAATTTTTTGCGAACGCAATTGCTGTGCAAAGTGTTGATTGTTTTTTATGTTATTTTTTCCGATTTAAAAATTTGTATACTTCTGGATGGATGGATGTTTTATGCATAGTGCTAATTTTTGTAATGATTTTTAAGTAAGAAAATCAATTCTATCAGTTAAATGGGGAAGTCCAGTTTCGGTAAGTATATTCATAATTGGTGTTATACTTCTGGCAGCATGCAGTGTGGTATGGTGTTGTGACAAGTCCCAAAGATGATTTGTAGCATTTGCCATAAAATAGTAGACCATAGTCGATTTTTGATAACATAATGGATTTGGTTAGATTTATGAGAGTGTTACCGTTTGCAAGACTGTTCTTCAAGCCTAGATATTTAATTATATTAACCATGGTAGTCAAACTTTTTCTTAAATGGATGCAGTGATTTTTAAAGTTTAATTTTGAACCAAATATTATACCGAGAAGATTCAAAGAATTTACATTTTTTATTGGGCTATTGCTTAAACTGACTTCAATGACACAATTGAGAAGCTATTTTCTATTCGAATTGAAAAGGTCAGCTCAAGTATTTAGTCTTTTTTTTTTTTAACTATTACGGAACCTAGTTCCTTCTAAAACGTCTGCCTATAAGTCAAGTGCTATTTGCAGCGATGTACAATCCTCGTCCCGTCTTCAGCAGAACAACAACACTCATATTAGATTTTTAGATTGAAGACCGAATGCCTCTTCGAAGACAATAAACGCAGATTCTTTGAGGAATAACTATTTTTCTTCATTACGATCCTTATACTTTAGATTGCATTTGTTTTCCAATTGCACATTACCATTCCGCATTGGTTTTCATACGGCTTTATCATTTTTATACTCGGTCAATTCAAAAAGTGATACTTCAGCTTCATCGAACGGTTCATGCCTGAGCCAAATACTGTTGGTGCATATTTGTCATTTTAATTTAACATTTTCATTTTGGTTTTACATTTTTATGGGCCTAAGGAGAGAGCTTTGTTAAGTTGCAACTTGCAACAATACTTGATGTTAACAGGGTGGATTTTAGTGCGGCACCTGGCTCAGAACCCTAAAAGTTCTCAAAAAATTAGGCACTGGATAACAGACCGGATGATTATCTGAAGTAAACTGAAATACCCTTTCTGGGGCTAGATTCCGCAAGAGTGAGTATAAAAAACTCACACTCACGGCCCACTGAAAACTCACGCTCTGAAAGACCGTGAGTAAATTTGAAGTATAGTGTACACGTCTTCTGTCAAAAAAACTCACCTTCACCCTTGCGGAATCCAAATTAGAGAGTGTGCACAAATTTTCGTGTACACAATAAAAATTCACTCTTGCGGAATCTAGCCCCTGCTCTAAACAAATAAGAGATAGGTCTACGGTAAACTTCCAATTTAAGATCCTGAGAGATAATCCATTTCGTTTGTTATGGATCCCGAAAATAAAATATTTTTCTCTGTCTTCTCATCACAAGGTTGAAATCACAGATTGGAAAGATAAATAAAAATATTGTCGATCGATCCTTTTCTTTTTTTAAAAGATAAACAACCAAAAACAAACAATCGATTCACAAAAAATAAGATAATTATAAAAAAAATTACCCTCTTGACCGAAGACTAGCAATGTGCGGTTCGGTTTGCCCCGAACGTCCTCTTGGTCCCAGTGTTATTTCCAATTGAAGAATGCGTGCTTGTTTGGCTTGCTGCTTGTTTAACGACTTTGCATGCACATTGGCAACGTGTGCTTTATAATCAATTTCTGTTCTAAATGCACCAGTAAATTCCTCTTCAGCGCATCTGCCTTCTTCACAGAAGTAATGGTCCTTACGAAAATGATTGCGCAATGAATCATAGTTTCTAAGAAATAAAAAAATTAAAAATCTTAAATACACTTTTAAAAATCTCATTCTTCTCACTTGTAAAACTCGTTGCAACCATCAGCATCACAAAAGTGACAAAAGTAATGATCCCGACGTAAATGACGAAACAATTCATCCCGATCAAGATATCGTGTATCACAGTACTCACACAATGGATGGCCACGATGGGATTTATTATCTGGATCACCCCTTCTGCGATGCTCAAACATTTCGGCTTTCGAATAGCAACGACGTTCAAATGAAAATATTTTTAAGTTATCTGTACATAATTCGCAATAGTCGTGATCATGTTTTTTAATGACATGCTCCCGAAGATCCTTAAATTTCCGAAATACTGGATGATTACATCTGTAAGGAGTGTTTTGAAGATTTGTGTTAAGAAAATCCGGCTAAATTTAAGTAAGTAATAAGAGCTTTATACTTGGGACATGGATGGTCCAAAAGCTTGTAGAACGCCTGTTGAGTTGCTTTGGTGTAGAAACAAATCTTATACTGAACGTTGAAGTATTCGGATCGATTTTTGGCTTCCAATTCGCGATAAGTCAATTTGTCAAAAGTAAAAATTACCTAGAAACAAAAAAAGGAAAAAAAAATCGAAAACAATCAGCAAGCGGCAACACCAAAGAGTACGAGGGGGGGGGGGGGGGGCAGGGGTAGAAGGTTAAAAGTAGAGAATGAAAACTTGCTCTTTTAAATATCTAACGACGTTCATTTCATCAATGAACAATGTGCTATTAGGTTTTTGGGGTGGGATTTGAAAGGCACATTGATTGCGGGTATCGCTTTTCGCGAGGAATTGGCAAGTCCTCCGTTAGTAAATTCATTGTCATGAAAAGCGCTTTCTCAATAAGCCGTTCGGAACCGGCAGAAAATTGTAGGTCCCCTCCATTCCCTCTCAAGGTATGGTTGTGAGAAATGCGCTAGGCCCAGGGGCTCCTCGCTCTGTTGCGCCACCCTATTTATTTTTATTTATTTATTCTTTATTGCAGGGAAGGCATAGAAAGAAAATAGTCTTAGGTGGTGCAATCAAGTGAAAGATCACCTCAACCAACTTAGAGTGCAAAACTGGAGGGAGCTCGCCCAAAATCCAAATCGGTAGAGAAAGATATTGGTTAGCTCCCAGGTTCTCCCCGAATTGTAATGCCCACCTATGCAAGAAAGTAAGTTGTAAAATTGTAACTCACTTAAACATGCTACTTGTTGTTCAAGCATATAAAATAAACCTTGATTTTAATTTTCGAGCAATCATTTCCTTTTTACTACGAGTATTATCAAAATTAATTTCGTTCTGTTGAAATTTTCATTTCGGTTCAAATTTTGTTGAAAATCGAAAAGCAGTTTGTTGAAAAACGCCCATAAGTTAAAGTGATCTAGACATTTACAAAAATATGATTTTGCTGTTTTTTCAATAAAAGAAGTTAATCTATTCAGCGATGCGATTTGAAGCAATTTATCAAAAATATGTAAGGCACTGAAATACAACATTTGTGTGGTAAGTGATTTTCATAATTTAATTTTTTGTTTTAAATATTTTTGGAGAGTGAAATCGCTTTAGGTTTATTTCTGAGTGAAAGTCCATTTGTGCATATACAAAAGAGCAAGTAAGACTTGCAGCTAAAGAACTTAGAATGTGTGTTTGCATTTTGTAATTTAATTACTTTAAGTTATGATTTCAATGTTCAGTAGAATTACAGTCAAAAAAATATGAATTTGGAGGGGAGTCCATTTTTAAGGATTTTAGGCCCTCGCATACCCTAATACGGCCCGTAACGTTTATCTGCGTCCTTTCCCTCCTGAAATGCAACGTAACTGGTAACATTCATGTGGCCATTTAAAAAAACACGTGTGCGTTTCGGAAGGCTCGAAGAAGCTAAGTTGCATACTGTTGCCGTATACTGCCGGAAGGCAGACATCTTAGAGGAATAAAGAACAAGAGGGCAAACCTCACACACACAACTGCATCCGTCCACAAACTGACTGTACCAACAGCACTTTATTTTCGGATTTAAAAAACCAGTTTGAAATCCGAAAATAAAGTAGTGTTAGTAAATTCACTGACACAACTTTATATCCAGTTGAATACGATAGATCTCGTGCTACAAAAGCAACAATGTAAACAAATGGAAGTTGCGGGGCAAGAGAGGTAATGGTTTTCCCTCTTGTTCTTTATTTTTCTAATGCAGACATACAGGCGTCGCAACTCGTAAGTCGTAACACGTTACTTAACGAAGCGGTTTACCCTTCCTCCCATAGAACGATAGAAGTTATCACTTCAAAAAATCAAACAAAAAGAGTTACCAACTGGTGAAAACAAAAATAAAAATAATGTTCAATGAAATTGAGGGGTTCCCCGTAAAACACTAACTACTGGGCAGATTTTGATTCCCTCGTTTGTTTATTAAAAAGTTCGTTTTTGGCGCAACTCAGCAATCCTATAATTAGCTCAACAATGGATCTTACAACTGTTCTAAAAAAAAATCAATATGATGAGTTACGAGAATGCTTAAACGCTCCATTTTCTAATGGTAAGTGACATAATGGAACTAAACTAGATAGCGCATTTAGTTGTCAAACGTGTGCCTCGATAAATAAAAACGAGTGTATCATAAGTAGTTGGGTAGCTTTCACTAGGCATAGGCAGGTTCGATGGTGACTTTTAGAAAAATATTTCCCACCAACCAATGACAAAAATGCTCTAAAAAACGACAGATTCTCTTTCGAAGAATAGATAACTGCTTTAAGCCTCGTCCAAGCCTCAGCGGCCTGCAATTGTGGTTATATCGCTATTACAATGAAACATGTAACCTCATGGCGTTGTAGACATCTTCGCGATCTGCGGTACATACAAATAAAAATACATTCCACTGATCTCATTCGCAGGACGCTATCTATAATCTGGAGACTTGAAAAATTAAATCTTTCTTCTTTCTTGTTTAAGCATGGCTTTGCCGTCTGCCTGATTGACATAAAATTAATCATTTAATAATAAGTTTGTTTTAATGTACATACATATTCAATTCTTGAATTTAAAAATATTTATAAAGTCAAAAGCTTTCAGTAATACGGTAGTTGACAGCTGTTTTATGGAAGTAAAAAAGTTGTTTAATCTCGCTTTCGCAGTTTGAATAGAAGAAATGAAAATGGCATCTCAACGGAAAGTCCATTGAAGTTGTGAAAACATATAAATATCTCTGCGTAACAATTGCTAGTAATCTCAGCAAGGAACCTCATCTAAAGAAAAGTCTGATAAAAGCGAAAAGTGCCATATCGGCTACATGGAAAAAATGCTTTTCAAATCAATTGATTAACCACAGCGTAAAATACAAGGTTTTCCAATCTGTAGCAGAATCTGTTATGATGTACGCAGTACAGTCTTGGGGATATTGCAAATATGAAACAGTAGAGAAACTCCTTACATACTACATAAAACGTTGCTTTAGCTTACCAAGCACAACACCAAACTATATGATCCATATTGAAACAGGACTGTCACCGCTTCACATTAAATCATTAAAACTGCATGTAGATTATGTAGTGAATGTATTAGATATGCCGGACGATAGACTGCCGAAAATAATTGCGAAGATGGTAGTTGAAAGGAATACGCTCTGGTATAAGAAACTGGAAGAGCTAGCAACGTACTGCGGATTAGAAGGCAATTTGGCTTTTGGAAACGAAAGATACCGTAAGGATGTGCTTGTCAATCTTATCGCCAAATTAGATGACGAATACAGAGCGGATTACTTAAATATGGCTTCATCGTCGATACACCGAGCTACATACAGGATTTTAAATCACAATTTGTGTGAAAAAAATTATTTCCGTAATGACAACAGCAAGGAATTAATTTCGGCCGTTTTTAAAATAAGAGGCGAACTAATACACCTTAATTATATCCCACATCGTCCCGATCTACCAATTTATTGTAGTCTTTGCAATTTATCTGAGAGAGAAGATGTTATACATTTCATCGGAGGATGCCCCATCCTTAAAGAAATAAGAAGATATTTTCTAGGAACCGAATCCTATTTTACAGTACAGTATTCGAGTAAAAAAAACTGTCTTAAAGGTTCACCCAAACCGAGGGAATATTGTAATAGCAGCAGAGACAAATTCAGCTGTCAAATTTTGTTTACGTAGAGCAATAAATAAACAATAACGACACCACGTTATTCAACATTTGCAGTTGTCGCGATAACAGAAAGTCTGTAAACAACTATTTTATAGTTTTGTTTTTCGACAGTAAAAACTATGGAACTGCTGAGTGATTGCCACGTCAACAACTGAATAGACTTTTCTCAAAACTATGCTAACATCATTCAGATTCAGTAGTTCCACAAAACATAGTTTGATTCGAACGCTATAATTATTTCTAAATCATGTTGTAGACCTTAGCTCGTCTAAACCATTCCTTATCTTTACAAAAAAAAGGCAAAAAGAAGCTCTAAAAGGACTAATTGAGCAGAAAATGTTTGCTGTTAAAAGCCCTTGTTTGTTCCAGGTCAACTAACAAGCCCAGGAAAAACGTGCCTAGAAAAATAAAAGATAAGATAATCCTAACTTTCCTCGTACATGTTAGTTAAAGCTTTTGTTGTATATTTTTCAGCAACATTATACGATGAATAGTGTTAGTTTATAAAAAAGATACACCTTATCTTTACTCCATATGAGAAATAGTCACCATTGGTTTCTATCAATTCGACCATGAAAACAAACAACAGACATTTTTCAAAGAAAATAAAAATAGAAAAACAGAACCGATTAGGTACAGTGGAAAGGACATTCGAGCATTAACGAGTATCACAAAACCCTTTCATAGCTACATGGTTATGTATTTTGTACTTTGGAATATGAATTCCCATCAATTTGAATAGTTACATATGCGATATGTCAAAAGTTACTTACTTTTGCCAAGCTCTGCCTGCAGATAGGACATTCCTGTTGTTCACACAGGACTCTCATCCTGGTTGAACATTCATAGCAAACTGGATGATCACATTCTCCTACAGAATAGATTTCTACATTCTTGAAACAGACAACACAAGCGTTGTCAGGGTTGTCGGGAACAGCAGCAGTCACAGCAGCCACCACAGCAGTAGAATTCCTGTACGATTTTTGACGACTGTTGGTGCCACTCATCATGGAAATTTTTTTTTTTATATATTTTCCTCTTCTTTCAATGCGACGTAAAGCAACTTGCTTGTAAAAACTGATTAGCAAATGCAGCAAGGTCTCGAAAAAGAGAGGTAGGTGTTTTCTATTTCTACTTTGGTGAAATTAGAACTAAGATTTTCAATTGAATTTCACGATGCGATTTAACACAAGATATAAGGAAGGGACTGTAGATTTCTCGCTCGACTTCGACGGATTTGGTGGTTTTTTCTATTATGAAGTTGGCAGTAATCGTCAAAAATTTTTTGACAAACGTGGTGTGACACTTGAAATTCAGCAATTTTGTGTAAGCTATTTCTTAAGGTGTATGCTACATGTGCCCCTGTTCTGTAACCATCGCCTCGATAAAAGCAGGCGATAAACGGTGGAAAATGGTATAAAATCCTACTAAATTCATACCGCCGTATTAATAAACGCGGAATAGCTGGGTTAAGCCTTATTCCATGGATTAAGTGCAAAATGGTATAAAGGTAGCTTTAATTAAGTGGAAAATGGTATAATGTGAACTTAATCCATGGAATAATAATAACCCAGCTATTCCGCGTTTATTAATACGGGGGATAGAATTTCGTTAAATTTTCCACCGTTTATCGCCAAGGCGATAGTTACAGAACAGGGGCAATGGTGTCTTACTGCGTGAACACAATGGCTGCAGAGACGCAGCCGCAAGAGATGTCAAAACACTAAATACAAGCGAATACAAAAACAACGCAAGACGGAGCTGGACAAGTTAACTTGATTTTAACTCTTGCGGCTCCGGCTCCGTATGCGTATGCGTATGCATTGTGTTCACACAGTTAAATGGTTTCATATTTCGAAATGCGTACAGAGAAATGTAAGGTGCGTTATATTATTAACTTATGCAGTAATGAGTTTCAATAAAACACTCTACTCACTTCAGCCGTATTTTATTGGGACTTTTATAGTCATCTTCACTAATACGCTCAATAAAACGCTGTACTCACAAATGCAACTTTAGCCGTGTTTTATTGGGAATTTATATTCACTTCAGCAAAACGTCGCTCATGGAAAAACAACAACTTTAAAGTTAATATCGTAAGTGGACAAAAATAACTCACTTTCCGAATTGAACAACATGGATGGCAGGTAAATGGCGTTTATAGGAAAGTGAACTTGGTAAGTGAATATAGCCAAAAAGCGTTTTATTGAGACTTGCAAGTGAAGTGAATATAGAAACTCCCAATAACTCACGACTTTTATTCCATAAACTCCATTTACCAGCCATCCCTGTTGTTCACTTTTGAAAGTGACTAATTTTTGTTCATTAATCGTTGCTCACTAACCTTGTTTTCCCATGCGCGATGTTTTGCAATGTTTTGCTAAAGTGAGTATATATTCCCAATAGTCGAGTTTCTCAATCGATAACATCAATCGAGAAACAGTGAGAACCGGAACGAAATCCTACTAAATTCATACCGCCGTATTAATAAACGCGGAATAGCTGGGCTAAGCCTTATTCCATGGATTAAGTGGAAAATGGTATAATGGTGGCTTTAATTAAATAAAAAATGGTATAATGGTAACTTAATCCATGGAATAAGTATTTCCCAGTTATTCCGCGTTTATTAATACGGCGGATAGAATCTCGTTCCGTTTTCCACCGTTTTTCATCGGGGTGATAGTTACAGAACAGGGGCACTGAATCGAAATTTCATTCCGATTCGTTACAACTCTATTGGATAACTCGATCCACTAATGACGAAGTTCACATTGGTCGATTTGTTGAAGCTTCGTGCGAATAAATGCGATTGTTTTCTTGTTCTCTTTCTCTGTTACACCAATCTGTTGGTTTTGACTTGCGGTCGATTTGTTGAACAATGCGATCACTTTGGTCGATTTGTTGCTTCAACGAATCGACCAGTATGAACATCGCCAATGCAAACTGGGCAATCAATTAATAGTTGTTTATTTTCGGAATTAAAACAAGATTGAAATGAAAAAAATTTATTGGTGTTTGCCATCTCAATTCACATCACCATTTAGATATTCTGAGATGAGAAAAATATGCTTTGCTTTTTTGTTTTTTATTAATCACTGTGTTGGTTTTGGGGCGAATAATGATTCAGAGAGGCCGACTTTTCACTTCTAACTCGCTATATTATTTTCATAGACTAACGAGTGAAACCCCTTATCACACATCTCTATTCCAGCAATCCGTCATTTTGATTTCATTTTTGCATCTTGCTTCCCTTGACGTTTGCATTCAGCTAATTTTTTATTCGATTGCTTTTTTCGGAAGGACGTTTGTGAGTGAGATTGAAAAGGCAACCACAAGAGAAGGCATTCACAAAATCAAAGTCAACGAACAATAAAAATATCTATTCATTATAAAAATCATCACAAAACCCTCAAGTAATATCTAATTTCGTCAATTTATTATGCTAATTTTGTGCACACCAAATCGAATTCCAATTCCTCCAACAAATGCGTTGTTAATTCATTTCAATTGTGCTGTTTACACGAGAAAGTTTGACTCAGTCTTGCATCTCTTCTCAAATAAAATAAAAAATAAAACCACCACCAAAGTGCAGAGTAATTTTTTCACTATCTACTGACGCGCGCCTGGGATCAAACGTGCAATTTTATGTGTGTTTTCAATTAAATGTACATTTCTGCCCTCGAAAATGGTTTTCCCAAACTAAATTTCCAAATCAATTAATGCAAGATTAAAAGAATTTTTCATTAATCGCGTTTGTGCGCTAAGACTTTTGTGTATCCTAGTAAATCGCGATCGCAGAAAAATGGGTGTCAACAATTTTCTCTACTCCAAAATTCGTCGTGAATTGTGATGATGAATCCCAATCCATCGTCGTCGTCGTCGTTGTTCTCGTCATTGTTGTTGCCGTTGGAATTAAAGAAGATGATGGTGCTCGTGCTAGTGGTTTTTGCGAATTTAGTTTTGTTTTAATTCTAAAAAGCAGTTAACAAAAAAATTTCTGAGTAAGAAAATTGTGTGAAGGATGATTGTTTGTGTGTAACGCGTTTGCGATTGTTTTTCTCTGGGGCCTTTCTTGTGGTGTGTGTACACAGTGAAAGTTCATACAGTGCCAGTGCCAGTAACTGCTCTGTGTAACAAATAGTGAAAACAGAATTTGTAGCAAAACAAAAAGCCAATTTGATTGTCCTTGCAAAATGCCTGTGTTAATTGGTATCGCGGATTTCGTGGAAGAAACTCGAGATGACTACAACTCGCCAACGACTTCGACATTTGCATCCCGAATGCCCGATTGCCGTCAAACGGTGTCAGTACTGGAAGAGGTGAGTCCCAAATCAAAACTTTGGATATAGGTACCTACCAGGTAGGTTGGTAATCTTTTCTCTACAACAAAATTGGGTACCTTTTTTGCCTGCTTGACTTTTTAGTTTACATCGGGGATACCAACTTCACTGAGTTCAGTAAAAGACTACCTAATGGAGGGAATGGAGGTTGTATCCATATCCAGTTTTTGATATCAAGTCGATTCTTGTTTCTTATATCGTCAAATTGTGATAGGAATTCATGTGGCTTAATAAAGTGATTCCCTCCAAGAGAGAAAGAAAAAAAAGACAACAGTTTCAATCAGCATCAGCGTTGATAGACAAGTTGGCCACGGATTTCTATTCAAGGTCACCAGCATTTTTGCTTATCTTACCAGTTACGGCGCAGAAGTAAGGGCTGAACCTGGGTCATGACCAACATCTCATCTCATGTTTAACAAATTAAATTCATGCAGCCAACTGATTTGTAGTTTTTTCAGTGTTTTTACAAACAAACTGTAAACGAATTTCTTTATTATTTAAATTGCACTGAAGTTGCTTGTTGAAGAAGTCATGTTGTACCTATGCTAAAACAAAGTTGGATATTTCAAACGTTCCATAAGTCAATGGATGAAAAGCATCTCATCATTTTTTCTCAAAAGTCTAGGCAATTTCCTCAATCATAGCTTTACTTTGCAATTAGTAAAGGTTGTACGAGGTAGAGTTCCTATTTCCTACTGATGTTACATAAATATTTGCATGTTTATGTACGTATATGTGGAATGTAATTACTTCGGCGGATGTCGGTCCTTTTTCGCACTAAATGTGAGTTTTTTATTTGCACTTGGACGAGTCATTTCTGTTGTCGTTGAGCAATTAAGGTTTTTTTTTATTGTTTAATTAAAACTCATGAAAACGCTCCCTGGGTTTATAAGTAGCTCTGGGTTAGCATAAATTAAAAAGGGTTAATAAGTAGGTGAATGAGAGTAGGTATGTAGTTGTGAGTTTACGTTTGTTGGAATTGTTTGCCCCAATAGGCACTTTGAACAGCCAGCCCCTTACTTTCATTGCTTATGTGGGTTAAAATTCTGCACTGATGAGTGGCATTTCTAACTCAACTTAAACAAGTAATTTCCAAAGCGAATATAATACCGCTTATTCAAACATATGTACTTAGTTTCTAACAAATTTGTTTTTGAAGTATACCAAGATCCGAGTAAGACTTCACGTCAAACATACCATCTTGGAAAAAAAAGAGCACGACCAGCTCAGTTGGTGTTGTCATTTAGGAGAGCTCCAGAGAACCCAACCAAAAAAGCATCAAAATACAACGTTATCTACGATCGCCAAGGAAAAGAAAAAGAAAGTAGACAAAAGCACTCCTGGATTGGTCTCAGACATGGGACAATCCAAAACGGGGAGGTTGGTCGACGCATCATCGACGCATCATCGACGGGATCATTATTGTGGAACTATTAACTGGGAGAGCTGTGATTCCTTCGAGATCACGATACTATTTACGCCAGAATGGTTAGATGTCTGCCTGTTAACCCAGAGGTTTGTGCTTCGAATCCCAACAGAGACAAAAATGTTTTTTCACGATTTCGCGAGGAATTGGCAAGTCTTCCATTAGTAAATTCATTGCCCTGAAAAGCGCTTTCTCGATTAGTAGTTCGGAACCAGCAGAAAATTGTAGGTCCCCCCTCCATTCCCTCACAGGGCATGGTTGTGAGAAAAGCGCTAGGCCCTGGGGCTCCTCGCTCTGTTGCGCCACCCTATTTATTTATTTTTTTTATCCACCTAATTTTATTTATATTCCCACAACTCGAGGTAAAAGTCCCTCAACCCTTGACTTCTTTGTCACCAACATACCCAAATACTGCAATAGGCCTTTTACATTTAATAAGTTTGGATCCGACCACCTTCCTGTAAATATTACCTTGAATAACATAGCCCCTGTTAAGCAGACCAGCCTTTATTAAAAAATGCTGCTGCAAACTGGAATCTTTTTAAATCGTTTATCAACAATTGCAATATGAATGATTTTGCATCCAATTTTACTATTAATTCGCAACAGATTGATTCTTTATGTGATAAGTTTAACTCATTAATTAACAGTGCTGTCGAAAATGCAATCCCCAAGCTTCCTATAACAACTAATAATCACATAATAAAACTACCGATAATTCGTTTGAGGAACTCTGAGAGACGTCAATGGCTCCGCTACCGTTACGACTTTTTTCTAGAAAATGTCAAATATTTAAACAAAATAATAGCGAAAGAGATTTCAGATTTCCGAAACCATCGATGGAATGGTTTATTATCTTCTTTTGACAAATCTAGTAAACCGTTCTGGAAAATTACAAAGATAATCAAGAAAAGAGGTACTAGGATACCACCTATTAAAGCAGAAAACCGGCTTTTAATAGACCCAAAAGAGAAAGCAGACCTTTTTGATTGAAATTCTATAACTACCATAACCCAATCTAATATCATTCTTCCTGAAAACTAGATTGTGGTCTGCACATCAATCCACACAAAACGGAATTAGTTCCCTTTACGAGAAAATACAAAATTCCGGACTTCAGACCCCCAACTATTTAAGGGGTAACTCTCACACTGTCAAATCAGGCTAAATATCTAGGTCTCATTTTTGACAAAACTGACCTGGAAAATCAATATTGAGGAAAGAGTAAAAAAAAGCCAACGTGGCACTCTTCTCTTGTAAAAAAGCCATTGGTGGGAAATGGGGTTTCTCCACGCAAATCAACCATTGGCTGTTTACCTCGGTAATTAGACCGATACTCACATACGGGGTGAAAGTCTGGTGGACAGCACTAGACAAGATGATCAACTACAACAAGCTGGCCAAAGTTCAAAGAACGGCTAGTCTGTGTATTAGTGGCGCACTGAGGACAACGCCATCGGACGCCCTCAATGTACTACTAGATCTCACACCCCTAGATATCTTCAGCAAACAAGTCGTAGCTAGCTCAGCTACTCGACTCAGAGCTACATCACAGTGGACCAATAATCAAATCGGCCACACTACCATTCTAGATAACTTTAGATTCTTACCGAATCGATCCGACTATACCACCCCCAAGTTGGTGTTTGACAATAATTTCCAAGTAACCATACCTTCAAGAGAAGCTTGGGAAAATGGCACTCTTTTGGAAAATGAAGCAATACACTTTTACACCAATGCGATGGTTCAAAAACCAGCGAAGGTGTGGGAAGTGGAATCTACTCAGAAAAACTGAATCTCAGTCTATTTTTCAGATGTCTCTGAGGGAGATGTCGAATCAGTTTAACATTCACCTTTCATGGGTGCCAAGGCACAGGGACATACCAGGCAACTGTATGGCAGACGAACTAGCCTAAAAAGGCACGACCACTTCCCTATGCACAGATTGGAACAACATAGGTGTACCTATCGCTACATGTAAACTCCTACTTAGACAAGACGCTTCAAGGATAACAAACACTAGATGGACTGAGAGTAACAACTGCCTTGCAACCAAAAAAGAGAGAGAAGAAGAGTTTGTTAGCCCTGAACCGCCTGTATCTAGGTTCTACCATAGGTGTTCTTACGGGGCACTGTCTAATAGGAAGACACGCCAAAAGACTTGGTGTGTTTTCCAATGATTTCTGCAGAAGCTGCATGGACGAGGAGGAGGAAGAAACCGTTCAACACCTTCTTTGCTCATGCCCTGCACTACTTCATAGAAGGAAAACTCATCTCGGTGAATTCTTCTTCGATGATACTACCTGAAATACATTAAAAGTTCCGCGTGGTTCGACTAGCAGGTGATTAACCGGCTAGTCCCCTAATGGAAAATTAATAAGTGATCAACTCGTTAATCTTACATCGGGTTTCTGAGATCAGTAGGTGATTAACTTGCTGATCTCTGTGGTATCACAATGGGCCCTTGCGACCTAAGTGTGTCAGGCAATGTACTCATTGGCTGACAGCCACTTCCACCTAACCACCTAACTGAACATAATATTTTGCCTAGCTTTCAAGTCGGATTTAGGTGCAACCACAATACAATCCAACAAATTGCAAGGATTAAAAAACATATCTCACATAAGCTCTCTTCCAAGGAATCTATCGGTTTGATCCTGTTAGACATTGCTAAAGCTTTTGATACAGTCTGGCACAACGGCTTGATTCATAAGCTTTATATATTGAACTTTTTTTGCCAACAATTAAAATCATTCAAAGTTTTTTAAACAGTCGAAAGTTTTTAGTTAAAGTTCAAAATGGAACTTCTTCCGTTCAAACCATTGAATTTGGTGTGCCTCAAGGTTCTGTAATTGGTCCCATCCTTTTTAATATCTACGTGTCCGACTTACCTACCTTAAGTGAGGCCGTCAAAATAGCTATGTTTGCTGACGATACGTCTATCTTCTGTTCGGGGGTGACATATCTAGATGTCCACCAAAAGCTGCAATCTTCTCTAAATCTATTAGAAAATTATTTTTTCAAATGGAAAATTAAAGTCAATCCTGATAAAACACAAGCAATTTGGTTCACTCGTCGCCGAAAAGCATGTTTTCTACCGGGAAATGTTCAACTCCAGCTAGGTTCTGTTAACATTGATTGGTCCGAGCATTGCAGATATCTCGGCATCATAGATAAAAAACTAAACTTTCAAAAACATATATCTACCACTATTGATAAAATTAACATATACATCAAAATTCTTTATCCTTTAATTTGTAGAAAATCTAAGCTCAGTAAAGAAAACAAACTTCTTATGGTTAAAACAATTTTTCAAGCGATTCTCCTGTATGGTGCCCCTGTTTAGTACGATTGTGCCAAAACACACAAGTTAAAACTTCAAAGATTGCGAAATAAAATACTTAAGACTATGCTTAATTTACGTCGATATTACTCAACTCAGAGACTACATGAATTAGCCAACATCAACTTCTTAGACTTACTTACTTACTTAGGTGGGCATTACAGTTCGGGGTGAACCTGGGCCTCAACCAACATCCTTCTATAACGATTTCGATCTCGGGCGAGCTCTCTCCAGTTTCGCACTCCAAGTCGGTTGAGGTCTTCATCCACTTGATTGCGCCACCTAAGACGAGGTCTTCCCCTTCCGCGATTTCCCTGCAATGTGCTTTCGAACACCCGACGAGCAGGAGCGTTTGGGTCCATCCGCTCTACATGGCCCAACCATCGTAGCCTCGCGATGCGTACTCTTCTGGCTATGCCCATGTCGCGGTACAGCTCATACAGCTCGTTGTTGTATCTTCTTCTCCACACATTGTCTTCGCATACGGGACCAAAGATCATTCGGAGAATTTTTCGCGGTCACCTTGGTTTTTCTAGAGAGGGTTTTGTTTCTCAATTGCCTTCTTAACCCAAAGAAGCAACGGTTGGCAAGAGTTATTCTCCGTTTGATCTCCGCACTGATGTTGTTGTCCGTGTCTACAGCGGATCCTAGGTAGACGAAGTCCTGTACTACCTCGAAGTTATGTCTGTCTATTGTGACGTTTTGTCCAATTCGTCGATGTTCTGTGTCCTTGTTTGATGACAGCATATACTTCGTTTTACCCTCATTAACCATCAAACCCATTTTTGCCGCTTCTGTTTCAATACTCGCAAAAGCACCTATGACATCACGCTTTTTTCTTCCCATTACGTCAATATCGTCTGCATAGGCGAGTAATTGTACAGACTTTTGAAAGATTGTTCCTCTGGTGTTGACGTTTGAGTTTCTTACAATCTGTTCAAGTATGATGTTGAAGAAATCGCATGACAGTTTGTCGCCTTGCCTAAAGCCTTTTTCGACATCAAAGGTCTCGGTGAGTTCTTTTCCGACCTTGACGGAGCAGCGTGAATTCTCCAAAGTCATCCTGCATAGTCGTACGAGTTTTGCAGGGATGCCGAAACTAGACATGGCTCTGTACAGCTCGTCTCTGTAAATACTGTCATACGCGGCCTTGAAATCGATAAAGAGGTGGTGAATATCGATATTATGTTCTCGGGTTTTTTCCAAGATCTGCCGTAATGTGAAAATTTGGTCTATTGTGGACTTCTCTGGTCTAAAACCACATTGATAAGGACCTATCAAGTTGTTGACGTGGGGTTTCAGACGTTCACATATTACAGCAGACAAGATCTTGTACGCGACGTTAAGGAGGCTTATCCCTCTATAATTGGCGCAGTTGTGAGGGTCTCCTTTCTTTAGGATCGGGCATACGATACTGAGGTTCCATTCATCGGGCATGCTTTCTTCCGACCATATCATGAAGATCAGTTGGTGCATGCTCCTTTCCAACTGATCTCCAGCTGCCTTGAAAAGTTCGGCATCAAGGCCATCTGCACCTGCAGTCTTATTTGATTTAAGTTTGCATATAGCAAGCTTAACTTCTTCTAGGTCGGGAGGACGGCATTCTTGATCATCGTCCAGGCTGAATGGGACAGTCTGCCTGACAGCGGAATTTGTGTCCTCATCGCCGTTAAGCAGTCTGCAGAAATGATCTTTCCAGATCCTCAGTAGCGACTGTGACTCTATAACTATGTTTCCCTGCTGGTCTTTACAGGCTTGAGTTCGGGGTTTGCCACCTTGGCATGATCTTTTTACCTTTTGGTAAAACTTCCGAATCTCGTTTCTGTCATGGCACCTCTCTATTTCCTCAAACGAGCGCTTCTCATGCTGCTTCTTTTTCTTTTTGAGAAGTCGGTGTTCTTCCCTTCTTCTCTCCTTGTAAATCTCGTTATACTGATCGTAAGCAGCCCTTGTTCGTGTTTGCATAAGCATTTGTCGTGCTCTTTGCTTGGCTGCATTTGCCTGCCTACATTCTTCATCGAACCATGGGTTTCGTTTTGGTGGCCGAGTGAAACCCAGAACCTCAGAGGCAGCGGTTCTGATGGCTTCTTGGCATTGCTGCCACTGGTCTTCAATGTTTAATGCTGGTGGCATGGGATTCTAGGATAATTGAAGGGACACTCGATTGGAAAAGGCATTGGCAATCTCTTGCGATTGTAGCTTTCCGACGTCATATCTCTTCACAGCGTTAGTTCGCGCTGGTCGTGAACAAGATATCCTCATTCGCACCTTGGCTACAACAAGGTAGTGGTCCGAGTCAAAGTTGGCCCCTCGGAAAGTTCGGACATCTAACACACTGGAAGAGTGCCTTGCGTCGATCGCAACATGGTCAATTTGATTGACGGTTAATTGATCTGGGGATCGCCATGTACCTTTATGAATTTTGAGATGCGGGAAGCGCGTACTACTTACAACAAGATTCAGCCCCGCAGCAAAATCGATAAGCCTCAGTCCGTTTTCGGAGGTTTTGTCATGGAGGCTATGCTTACCGATTGTGTTTCCAAAGATGTCCTCCTTCCATAGCTTTGCGTTAAAATCGCCAAGAACGATTTTCACGTCGTGTCTAGGGCACTGCTCATACGTTTCTTCGAGGAGCTCGTAGAAACAGTCTTTGGAATCGTCGTCTTTCTCTTCTGTGGGGGCGTGGGCGCATATGTGGCTAATGTTAGCGAATTTAGCCCTGATGCGGATGGTCATTATACGCTCATTGACTGGATTTTGGCTAATCACCTTATCCCTGAGTCTTCCTCTAACGACAAATGCGCACCCAAATAAGCGCTGTTTCTTTTGTCTGTAGCAGTCGCCATAGTAGATGTCACAGTTTTTCATCTTCTTTATGCCCGGTCCACTCCATCGCACTTCTTGGATGGCGGTTATGTCTGCTTTGTAGCAGTCCAGGGCGTCCGCTAATTCTCCAGCTGCACCTAGTCCGTTAAGAGACCTTACGTTCCACGTGCAGATCCGGAGGTCATTGTCCTTTTTTCGTTTGCTTGGGTCGTCAACTTTGAAATCATTATCGTTATCCGAGGCTGTTAGTTGTTTCGGAACAAACTTTTTTTTAACGTGGTTGGGTAGTTAACCCTACGCACAACCCCCAACCTGGAGGGCCAGGTCCTTTTGGATCCCTTCGGACACAAAGGGCTGGAATATCCAGTGTCAGTACCCTGCTGCAGGGGTGTGAGTGCTGCCGTTGGCTCACCAGGAGCTCATCAGCCACCATCTCTACTTCAATACCCTGTCCTAGTATTGAAAGACCCCGAAAGACCTTTAAACCAAATATGTTGGAGTAGCTCCTTCAGGGGTTTCTGCTTTTATGGCTGCTGAAGTCCACCGTTGATTCTGTCCTTCGAATTCATCCGCTGGAGCATTTCCACGAAAGCTCTCGTAGACCACTGAGATTCGTGCAGTCAGTCATAGTTCGCAGAGCAATTATAGTGTTGACCTTGACCGATCACAATTCTTTTGTTCCGGATTCCCTTGTCAACACTCGCACTTACTAGTTTAGCAGGTCAGCTCTGGACGGAGCATCCCAGGTCCCAGTGGATACCGCTTGGAGGTATAGTAAGCACAATTGACGTGTACTATAAGTTACAGCATCTGGGGGCCGCCAAGTTGGCACCAATCAGAGCCTACCCGAATAGTACAACGCCCATCCACTCCATCAACTTCTTAGACACTCTCATTAATAATTCGAAACAAAAATTTAATCAAAATTGTATCTTATCTGATAATATATTAATAAGCCAAATGTAAATTTCAAAACCTCATAATTATTAAATGGTAAATAATTAAAATAGTTAAAAGAAGTTTGTTATGGGAGTGTTGCAATATTAGGTTTAAGTTTTGTTTAAAGGGTTTTTGTTTGTAGCTTTCCCTTCATTTAAATTGTAATTAATCTAAACAAAAAAAAATCAAATCGTTATACCTATTATTTGCTATAGTTGTAGGAATTGTATCTATCCTAAATCTCTTAAAAAAGTATTGAATTGTACGTACATATTTGATTACTGCTGAATAAATTGAATTGAATTGAATTGAATTGAATTGCAGCTTTGAAATAGTTGCCAAAATTAATTAAATTTCCTTCAACCAAAAACTAACTTTTCATATGCAGAGTAATGCAGCTTATGTTATGTAAATATTCATCACTACCAAATTGTGAATAATCAAAACGATGCAGAATCATACTCATTTTAATATTTGTATTTTCAAAAGGCAGAAACAACCAACGAAAAACTCATAATAATTCATCACCACAAACAAAATCACTGAAACAATAAGTCAACCTCTGGCATTATCAGGAAACTTCCGCTTTTGTCGATGTGACTAAATAAATAATTAAATTTTCTTTTCATTTTTCATATGCATAGAGCAATATCGAGTATACGCGTATACCTAAGCACACCTACATACAGCCAATCCATATCTAAAAACAATCCCATATCAGGTTATGAATAATTAAGCAACAATTTGCAGTGACGACGATTCATTCAACTCGTCATAATTATTATCGATCCCAAAAAAAATTATATGGTTGTATTCACAACGATTGTTATCGTCCAGCTGGCACGTAAGGCGAGTTAAGTTCATTTAAGCGACTGTTAAAGCCAAATACAAAACGCAGTTGAGCGGAGAAAAAAAAAAATGAAAAACAAACAATGAACGAAACAAAAACCATTGGAAATAAGGTCGACACAGTTTTTGTTGACAAAACATCATCAGTTGGCTTATGTTTTGGCCTTTTTCTCTAAATAGACTCGAATTATTAGGTGTCTGGGGCAGTAGATGCTAATGTTAGCCCTAAGAAATGCTCTTTTTTGCACTAATTTTATTGTTCTTTGTTGGCATGGTGCGCCGCGCCGCGTTGATTTAAAAGATAAATAATTTTATGGGAACTAAAAATAATGATGAAACAGTATGAACATTAAATGCCAAACATTACAATTTGTTGGTAGAAATTAATGAAAAAGCCGAGTCTTGGGTTGGGCGGATATCGAAATAATTGACGTAAAATTGGCAAAAATTTCAAAATTTTGTTTTGATGGGAGTACTAGGAGTACTCTTCGAACAACAACAAAAAAAACATAGCTGTGCTTTTTACATTTAAAGAAATTTGATCGAAACCTACCGAAATATTAGTCAACAATCACTTTGTTTGGTAAATGATGATGATGAGTTTTTAATGTTAAGGTATTCTGCTTAGTTCTACAACAGATTTCACTTGATCGTTTAATGGTTTAATATGACACATTTGTTTATCATATCGGGTGTTTTTTTTAAGAGGTTGGTTTTTCGAATAGGGACAAAACTGACATCTTGTGGTCAAATCGGCTAATTCTAATGTCATTTATGTTCGGTTTGCCATTTCATCATGAACAGGTTGACAAAAGAACAACGCTTGCAAATCGTGCAAATTTATTTGGAAGATAATGGTTCAGTTCGCGAAGTTTACTTCAAGCTCCATTCATTTTTTTGTTTGCAATTAATTCGGTTAACCATGAATCGTTTTCGCACTACGTTTACGTTTATTTTATGTCATAATACGCATCCGCGGAGACGTCGAACAGTGCGCACCGAAGAAACAATTACTGCTGTAGAGCAAATTGTCGAAGAGGACCCGAATGAATCGATTCGACACCGGGCACAGCAATTGGAGCTTTGTCCATCAACTTTATGGAAGATTTTGCGCAAAGATCTTGGCTTACGATCCAGCTTGTGCAAGAATTAAACCCGCGAGGCCATGCAATGCGTCGTGATTTTGGTGTATGGGCCGAAAATGAGATTGATCTCGATGCTGATTTTCATCGCAAAATTTTGTTCAGTGATGAGACACATTTTTGGTTGAATGGTTACGTCAACAAGCAAAATTGCCGCATTTGTAGTGAAGAGAATCCACCTGAGTACCTTGAGACGCCATTACATCCACAAAGACTGAATGTTTGGTGTTCTCTATAGGCTGGTGGAGTTATTGGGCCACACTTCTTCCGAAATGATGCTGGCGAGCCAGTTACCGTTAATGGAGACCGATATAGAGCCATGATAACCGACTATTTTGTTCTGAATTGGATGGCATGAATGTGGATGAGTTGTGGTTCCAACAAGACGGAGCTACATGCCACACAGGACACAGCGCACATCTCAATCGATTTATTGAAGGAAACATTCGATGAGCGCTTAATTTCGAGGAATGGATCAGTCAATTGGCTACCAAGATCGTGTGATTTGACACCATTGCATTATTTTCTTTGGGAGTATGTGAAGTTGCTCGTCTACGTCAACAAACTAGAAACGTTAGGGGCTTGGAAACCAACATTCATGGCGTTATTGCCGACATACGCCCTCAAATGCTCGAAAAAGCGGTTGAAAATTGTACCTCTAGACTTGGCTTTATTCGGGCCAGCTGTGGCGGCCACATGCCGAAATAATATTTAAACATTAATGGCATAAAATTATCCTTCCAATAAAGCAAAATTGATGGACATTAAAACGATTTTCTCGTGTTTTTTTTTTTGTTTCAATTCGAAGTTCTATACCTTAAAAAAAACACCCTTTATTTTTAAATAGGTATTCAGATGTTAATCAGCGAAAGCACATGGGTTGTATGCAGAGATGTAGTCACCAGTCACCACATTATTTTCGAGCCACTTGATATCGTTTGTATGTTAATGGCTCACCACTGGCTATGTCCATTTAACCCTACTGTAGAAAACCGAAATTTGTTCAAAGGGGCTAGAAATATCTGCGCATATACAAAAGGCTAAGTTTTTGCATGACCAAAACAGGAAGCAAAAACTTTTGGTCCTTTGTTAAGAACATTAAGAACTTCACCACGTCATCGGTCACAACGTTCGTCTTCAATGACTCTTCATATGTCAGCTCAATCGACAAAGCTAATTTGCTGGCTGCCCAGTTTGTTTCTAACTCGAAACTTCCACACAATATATTAGGCCCTCCCGAACTTTAGAATGCAGATTCTACAATGAAACTGATTTTTTTTCGTACTCGCTCGGTTTTGAGGTTAGATTTAGTTAGGTTAGATGTGGCTGTCAGTATACGGAGACCGACACACTTAGACCACAGAGGGTCCGTTGTGATACCGCTGAGACAAGAAAGTTAATCACTCTCTTGTCCCTCAGAAAATCGAAACACCCTCTAATCGAACCTGCACTAACGAGTTGATCGCTTGTTTATTAAACCATTCAGAACTTCGTACGAAGAAGAAGAGATTTTTAGGATCTTTGTTAGCTTAATCGCTGGTGTCGTCGAAAGGAGATGTTGGATTGTCTCCTCTTCCTATTCGTCCATGCGCAGATTCTACAAAAGTCATTGGAGTAGACACCAAGTCTTTTGGCATGCCTACATATGAGGCAGTGTCCAAATTTTTTTAATCATAAGACATGTATTACTCTGCGTCCATCTAGTGCTCATCATCTCAGAAGCTTCCTGCTTTAGCAAAAGTTTGAGAGAGTCCTCAAAGATCTCAATATAAAAAAATGCGCTGGTCCAGATGGTATCCCCGCCGTTATTCTTAAATGGTGTTCTTCTCTGCTGACAAAACCACCCTAAATAAAGAGTCTTCCTCCACTTCCAATTACCGTTCAATTGTACTATCGTCCTTTCTTTCCTAGGTCATGGAAACGTTGATAAACCGTCAACTCGTGAAATATCTTAAAGAACGAAAGCTTTTCAATGACCGACAGTACGGCTTTCGTAGCAAAAGGTCCATTGGTGATTTGATGGCATATCTCACTGAAAAGTGTAACCAATCTTTACATTGTTTTAGAGAAAGTAAGATTATTGCGCTTGATGTTTCTAAGGCATTTGATTGAGTTTGGCATCAGGCTCTTTTATCGAAAATGCGTGCTTTTGGTATCGATGAGTATCTTCTTCGTTGGATTAGAAATTATACCTTTCCGACCGTTCAAAACAAGTTGTGTTGGATGGTTATAAGTCTGATACCCGCTTTATAAATGCTGGTGTGCCCCAGGGCTCCGTTTTGTCTCTGACTCTCTTTCTCATTTTCATAAATGATCTCCTGTCTGAAAGTTCTAATCCTCTCAACTGTTTTGCTGACGACTCGAATGGCTTCGTATTGAATTCTGACCTTGACAGCATTGTTACATGGGGTCATAAGAACCGAGTAGAATTCAATGCTTCGAAAACTCAATGCTGTCTCTTGTCGTTGAAGCTTAACATTCCCCCATTGCCATTATCCATGAATGGTACCTGCATCCAAGAAACGGAAAAGCTGTCAGTACTTGGTATGTGTGTAAACGATGATCTTCGTTGGAATGACCACAAATTTGAAGTGGCCAAAATGCTGCTGATTTGGCTACTATTTATAAAGCCTACATCCGCCCAAAACTAGAGTATATTTCTTTTATCTGGTCAGGTGCTCCCCAAAACATCTGTGCGTTAAGATTGATAGGTGAAAGTTCAATAGCAGAATCGATTGATTCTCTTGAACGATGTTAATAAGTGTTACCTGTCTCTCTATCTTTTTTATCGCTTTTTTCACACACAGTGCTCTAATGAACTAATTGTCTGAAACAATTTACCATGTCCGTCAAGTTAGCACTACCACTTCAAAATTTTCATAGTTTGTTAATTGGATTAATTGTCGTAAATTTGTCGTAAATTTGTCGTGAAAAAATTTGTCGCTCTTCGTTTTTTAAAAAAAACCGTGTGTAGTGCTAACTTGACGGTCAAGTTAGCACTACCACCCCCCCAAATCCGTCAAATCGATCTTAAACAAAAAACTAAGTATGCAATTAATTGTCGTAAATTTGTCGTAGATTAGTCGTGAAAACGAAAAAATTTTAGTTCCTCATTTTTTAAAAAAAATAGTGTGTAGTGCTAACTTGACGCGTCAAGTTAGCACTACCACCCCCTAAAATGGTCAAATCAACTCGAAATCAAAAACTGAGTACGCCATTAATTGTCGTAAATTTGTCGTTCACAAGATATCCAAAAAGATATTTTGTCGCGACCCCCCTTTCCAAGTGCCCCCCATATGCATGATTTTCAAGCAACGAAAAACACCAAAGTTCAATACTTCAAAAAATCGTGCAAATCAACTCCAAATCGAAAACTGAGTACGCAGTTAACTGTCGCTTTTTATCCTTGGAAAGGGGGGTCGCGACAAAATATCTTTTTGGATATCTTGTGAACGACAAATTTACGACAATTAATGGCGTACTCAGTTTTTGATTTCGAGTTAATTTGACCATTTTAGGGGGGTGGTAGTGCTAACTTTGTGTCAAGTTAGCACTACACACTACTCTTTTTAAAATACTATCCGAACAGCGACAAATTATCTGTTTACATATCTCATAAGAGGATAAAAAGCGACAATTAACTGCGTACTCAGTTTTCGATTTGTAGTTGATTTGCACGATTTTTTGAAGTATTGAACTTTGGTGTTTTTCGTTGCTTGAAAATCATGCATATGGGGGGCACTTGGAAAGGGGGGTCGCGACAAAATATCTTTTTTTATATCTTGTGAACGACAAATTTACGACAATTAATGGCGTACTCAGTTTTTGATTTCGAGTTGATTTGACCATTTTAGAGGGTGGTAGTGCTAACTTGACACTACACACTATTTTTTTAAAAAAATGAGGAACTAAAATTTTTTCGTTTTCACGACTAATCTACGACAAATTTACGACAATTAATTGCATACTTAGTTTTTTGTTTAAGATCGATTTGACGGATTTGGGGGGGTGGTAGTGCTAACATGACCGTCAAGTTAGCACTACACACGGTTTTTTTAAAAAAACGAAGAGCGACGAATTTTTTGTTTTCACGACAAATTTACGACAAATTTACGACAGTTAATTCAATTAACAAACTATGAAAATTTTGAAGTGGTAGTGCTAACTTGACGGACATCAATTTACCGCAACACCCACCTCGCTAAGAATGCTCGTCAGTTTTATCGGACGTACAGTAAGGTATAGAGATTAATATTTTGGTCGCACCACCCCAATGTGGAATGCTTTGCCAGACTCAGTTTCTGCCCAGCATTACGATTCACAAAAATTCAAAAGCAATGTGCATCGGTGTCTCCTACTAAATCCTCTCCTATTTTGCTAAATTTTCGCCCCTTGATGTGTGCGCTAATTATATATAAAAAATATGTATTTTTTTTTTATACTTTCAAGTCGTTACCTCAACTGGAATCTTATTCTCAACGATATCAATCTTTTGGCTCTGTTGTTTGTAAAGCTATCAAGTCTTGGGTTTGCTTTGAAGTCGCCACAAAGCGTTATTTGAAAATCAACTTTTCCAAAAAAACCACGCTCCATGTTTTTCAAGCCCTTGGGTTGTCCCAAGCCAAAATTTTGTTGGGAATTTTTTCAAAGTTGATTAGCACTCTTTTTTTTAATTTGTATCGTGGAGCACATTACTCATTCATCACGTTGGAATAACCCAGCTCTGTATTACCAACCATCATACACAGAGCTGCATGTTATGGCAGTAACGATAAAAGATATAAGAGCAATGACTTCTTTTTGCTTTTATGGAATTTAATGACTGGAAAATGTTTCAAAGAACTTATTTTCTTGATTTATCTATATATATAAAATAGGATGTATGTATGTATGTCCGGGGTAAACTCCTAAACTACCCTACGGATTTTTATGAAATTTTCAGGGTAGACATAGTTTAGTCCAGAGATGGTTCCTGTCAAGGGTTGATCCCCATATTCCCACAGGAACGGTGTTGGAAACGGAAAATTAGAAACTACTCCACAGATTTCAAAAATTCTTTCAGCACTAGGGGTGCTACATTATCTCCCTTCATCAGTAACTTAAACTATATTTCATCCCTTTAATCCCACAGGAACAGAAACGGGAACGAGAACGGGAACCTTAAAGTTACTTGACCGATTTCAAGAATTCTTTCAACTCTGGGATGTTACATTATCCCTCAGTGATGTAGACATATATTTCATTCACATATTTCCACGGGAACGGAAGATTCCTTCAGAAACGGGGTTGGAAATGGAAACTTAGAAACTTCTGGAACGATTTCAAAAATTCTTTCAACTCTGGGATGTTACATCATCTTTCAGTGACATATACTTATATTTCATTCACTTATTTCCACGGGAACAGAAAATTCCCACAGGAACGGGGTTGGGAACGGTAACTTAGAAACTACTGGATAGATTTTAAAAATTCTTTCAATATTTAGGCTTTATCAGTAACTTAGGCTTTATTTTTCATCCCTATAATCCGACAGGATATGAAACATAATCGAGAACGGGAACATTAAAGTAACTTGACCGATCTCGACAATTTTTTCAACTCCGGGATGTAACATTGTCCCTCAGTGACATAGATTTATATTTCATTCACATATTTCCACGAAGATTTTAACAGGAATGGGTTGGGAACGGAAACTTAGGAACTACCGGACAGATTTCAAAGATTCTTTCAGCATTAAGATGCCACATAGTCCCACAGTGAGAAAGATTATATTTCATCCCCAAATTGCCAAGGAAGAGGAAAACGATATAACGGGAACCTTAAAACTACAGACCCGAGCAAAGCCGGGCGGCTCAGCTAGTATTCAATAAAAACTGAGTGTAAATGCACAGAACCTGCCACTAGAACGCAAAGTTATTTTTTTTATTAAAGTCAAAATTTTTTCGAAAAAAATGAAGTTTAAAGACAAAAATTCGTACTCCAAATTTGAAAATTAAATTTTTTCGGTTGATTGTAAAAAAGAATGACATTTGCAGTGTAAAATTTTTGATTACAGCAAAAAGCTTATGAACTATTGATAAATAAGAGTAATGTGGTCTTTGGTACCTTATCCAAAAAAATTTTGTTGGTTTTTGAACATTCCGATTGGAAATTACAGAAAGTCCAAATTGTGATTAAATCCTAATCAGAATTTCCGTAACATGGCAATTCTATCAGTTCCTGATAAGTAAACAGTATTCCATCCCATTAAGCTGGTCATCTGATAAGAAACTGATCAGCGTACACGTACAGTGCCCTTTCCTTGATCTGTCTGTCTGATCGAAGTACAGCAGTATTTTTCTTTTTTAGAATCCCAACAGAGGTTAAAATGTTTTTGCACGGGTATCGCCTTTCGCGAGGAATTGGCAATCCTCCGATAGTAAATTCATTGCCATGAAAAGCACTTTCTCGTTTACCCTTTCGGAAACGGTAGAAAATTGTGGGTCCCCTCTATTCCTTCATAGGGCATGGTTGTGAGAAATGTGCTAGGCCCTGTGGCTCCTCGCTCTGTTGCGCCACCCTATTTATATATTTACTAATTTAAACATAGTTTTGAATGTTCCAAATATCATGCTAGCAGATGTGGAAGACCAATGAATAGGAGGTTCAAAAATGTTTCAACGAAAAAATGGTCAACGATTCGGAATAGGTTGATTTTTACCAAAATGAAGGTTAATATTTTTAAAGAACTATGTTTGTTTTTTGTCAGAATCCTTATAATTGAATTATAATTCTTGGTATCTCGTGAAAGTTATACTTAATTACTTAGTAGGTGAGCATTACAGTCCGGGGATGAAATTGAGCTTCACAACCAACATCTTTCTTTCTTTTGAGTTCTCTCCAGTTTTTGGCTGTAAGTTGTTTGTGATACCTCTTCTATTTGACTTTACTGCACTCTTGTTCTTTTTTTCCCGGCGTTACGAGCATCGTGATCTCGAAGGAATCTCCGCTCTCCCACTTAACTGCTTCACTTTAGTGATCAGCTCGTGGGGTACGCCGAATTGACCTCAGAAAGCTTCCGTCGGCAAGTTTTACGGATTTGGATTGTTTCATGTCTGGGGCCAACCAAATGTAAAAACCGTTGGATTTGTCTGCATCAGGAGTGTTTTTGTCTGCCTTTACTTTTTTTTCTAAACGAATCTGTTTAAACGTTTCTACGATATTGCCTTTTTAATCAGATTCTCTGGATCTCCCCATGACAATACCAACTGAACCGATCGCGCTTCATTTTCTACACAAAATGGTATTTTTGGTGTGAGGGCTTCCACAGGTCTTGGTGCTTTTAATACAAAATTGTGACTTTTGTGCAATATGTTTTGGAAACCTTTCAAGTCGGAGAGTTGATGTCCATCCGCTCTACATGTTTCAGTTTTCACAGTCTCGCTATGCGTACTCTTCAAGCTATGCCGATGTCGCGGTACAGCTCCTTCAGCTCACACAGCTCGTTTTTGTTTTTCTTCTCCACACATTGTTTTCGTATGCAGGAAAAAAGATCACTCGGAGTATTTTTCTTTCGAAACGATCAGAGTTTCTCCGTCCGCTTTAGATAAGGTTCATGCTTCCGCGTCGTATAATGAAGGACTGGAGTAGTCAATGTCTTTAAAAGTGTTACCTTGATTTTTCTAGAGTGGGTTTTGTTTCTCAATTGCCTTCTAAACCCAAAGAAGCAACGGTTGGCAAGAGTTATTCTCCGTTTGATCTCCGCACTGATGTTGTTTTTCGTTCCTGCGGATCCTAGGTAGAAGAAGTCCTGTACTACATGTCTATTGTGACGTTTTGTCCGATTCGTCGATGTTTGGTGTCCTTGTTTGATGACAGCATATACTTCGTTTTACCTTCATTAACCATCAAATCCATTTTTGCCAAAGTTGGCCCCTCGGACAGTTCGGACATCTATCACACTGGAAGAGTGTCTTGCATCGATCGCAACATGGTCAATTTGGTTTCTAATATCTGTTACAGTCGCCATACAGTGGCAGTTTTTCATATTCTTTGTGCCTGGCCTATTCCGTCGCATTTATTGAATGGCGTTTATGCCATAGCGTATTATGCGTAGTGCTCCTTTTTTAACCTGATAGCTAGGATCATCACCGGTGAAATCGTTTTTGCTAACCGCAGCCGTTGGTTGTTGCGGAACCAGATACCTAGGGCTGTTTCTTTACTTTGTGCACAGGAATTCACAATCTGTCATATTTTAAGGATTAGAGGTTAAATTCTCTCTGAAGCTCTCTGAAGGAGCGTAACTGTCTGAAAAGTAAGTAAACGTCTTTAGCCAAGTTCACACTGTACAATTAGTTGGACAGACTTCGTTTGACAGATGTTGGATGGTCGGATGTAGTTGGCGTTCAGACTTATCAGACTTGTCGTCCAACTTTATGTCCTCCGCTCCATCCAACTTCAGAGTTTTCAAAAACATTTGAAAATCTTCCAACAAGTTGGTCAAGCGGTCGTCTGAGGGTTCACACTATCAAGCATTGGTCGTTCAAGCCAAAGTCTGTCCAAATAATTGTACAGTGTGAACGGCTTTTTTAACAAAATATTCACAGCAACACTTGAAAGAACACATCACTCGGATGTAGTCCAATTGTGAGGTCCAAAATTCGACCAGCATTTGGGGTCTTTGGCAAAAACTCTGTGACTTATCGATGTGTGCTTGCTACTAGCGAATTCACATACCTCATCGCATGATCTGGGAGGCCAAATGACAGTTCCAAATCAGGAAATTATGTGAAAATCGGGGTTGACAGCAATATATCATGTACTTCAAAACAGTGCTGCCAAACTTAAGTTATATGCCTCTAAAAAACAATCTTTATCTATTAACTGGTCCGGAATTTTGCATAAGACATTTTTTTATTTCATTGAAATAATTAAATACTCCGAATAAGGAATTGTCTTGGGCCAGTAATGTTATTAGAGAGTTTACGATGTGACCTTTCACAAGTTTCCGTTGCTAGCTTTACTTTTTGGACTTCCACTCAAAGTAAGCTAAAGTTATATCTTTAAGAAATACCCAACAAACATATTACGAAAATTAGGAACTAAGATTTGTCTTCTATCTATCGTTCTACAAAATTTGCTAAGTACCTAAAATGCAACAATTTATGACCAAATCTTTTGCGAGCACGTATTTTTCAAGGTTTTATTTAATAGAAAGTTTTCTTACTCTCATACTACTTTTGTTTTCGGTTGTCCACAATTTTGTATAGTGGAAGTGCTGAACGTAAGATGAAAGGAGGTCTTCCTTAAATTTCTCATACCTTTTTGTCACGCTAACGCCAAACTTTAAGACATCCCAATCCTCCTCAAAACTTACCACGACCTATGAAAACTTTTGCCGGCCCTCAACTTAATTAAATCTCACGGAATTTGAAAATTAAATTATAAAACATCAAACAAACGCAAACTGGGATATTACATAGAAAAATATTCATACCAGAATTCAAAGAAACTTTCCTTTTTAACTCAAATCCTAAACCTTATCTTTTCTTGAGACGTGCAGGCTTTTACAACGCACTTAAGAAATTAAAAAAAAAAACGCCTAAAATGTTGACCATCAAAACTTGAATCGTTTCTACTCACGTCAAGTTCTTGAAACTGTATCTAACAATAGCATTTTTAATCAAAATCCGAGTGAAACATGAAAGGAAAGAAAATCGATTTTACCTTGAAACTTCCTGAGCATAGCACAGCACAGAAACTATTTTTGTTAGAAACTTACAGTTTTGTGCTTGGACATCTATTTTTTTTTTTTTTTTTTTGATGACATGGATGAGGATGACAGCAAAGACATCAAATTCGCCAAAGGTGCATGCCAGCTGCCAACGAACATCATGTTCTATCTTATGCAAGAGTATGTATTTGAGTTTGTGTGACGCCAGCATGCACTTGCTTAGGACTACTCTACTGAACAACCACCTCTCTCTCTCGCTCTTCTGTCTTACGTCTCTTCTCAGCGTAGTCTATTCAGGTGGAAATGACAAGCTATAAGGAATGCAAATCAAGTGCTGTTCATCCCTCGGTTGTTGGGGTGTTGTTTTTTCTGTTTTGCTGATGGCACATGCCACCTGAGTGAGGTTTTTATTTTAAGATGTTTCAAGTTTAAAAAATAAAAACAACCACCCACATAGAAAAACAGAGTGTTACGGGGTACGTATGTCATGCATTTGGTTACATGATTTTTCAGGTAATTACGCCCGCCTTAACACGCAACGTAATACTTAACACCCCATTAAGTGACCTCTAACGCGGCTATGCTTTTGAGTTGTATAATTGTATTCCGTCATTCGATTGCGACGTTATTTTGTTGTTGCTGTCTCGAACTGCAACAATTCCGATTCAACTGAACTCTCACTCTTAATTGAATAATTTTCTCTATGAAATTGTGGTTTGTTAGTGGATGGGCAATAAACATCTCGCCATCTCGTCTGGGAGAGAGACACACTTTTTCAACCTAACCAAGAGGCCCTAAATGATAACATCTAAGTGACACCAAGAGAAAGAATAAGATTTTTCAGCTTGTGCATAATTAGGGGTAATTGGGGTGGCATCTAGGGCTCTGAGAGATGCTTTTTTAGATTGAGATACATTATTGTTGGCTGATTTAGTTGAAGGGCTCTTGTGGGTTAAGTGATGATGCTTGCCGAGAATGTAATCGACTCAAGCAGCTGGTTTTGTATTTGAGAAAAGTAGTCGCTCTTCGATAATTCAATTGAAACAAAAGAAAAATAAATTTGTATGTTGGTTGCGTCAGCCTCATAGTTGATTCTGAGTGTTACTTAAGGTTTAAATGTGGAAGAAATTTTGTTTGAGGCATGTGGATATCGAAGCTTTCAAACATATTTGCCTAGACATTAGCAGTGTAGTTTGAGTGTTGAGAATTAACGCAGAAATGTGCCTAAATTGTTTGCTTTGGCAGCAATATGCATTTATTATTTGAAAAATTTAAGAGTACTCAGAAAGTTGGCGCCAATTTTCGCTAAAGTGTAATCTCCTCATTAAATTAAAACAAATCACATTATAAAGGCTCCGCCATCTAACGTTTTTTTTTTTTTCAACTAGTGCTTATTTCGTTAATGGTAACACTTAGCTCATGTCTGATTTGACAGATAATTAGTTTTATCCTTCCGCTGAACGAATATGGTTGTGTATACGCTTGAACAATGCTGGGAAATATTGCGACATTACTTTGAAATTCCGATGCCGATTTTGCCAAAAAAATCATCTTTTCAGATTAAGCTCATTTTGATCTTGGCGGTATGTAAACAAGCAAAATTGTCGCATTTGGGGCACAGGAAACCCGCACGCCTACATTGAAAAGCCGATACACCCAAATCGAGTCACTGTTTGGTGCGGATTTTGGTCCAGAGGCATTGTTCGGAAATGTCGAGCCGCTACAGTCAATGGCGATCGTTATCGGGCCATGTTGACCGAATATTTGTTCACAAAAATTGAAGAGGAGGATATTGGCAACATTTGGTTTCAACAGGACGGCCGCCCCTACGTGCCACACAGCCGAAGGAAGCTGCACTCAATGTTTTGCGACCTGTTTTTGAAAAAGAGAAATGTTATTTGGCGGACCCTTCGCCGGCGTACCCCACAGGCGGATCACTAGTGTGAAGCAGAAAAGTGGGAGAGTTGTGATCGCTTCAAGATCACTACTCGTAACGCCGGAAATGGAAAGAAGAAGAAGAAGATTTGGCGGACCCTTTATTAGAACGAGGAAGCTCAAAGTGATTAATTGGTTAGTGCTGACGAAAGAGTTATTTTCAAACAATATACATACCTACTCGTATACAGTGAAACAGCTCCTTTCAAGCACTTGCTCGTCGAAACAAAATTTCATGTTATTGCATTCTTATTAAAAATAAATTATTTTCGTGTGAACAGTGTGAATTCAGCTTTAAACAATACTTACTTTTGCTCGACAGAAAAAATTTAAAAACCCTTAAGAGCAATATTTTGGTGAATTCTGAATAACGAACCTGGAATTTCACTCTTGGAGATCTCATTGATTACGGAGCTTGAACAAAAAATACGATTCGGTAACTTAGTACAGTCTCTTAGTACAGTGTTCCAGAGCACAGGCTGCGCTTTATATGATTAACACCTGGTGTGTTAGAAACGGTCTCTCCGTCAATCCTCTTAGAACTGAAGTTGTCCTCTTCACGGGAAATAGAAAATTTACTAGTCTGGCCCAACTTACACTTAAAGGCTTCTACATCCCCTTTTCAAACGAAGTCAAACATCTCGGAGTAATCCTAGACAACAAGCTTCTTTGGTCTAAACTGTCGAGTCTAAAACTACTAAAGCACTCTCAGTCTTCTGGCAGTGTAAAGGAGCCTTTGGCAAGACATGGGGTCTTTCACCGAAAAGGGTTCTTTGGATTTATACTGCTATAATAAGACCAATCATCTCCTATGGGTCAGTTGTTTGGTGGAAAGCTCTTTCGTAAATACGTTGTTCCCTCGTTTGCCAAACTTCTAAGAATAATTGGGGGTTTTCCCAGCACACCTGGAGCTGCTCTCGACGCACTGCTGAATCTTCCTCCCCTTGATACCTACATCATGGGGTGTACTCTCAAAACCATTTCTCGTTTAAAGAGATATGGTCTCTGGCACGGTTCGCACTGGAGCTTTGAGGAACTCGCACGCAGCATATCTTTTGACTCACGTCTAATGGATATGCCGTCTGACACGATGATCCCAAAAGGCTCAAACTGCGTCTAAAATACTCAGTCACCTTTTCTCCGGTTCGGCACTGGTCCACTCCAAAATCTGAGCCTGGAAAGAACTGTTACCGAATCTTCACAGATGGTTCCAAAACCGACGAGATATCTGGTGCTGATGATTTTGTGGAGAACAACGACATACGACTGCACAGTGCACACCTCTTTGGGATCGTACGCATCCTTTTTCCAAGCGGAGGCATATCATGTTCAAAAGGCTTTAAGCCACGTTTCGAACAATGGCTGGATGGGGAGAAGTATCTGTGTTTGCAGCGACAGCCAAGCTGTGCTTAAAGCCCTTCTCATCCCTTTAACTACTTCGAAAATGAATGCAAGAGCTCTCTGAATGCTGTCGGAAGACTAAATTCTCTGAGTTTCGTTCGGTTTCCAGGCCATCACGGCTTAACTGGAAATGAAACCGCCGATGACCTTGCGGGGCAAGGATCTTAGACAGCTTTTTCAGGACCTGAACCGTGGCTAGGTCTACCACTGTCCTCAGTGAAGGCTTCAATCAACGATTGGATCTGTGAAGAGCACAACCGTAGATGGCAAGCCTCCATTTGAAGCTGACAGACCAAACGTATGCTCCCCAACGCAAATAAGAAGACTGCAACATTTTTGCTGTCCCGTAGCAAAAAAGACTGTAGAAAGCTCATTGGTGTTGCCAGCGGCCACTTCTCTTTTGCAAGGCATTTAACCATGCTAGGCTTAAGTGACACCACGCTCTGTTAATTTTGTGGAGAAGGTGAGGACACCGCAGAGCACTTCCTCTGTGAATGTCCTGCTTTTTCTCGCATGAGGTTACAGATACTCGGCGCAGACATGGTGAGAGCTGGTAAGTTAGGCTCTTTATCTCATGGCAGCGCCTTTTGACTTTCCTCCGAACATCTGGAAAGCTATAAGAAAAAGAAGGTTGCTATCTGGTAGTACGATGGACAGGTATTTAGGTCTGAGTGCTGTAGCTGGTATTTAAAAAAACTCCAACAGAAAAAAACTTACGAATTGAGTAAACACAATGGAGCTGAAGCTGCAGTACGCTGCAGCCTGCAGGTGTGAAGAGAACTGCTATAGCTTGCCGCTATTCGAAAACTGAATACAATGGGCCTGATCAGCCGCAATTCTGGACGATCAGTCGCATTTCCGTCGCTAGTGGAGATGCATCCACAATACGCAGCCGGTGTTGAAAAGAAACGGCGCATTCATTCATTGAGGATGAAATAGTCTTGAGTGAACATAACTAAGCCTTAACAAAAATACCTCGTATCAGAGTCTGACTCCTGTGCCCCTGTTCTGTAACTATCGCCTCGATAAAAGCAGGCGATAAACGGTGGGAACGAAATCCTACTAAATTCATAGAACTTTGTTTCATTTTCCACCGTTTATCGCCAAGGCGATAGTTACAGAACAGGGGCACTGGAGAGCTGGGGTCCAGTTTTGCACTTCATGAAGTTACTTTTCAATTGATCGTATACGTAGTGTCACTTGATTGTTTTCGAATGAGATTATTTGGTATCAGTCGTTGTTATGTCTTAAGAACTTATGATGATAGAGTGATCAGTTTGAAATCTTTTTGGTAATGCTGATGATAGGAAGCGCATGGCAACCAACCGACTGTTACCAGTGTTTTGATTGCTTGATACCAGTTGAGAGTTATGTCCGTAAGATTTTGTACTCAACATAATGAGGAGTATAAATGCTTCAAATACTTCGTCTTTTTTTAACTTTGGTTAAGAACCGAACAATTTTTGATTTCTTCCGTTCAAAACACTAATTGTTAATGCAATGAGGTTTTTTTTTTGTAAAAAATCGTCATTGCTTGTTGTTGTTTTCTCAAGCAGCTGATAGCTGAATCCTTGTGATGACCACTAAAATTAATGTGAATATTTTACTGTCAATTTCTTCAGGGTTATGGTGAAATGCTCTTATTCGCTATTCCTTATTTTCTTACAGATATCGAGGTGACTTCTTTTAAAGCAAAAAGGTTAGGATCGCGAGTTCTTCGGAGAACAATATAGAGTCCCAGACTTTGAAACCTCTCCCTTATTAGCGAGAGACCTTGGAAAAAAGTTCGACTTGTTGTCAATTTAAGTAAATGTTGCCACTGTAAACCGTCAAGCGTTGTTTTGATCCTATCATCGCCCAAAACCATCTTTCCCATTAGTATACCTCTGATTTATGAGTGATTATTTGAAAAACTCGAAAATTGTCAAATAACGAAAAAGCAAGTTGTTCGAAACACAAAATAAATCTTATCATTACAAACGAAATTGGTCAGTTTCACGGTCGGTTTCCTTGGTAAACATCCGCTTGTTCAAGTGCTTCAAAATAACAGCCAATAAACAACCTTTTTCACGTTTTTTTTTCTTACTATCTACCCCAACAAAAACAACGACCATTTTTTTTTTTTCATAAAAAATACTTCACCTCAACTCTTTATCTCGTATCGTTGTATCAAACAGAATAACGACGACGGCAAAGGCATGACCTTGTATTTGACTGCCGCACTAACGACAAATTGCATTTGGAAATTATGTCATTCGAAGCAAGCAGAGAAGCATACAGCACACACAACACACTAGCTCCTGCAACAACAATGCCAACGATATACTCAATTGATTAGAACAAATTATTCACAGACCACTACTTGCTTTTAAATGATATGGTCTCTTAATGAAAACGTCCATATTCCTCTACCAACTGCCACTTGTTCGTTTGGCTTCGTGAAGTGCTTTGGAATTGCGTCACATCTGTGCGATTCGATACGAATGGAATGGAGAATTCTTTTTATGTTTTGTTTTCTGCTTTTGTTCATAGCCAGAATAGAATGAAGTACTATGCTAGTGGCATTCGTTTGTATACTGATCTATGCTCTAAGCCTTTTTCAAGCGGTTTTAAATGGCCACTACTTGCGTTGGTATTTATTTTTTACGATCCTCTTTGTTGCGAATGCAAGAGATGTGCATCTACATCTACAAGTGGTACAGTGACTAGCACAAGTATCTTATAAGTTATGACGTATGAACGCCTGCCAATAAGATAAGGCTATCAATTTAATTTCTTTTCTTTTTTAAAGTGGTGAAATGTATTTAAAATCTTATCTGGCTTATATAACATGTGAGATATCAATTGAATTTTATTTTCGTATTCGATTCTTTGGAAATTTCAAATTTCGAAAAACAATCATGGAATAAAATTAGGAATGGGGTTTTTCGTTTTTATCTTTTTAAAGCTCAAAAGGGCAACTCCGTCAGTTTTCGCCTGTAGAAAGTTGTTTGTGGAGAATAGAGTGGATTCCGTGTTCTTAAATATTTAAAAGTTTAGAGGTGAGTGCAGATTACATATTTAATTTATTGGCGTACTCTTGGGTTTTGATTTTCTTTTGGTGGTATGGTAATTGATTGCCAAATCCAGCCTCCAGGCTAAGCGGGAGAATGGAGCCAAAAAACTGTTCCCTTTTTTTTATCGTTTGACAAAAATAATTTTCGTGTAGATAACATTCTTAAGACTAACCTTAAAATAGGTAAATGTATTTTTAAAATGGTGTATATGACATGTGACTTAGATGAATACAAAAGTTTTTATGAACGATTTAACAAAAAGTGGCTCTGTTGTCCCGCATTCCCTCCTATGTAGAATTAACTAGGAGCATGTATAAGACCAAAATAAGCAAAAAAATGTTTTTACTTGGTTCTTAAAACGTAGGAATTTGTTTAAAAACCTGTACGATATTGAAAGTAAAGTGTAACTCTCAATATCAGACGTGATTTACTGATGGACAACTTAGTCGTTCACTTCCGAACGTTCTGCATGCTGTTGCCAAAAATTTGAACCAACAGCACAAAATTCAAACTCTCTTGTTTTGCTATACAGTTTGAGTAATGTCAGTTTTAGCTGAATCTACTTTAGTCAAGCCAAGGGGAAAAACTTAATCTGGAAATGTGAAGTTTAAGCCTAGTTTTTAGAATTATCTAGAAAGCGATTTCTTTTTTATTGCATATTTTAAAAGTATCTTACCTTTAAACGATCAATTCTTGTATTCACAGGATCTCGGAAACGGCTCTAACGATTTCGATGAAATTTCGTTTCGGGGACTAGCTAAGTTTCATTTTCAGAAAATTTTGTTCAAAACTTTTTTTCATGCAATGAAAATATTGATACGACTCTTGCTGATATCTGGGGAGTAGTAATACTGGCCCCTATCACAAGGCCCGTCGTAGCGATTTCGGACTACGAATACCACCATAGAAGCATCATAGACGTCCTTGTAGTGAATGTTTTGCCACAAAATTTGTTACTCTTAATAAGGTTGTTAACAAGTTACAATTATCTGTTGCCAAGCGTTTATTACGAAGATGTTTTTAGTCATTTCTATTTGACATTCGTAGTCCGAAATTGATAGTCATAGGGGTGACTATTGACAATCGGGCCTGCAGGTTGAAAGCTTTACAGTAGATGGCGTTGTTAACACTAAGTCAACAAATGTTTAGTTTGATGAAGTTAGACCTAGAAAATGAAAAATATGTGTTTTTTTAACTCAGGTATTTCATTTAAAATTGCCTAAAAGATGTTTTAAAAAAACGCTAATAAATAATCTAACTCCACGAAGCCGCGACTCCTTTCAAGAAAATCCTTGAGGAAAATAGACATCAAACAGGTAAGGATTTTCAAACTTTGTACTGCCAAGACTAATTTAAAAAAATACCGAGCAAAGCCCGGTACCTACTACGTATTTAAAAAATTTATACTAAAATTTTATAATGAGCCGAGCAGTCTAACTGTACTTTTGGTTGACGTTTACGTAGAAACCTGACCACTCAAAAACCCCCTTTTTTGTCGGAATGACGTTTTTGGTTTGTTTATTGATATAATCTCTGAGAAACTACTCAACCGATCTTTACCAAAGTTTGACCACATGTTCGCTATAGCTATTGTCATAAAGAATATGTAATTTTTTAAACATGATTATCAAACCTACTCCGCACATAAATCTACGGAGTATGGGGTTGCACCCGGGCGACAAAGACCATTTGGCTGATACACTACAAGACTTACTACACAAATACTACGTACTACTACATTCCAAATATTTCAACAACAGCGCACATCCATCTTTTTTTGTACCAGTCAACCCCACCTTTTTTTGGTCAAAAACCCAGTAAAATAAATATAAAATCAAAAATTTTAATATTCATATTTACTAAAACAGCCATTTTTAAAGCACTGATCACACACGGCTGCTTGCCAGCGCCAGCGGCTGGCAGAAGCAGAAGCAGGCAGCGGCTGGCACTCCGGTCACACACAGCTGCTGAAAATCGTACAAAAATTTGTTTTTGAACATTATTTTTAATTTTTTAAACCTATTTATGATATTTGACACAAATTTCGAATGAACAATTACTAAATAGAATGTGTATCAGTATTTTTTTTTTATTTTGCCAGCCGCTGCCAGCAGCCAAAAGTTGAACATGTTCTACTTTGCCAGCCGCTGCTAATTACTCGCCAGCTGGCGAGTGTGGTGAATTTCGTGGTCACACAAAGCTGATCAGCGGCTAGCAGTAGCGGCTACTCAACTCACCGCTGGCAAACAGCCGTGTGTGACCCGTGCTTAAAGAGGACAGACTCCGCCAGCGTAAAATAGAACTGGTGATGCCCGCGACGTAATGGTTAGTATGTCTGCCTGTTGCGTAGGAGTTTCAAGGTTCGAATCCCAGAAACATCAAGGAAAAACAATTTTTTTCCACGGGTATCGCTTTGCGCAAGGAATTGGCAATTTCTCTGATGAGAATTTCATGCCATGAAAAACGCTTTCTCGATTAGCATTTCGGAATTGGCAAACCCCTTTCATTTTTATAAAACGAAGCTTAAGCTTGAACAATTGCTTAAGATACGACATACGAGTTATGACTAAACTAGCTTAGCTTCCTCACATAAATAGTGTTTTTTTTATTTATCCCATTGTGGAGCCCTGTTACTTTCTGTCTGTCAATAAAAGAACCTGTGTTATCCAAATAAGCTAAAGGACCAGAATCGCACCACATGTAGTTCAGACAATACCAGACAAGTGATCAATAAAAATGCTTTACAATTATTTGTAATCAAAGCTCATAGCGTTTCAAGAGTACACTGAACTGTTCCGTTCATTCTTCTGAGTTTTTTCAGTTCAAAGAAAAATTAACTATAAATTTTCATTGCAAACAATTTTATTATCAAACAACTTTTTTCGTATAGTATAATAAAAAAAATCAACGGCGGCGGCAGATCCTTTCGCAATCACTGCGAGACCTGTAGCGGCTTCCATTGCCCTCGCATCCACCTTATCATGTCAAGCCGATAGCATTTGAAATATCACAAATGGTTTGCGTTTAAAAAAAAAATTGTCTTATTGGAAAACCCGATATTTTCATCTGGCAAGAATATTGTTCCCTCGATCTCCCTTTGGAGTCGTTCAATATTCAATCGGTTGTTGTTGATGTATCCTTCTTCACTTATTGTTTAGTAATGGTTGGAATAGTATGGTCGGAAGAAAGCATGCCCGATGAATGGAACCTCAGCATTGTTTCCCCGGTCCTCCAGAAAGAAGACCCTCTGAACTGCGCCAACTACAGAGGTGTCAGTTTTCTTAACATTACGTACAAGAACCTCTCTGCCGTATTGTGTGAGCGTCTGAAGCCATTCGTCAACAACCTGATAGGTCCTTATTAGTGCGGCTTTAGACCAGGAAAGTCCACCATAGACCACATCTTCACACTACGGCAGATCTTGGAAAAAACCCAGGAGCTTCAAATCGATACTTACCACCTGTTTATCGACTTTAAGACCGCGTATGACGCATCTATAGAGAGGAGTTATACAGAGCCATGTCTAGTTTTGGCATGCCTACCAAACTTGTCCGATTGTGTAGGATGACGATGGAGAACGCACGCTGCTCCATCAGGGTCGGAAAAGATCTCATCGATACATTCGATGTCAAAAAAGGTTTTAGGCAAGGCGATGCACTGTCATGCGACTTCTTCAACATCGTTCTTGAAAGAATAGTGCAAAACTCCCACGTCAACATAAGAGGCACAATCTTCAAAGATCCGTCCAATTGCTCGAATTTGCCGACGATATTGACATAATTGGAAGAACGCAGCGTGATGTCAATGGCGCGTTTATGAGCATTGGGACGGAAGCGAAGAAGATGGGTTTAGTGGTCAATGAGGGCAAGACCAAGTATATGCTGTCATCAAGAAAGGACACCCAACACCGACGTCTTGGACAGAAGGTCACGATTGACAGCTATAACTTTGAGGTAGTTAAGGACTTTGCCTACCTAGGTGCCGCTATTAATTCAGACAACGACACCAGCCCTGAAATAAAACGAAGAATAACTCTTGCCAATCGCTGTTTCTTCGGACTAAGAAGGCAATTGAGTAGTAAAGGCCTCTCTCGAGCAACTAAAGTGTCCCTGTATTAAGACACTTATCATCCCGGTTCTTATATATGGCGCAGAGGCATGGACCTTGTCAAAGGTAGACGAGAACGCTTTAGGATGCTTCGAGAGAAAAATTCTTCGGGTGATTTTTGGTCCCGTCTGCATATAGATGGAGAGTGGAGAAGAAGATTAAACGACGAACTGTACGGGCTGTACAGCGACACTGACCTTGTCAAACGAGTCAAGTTCCAGCGGCTTCGATGGTTGGGTCATGTAGAGCGAATGGACAACAACGCTCCGGCCTGGAAAATCTTCGAATCCAATCCCGAGGGACGGCGCAGTAGTTGGAATAGATTTACGCAGTCTGATGATTATTTTGACCAGTTCGAATTCTCCGTCTCCCGATAAAGTTCCGCAAAAAACCTTTAAATCTTTAAAATTTTGTACTTTAAGAAATTTGGTATTATCAAGAAAAAATCTAGACAACATGAATGATAAAGAATAACGAAAAACCTACAATGTTTGTTGCAAACAGTTTTATTGAAACGTGAAAATGTATACAGATTTTTCGAAATATGGCAATCGATGATCATCAACGGCGGCAATTTCTTTCACAATCGCTTCGAAACCTGTAGCGGTTTCCATTGCCCTCGCATCCACCATAAGTGAATCTTACACATTCTCTAGTTTGAGGCCTATAGTACCAACGATCGACATTCCTGTTGCAAGGACCCCTTTCCGGTCTTGATCTACAATCTGTAAGAATTTGAATGGTATTAACACTTATAGGACTTTCCTTCCACTTTACTGTCAATACCTTGAGCAAGTGCAGCGACGATGAGTAGCAAAAAAGCAAAAATTACTTTGAGATCCATTTTGAGCTGAAGTTGTATTTGTTAACTGGTGAAGCAAGTACGATACTGATGTTGAGTTCTTGAATGAAAGGGCTTTTATACCAACCAACGCAACTGACATTGTTTTCATTTTGTAAAGAATTTTGAATGCTTTTTCAGGCACACGTTTTTCGGTAAACAAATAACTGTTTACATTTGGTATCATATAAATTTAAGATAAAAACAAATCGTATACTTAACATTTTAATGAAGTCAACAATCAACCTTCAACGCGTAAATTGTGACCTAAATACAAGAGAACTTTATTCTCTTTGGCTGGCTAAGGATTTCTTTTAGACACGTCAAGTGCTTAAGAGTGTTCTAAGAAATTTTATAAGTACGACGAATAAAGGTTGGGTGAGTTTCCGCACCAAAAAAAAATCATATTCAAGTATTCCAAATCATATTCTGTACACAAATTGTCCTTAAAATTGTTGCCTACACGTTGATTTGCCAATGCCCCCTGAGGCCTGAGCATACTTCGCAATAAAATATAAATAATATATAAATAATATAAATATAAATAAATATCTCTCTCTCTTTGAAAAAATAAAATAAAAAATTAACAGAACAAATCTGTAATGCTGAAGACATTCGAAAATCAACCGCATGGGCCTGCACGTAGCCAGTTGTTTAGAACTAAACTTTACTTATTAAAACTCATCCACAGCGCCACGTGAGACGTGACTCATAGAAGAACATCACAGAGGTTCTATATCCTTCACTATTCGTTTCACTCGTCGTTAGTTTACATTTTTTAGAAGAAAATTGAAACAAAACACCAACGATAAAGCACCGATATTAATTTTTTTTAAATCTAAAACATTTTTTAATGCTATCGCGTGCATTGCTTTTTAACATTTGATAAGTTATTTATTTTCTAGGAAACAGGGATTCATGAATCTCTATTACAAATTATATGGGCTGTCAAAACAGCCATTTCTCTTGTGTTCCTTGTAAGTAGCTTAATAGCATCGTAAGATGGGGCAGATCTCAATTTGATGAGTCCCAATTGACTCGACTTTGAGAAGCGTTTGATGACAGATTGTCAAAAATTAAACAAAAGTCAAAATTGGAACATTCGTTCATTCGTTGTACTGAATTTGAATCGAGTTTCCTTGCAATTGGATCACAATATACATACTCGTTTATGCACGTTAAAAGTTCATTATTGACTTTATAAATACTTAACGAAATCAGTTATTTATTTAAAGAAAAACGTGTACATAAAAAACATTCAATGAAAACAATGCCAGTTGAGTTTGTATAAAAGCATCTTCATTCAAGAACTCAACATCAGTATCGTACTTGCTTCACCAGTTTACAAATACAACTTCTTCTCAAAATGGATCTCAAAGTAATTTTTGCTTTTTTGCTTCTCATCGTCGCAGCACTTGCCCAAGGTATTCACAGTGAATTGAAGGAAGAGTCCTTTAAGTGTTAATTCCATTCATATTCTTACAGATTGTAGATCAAGGCCGGAAAGGGGTCCTTGCAACAGGAATGTCGACCGTTGGTATTATAGGCCACAAACCAGAGAATGTATAAGATTCACTTATGGTGGATGCGAAGGCAATGGAAACCGCTACAGGTCTCGCAGTGATTGTGAAAGAATTTGCCGTCGTTGATGTTCAATTTTAATACTTCGAAAAAATTTGTCTTTTTAAGATTTAATATAACTTGTTGCATTTAAAGTTGTATTTTATTTTGTTGCTCTTTAATATTCATTGTAGAGTCTATTTTTTACATCTAATATTTTTCAGTGTGGACAGAACAGCTTAAAGCATCGAATGGCTACACCAGCTATCGAACAATACGCGTTCATACTCCTTTGCTTTAACAATCACTGAAACTAATGAATAATGATTTTACGGGCTTGGGAAAGTTTCATTTTTCGACATCATCAACATATTTCAAAATGCATAAGGCACAGCACAAAATATATGGGTTCGCCTATAACAAACTTGCTTAAACATAGTCGAATGATCGCTTAGGTTTTCAAAGGGACTCTGCCAACAAGCCAGAGAAACATAGTGTTGGAATGTTGAAGATAAAGCAGTGATAGCTAGAAGATAATGGGTTTCAAAGCATGGTGAAAGCGCTTCTCAAATAATGGAGATGAAAAGACTCACCTTGGAATACAGAAGCTCCAAGAAGAAAGATAAGGAGAAGTTCTCCCAACTACAGGCAAACAGCTCGAAGGACATGTTCGTTCTCATAGGTATCCCGGGGTCTAGCGCATTTCTCTCAACAGTACCTTGTGAGGAAAGAAGCAAAAGTACCAATTTTTTTTGCATATTTCAAACGACTAATTGAGAAACTGTTTAATGATTCTCGGAGGAACTACCAATTCCGCGCGATATAAGATACCCGTGAAATTACAATTTCGTATTCCTGGCACTCGAGCCAAGAAACTCCTACATATATTTCAGTCATGCTAACCAGTACGCCACAGGTACCTGTGTAGGGATTTAGTAAAATGTCTGCCCCGGCAGCTAATGCAAACTAAACTGTTCAAAGATGGCTTCTGACGATAGATTCACCATAAGCGAGAATCCTGCATCCCTTCCAGAAGCTCTTGACTTGTGGGTAAAAGTTTAAGAACGAACTGGATAATGTTTTATTAAAAAAACTCAGATCTTATGTTTTCTGATCCAGAGTTGACTATTCCAAACAGTCATTTGAATAAATATCTGGGATCTATGATCGATAACGACAACAATCTTCGAGTAAACGGAGGAATGGATGAAGTGGTTTTAATATTCTGTGTTTTTCTGTGCGATAGAAACATACATTGTTAAGCTAAAGAAACCTGCTCGTATACGATATTCGACTGTAACACGATCTGCATTCATTCCAGCCACATGTGTTTGCCGTTTTTCTAAATATTGGTGTTTCTTTAAATGGCTTTGTTAGGTCGAAAAAGCATTTTCTAAAAAGTTAGGGACTTTATTCTGCCAATCATTCTGTGCAGTGTGGTCCTGGTTAGACGCAAGGAAAAAGTAAACACTTTCGTGGATACACCAAACAGAAATTATTTGCGTTAGATTCAACCAAATCACTTATCTAAAATTACGACGAAGACGAAACATGGCATCATTTTCCATCCATTTCCTTTTTTGTGAAAAATCATCCGTCCTCTTACGTCGTCAATTGCCTTTAGCCCTTTGCTGTACCATGTAAACAGCGTCCATTACAATTTCGACAGCATCAAAAGATCCACAAAATTTAAATTTTCTTCATTTAGTTGAAATACTTTTATTGGTCACTGTATACAACGTACACGTACCTCTGTATGGAGCCTATTCAATAGTTTTACAGCAACACCAGCAATAGCTATACCAAAAGCACACAGCATGAAGTGAATTTCACGAATTGCGAATCGCACAAATATTTGCTCATTTCGCTCCAACTCTGGCAGAGGGGGTGGCGCGCAGAGATTAAAAAATTGCATATCAATGAGGTTAAACAAAGTTAGACCGGTGAGCACCGCCTCTCGTTTCTCGGTTCTCGAAATGAATCAGAGTTAGGTTATTTTATTATTATCATTGTTGTTGTTGTTGGGACTTGGGTTGTGCTGCTACTGCTGCTGCCTTTCTTTGTGTTATCAACACCAAATTGTTGGTAAAAATGAAATAAAGGTTCTTACACTCTCTTCTATACTTGGCGGTCATTGTGTGCTGTTTGATGTGTGGAATTACAAGTTTTGAGGGCATTATTTGTGCTTGCCTTGCCTGGCTTGATCTTGCGCTTGGCCCGATGTCTTGACAGTCGTTGAACTGCATTTTCTTTGTTTGTAATTGGTTGAGAGATATCAGTTTGCAACAACAAACAAGACTGCGCACAACCAGATAGTTAGAATGTCATGTAGTGCAGTCAATGAAGCATTTTAGGTCCGAATTTTTTTACTGTGAACCGATTTGCATGAAATTTTGGAATTAGGCTCATCTTACCCTTAAATTCAAAAGTGATAATGATTTGCACACCGCCACCACCCTGGGGGTGGTTGCCACCCCTTCTAGGGGTTGAATTTTTTTTTTTTAAATAACCTCGGATATCGATAAAAGACCTAATTTTAAGCAAAAAAACAAATATAAAGTTTTTTGTTAAGTCCAATACTTTTCGAGTTATTGGCAATTGAAAATTCGCATTTTGTTAACGTTTTTTATCTATTTATTGCAAATATCTCCAAAACTATACGTTTTATCGAAAATTTTATTAAAAACAAAATTGTAGCAGATAAAACAATGAACAATTTGGTTTTTTATAAAGCATTCTAAGTACAATATTAAGCTAGATATAAAAGATAAAAGTCATTTTTTATTTTGTCTGAAATTTAATCGATGTGTTCAATGCCATCTAGCGGCGAGCAGATGCATTTTATGCATTCTAATACAAGAGGATGTTTTGTAGTGCTTGAAAAAAGCTTTAAAATGAGCTTTATTAAAAGTCTTTTGCACGTAAAATAAGTGAGCTGTAGTGCAAATAAGGAGGGCATCTAATGTTTTTTTCTTTTAAATCAATGGCTTTCATAAGTGCCATTTCCACCAAAATTAAATTTAATCGTATTCCGCCTAAAATTAAGTTTGTTATGAAGAGTTTGATAGATAATATCAGTTTGGCTGCTTTTGGACTCATATTTTTCAAAAAAGTCACGATTAAAAGAAAAAACAAATTTTAAATTTTTTAAAAAACCCACTTCTTTTTCATAATATCTCAAAAATGACGAAAGATACGTATAAAAGTGTTAGAATAAAAAATTTAAGTATTTTTCTGACAAACAATTTGGTTTTTTTGTTTTATCTGTCAAACAGAAATTGACGGAGATATGATCGTTTAAAGAGCGCGTGGCAGCGCAATCACAGCCTCTCTTAAGTCCTTTAACCCTTCACCGTTTTAGCAAAAAGTTGTTTACTATATACTGCAATCATGGATGTTTTAGCTCTCTTAATTACCTTTACAATGGTTTCTTACAAATTGTGATAGCATGAAAATTGAAGGAGTTATGGTCCAAAAACTCATTGATTTAAAAGAAAAAAACATTAGATGCTCCCCTTATTTGCACTACAGCTCACTTATTTTACGTGCAAAGGACTTTTAATAGTGCTCATTTAAAGCTTATTTCAAGCACTACAAAACATCTTCTTGTATTAGAATGCATAAAATGCATCTGCTCGCCGCTAAATGGCATTGACTACAACCATTAAATTTCAGACAAAATAAAAATTGGTTTTGATCTTTTATATCTAGCTTAATATTGTTCTTAGAATACTTTTTAAAAAACCAAATTGTTCATTGTTTTACCTGCTACAATTTTGTTCTTTATAAAATTTTCGATAAAACGTATAGTTTTGGAGATATTTGCAATAAATAGATGAAAAACGTGAACAAATTGCGAATTTTCAATTGCCAATAACTCGAAAAGTATTGGACTTAACAAAAAACTTTATATTTGTTTTTTTGCTTAAAATTAGGTCTTTTATCGATATCCGAGGTTATTTCAAAAAAAAAAAAGTTCACCCCCGAGAAGGGGTGGCAACCACCCCCAGGGTGGTGGCGGTGTGCAAATCATTTTCACTTTTGAATTTAAGGGTAAGATGAGCCTAATTCCAAAATTTCATGCAAATCGGTTCACAGTAAAAAAATTCGGAGGTTGGGCCCTATTTTTCGCTTCATTGACTGCACTAATGATTGAAGTCGCCTTCCTATCGTTGTCAGTGATGCTTAAACAGAGTCAACAAAAGCAATTTGATGTGTCATAGAGAATTATGTACACAAGGCGAGGGATATAAAGAGAGCAATTAATTTGAAATTATAGAAGCTATGCGTAGATAAGTAATTAGTTTGAACAATTTTACACGAATTTCCGTTTGGCAAAGGTACGTAGGTATACTTTTTTCGTTTAAAATATTTTAAGTTTAAAATCAAATTCAGCGAACTTAAAACTTTTTTTAAATTTTTTGTTCGAGATGTCCCAAATAGATCTTGAATCTAAATGGAACTCCGAAATGTTACATTGAAGTCAATAATGAAATAAAAGTTCAAGACTTGTCTTAAGCTCGAGAGTAAAGTTTAAACTGATTGAGGACAATCAATATTACCTATTGATTGATTGACTGTTCTAGCGCAAAAGAAATCGAAAAGTAAACTCTCCTAACCTCGAGACTTTTGAAGTCAATTAATCCTTTGAGTAGATTTTTTGGAATTTTTGCATAAAAGTTTGAAAAATTTTATCAAGAAACCACTAGGCTTAGTTAGGTTAAGTTTAAAATGGTTGTCAGGAAATTACCGAATCTTTCCATTGAACGATTGATAATTGAATCGTTCTCTAAATGAATGATTGACACAGCCTTAAGTTAAATTTTACGTTCCCGTAAGAATATGGGAATGAAATAAAGTCCATGCTACTCGGAAAAATAAAAGCACTAACGGTGAAATAATTTTTGAAATCGGTCCAGTTTTTTCTAAGTTCCCGGCTATCCCGTTGCCGTCCGTTCCCCATAGGAATCTCTGTTTCAAAAATCATTCAATTCGCATCAGTTGTTTTGGAGCCTATATAATACAAGTTCTAAGTTATCGTTTACGTTCCCGTTTACATTCCTGAAGGAGTATGGGGATGAAATATGGCATACCTTACTCCCTAGGCTAAACCATCTCTGTTCTGAATTTCATTCAAATCGGCCCAGTAGCGTTGGAGCCAATTCAATATCAACAAACAAATCTTTCCTCTTTATAAAAGTACCTATAAAAATATATCATTCAATTAAGCTAAGTTTTCTTGAAGTTTTAAACAGTCGGCAATACATTTTATTCTATTAGAAATTTTAGCATCGTCTGTAAACATTAAACATCTTGAAAAAGAAAAAGTTTAGGAGGCAAATCTTTGATTGAAACTAAAGTGGGCCCAAATGACTGCCCTGAGTCACACTTGATTGGTTGATGATTTTCTTATTTGCGTTTGTTATTCGAAGTACGAATTACATGACCTAAACCAGTGTCCTAGTGAAAGTGTCATTTGGCCTTGGGTCAGAACATTCGAGTTCAACTCTCAATCAGAAACCTTCGGAACGCCCAAGGTCAACAAGAACAGAAGAATGAATTAACGAAGTCCGTATTTCCTTAAAAACAAACGGGGACAATTTGTGGCACTAAGTGAGGACCGATACGCAGTCATTTTACGAGACTTTGAAAACTGCAAGAATTCGCAGAATATTACCGTGCGACATGGTTTCAAAAAGCCTTGAAGTTTCGAGGTAAACTCATCTTAATTTAATTGTTTAATACGAGTATATAAATTGGTATATTACTTTAAAAATTTCATCTAAGATTCGTTTCCGGTGCTAGCTTGATGTAATTGTAAATGGCTTCCCAGTCCATGGCTCCATTTAGAACTCCTATGATTTCCTCTTCATTAAGGTAGCTTACACCAAGTGTACACCTTCTTGTTTCCACTAAAACAGGACACTTTCCCAAGAAATGGAACACGTTTTCACGTTCATTTAAATTACAGAGTCCACATGTTTCTTCCAAATCATTCCTGTGAGGGATATAGTTTAGAGAAGTATCTCCCCTCGTGCTTTCAAAACCAATGACATGAGATCGGTAGGATACTCTAGTTGAGCCTTGCGTATATTCCCCTGTGAAATGAACTTCTGGCTTTTAGAATGTAGTCCTCTCTCTTTCTTTCATCGACTAACGTTGTTAGGCTATAGAGTTCGCTTTTCCATGTGTACATTCTGTCGTTTCGGAGTAGAAGTGTATGTCCACAGTACTCGGCTAGCTCCCTCCAAGATTCGAACCATGATATTTGTTTTTGAAATACAAGCATCGTGATTTTCTTCGGTAGTCTCCTATGGTAGTCTCCTAACTGTGTTATTGAGTTGAGATGATTAAAGCTGGAAGACCTGTCTCTAACATTAGTATGTGATTTGCGGTACTATTTGGTAGCTTTAAACTTCTTTTTAAGAAATAACGCCGAAGCTGCTCCACTTCATCGAACTCCTTATGGCCCCAAACTTGAGCTGCATAGCACATGATTGCCTTAGCTGTGGTTTCAAAAATACGATATTTGGATTCGTATTCAACGTCTTTACAATGAACCACAGTCCTCCATGTGGCGTTCAATGCGTATTTAGATTTTGACAACTTATCAAGCATATGTGGCTTCTCCAATTCAAATTCCTAGATATCCGCATACCAAGATAGTTGTGTTCATTTACAAATAATATATTTGTTGAGTTGCGACAAAAACGCTCTTGTTGAGGAGGAGGATTATTTTTTAGTCTCCGATGCACATTGATTTAAACCTTTGTAAATTGTGATGTTGGTAAAAACAGAGGGTAAAGCAATCTACGGCCATGTACGGGCTGAGAGGCTAAAATATGAATCTCTTACTTGACTGTTGGACGGAGGAGGTTCAACTGAAGATGAAATTGATGGGAATTGCAGTGACGAATTGCGGTTGAAATGTTGATTGGCTTATCATAAATGAATAAATATACAAGTAGTAGCTATACCTGTTTGTGAAAAAAATGTTTCGAGATAATGGGACAATAAACAAAGTCACCAAAAGAGTTAAAGTTTAGTTTTCTTAAAAAAAATAAGAATTAGGATTTTGTTTTTTAATATTATTATTATTCGTTATTAATTGTTAGTTTCATTTTCAAAATTTCTTACTAGGGAAGAGCTGTTGTATATTTATTTGTTAAGCTTCACTCACTTGTTGTATATCATGTAAATTTTACTGTACGAAATCAATCAAGTCAACATTATCATATTCATCAAAGTATTTGTAGTTTTCGAGTCTTAGAAACTTTTATTATAATATAACAACTTGATCAATAAAGATGAATTTGTTTTCTAAACTAAAATTATAAAAATTTATTATAGATACCTTATTAATTGAACTGATACCTAAATCAGTTTTAAAGCCCTGTTTCGAACCCTATCAAGAAAAGATACCATTCATTATTTATTTTTCTTTTTACTGAATTCAGGTAGTAATTTTTTCTCTTCTTTTTTCATTTCAGCGGCTTGAAATTGACAGAGAAGGTCTAACAAAACTCAAAAAGGCTGTGAAAGCCATTCACAACTCTGGCAATAGTAAGTTGATACACCGACAAAATCATTTAATTCTCAGATAAATTATGACCTGCAATTTTCATTCAAAGCTCATGTTGATAATGAAATGTTCCTGGTGCGTGCCCTCGAACGACTCGGTGGTAAAGTAATTGACCAAGAAGAGCCCGACATTGGAGCTGCATTCTTAAAGTTTTCAGTCGTTACGAAGGAGTTGAGTGCCCTCATGAAGACCTTGGTAAACAATACTATTCCTCTGTGTGCACACCAACGTACTCAATCAAAACATAAACACAAAATTTTCAATTTCAAATTTCAGATGCAAAACATAAACAACATTATCATGTTCCCAGTTGATTCAATGCTGAAGACCGAATTGCGCGGTGTGCGGGGCGAAATGAAACGTCCTTTTGACAAAGCTGCAAAAGACTACGAAGCGAAGTTCATAAAGATAGAAAAAGAAAAAAAGGCCCAAGCCAAAGAGGCTGGCATGCTGCGAACCGAAATCGATGCGGCTGCCGTTGCCGAAGAAATGGAGAAGGAACGACGAATATATCAGCTTCAGACGTGCGAGGTAAATGATACTACAACCGAGCTCTCCATTTGTTGACAAAACAAATAAGAAATAAAAATAAAAACAAATCTCTTCTTTCAGTATCTTCTTAAGTATAAGGAAATCAAAACAAAGACTGGCATCGAGTTACTGCAGCACTTCATTGAGTACTACCATGCGTTGAATAAGTAAGTATATGGCCACGACCGTAGGCCGTAGGGTATAATAGCAGGACTTACAAGTTTTTACCTGTTTTTTGATTTCCTTTGCAGCTACTTCAAGGACGGCTTGCAGACCATAGATCACTTTGGCACCTACATCGCTGATTTAAGTGCAAAGCTCCAAAGTATTAAACAAAAACAAGATGAGGATCGACGTAGCCTGTTGGATTTGCGAACATTGCTCCGTAGTACTCCTGACTTTGAGCGAGTGGAGAACGTTACGACAGACAAGGGAACTGGTTATTCTTTGCATCAATTGCAGGGTGATAAACATCATGGCATCACACGGTCTGGGCATTTGCTTAAGAAGAGCGAAGGAAAAGTGCGTCGGGTGTGGCAGAAGCGACGATGTCGAGTTACAGCCGATGGCTTTTTGGATATATGTCATGCGGACGAAACTAAAGCTCCCACTCGGGTAAACTTGTTGACATGCCAAATTAAACCGGTGCCGGATGATAAACGAGGTTTTGACCTAATAAGCTGTAAGTGGAGATTAATTGAGTCACAGTGTTACGGAGTATTTTAAATATTATAGTTCTTTTTTAGATAATCGTCCATATCATTTCCAAGCTGAAGATGAAGTCGATCAAAAGGCGTGGATGGCTGTGTTAGTAAATTGTAAGGAGAAGGCATTAACAAAAGCATTCCAGCATGCGAACCCACAAATGAGTCCTAGTTTAGTTGAACTACAAAAGACTGTTATAAGGTAAGTCTTTTTTAATATAGGTACTTTGGTTTTTGTTACTTTCAATTTTCAAGAAATAAGATCAGTGCAATAAACGTTGCGCTCTTTATTGAAACAAAGCTAGACACTTATATATGCGTCGCGTCGGTAGACCCTGTCAAAGTGAGTCGTATATGTTTCTAAAATAAAAAAAAGCAAATGTTAAACGTTACACTAAAACTACTTGTTAATGGTTGCTCTTAAAGTAATTTAGTAAAAATTATGTATAAGACCCTTGCATGGCGTTCAATATAAAACTCGTCATGTACAGTTTCGTTCAAGCGATCTGACAAAACGGCGGTCGTGTTGCAGTGATACGCCGGACGCGTTGGTTCGAATTCCGTTGTGAGCATCTACTTTTCTTTCAGCCTCCCAGTTTCATTTGGACGCCGCGGCAACCCTTGAGGCTATATGTAAAATTGCAATCACCTTATTTCCATCTTAAAAAAGGGAAGACTGCTACACTGGTAGTACATTGGACCGGCAATTAGGTTTGAGTGCTCCGGATTAGCATAAGGCTCTGACAATGGCTTTTACTGGTAGTATAATGTATGCACTGGTCATATGTTTCGAGTGGTTTTCCAAATTGTCTAGACCCGAGACTTATGTGAGTCCTTAAGTACGTACAGTCATAAAGATTTTAAGAGTAAGCATTTGTTGTGCCGGTGGTGGCGTAATGGTTAACACGTCTGGCTGTTACGTGGGAAACTATTGACTAGTCCTTCGAGAGTAATTACGTTCATTTGTCATGAAAGTCGTTTTCTCACTTAAACTTTCTGAATCGGCACAAAATTGTAAGTCCTGTAAATGCGTTAGGTCACGAAGCTTCACGAGTTTAGTTCTATTTAACCATGCTATCTAGCTCAGAAGGGTTTTCGCAAGCAACTTTCCGAGAAATGTTTATATCTTGCACACTCTCAAGCGAACACTCTCCAGCTTTGGATTTGGAGTCGGCTGAGCTCCTATTTCAGTTCAGCGCCCACTTAGACAAGGGCTTTATCTCCCGCGACTACCCAACAATGTGCTTTCGAAAATTCGCCTATGGGTTTGGAGTGGTACATCTGCTGTACATGTCAAGTTACCACCAGGTTTAAGTCATCCGATTCAAATAAGGCCAATGGTTCAGGGTCATATAAAAAAGTATAGGACTGGAATTATCTATGTTTTACGAAAGGTTGCTTGGGGCTCTCGTTTTTATAGCCAGAGTAGACGAAGTTCTGAACAACCTTAAAGTTATGAATGTCTGTTGTGACGTGTTGCGCGATTTGACAATGTTCTCTGTACTTGTTTGATGACAGTTAATATGGACTACCGTTTTCCCTCAAAGATTAATTAGAATTCTTTTCGTTTCCGTTTCAATTCTCGCAAACACATTCTTGACATCATTTCATCAAATATCGTCTACGTAAGCGAGTGTACAGGCTTTTGAAAGAATATACCTCTGATTATGAAGTTTTAGTTTTTTGCAGTTTTGCTGCTCGGCAGCAGTGAAGTCATCCTCCACCTTCCCTATTTCAATACTCTGTCTTAGTATTGAAAGACCCTGAAAGACATCAATACTAAATATCCACGGTTGATTCTGGAAGTCGAATTCATACGTTGTGATATTATTCCTAAGTTTTAATAAAAAGATTCGGACAATCATACATTACTTGCAGAACAATAATAGTGTTGGTCTTTGACCAACAGTTGCACTTCTTAGCTTAGTAAGTCATCTGCGGTTGGAGGACTATAGGACCTATCGGTAATGCTAAAATTACGAGTACTATTCAATGCAGCATTTGGGCGTTTAAACTTCACCTTTATTCGTACAAGTTTGGAGAAGTTTTTAAGTCATATTCATCTCCAAAGCTGGTAAGCCCTCGCACACTGAATCTAAGAATTTCACACCAATAAGCCTATCGTAATTTCTGCTCAAGATTCTAGAACTATACTAATAGAAACGCACATCCGAACTAAACTGAAGTGAATTCAATACAAAGGATGCACTTTGGCCGGTTTCCTTTACCCTTCTATGGTCTTTTAAGAAAGTTGAATACATTGCATAGCACCAGGCACAGAGCACCATCAATATCGAGCCAACACTGTCAAACTAGTTCGAACCCATGATCCAAACAAGAAAAGTATAAGCAGAAATGGGTGCGAGTCCCTTAAAAGTCAAAACTTGTAGAGGTACTTCGCATGGTGAAGTTTTGCCTCTGCTTCTCTGGCTCCTCGTCGTTAACCAGATTCCGAATAAACTAGACTTGTGGATGTGCGGGATCAAAGTCGTAGCCTATCTCATATATAGTTGTCATGGGTTCAGAGAAACTTACAATAAACAACATCGCAACATCCCAGATTCACTTTCACCCACCAATTCGGGTTGGGTTCAAAATTCTGCCGGGGTCAAAATTCTTTTTTCAAAATTCTGCTTTCACAATTCTGCTTTTCAAAATTCTGCTTTTCAAAATTCTGCTTTCCAGAATTCTGCTTTTCAAAATTCTGTTTTTCAAAATTCTGGTTATCGAAATTCTGCCAATTATAAAGAAAAAGAAGGTTGAAGGATGAAGGGACTGCTGAAAAAACCTTCTTTTTCTTTATAATTGGCAGAATACTGATAATAATTGCAAACTCTTGCTTTCTAAAGAATTTCAAAGTAGGGAAGTAGTTTTTTGATTTCCTCATTGTCGCTCTCCTACTCAAAAGAATTACATAATTCAGTTAATTTATGATAAAACTGTGATAAGACTAGAGATGCAATCCCAAGAACGAAAAACAATGCAGAGGCTTGGAATCGTCAGCTTAAGTAATAGTTGCCCTTGCCCGTAGCCACGCAGGTGTCTATAAACTTATTAGAGACCTACGAAAGGAGCTTATCAGTGCCAAAACAGAAATTTAGCCCACGAAGCATGGGAAGAGGATAAAGGAAAAAAGAAAGACTATAAAGCGCGCGCTTAACATTTTCTACACCGTCTTTTTCTTTATAATTGGCAGAATATTGATAATAATTGCAAACTCTTACTTTCTCGTGGCTCTCCTACTTGGTTTTTGTTCTTCTGCAAATAAAAAAGAATATGAAAAAAGCAGAATTTTTCTTTTAAGAAAGGCAGAATTTTGAAAAGCAGAATTTTGTCAGCCAGAATGAAAAAAATTCAGAATTTTGAAAAGCAGAATTGTCGTTTTAAAAGCAGAATTTTGAAAAGCAGAATTTTGAAGCCAGAATTTGGACCCGCTCCCACCAATTCTCTTATTTGGTACATAATTGTTGTCGATCGTGAACTAAACAAGAAAGAGAATGGTTCTAAAACCATTCCCTGGATATACTCTTACACACCCATAGTAAGACCAATCCTCACAAACACTTATTTCATTAGAGAAGGCGTCAAACCTTAATAACATAACCAAAATCCAAAGATTTGCATGCTTTCGTTTAACTAGTGCCATGAGAACGACATTATCTCAGCTCTCTAAGCCTTCCTGCCTCTAGCTCCCCTAGGCCTTTACACTAAAGAGATGGCGCCCAAAGGGGTACTGCGGCTCAAATAATCAAAATATGAATCAAATAATGGAAAACAGGCCTATGAGGCCACATAACGTTTATGAATCATACTGATATTGACATTCAAACAGACTGCAACCCACCGCATACTGATTTTCACCCAGTGTCTCTAACGTACATCCCAACAAGGGACTGCTGAAAAAAAAAACTTATATATAATGGCTATAATGGCGAAACATGTCTCAGTCTTCACAGACTGTTCCAAAACGGACAATGGGCATCAATAAAGCTCTCAGATTTTTGCAGCGTTTTCCCACCTGAAGTACTTGCAAACTGTGAAACCGCAAAAAATGATCAGCAAAAACATCGACATGTTCATAGACAGCCTAGTGGCCATAAAAGATTAAATTATAATTAGTATAGAGCTGACGCAGTAGTTTAAGAATTGAATTGAATAGGTTTTGATCATTCAACTTCCCCTGTGAGTTTCCAAGCTTGGTTCACACTAAGAAAAAATAAAACCCTCAGGGAATACTTCTTCGACGAACTGGGCGACATCCAACCCTCCACTGAACAGCATTCTAAAGTTCGTTCAGGGCTCCAACATTTTCAGTGGTTTCCCCAGCATCAACAACCTACATAATCACCCGTCCTTTCCTCCTCTTCCTACTCACTTCCTTCTCATCTCTTCACCTACTCCTTATCTTTTCCTCCTTCTTACCCCTCCTTCTCACCTCCACCATCGCACATCCTACTTCTCATTTACTAGTTCTCACCTCTTTATTACTTTCCTCTTCTTATTTTCTTCTTCTCACCTCCTCCTTCTCACCTACTCCTTCTCACCTACTCCTTCTCACCTGCTCCTTCTCACCTACTCCTTCTCACCTACGCCTTCTCACCTACTCCTTCTCACCTACTCCTTCTCACCTACTCCTTCTCACCTACTCCTTCTCACCTACTCCTTCTCACCTCCTCCTTACTTCCTCCTTACCTCCTCCTTCTCACCTGCTTCATCGCAAATCCTCCTTCTCACATCCTCCTTCTAACCTCTTCCTTCTCACCTCTTCCTTCTCACCTCTTCCTTCTCACCTCCGTCTTCTCACTTTCACCTTCTCACATCCTCCTTCTCATTTCCTAGTTTTAACCTCCTCCTTCTTACTTTATTCTTCTTAGTTTCTCCTTTTTACCTCCTCCATCTCACCTGCTCCTTTTAGATAGATAGATAGATAGTTTTATTATTCATTCATATACAAAAATTTTCAACTATAAATGCAATACATAATTTTTTGATATGAAATGAAATATGGACATTCGGTAACTATAAAAGTTAGTGTTGAATGACACGATTATCCTTGTCACCTCCTTCTTCCCACCTCTTCTTTCTCACCTTCTCCTCCTCTCCTACTACTTCGCATTGCCTTCTTCTCACCTCCTCCTTCCCATTTCTTCCTTTTAACCTCGTCCTTCTTGCCTTCTCCTTCTCATTTCCACCTTCTCCTCTTTTTCCATTATCTTTCTTTATCCCGCCTAAGTTATGGCAATGCATAAAAAAAAAAATCCGAGATACTGTTAAAGACTGATACTGTTGCCTTTTTATACAGCTCTAAGTTTTAGGGGCAAAGAAGTTTTACCATGCATTCATCACAAGCTGGTGCGTATTCCAACTAAGCAAGGTAGCTCAAGGGCTCAAATAAAGTATATGTCAAAAACTAACCGATAAGTTCGATTGAAATATTGTAAAGTGCCGCAATTTTAGGTACGTTCGTTGAAGCCCTAGAGTCGCTCTGTGGTCGTCACAAAGCGTTTTTTTAAAAACCTAAATGACATGTTTTTGTTTAAATGACAGGGATCCTTGATGATTTTAGATTTTGCGTTTTTTTGAGGACTGGAAAAACCCGGTTTTTTTTTTTGACAACACATAGAGTTGTCAAGGAAACCTGGGTCAACCCTGGGTAAAGTTCAACGAACAAACCTATTTATTCCCATTCTAACTGAAAGCTTTACTTTACTGAGTAGTGGACAGAGGACAGTTATGGACATAAGAGTTAACTGCTGATAGTATTTACATTACCTTAGAAATACACACCAATACCAAAATGTTGTTTTACTTTAGATACCTACGATAACAATATTAATACGCAGCTAAGTGTAAATCGGTTTCAGCCCCTGAAAAGTATTTACTTCTGAAGAAGAAAACATTGATAGGAAGCGAGAGAATTACATACATCGATTCCTTCCACTACCGCAAAACTAAGAATTCCAAATTAAAATGCGTACTCAGTTTTAGTTTTTCAACACATTGTTTTATTTATACTCCTTCCATTTAAAACATAAAAAAAATCACAGAATTTATAAATACTAAAACTACAAACTGCACAATAAAATCATTTATTTATTCACCACCATAACCACCATCTACGGTTAATAACTAAGAAGAACAGTAGCCCCAATTTTTGTAGAAACATTATACCAAAGTGAAATGGCGCGTGATATGGTCGTAGTTGTAGTCCATGTTTACAGTGTGATGAAGTTCCAGTACAGCATCGATGATTAAAACCACGATGAGCTATTCCGCAATGATGACTGCAACGGCAATTTAAGCCAAGAAACCAACTGTGATGAGAAAGTCCGTGGAACTGCTTCCAATGGCTGTTGTCTACTACACAACAACTTCTACTTCTACAATGCCAATGAGATGTTGGCCAAGCGCTGTGTGGCGAACAGAACATTTTGATTTTTGTTCTAATGAGTTTCTTTGTCGTTTGAGGTAAAACTTACTACTGAATGTGTATGAGACCATTTGCTGTGCTTTTATAAAAGAAAAATATTATCTCATTGGCAATTGAGTGGTTTTTTGTGTAGAACGAATTATCGAGTGAGATTTTTTAGTATATAGCTTTGAATTAGATTTTTTTCTTACTTTGATTCGGTTGGTTTTTTTACTTTGTTAGCTCAAATAAATCATAATAAAGATATCTTATTAGCTACCTAATAATGGAATTTTCAATACTTTGCCATTCAGCATGGACTATTCTTTTCGTTTGTGAATTGCATCATCTTCGTGAGCTTTTTCAATTTCACGAAAACGAAAATATTTGCGAATATGAATTTTGATGAGATAGAGATGTACCTAAACAGAAACCGGTGGAGGTAAATTTCAACATGCTCATATATCATATTTAGTATTAATAACAATGCCGGGTGTGTCTGTGAGTATAGGGGCACGACAGTTTGGGTGGGCAAATATTTTTTTCAGCAATGATGATTCTTACAACAAACAATCGTTTTTTAAGTGATTGCTTTTTAATGCCTCGAACTTAGGTTAAAAATGTTTGATTTTCGAAGTAGTGGATAGTTTTACATAAAAGTTGGTGAATGTTCGCAATAAAGGAAAGGACATTTAAGATACTATAGGATTTGAGATTAGAATAGAAATCAATTGTAATATACATATTATTATGAACAACCATTTTAATTTTTAGAAGACGGTCATGAAGCATTCTTTCCACATATTCGTGCATTGAATTTGGTTTGGTTGGATGGGAATCGAATCTCAACCTCAAAGTATCAAACGTGCTCCCCGGAATAAAAGAGCATTTGATATAAGGATCAATAGTGTTAGAAATTAGGGATCTCCATGTGCCATCTGGAGTTCTAAATAAATTTTAGAATGTCGTTCAGTAGGAGAAGTGAAATGTAGAACAATTCAATGGAAGTGGAATGACTCTTCCTTCTCGTCGGTCGTAGCATTCCCTACGTAAAGCTAGATGTTAGATGCCCAGTCTTATCATGGTGGTGCCTCATGAGCTATAATAGGTGAGGATCAACGAAGAAATACAAGGTCTGTTAAGCTGAAGTAACAGCTGTGTTTTCTTTTTGAAATGTCGCGTCCGGCCGTTTTAATAGAAACCATACAAGTTTCTTAAGATAACATTCTATAGTTACCTGTTTTAAGAAGGTTTGGTTTTTTTTATAATTGACGCGCTCATCAAGGGGTTGTGAATACCCTTATAATCGGCCCTAGCGAGGTATCCGTTCGGAGCGGAAAATTGTCCGCATCGTCGGACGAGATCGGAAAAACTATTGCAACAAGCTGTCAGAAATTTCACAAATAAAGCAATTGATTGCACTTCAACGCAGTTCGCCTTGTGTGTTGAAATAATATTGGAGAAAAATTCCAAAAAGCTGTTCGGAAGAATACTTCAAAGCAAAAACCTCCGAATCATACAAAATCGGAGAATTTTCCTCTCCGAACGGATACCTCGCTAGGGCAGAATGTTAAAGAACACAGTGGGAGCACTTCGGAAAATCGGGGAGATAGATTTAATATGAGACACCAATGCCCGTTGCTTTTGAACTGAATCGCAATGCATGACAAAAACCAGAGTCTGGTAGAGCATTCCATTGTACCCAAGCGGGTACAGACAAATAGGCATTTTCAAATAGCCGTTTATCCGAATAGATAAGAGTCACATTTTTTTTTTTCGTTTCGCCCACGCAATTTATGCTTTACAACTTTGCGTACACAAAGTGGCTGCAACGAAAAACGGTTGTTATTAGTTTACATTATTTTGCTTCGTCTTTGTCAGTTTTGCAAGTTTTCAGTAGGCTATTCATCATTTGTCATCGTCTAGTGAAAATCGCATTGCAATTGAAAGCATTATAAGTGAATTTGGAACGTTAACAGCCTGTTTTTTGATATTGAGAACAAGTTTTACGAAAAAAAAAAATACTTTTGATAGCCGGCCCTATCGTGGTAACCGTCGGAACGGAACTTTCTCCGCAACGCAACTTTTTTCTAAGATTCAATTTCGATTCGAAGTAGTTGTCGTCGTAAGAAATTTTTCACAAATGCGGCAATGCATTGCATTCCCAAAACTAAAATCTCCGCAACAAAAACTTATCGGAGAACGTCGGATCGTCCGATCGGAGAACTACCACGAAGCAAAATGTCTCCGATCTTAGAGAATTCCGCTCCGACGGTTACCACGATAGGGCCGAGCATTTGGTAAGCAACAAAAGTACTGTACGCACTTTTTATAGAGAAATGCTCAATTAGAGATATCATTTCAAGGCATCATACCATCATCTTTTTACGGCAGAAACTTTCAAAACTTAGGAGGCGCCTTCGACTTCGTTGAAAGGTCTTCAAGCCATAGTACTTTCGACATTGTGTAACACTTAGCACTTTGCGTAGAAAAGGAGTGCTTCAAACTGTTTCGTACAAAATGATCACATGCATTGTGCCATTGTACCCGTCTGGGTACAGACTTCAAAAAGCTTTTTAAAATATTTTCTTTCTAATTTTCTGTTGTTTTTAGGTACATTATGTGTTTTTCAATAAAATAAAATACATTAACCTAAATATTTTTGGTTTTGAAGACCTTCGGCTCTTAATGGGTTAATGATGATTTTCTGAACTTGAGTGTACGTCCGAAGTTGGGCTCAAGGATGGACGCTGTTTTATTCTTGTTCTAATAGCTTACGCACAGATGTATTGATCCCATTGGATTCGAGTAATGAGCCGATTTCGGTCAGCTTATCCGCCATTTAGTTCCCTTTGTCACGATGTCCTTGAATTGTGGTACCCGTAACGTAGTGGTTAGCTTATCTACCTTTTGCGCTGTAGATTCGTGGTTTGAATCCCAACAAAGAAATTGCAAGCCCTCCGATTGTATTCATTGCCATGAAAAGCGCTTTCTCAATTAGCTGTTCGGAATTAGTAGACAATTGTAGGTCCCCCCCATTTCCTACCAATCGCATGGTTGTGAGAAAAATGCGCTGGGCCCCGGAGCTCCTTGCCGGTATTTTATTTTGTCCTTGAATTCGTATCAGAGTGATGGTTTTCGGTAATCGACAGCCTAAAATAACTGCGAAAATATTCCAGCAATTTGGATTTTGTGACTATGAATAAGATAGCTTGTATGGCGGCTTCACTTTCTATCTCAATGTCAATACTTTTACTCACCAATTTACACGCTGCAAAAGGCTTTATTGAGTTGCTTTTAGGAAGGTAATCTAAAAAGATTCCTGTTTGTGAAGGAAGAGAGATTATATAGGATTTATAATACTATTCATCATTACCTTGACGGAGTGTCTGTTAGGGCCACTGGGTTGGAATCAATGTACGTGTATGTCAACTCGTTATTTGGTTATTGCATTGTTATTGCACTTTTAATTGCCATTTCTTTTGTGAATCAATCACCCGATTTTTGTCAGGCAACATATCTCCTCCAGTGTTCAAAACAAATGATATGATGAGGGCAGTAGAGTGACTAAATCTTAAATGGCCTTGAAAACATGAGTCAACATTTTGATATCTTTTCCGTAGTAAATTGCTATGCTGCTACCTACAGATAATGTAAGAAAACATAACTTCATTCTTCATATCTCCAACTGAAGGGACATAATGAAGGTATATGAAAGGACGTTGTAAGGTTTGAAAGTCAAAATATTTTGTTCAGCGAAGAAAACTTACGTCATCCTCGATCCATCTGTTAAAAAGTGTGAAGTTGAAATTTCTCAAAAAATTACATTGAAACAATTGTGTGATAGTCGAGATAAAGTTTGCGTGAAGTATCACAGAGATGTTGCTATGACCGCAGAATTATAGTTCTCAATATCCACATTTTTTTTAAATTTAACCACTGCTCGACGTCAAGGAGTTGGAGAGTTACCTATAGTTTTTCAGTGTTAAAGAAAGTGTCTATAAGCACCCCCGGTGTGGTTCGTGTTGAATTGTGTAACACGATCTCAATCGAGTTAACTGACCGTTGACATTCTAGCGTTGTACAGAGACACTAGGCTAAAACCAAAAAAGCTTTTCACTTTCACCAAGCGATAGCGATATCAGATGGATTAAAGTGATGCCAAGTATACTTTTGTGTTTTAATTTATACTTTTTTCGACTCCAAAGAAGTTACTAATATGTACCTTACCTACCTACAAAACTTTTTTCAGTATTTTAGTGAATTAATAGCCTAACACGACGTACATCGTGGTTCTGGTTGTATATTGACATTTCACACTTCCATTCTATATACCCTTTCAAGAGCCATCCACCAGAGTATGGTACCGTACAGGAGAATGTGTGGTCGGCCGGCGCTACGGTTGTAAATTCATAAAATTATTTTGGAAAGCTTTTTGTCACATACTAGGTTGGTTGTTTAAAAACTTTGTTACTGAAATTTAGGCATCAACCTTAATATGAACTTTAAAAACGTTCGGTTGACGCCTTGAACCAATCAGCTTTTGATATTTCTCGAAAGCAGTTTTAACGATCTATAAAAAAAAGTCTAAAATTTGGAACCTTTCCATTGTAATATTTTTCGTCTGGCTTTTTCATTGATGACTGAAGTTGTTAAGTTTTCTCAATCAACAAAATTAAATGTCTATTAAGTTCGCCTTAAACACTTTTATCATACCGAAATTACTCGTCAAATTTATGAGTCAATTTCAACGAGCAGCAACTTGCGCACGTATCAGCGCATTTAAACTTCGCAGCAAAATTAAAATAGATTGCAAAGTGCCTATAGCAGAACTGCCAGTCATTGTCACAATCGTCTTTTAATAAAGATAATTATCTACTGATATCACATCATTCGCATTTGATTTCTTATCAAAGCGCCACCACTGCTGATAATGTTATTCACTTCGTTTTACCCAAATATGCATGGTTTAGTTGTTTCCCATTTACTCTGCAATTAGCTAAAACGATCTTTTTTTTAACTAATGAATCACGTTTTACTCAATGTCTTATCAAAACCGAAAACTTTATTATGTTGAGTGGAATGATTCGACGTTTTATGGAAAATAAACAAATTTATTACAATCAATCAGTTTGGAATTAAACAGTGAATTGCAGAAAATTCAAGATCCAAACAACACCTACTGCGTTTTAATCGGTAGTGATCTGTTAGTCGCGACCCGCAATTGGATTTAAGGGGCTCGGCTAGTTTCTCGAGCTCAAATGGAGGTGATTTTCTGAAGGCGTGTAAAAAAAAACTATTGCTTCAAATGTTCTGTAATTTTAGGAGTTTATTATACTCGTACATATATTCATGTAAATTGTGAAATCCAAGAGATATATGGACCATTTCTTGAACTCCTTGAAATTAGAAGACGTCAATTTGCCGTTTTTTTTTTTTAATTTTTCTGGTACCTGTAACAAGAAAAAAAATGGCGTTAAAGTAGACCCTTTTTTCCATACAGCCAACTATAATCATAGTGAAAAATTGAAAATTGACCAAAGGCAGCAATTTTTAAAACAAGTCCAAATTTCGCTAAAAAAAATCGTCTTTCGATGGCTGCCAAAATTACAATTTTCTTCCGATCGTAAAAGTTGTAGATGGCTGTATGTAAAAACATATGGAGAGTATGCAGTTAAAATTTCAAGACGATTCGTTAATATTTGCGTGAGTTACAGCAGCGGCAAATTTGAATAATGCAGTTTTGAGAAAAACGTATTTAAAATTTTTCAGAGCAGTTTTCGATTCAACTAACAGGAAGGGAGTACAAAAGATCTAGATGTTCTTGAGCATTCAAAAATTTAAGCCGCAGACAATACAAGGAATTGTAGGACATTAAGGACGAGGCAGCTGTCGGGCGCCCCGCCGGGTTGGGATTGGTGGAGTTCGAGCGCCCGAGATGTTTCTCTTCTATACTCTGCCATTTCAAAAATATCCAAGATATCACTCCAATATTTAAGGACATCATTTTTGAGATGTTTATCTATCGAAAAATGAATAAAACGAAAAATCGAGACAGTGAGTCCCGGAGGTGAACACCAACGATTTCATCATAAATTTGGGTTCTTTGCTCATCATCATGGTCTTAATTCAGAAGGCAGTCATCATGGTCAAGATCATGGATGCCATGGCTCTCATTCGACAAAGGATGATCATCGAAAACCGCACCATCATCATTCATCACCTAAAAATGCAGTTCCACGGCGGTCCATCTCATCACTTCGGTCATCACCACCATTTCGGGCCTCACCACCAGTTTGATCCCAAACATCACTTTGGCCTTAAGCACCACTTTTTCATCACCCTTTCGGTCCACAACATCATCACCGTCATGCGCCTCCATGTCTTCAAGTCTCACGTAAGGTTGACAAAGATGGCAGATTCGGACCACCCAATTCAATGGATATGCACACCAACTTTTTACTGACAACTCTTTGATTAAGTTTTGAAATTTAGAATAAAAGAATAGACTCAAGGGATTTTTTTACAACTTTGTATTTTGAACATCGACTTCAGGTACGTGAAACATTCCGATCTTAAAGTATAATACACTTTGGAACAGTGAATTGTACCACAATAGCAAAACACTTTTTTCAATGATACCAAAAGTACTAAGCTTAGTACTGAGCCACACTTTTCACAATTTCTCAGTGATAGTTTCCAAATCAATGTTTCCATTTTCAGTGACAATTTCAATGAGTGAATTTCATTTATCTTTTCTTAGTTATCTAAGAGATTAACATATAAAGGGTGTTTTTTGGAGGTACACAAGTTCTAAATGAAATATAACATTGTATTGGTTTTAAATAAATGATATTCTTAATCCATTAAAATAAATAAATAAAACAAATAAATAGGGTGGCGCAACAGAGCGAGGAGACCCAGGGTTTAGCGCATTTCTCACAACCATGCCTTGTGAGGGAATGGAGGGGACCTACAATTTTATGACGGTTCGAACGGCTAATTGAGAAAGCGCTTTTCATGGCGATGAATTTACAAACGGAGGACTTGCCAATTCCTCGCAAATGGCGATACACGTGAAAAAACAAGTTTGTCTCTTTTGGAATTCGAACTCGAACCTCTGGGTTAACATGCAGATAATATGCTAACCATCGCGCCATGGGTACCACATTCTTAAGCCATTAGTACTTAAAAATGATTTCGTGCATATTAGCCCCACAGTTTGTTCGATTGAATCGTAATCGGGAAGTTCAAATTTTGATCACTTTAAAAAAGGTTTTTTTTAGACTTGTGGTTTTCAAGAAGATATAAAACGCATATCATTAAATGTTAGAGCCAAGAATTTAGCTTTATTACAAACTAGCTGGCCCGGCCGGCGGAGTAGCTCGGATCCTACGGTGATCGAATTGAGTAAATTGAGTAAAGTAGTTTCCAAGTTTCCATTCCAGTGTGAAAAGGGGGAAATAAACTATGTCACTAATTCAGGGACAATGAAGCACTCTAACGGTGAAAATATTTTTGGAATCAAATTAAAAATAGGGTTGCGCAACAGAGCTAGGAGCCCCTGGACCTAGCGCATTTGTGGGGGAATAGATTTTTGGAATCATTAAGGCATTCTCCAAGTTCCCGTTCCTGAAGAAATGTGGAAAGGAAATGTAGCCTTTGTCATTTTTCAGGTTCTATACAATTTTTGTTTCGAATTTTATTCAAATTGGCTCAGTAGTTTCACTCAGTAGTTTTTACTTTTTGCAGCATTTGAGACCGCATGTCAGTTATAACGCACTGAATAGTCTTTTTCAAGTCTGTTTAAGGGCTTATCTGGCTAAACGACTTCACATAACTCCACAAAAAATGCGTAAAGCCTCGAGGTTATAGCTTCGTTGTACCACCCTATTTATTTATTTTAAACCCGTGGGCCGTGGCGTAATGGTTAGCGTTGCTGCCTATTACAAAAATTACCATGAATGAAAAAAATGTTGTTTTTCCTCGGGTATAGCATGTCGCAAGAAATTGGAAATATTTGAGCATTTGAGAAGTATTTCTGTCCACAATTCCGGAGATGAGGAAAGAAATCCTCAATTGTCTGCTGTTTCCGAACGGAAAGGCCAGAAAGAGCAATTTACTAGCAGGATTACTTTTAGAAGAGAGAAGAGTTGTCATATCAATGAATAATTCTGATAGGCCACTGATTCAATATCTTTTACTGTTTTATTTACAATTTTGCATTCAGAAGATATCCAAATCAAAGGAACACTGATCTTGAGTCAGCAGGAAGCAATGCCTGAATGCTTTAACCTTCGGTTTCGCTTGACGTTTACAATAAATTCAATCATAGAAAATCAGTACATCCTGTCACAATGTCGCTTTGGATTCGATGTTACGTTGTTCGTGAAAAAGACGACAGTAGGAATAGGGTTACTTGGGCCTGGGAATTTTCTGAGCGAGCCAAAAGGGTGCCGTCGGTCTGATCAAAGGGAGGTAATAGCGTTTAGAGTCACGTAGGTTGAAGATCCTTACGATGGGATGAGAGTAAAGAAAAAATGAAAAGTAATGTTGTGTGTGTGCTAAGAATCAAGAATAGACACGATCTGTTGATAGATCTTAGAACGGGGGTGTGAAATTTTGGTAATTTGTTGATAGATATAGGAATAGGTAGGACTGAGATTGTGATATGAGATAAGAAAAAAGAGACAATAAAGGGGAAGATGGTTTCTATTGAGTATTTTTTATGGTTTTTTGTTTTAGATTTCGCTGGCGCTTGGAAGTGGTTGATTTTTTTTTATATGTTTGGAATTTGTGCGCCGGTAGGTGAGGGTAATAGGAATGTTTTTTGGTTTTGGCTGTACGCTAGAGAATTTGGTCACGTCTGATATTAGGTTGGGGGCATAAATTGTGTATGAGCAAGTCGTTTAACAGCTTAGCATGAAAGGTTGTTGTCATGTGGTTGTTTTACTCTATACCGTAGGGTAAGGATGTGAGATGTGACCCATGTTCGAATAGCGATCGCTTAGCGACAAAATCCATGATCAATGTTAAAATCGAGTATCTGTGTAGCACAGGAAGGTAAAATAAACCAATACTCATTGTGAGGAAAGATGATGAAAGCAAAATAGAGGCACGTTGACTTTGTTTTTTTTTGTTGTGAATATCGATGGATTGATATGACAGCTAGAATTTGAAACTTAGATATTTTATGTGCACAAAACGAAGTTAAACAAACGAATAGGTTTTTTTTTTTTGTATTAGATTTCACTGGCGGTTGGTGATGGTTGGATTTTTTTTCTTGCAATTTGGTCTCATTCGATATTTGTGTGTACATTTTACACATTAGCATGATTGGTCTTTGGTATGTTTTACTCTATGCCAAAGAGTAAGGATGGTTTTTTCTTGAAAGGAATTATTATAAGGTTGTCGGCGTTGAACAAAGGATAATAAAAGCGTCTTGAGGCACGTGGACAATTGGTAAAGAAAAAAATTGAAGCTGTGTGTGTATTTTGAACAATACATACGATCCGTTGATAGATCTTAGAACGAGGATGAGAGATTTTGGTAATTTGTTAATACTTGACGATAGAGAATTTTATCACGTTCGATATATGGTTGGGCATAGATTGTGTATGAGCAAGTCCTAATAAAGTAATACACATTGTAAGGAAAGATGATGATGAGATTATGAAAATGCTATGGTACATTGTTTTGTTTTTTTTTTTTTTTTTTTTGTAATTGATTGTGGAGAAGACGAAATAAAATAAATGAACTGGTTTCCTTTTGTATTATAGATTTCATTTACAATTGGTGGTGGTTAGTTTTTATGTAAAATAGAGAATTTGGCCTCGACCGATATTTGTTTTGTTTTGATACATATCTTGTACTCAATGAATTTCGTCACATCCGAAAATTGATTATGCATAGCTATACTGTAAAGTAAGGATGCGACCCATGTTTTGTTTTGAATTTTTAATTTTGCAGGCAAGATTTGAAGGTTTAGGATTGATTTGTCACATCCGGTATTGGTGGTTGTGGATGATTTTTATTAATTTTAAAACAATTTTTATACCAGGATCGGGAGTGTAAAATATACCAACAATGCAAAAATGCATTGTGAATATTGATAGAGGGTTGAGGTAGTTAGAACTTATAGATAAGCTATGGAATAATTTGTTTTCAATTCTTGAATGTGATGTTGTCTCTTTTTTCTTTTATAAATCAGTGGCACCAATAACCAATATATTGCATCCCCCTAGAGTTTCTACTATGTACCTATAAAAGCAAATGTTCTCTGAGTTTTCTGTTCAGATTATTTTTGAACAATCATACAAAAGAGCCAGCAACATGCAGAATATATTTAATATTTTTTCAATATACATGGAGGAGTTCTCTGCCGCGTGCTGGGAGTTGCAGGAAGCTTTGCGCTTTGAAATCCAGGACGGAAAACGGACTGGTACATTGGGGAGTGCGCAGACCATCGCGCATATTATTTTAGCTTTAAATATCCGAGCTATTGAGCTTGGATTCAAAGACGACATACCACAAATACCACAGGAGGCTCACATATTATCCCATTAAAAACTTTTTGAAATAAAAAACTTAACACAAATTTTCTTTAGCCTTTTTAATTATTCGGTTTCAGCTATTGTCATAACAGTAGTTTCTTTTTAGTATTCTACCATATTTTGTTGCCTCATTTCTCTTGACCAGGGTGATATTAGTGGCATGATCATTGCTTCTAATGACAAGTTTAATTCGTCAAGTACTCGAAAATGGTTATCCTGGACACGTCGTCGCTCTTCTTCGACAGCATCAGTATTAACTGAACCTATTAGATTGTGTGATAAGACTTTGCGAGTTTTTTGTTCATCGACTTCTTCGTAATGATTTTCAGTGGGGCCATATCTGGTGATGTATTCATTTCGATCTTCAGATGAATCAACTGCATAAAGTGTTTTCGAACGGAAGCTCTTTGCTGACCGAGGTGGAAAGGAATTCCTCGGTACACTCTTTGATGGACCAGGAACTGGCAGTATTGGCAAAAGCCTGTCCTTGTAGTAAGGAATGTTTGTACAGCATTTGACATCACCTACCTCGTAGTATGCATATGAGTAGGCATGATCGATGATCACTCGCAGAGGTTGTTGTTGTTGATGTTGTTGCTGCAGAGTTGGAATGGAATTCCTCCATACACTCTCTGATGAAGAAGGAGTTGGCAGTATTGGTAAAAGCCTGTCCTTGTTAGGAATGTTTGTATGAAATTTGACACCACCTGGCTCGTAATATGCATATGAGTAGACAAGATCAATGGTCGCTAGTTGAGGTTGTTGATGCTGTATTTGTGGTATGTCTTTCATTGGCTGATGAAGTGGAGTTAAAGAAGACGTCGATGGAGTCTGTGTCACGAGTATATTTGCATCCACATCACCAGCAGCAAAACAATAATCCAAAGGTTTGTTCAAAGGTTCAAAACAATCCATCCTCATAGCCGTCGCAAATGTTTTTTGTGATTATTTGACCTTCAACAAGGAAAGATGTTAGAATTGCCAGTTACCGTCGTTACCGGTTGAGGTAGTCAGAACTAATACATAAGCTATGAGATATTTGTTTTTAATTCATGAATGTCATTTTGTCTCTTTTTTTATACCAAGTACCAATAACCAATATATTGTTGCATCCCCCCAGAGTCTATACTATAAAAGCAAATGTTCTCTGAGTTTTCTATTCAGTTTTACTTTGCAAAATCATACGATCTTCCAAAAATTTACAAAAATGTCGTTCATTAACAAAATTAAAAAAACAGTAAAATCATCGTCGTCTGGGTTTGGTTCTAAGCCAATATTGAGCTTGTCGAAGCTCATCCATCGGGAAAAATATCCGATCCTAAAGGCGAAGAAGATTAACACAAAATACGGGGAGCAGATAATGTTGGAGTTGAAGAAGTATAAGGTAAAGAAAAAGTAAAGAATTAAATCATATGCCATTTTACAATTTTTTTTTTTAGGTATTCCTCCCCAAAAGATGCAATAGACAACTAGACGACAGCGACATAAACGATCTTGACCGCTGCTGCTTGGAGGTAGTGGGGTCTTATGGCGAGATGTCTGTGGAAGTCGACTTCCATTTAAAGGAGCAAGAGCAAGAGCCACAACAACAGCATCAGCATGACCAACAAGAACAGCAACAATATCAGCAACAGTCTCAGCAACACCAACAGCCTCAGCAACAACAGCAGCCGCAACAACAACAAACAATTGAAATTTTGGACCAAATCATCTTTAATCAAAAGCCGAAGCAAAAGAGGAAGCAGAAATTTCTTTCGATAAATAAAATAAACTGAAAAAATTAAAATCATTTTTTTATTTTGCTCTCATCCTGAATCGTGTGATTCGTGTGATATGTGATATTTTTCCATAAGCTGAAAATGTGTCTTGCAAAAAAAAGAAATTCTTTTTTCCATGAATTGTTTTAAGTTCTTTGGATCGTGACCCTCATTTAGTAAATTTCTAAAGCTACAACGAAAGGGGTCCCCGTTTTGTTTTAAATAGAAACTGTCTATGTAAACTTGGAAAATGTATGTATTACAGTGAGAAGATATCGATAATTCTCATTTTCAGATGCACAGATACCCATGTCAAATAATGACTAAGTTAATGGTCAAGAGAGAGTTGGACATTATTGTCTGCTATCTTGTCAATGTGTTACTAAGGTTCAAAATGGATTTGCTCGAAGATTTATATCGGATTCGTCTCTAGTAATAATGTCAGTTTTAGCTGTCAATGGCATTTACAAAAAAAAAAACAGTGTTTCTCTAATTTCTCGACTGCAAATTGAATACATTGTGTATGTAGTTCGTATGATTCGTCAAGACAATTCTTTATAGGAACGTCACTATTGCCTTTGGTTGCTTAAGGTTTTGAAGTCGTTGAAAATCTAAATTTTGAAGTGCTCTGATCTGCTCTGTTAACTGGGCTGATCTGCTTTTTGAACTGCTCTGATCTGCTTTTGAACTGCTCTGATCTGCTCTGTTAACTGATTTGATCTGCTTTTTGATCCTATTTCAAACAATCAAGGGTGTACTTATACTATTTGTTTGTGGGAGTTATATCTATCTATAGTTTCAGGAAGTAATCAAAACCTTTCCTGTAGCCACCACTGTTACAAGGGCTGTCTTTGTCAATAACCAAAAATCCGTATCTAGTTTTCCAACATTCCTTACATAATTTTTGAAATATTTGATATGTCATATCAGAATTAACATGATCATTGTAAATGTGTTTAAGATTCATATCATCTTGTTTGAAAGCAATTAAAAAATTAGCGTTGTCTCGTATTAAATGTTACGGAATTCTTGTGTATGTCATGTGGCACAAATAAATACTATCGATATGATGATGTCGTCCAATACTAAAAATAAAAATTTACATATAAAACGTAGGCAAACATCGTTCTCGAATTCAGTTCTTTTTTCCAAATCAAAACTGTACTACAATGATGTCTAATATCAATATATGTCTTATTTTAAGTAGAATGTCCAGTTTTTTAAGTCAATATCAACATGATATGCTTGAGGAGCATTATGAAGAGTTTCTTGGAAATATTTCTTTCTTAAGTAATTTTAAGGACGTTGACAATGATATTTCGATTTACGGATGTCATTTTACAAACTGTCTTTGGTCTTCAAATGCATGTCAAATGGGACCAGATACTTGTGCGTGTATTATGATTGAGGATCATGTAAGCAGAGTTCAAAAGATTATGAGTTTATATAAAAGATTGAAATAAATACAATTACTTATATAAAAACAACACACACAAAAAGTTTTTGTTTAAGAACTTCACAGCTCGGCACGAAAGTTTCTCAATCGGCGAATGGTTGCTATCAAAGCCATAAATGATTTATGACAACTGACATAGTTGAAAATCTCATACTACGGTTTAATGACGTTTATCGAGGCATTTTCAAAATTTGCGTGGGCGATTCCTTTAGGAAATAAGACAGCGTCATCTGTTACAGAGGCAATGAAAACGATTTTTATAAAAATCCTCACGACATCCTAAAACACATGCAAACCGAAGATGGAAAAAAAGAGTTTTTCAGTAAGACGTTTTATATTTTGACGAAATTCCATAAAATAAATCATTATTCAACATTTCATTCATTTAAGGCATCAATTGTAGTTTTCTGTAACCGTAACGTTGACTCTGAGAAAAGATTTACAATAGCTCTAAAAGGCTTTCCATATAGCACCAGGAGTAGTAAGCGAGATTTCGGCGTGTGAGCGCCCAGCTGATCTATCGAATGCTCAACAGCTTAACACCGCTTGTAGCTTGTTTTGGTTTTCTAACTAATACGATCTTCACTTGTTGATTCGATTTTCGTCTAGCAAACTCACAGCCTCATTAACTGCATATATTTGTTTATGCTCAAGTAATCTTTCTAAGGGTTCAATGACCATATATTTTATAATAGATATATTGATCCTTGTTTTTAGTAACATACTAGCAAACCCGGCGAACTCCGTTTCGTCACCAGATGGCTTCGTTTTTGTAACATTAAACTCATGGTAACTATAAACCTCACGGAGCCAGAGACCTTTCCAACGAATGCAAAACCATGGAAATCGGTTCGTGAGTTATAGCGTCAGGAAGGAAAACCCGTCTTATTTTTATATTATAGATGTAACTCCCACAAACAAATAGTATAAGTACACCCTTGATTGTTTGAAATCGGATCAAAAAGCAGATCAAACCAGTTAACAGAGCAGATCAGTGCAGTTCAAAGAGCAGATCAGAGCAGTTCAAAAGCATATCAAGTTCACAAGCTTGTTTGAGTTTTAAGCAACATAGAATGTAAAAATGTTTTACTGTAAACAATATTCACAATCTTCTTAAAAGTTATTCGTTGAATCAAACAATGTAATGAAATTTCTTTTTAAATAAAATAAAACATAGGATTGCTGATCAGTTAATTTTTTTTTTTATTTTATATGTATTTTTAAAGTTCCAAAAAAAAAAAACATCATCTGAAACAAAGTACCTACATCTTTTCAATTTTTTTTTTTTTTATCAAGAATTTATCATTTTTATTTTTTTTATAAGTTAATTTATTTCTGTCTTTTAAAACCGTATGGTACAGAGCTATGATCATCCAAGAAGTGTCGTTTTTCCGCTTTTTGTTCTTATACGTTTTTGTTTCTGCTATGGTAACTACTTCATGTTCTCGAGTTCTCCGGATGTTGTCTGATTTGAGTACTATACTGTTGTCTTCATCTGCATTCAAAACTGCATGCTTAATGGAATCAAAGTTAACTTTTTGTGATGATTCGTAATTGAGGAAAATTCCTTTTACTTTGCAGACAACATGTTCAGTATTGTCTTTAGTGCTTTGAATATTTAAATCGATTCCTCTTTAAATTATAATCATAGTTTTCAGTTTTGTCAAATCCTTCACCAGCTGGACCAGTCAACCCTCTTTCTCCTTTCAATCCTATAGGACGATGTTCACCTTTCACTCCTCCGGGTCCAGGTCTCCCTTTCACTGTTCTATTTGAAAAACGTACGATACTTTTTTTTTACTGAACTATATTGGCCTCCTTTAATTCTTCAACAATTGAAGCAATCTCGTTAGAATGATTATTGTTACCGGATTGTTGTGATGCAATAAGAAGTCTTAAACGATCTACGAGTTCGTTTGGATTGCCCCAGAAGAAATCTTTCTTATTATTTGATAATTGCATCAATCCAGAACCGATTGAAGGTGAAGTGACACTAGCATTATTATCATCATTTAATATTTTACTTATGATTTCCCTGTATTTATATCCTCTATGACCTAGTATCTGGTTTCTGGAATCGTAGGACCTTCTGTAAGCATTGGTATTATACATTATATCTTTATACGCTTTCAAATCTTCTTTACTATATAAGGAAGTGTTAGGTTTTTTCTTGAATATAAGTTCAAACAAACCCTTCGTGCCGTTATATGTCTTATTATTAATTTTTAATGCTTTTCCTCGAATTTTTAACTCTTTGTCCCCGATTTGTAGTTTACCATTGTTCAAATGAACTCCATACACTTCGTCAAGGGATTTTGAATTATTTATTAATAAATCTATATATGACTGAGGAGTTTCTTCAAATTTTTTTTTTTTTAGGTGACAGGATTTGAAAGTTGAACTTTTGATATTTTAAATTTTTCTGTGGTCCAATTAGGTGTATATCCTTTTTCAAATGCATGTTTATATTTACTTATTCTCACAGGCTCTTCAACTTTAAACTTGGGAATAACATGGAGTCTGACACGGTTATATACTGTTGAGAGTAAATGTTTTTTCATTTGTATGATTAACGATGATTTCATTTTTATTGTACGATGACGTTTTATATGTAAATTTTTAGATTTAGTATTGGGAGTTAGAGCGTCAGGAAGGAAAACCCGTCTTATTTTTATATTATAGATATAACTCCCACAAACAAATAGTATAAGTACACCCTTGATTGTTTGAAATCGGATCAAAAAAGCAGATCAAACCAGTTAACAAAGCATATCAGACCAGTTGAAAAGCAGATCAGCCCAGTTAACAGAGCAGATCAGAGCACTTCAAAATTTAGATTTTCAACGACTTCAAAACCTTAAGCAACCAAAGGCAATAGTGACGTTCCTATAAAGAATTGTCTTGACGAATCATACGAACTACATACACAATGTATTCAATTTGCAGTCGAGAAATTAGAGAAACACTGTTTTTTTTTTTGTAAATGCCATTGACAGCTAAAACTGACATTATTACTAGAGACGAATCCGATATAAATCTTCGAGCAAATCCATCTGAACCTTAGTAACACATTGACAAGATAGCAGACAATAATGTCCAACATAAATATCAAGTTCATTTTCGATGAGATCCTGGATTTTATGAAAGCACATCAACATGAGCTGCTGGAGGAACATCATGAATATCTGACAAGATGCTTATCCTTCTTGAAGATGTATAGAAACGTATCCTCTACCACATCAAAACATGGATGTCATTTTGTTAACTGCCCTTGGTCAAAGAATTTATGCCAAGACGGCCCTGATACTTGTGCATGTTATTTGATTGAAAATAGAATGCTCAAAGTAAAGAAGTTAATGTTGTTGTACGAAAGATTAAAATAAATAGATGAAAAATAAAAGAATCTTTGAAATGTATTATTTCAAATCCAGCTTGCCGTCAAAATACAACTGCCCAAGCGCTTCTCTAGGTTCTTGACCATTAATTTAGTCATTATTTGACATGGGTATCTTTGCATCTGAAAATGAGAATTATCGATATCTTCTCACAGTAATACATACATTTTCCAAGTTTACATAGACATTTCCTTCGGTAATGGCAGAAATTTATGAATTCTAACATCTTTCCTTGTTGAAGGTCAAATAATCACAGAAAACATTTGCGACGGCTATGAGGATGGATTGTTTTGAACCTTTGAACAAACCTTTGGATTATTGTTTTGCTGCTGGTGATGTGGATGCAAATATACTCGTGACACAGACTCCATCGACGTCTTCTTTAACTCCACTTCATCAGCCAATGAAAGACATACCACAAATACAGCAACAACAACCTCAACTAGCGACCATTGATCTTGTCTACTCATATGCATATTACGAGCCAGGTGCTGTCAAATTTCATACAAACATTCCTAACAAGGACAGGCTTTTACCAATACTGCCAACTCCTTCTTCATCAGAGAGTGTATGGAGGAATTCCATTCCAACTCTGCAGCAACAACATCAACAACAACAACCTCTGCGAGTGATCATCGATCATGCCTACTCATATGCATACTACGAGGTAGGTGATGTCAAATGCTGTACAAACATTCCTTACTACAAGGACAGGCTTTTGCCAATACTGCCAGTTCCTGGTCCATCAAAGAGTGTACCGAGGAATTCCTTTCCACCTCGGTCAGCAAAGAGCTTCCGTTCGAAAACACTTTATGCAGTTGATTCATCTGAAGATCGAAATGAATACATCACCAGATATGGCCCCACTGAAAATCATTACGAAGAAGTCGATGAACAAAAAACTCGCAAAGTCTTATCACACAATCTAATAGGTTCAGTTAATACTGATGCTGTCGAAGAAGAGCGACGACGTGTCCAGGATAACCATTTTCGAGTACTTGACGAATTAAACTTGTCATTAGAAGCAATGATCATGCCACTAATATCACCCTGGTCAAGAGAAATGAGGCAACAAAATATGGTAGAATACTAAAAAGAAACTACTGTTATGACAATAGCTGAAACCGAATAATTAAAAAGGCTAAAGAAAATTTGTGTTAAGTTTTTTATTTCAAAAAGTTTTTAATGGGATAATATGTGAGCCTCCTGTGGTATTTGTGGTATGTCGTCTTTGAATCCAAGCTCAATAGCTCGGATATTTAAAGCTAAAATAATATGCGCGATGGTCTGCGCACTCCCCAATGTACCAGTCCGTTTTCCGTCCTGGATTTCAAAGCGCAAAGCTTCCTGCAACTCCCAGCACGCGGCAGAGAACTCCTCCATGTATATTGAAAAAATATTAAATATATTCTGCATGTTGCTGGCTCTTTTGTATGATTGTTCAAAAATAATCTGAACAGAAAACTCAGAGAACATTTGCTTTTATAGGTACATAGTAGAAACTCTAGGGGGATGCAATATATTGGTTATTGGTGCCACTGATTTATAAAAGAAAAAAGAGACAACATCACATTCAAGAATTGAAAACAAATTATTCCATAGCTTATCTATAAGTTCTAACTACCTCAACCCTCTATCAATATTCACAATGCATTTTTGCATTGTTGGTATATTTTACACTCCCGATCCTGGTATAAAAATTGTTTTAAAATTAATAAAAATCATCCACAACCACCAATACCGGATGTGACAAATCAATCCCAAACCTTCAAATCTTGCCTGCAAAATTAAAAATTCAAAACAAAACATGGGTCGCATCCTTACTTTACAGTATAGCTATGCATAATCAATTTTCGGATGTGACGAAATTCATTGAGTACAAGATATGTATCAAAACAAAACAAATATCGGTCGAGGCCAAATTCTCTATTTTACATAAAAACTAACCACCACCAATTGTAAATGAAATCTATAATACAAAAGGAAACCAGTTCATTTATTTTATTTCGTCTTCTCCACAATCAATTACAAAAAAAAAAAAAAAAAAAACAAAACAATGTACCATAGCATTTTCATAATCTCATCATCATCTTTCCTTACAATGTGTATTACTTTATTAGGACTTGCTCATACACAATCTATGCCCAACCATATATCGAACGTGATAAAATTCTCTATCGTCAAGTATTAACAAATTACCAAAATCTCTCATCCTCGTTCTAAGATCTATCAACGGATCGTATGTATTGTTCAAAATACACACACAGCTTCAATTTTTTTCTTTACCAATTGTCCACGTGCCTCAAGACGCTTTTATTATCCTTTGTTCAACGCCGACAACCTTATAATAATTCCTTTCAAGAAAAAACCATCCTTACTCTTTGGCATAGAGTAAAACATACCAAAGACCAATCATGCTAATGTGTAAAATGTACACACAAATATCGAATGAGACCAAATTGCAAGAAAAAAAATCCAACCATCACCAACCGCCAGTGAAATCTAATACAAAAAAAAAAAACCTATTCGTTTGTTTAACTTCGTTTTGTGCACATAAAATATCTAAGTTTCAAATTCTAGCTGTCATATCAATCCATCGATATTCACAACAAAAAAAAACAAAGTCAACGTGCCTCTATTTTGCTTTCATCATCTTTCCTCACAATGAGTATTGGTTTATTTTACCTTCCTGTGCTACACAGATACTCGATTTTAACATTGATCATGGATTTTGTCGCTAAGCGATCGCTATTCGAACATGGGTCACATCTCACATCCTTACCCTACGGTATAGAGTAAAACAACCACATGACAACAACCTTTCATGCTAAGCTGTTAAACGACTTGCTCATACACAATTTATGCCCCCAACCTAATATCAGACGTGACCAAATTCTCTAGCGTACAGCCAAAACCAAAAAACATTCCTATTACCCTCACCTACCGGCGCACAAATTCCAAACATATAAAAAAAAATCAACCACTTCCAAGCGCCAGCGAAATCTAAAACAAAAAACCATAAAAAATACTCAATAGAAACCATCTTCCCCTTTATTGTCTCTTTTTTCTTATCTCATATCACAATCTCAGTCCTACCTATTCCTATATCTATCAACAAATTACCAAAATTTCACACCCCCGTTCTAAGATCTATCAACAGATCGTGTCTATTCTTGATTCTTAGCACACACACAACATTACTTTTCATTTTTTCTTTACTCTCATCCCATCGTAAGGATCTTCAACCTACGTGACTCTAAACGCTATTACCTCCCTTTGATCAGACCGACGGCACCCTTTTGGCTCGCTCAGAAAATTCCCAGGCCCAAGTAACCCTATTCCTACTACTGACGACATAACTTGCCTCGGATCCAAAGCAAAAAGTTCAGTTTGGTTGAATTTCAGCTCGCTTTGAGAGTAAAATAACAACAATAAAATCAAAATGTCGATTCAAAGCGGGTTGAAACCGAAGCTGAAACGTGATTGTGATTGAGGCATAAGGTAGTAACATCTTTTTGCTTTCGATTTTTTAGCACACTGCGAGGACGAGAACGCAAAGATTCAAGTAAAATATCAACTTCAAATACATTTTACTATAAAATTAAGGAGACAGAAATCAGATCATTAACTGCTTGGTTTGAGAACATAGAAAGTATAAAAAAGACAATTTTACATTGATAAATATTTTTTTTATTTTTGTTCTTTGTTTATTTCACATAACTTAGTCTAAAACCTTAATATAATTTAGTTTGACGGTATCTTCAATATTCAGTACCAGTTGGTGTGCATTTCCATTGAATTAGGTGGTCCGAATCTGTCATCTTTGGCAACTCTAGGTGTGAACCAAAAAGAATGACGGTGATGATGAGGTGGGCCGAAATGGTGGCGATGACGATGATGGCCAAAGTGATGGTGAGGGCCAAAGTCTTCGTGAGGACCGAAATGGTGGTGATGACGATGATGGCCAAAGTGATGGTGTGGGCCAAAGTCTTCATGACGACCGAAATGGTGGTGATGGCCGAAGTGGTGCGGGAGACCTCCATGAAACTGCATTGGTTCGTGATGATCGCTTTGTTTTTGATCATTGCTGTGCGCCGATCTAGGGCAATGATGTCTATGTCCATGCTGATTATCATCTGTCGAATGAGGTCCATGACGGTGAGCAAAGAATCCATGGAATCGATGGCGGTGTCCTCCCGGATTCACAGCTTCGGTGTTATTTTCTTTCGAATCCATTGTGTTGATTGTTTCCTCTTTACAAAATTTCACTGTTTCTTTACACTCTTACTGAAAGCTTTTAGCTTACTGAATGAACAAGAAACGTTATTGTCGGTATTTATACCAAACTGCTTAGAATTTAGAGATAAAAGATAGACACCTTAACAAAATTGAGTGCTTTCTGATAAAAAAAGAGTAATTATACCGTCATGTGTATGTGTTGGTGAGTTTTTTGCAATTCATTGTTTAGTTTCGGATCGAGTGATAATACTTCGGGGGCTGCATGGTGAAAATTTCGTGTTTGCTTACGAGTATTGTAGAACGCAATAGAACATTGCGTCAGATTTTTTCGCTTATGATTAATTTTTGTTTATGACTATGATTTCATATTTGAGATCGTTAACTATTAGAGCTAGGGAAGCCTCTTTTTGCGTTTGTTCTAAAGTGATATAGTTTTGCGTTGGTTTGAGGTGTTTATACCGGCAAATAGTATGTAATTAAGTTTCGGGCTAAAGGCGCTAAAATTACTTAACTAAATATTCGCTGCAAGACATTACTATATACATACACTATATTTATGGGCGTTTATGACGTTTTCTTTTTGGCAGCCGTAGATCCGAATCGTTTTGATAAAGATGATTATATGTTTTTTGATCTTGCTTAGTGCAATGAGTCATGAGGATTTTGAATTTGAATTTGACAGTTTGAAAACCATTGACAAAGTAGACCATATTTGTCACATACCATCACTTGCAATACGCTCTAAACTTTTCAGATGGCCAATGTGTGTCTCGGTTCTACAATAAAAGTGTTCGAATGATCAAAAATCCTTTAGAGTGATTCCTAGGGTGGTAGGAGTAAACGAGAGACTCGAACTTGGAAGTTTTTGTAGAAAGCAGTTGGAAGAACCCAGATACAGTTCTATTTTCATTGTTATTGGCGTTTAAAAGTCAAATCAAATTTTACTTTCGAATGATTTGAGAATAGAATAGAGCTACATAGTTGAGCCCCAGTAATTTACTTAGAAGACACATTTGACTTGATAAAAAATACTAATAATAATATATAACACTACATTTCATATAACATACAACAATTTTAAAATCATACATCACATACAATTTTCTGTTTCACAGATTTAACTGGAAAAATTGTATGATGTTCATTTTTGTTGTAAATGATTTGACAGCAAAAATTATTGAATAAAATAAAACTCTATTTTTGAAAAGTCAAATTCTATAGAATCAAACGAAGAGAATAAATTTATTTCATTATATCCATGCGTCTACTTTTTAATTCTAGCAAAAGTCACTTTCTCTATGATATAAAATCAGTCATTGATAGAGTGTTAGTAGTTTAAGCTTATTGCGGTTCAATAGAGAGAATGCAAATAGGACGGGGTTCAAATTTTCTCGAGACGTTTAAATTATTGGTTTAAGCTCGAATAGGCCTATAATCAATCCGAACGTTGAATGTCTTCCATCGGATAGTTTAAGATGCATATTATATGCATATTCTTTAATAAAATGACAGTCAACTGCTAATTTAGCTCTTACTTACTTACTTACTTAAGGTGGCGCTACAGTCCGGGTCGGACTAGGGCCTCAACCAACATGCTTCTCCAGCCAGCTCGGTCCCTAGCTAGCTGCCTCCAGTTTTGCACGCCTAGTTGGTTGAGGTCCTCTCCTACTTGCGTGCGCCACCTGAGTCGCGGTCTTCCTCTACTGCGCCGTCCCTCGGGATTGGATTCGAAGACTTTCCGGGCCGGAGCGTTACGTTGGTGTCCATTCGCTCTACATGACCCAGCCATCTAAGCCGCTGGACCTTGACTCGTTTGACAAGGTCAGTGTCGCTGTACAGCCCGTACAATTCGTCGTTAAATCTTCTTCTCCACTCTCCATCTATGCAGACGGGACCAAAAATCACCCGAAGAATTTTTCTCTCGAAGCATCCTAAAGCGTTCTCGTCTACCTTTGACAAGGTCCATGCCTCTGCGCCATATATAAGAACAGGGATGATAAGTGTCTTATACAGGGACACTTTAGTTGCTCGAGAGAGGACTTTACTACTCAATTGCCTTCTTAGTCCGAAGAAACAGCGATTGGCAAGAGTTATTCTTCGTTTGAATTCAGCGCTGGTGTCGTTGTCTCAATTAATAGCGGCGCCTAGGTAGACAAAGTCCTTAACTACCTCAAAGTTATAGCTGTCTATCGTGACGCTCTGTTCAAGACGTCGGTGTTGGGTGTCCTTTCTTGATGACAGCATATACTTGGTCTTGCCCTCATTGACCACTAAACCCATCTTCTTCGCTTCCGTCTCAATGCTCATAAACGCGCCATTGACATCACGCTGCGTTCTTCCAATTGTGTCAATATCGTCGGCATATCCGAGCAATTGAACGGATCTTTGAAAGATTGTGCCTCTTGTGATGACGTGGGAGTTTTGCACTTATTCTTTCAAGAACGATGTTGAAGAAGTCGCATGACAGTGCATCGCGTTGCCTAAAACCTTTTTTGACATCGAATGTATCGGTGAGATCTTTTCCGACCCTGATGAAGCAGCGAGCGTTCTCCATCGTCATCCTACACAATCGGACAAGTTTGGTAGGGATGCCAAAACTAGAGATGGCTCTATATAACTCCTCTCTATAGATGCTGTCATATGCGGCCTTAAAATCGATAAAAAGGTGGTGGGTATCGATTTGAAGCGTTTTTTCCAAGATCTGCCGTAGTATGAAGATTTGATCTATGGTGGACTTTCCTGGTCTAAAGCCGCACTGATAAGGACCTATCAGGTTGTTGACGAATGGCTTCAGACGCTCACACAATACGGCAGAGAGGATCTTATATGCGATGTTAAGAAGATTGATACCTCTGTAGTTGGCGCAGTTCAGAGGGTCTCCTTTCTTGAGGACCGGGGAAACAATGCTGAGGTTCCATTCATAGGGCATGCTTTCTTCCGACCATATTTTGCAAATGAGCTTGTTCATACTCCTGACCAGGTCATCGCCTGCCGATTTAAATAATTCGGCAGTGAGGCCATCAGCTCCAGCAGCTTTGTTGGACTTTAGCTTTGATACTGCTGTCTTCACTTCGTTCAGGACGGGTTGGCGGAATTGTTGGTCTACATAGCCTAAATCGAATGGTTCTATCTCTCTAACAGCGGAATTGGGTTCAATATCGCCGTTATAGAGCTTGGAGAAGTGGTCTTTCCATATCCTCAGCATTGACTGCTGTTCTACCACGATGTTCCCTTGATCGTCTTTGCAGGCTTCGGCTCGGGGCTTATAGCCCGAGGCTGTTGTTTTTACCTTCTGGTAAAACTTCCGAACCTCGTTCCTGCTGTGGCACCCTTCTATCTCCTCGATCGCGCGCTTCTCATGCTTTCTCTCTTTCCGTCTGAGAAGCCGGTGTTCGTCTCTCCTCTTCTGCTTGTAGAGCTCTTAAGCAGTTCTAGTCTTTTTGTGCAGCGCCGCTTTGTGTGCTTCCTGTTTAGCTGCATGTGCTAATTTAGCTCTTACTTAATATTATTATCTTACACCCGAAGTTATCTCTTTGTTTCGAGCTTCATAGATCATGCTTTTCGGTTGGGCAACCCCGTATAATTTTTACTTTTTTAATTTGACAAGACACTGCATCCATTGTAATCCGTTGAATTGTTTTGTCTTCAAGAACTTGTAGCCGAGTTTTAGAAATTGGGCTTTTCGCTTCTGTAACCTCTTTTAGGATAAATATAGTTTGAAACTTTTCCTTTTTAAAATTTGAATTCAGACAAGAAAAGGAATGCGAATTGAGGTTATTGAGGATTGGCGTTATCCACAGTCGTCCAACGATTTTTATTACTATCAAAATCCATGTAGCAGTCAAAAAAGGAAAAATAGCTTTTTCCATAAAACGAGAGTTTCAACAAAATGTTGTTGATGTTACAAACATAATTAAATGGAAATAGAATTATTAATTTTCTTTCAATCTTCTTCTCATACTATTCTAGTCTCATAAAATCTCGTCTTTCAATTCCAAAGACCAATAGTTTGGATGCCTTTGAAAAAAGCGATTGATACATCAATATTTTTTGCTGTATGGAATGTAAGAAAATTTATCATATATTGTAGATAGATAATGTATGACAAAATTCTGTGAAATAGAATTTTTATTGGAAATATTCCAGTCGAATCAATCAATCAATGACAGCAGTCATACAACATTTTTGTGAAACAGTATTTTGTACAATAAATTTTAAGTCATACATTGTATGTGATGTATGATCGATCTGTGAACGAGTCGTTCCAATTATTTGAATTCCATTTTCCATATATTCCACTGACAGGCTCATAGAGGATTTTTTTTTTTCGTGTGCGTTGCATAAAGAAAACCAGTAGCGAGTTTGTGGCTGCGAAGAGTTGAGAGCCAGGCAACTGACATACATATTTTTCCTTTTCGCTAAAAAAAAATTCATGTTTTCATTTGTCTCAACTAATATTTTTTCCTGATCGCTATAATTGGCACTCCGGATTTCTCCTTTTTCAATGAATCATGAAAAAGGAGTAAACCTTTTCACAAAAGTAGTTAGTCTTTTCGTCGATGAAAAACGCTAGAAATTTCGTCACGTGGTGGAAAATTTTATTTTTCGCCAAAATTTTTTGTAGGGGGCCGTGGTGCAGTGGTAAAGTGATGAGTGGATAGGCCAGACGCGAATATGTATGTTCTCGAATCCCACTCTGGGCATCTAATTTTCTTTCAGCCTCCCAGTTGCATCTGGACGCCGCGCCGCCATTGAAATTATATGTGAAATTACAATATTACCATCTAGTGTACCACAAAAAAAAGGAAGGCTGCTACATTGGTAGTATGTATCTACAATGGACCGACAATTAGGTCTGAGTGCTCCAAATTATTAGCTCGGTCCCCTCTTTTTTTATATGTTAAAAAAAAGTGTCATATGTCAACAAACATATAAAATATTTTTCAAATTAAACTACCACCTTTCAAAAAAAAATTTATTTAAACACGTAAAAATAACTTTTTTGTTTCATTTGCCTTATTTAAAGCTGACCTCTCTTCAAAATCTGATGAATGTGGAATTATATAGGCATATCTTATTTTACCCTTTAGAATCATAAATTAGAGACTTACTTATATTTTGATTACAACTATATATTATATAGTTGTAATCAAAAAACGGACTATGCCATTCTTTCATCGGTAATAAATACATAAAGCAATACCATTGAGAGGATTTTTTTTAAATCGAAGGTTTGCCCCTTTGTGTGAAAATGTCTTGTCGTCATGCCTACAATCTTTAGCTCGTGAATCACTCAAAACGTAATTTTCTTATCGAATTCGAAAACGTTATCAAAACGTAAAATGACACAGTTTTTTAAGGAAAATAAACAAATTTGCTATTCATGATATTCAATCAATATGACCTTAAACAGTGAATTGCAAAAACAGCGCACCACCCCCAACGCTTTTATCTTATCGTATCGCATTTCGGAAGCAAGGTGTCGCTGTCTATCTCTTATCTGTTGGTCGCAATTTCACTTATATACGGCCATCAGTTACATTTATTTATCATTCAATAAAGCAAGAGATTTAAGAAAGAGTGTAGAGAAACAAAGCAAGTTGACATAATGGCACCAAAAGAAAATAGCAGCGAGACAATCAATCCCGGAGGTGAACACCATGGATTTCATCATAAATTTGCATTGTTTGCTCATCATCATGGTCCCAATTCAGTAGGCAGTCATGATGGTCAGAGACATGGAAGCCATGGTCTTAATTCGAAAGAGGATCATCATCGAAAACCACACCATCATCATGGACAAATGCAGTTCCATGGCTGTCATCAGCAACCCTTCGGTCATCACAACCATTTCGGACCACTTCATCACTTTGGTCCTCAACACTACTTTGGTCCTCAACACCACTTTGGTCTTAAACACAACTTTGATCCTCAACACCACTTTGGTCATCACCACCATTTCGGCCCACATCATCATCACCTTCATGGGCCTCCATGTTTCAAAGTCTCACCTAAGGTTTATAATGATGACAGATTCGGACCACCCAAATCAATGGAAATACACACCAATTGGTATTGAAGACACCACCAAACGTATTTGTACTCAGAACTGTTGGATTAAGTTTTTGAATTTAGAATAAAAAAAAATAGAACTAAACAAATAGATTTACTGTTATTTTTTTATGGCTTTATACCTAGGTTAGGTTAGGTGGAAGTGGCTGTCAGTCAATGAGTACATTGCCTAACACACTTAGGCCGCAAGGGCCCATTTTGATACCACAGAGATCAGCAAGTTAATCACCTACTGATCTCAGAAACCCGATGTAAGATTAACGAGTTGATCACTTATTAATCTTCCATTACGGGACTAGCCGGTTAATCACCTGCTAGTCGAACCACGTGGAACTTTTAATGTATTTTGAAAGACTTTTAGGGTCTATGTAAGCTAGGTCGCTAGTATCATCGAAGAAGAATTCACCGAGATGAGTTTTCCTCCTATGAAGTAGTGCAGGGCATGAGCAAAGAAGGTGTTGAACGGTTTCTTCCTCCTCCTCGTCCATGCAGCTTCTGCAGAAATCATTGGAAAACACACCAAGTCTTTTGGCGTGTCTCCCTATTAGACAGTGTCCCGTAAGAACACCTATGGTAGAACCTAGATACAGACGGTTCAGGGCCAACAAACTCTTCGAGCGTTTTGAGTCAACACACGGCCAAACTTTTTTGGTTGCAAGGCAGTTGTTACTCTCAGTCCATCTAGTGTTTGTTATCCTTGAAGCGTCTTGTCTAAGTAGGAGTTTACATGTAGCGATAGGTACACCTATGTTGTTCCATTCTGAGCGTAGGGAAGTGGTCGTGCCCTTTTTGGCTAGTTCGTCTGCCATACAGTTGCCTGGTATGTCCCTGTGCCCTGGCACCCATGAAAGGTGAATGTTAAACTGTTTTGACATCTCCCTCAGAGACATCTGACAATTTTGGACCGTGATGGATTTTGTAGAGACAGAGGCAAGAGATTTAAGGGCAGCTTGGCTGTCTGAGAAGATCCGAATATCCGTGGAGGATATGACGTTTTCTTTGAGCCAAGACAGCACCTCCTTAATCGCCAGAATTTCCGCTTGGAACACACTACAATGATCGGGTAGGCGGAAGAAAAGACTGAGATTCAGTTTTTCTGAGTAGATTCCACTTCCCACACCTTCGCTGGTTTTTGAACCATCGGTGTAGAAGTGTATTGCTTCATTTTCCAAAAGAGCGCCATTTTCCCAAGCTTCTCTTGAAGGTATGGTTACTTGGAAATTATTGTCAAACACCAACTTGGGGGTGGTGTAGTCGCATCGATTCGGTAAGAATCTAAAGTTATCTAGAATGGTAGTGTGGCCGATTTGATTATTGGTCCACTGTGATGTAGCTCTGAGTCGAGTAGCTGAGCTAGCTGCGACTTGTTTGCTGAAGATATCTAGGGGTGTGAGATCTAGTAGTACATTGAGGGCGTCCGATGGGGTTGTCCTCAGTGCACCACTAATACACAGACTAGCCGTTCTTTGAACTTTGGCCAGCTTGTTGTAGTTGATCATCTTGTCTAGTGCTGTCCACCAGACTATCACCCCGTATGTGAGTATCGGTCTAATTACCGATGTAAACAGCCAATGGGTGATTTGGGGGGAGAAACCCCATTTCCCGCCAATGGCTTTTTTACAGGAGAAGAGTGCAACGTTGGCTTTATTTACTCTTTCCTCAATATTGGTTTTCCAGGTCAGTTTTTTGTCAAAAATGAGACCTAGATATTTAGCCTGATTTGACAGTGTGAGAGTTACCCCTTTAATAGTTGGGGGTCTGAAGTCCGGAATTTTGTATTTCCTCGTAAAGAGAACTAATTCCGTTTTGTGTGGATTGATGTTCAGACCACACTCTGCAGCCCAATTGTTAAGCTTGTTAAGTGCTGTTTGTAGCAGCTCAGCTAGGGTTTGTGGGTGCTTGCCTGAAACGGCAATTGCTACATCATCGGCATAGGCTATTGTTTTGAAACCTTCGTCCTCTAGGTCGATTAACAATTTGTTAACGACCAGGTTCCACAGTAGGGGAGATAAAACTCCTCCCTGCGGGGTTCCTCTATTGGCCATTCTGCTTGTTTTGTAGTTCCCCATTTCGGAACTAATGATTCTGCTGCTGAGCATTGTTGTTATCATGTTTTTGATGTGTTCCTCTATGAGCAGCCCATCAAGAGCATTAGTGATTGCTGAATTTTTAACATTATTAAATGCACCCTCTATGTCTAGGAATGCGACGAGAGAGTATTCTTTGTAGTGCAGGGATTTTTCAATGGTGCAAACCAGAGAGTGGAGTGCAGTTTCCACTGATTTACCTTTTGTATAGGCATGTTGCGCCGTTGAAATCAGACTAGGTTTAATTTCTTGTCTTAAGTGTATGTCAATCATTCTTTCCAGTGTTTTAAGGAGGAAGGATGACAGACTAATAGGTCTTAAATCTTTTGGATTTACATGGGAGCTTTTGCCGGCTTTAGGTATAAAGACGACCCTAGCTTCTCTCCAGGCCTTGGGAATATATGCATAGCTGATGCATCCTTTCATGATCATCTCTAAGTTATAGATGATGATGTCTGAAACCTGTTGCAGCTCCGCAGGAATGATTCCGTCAGGCCCTGGTGATTTATAAGGGTCAAAGCTGTTTATTGCCCATAACAGTATATCTCTAGAGATAAGACCTTTTCCTGATTGGTTTGCGAGTCGGGGCAAGTGTTCCTCGTCTGTTATTGTCAACGAGCTACCAGGGAAATGAGTATCCAGTAGCAGGTTTAATGTTTCTTCATATGAGTTGGTCCAGTTGCCGTTTTCATCTTTTATAGAACTTGGCATGTTTGGACTCGTTGATAGGATTTTCCTAAGTCTAGATTGCTTTATACCTAACATGGTCAGGTTTGGAAAATGGCTTTTATTCGAAGTGAATAGTTTGGAATTCGATTTGTCAAAAATATATTTTCTATCATCTACCAATCTTGTCAATATCTCTTACTTCTCGTAGAAATGGTTGAAATCGATCATGTGACTAAAGAGTAGTATGAATCCTTCTTGATTCTCTGTGAGAAAAAAAGTTGTTTTTAAAGAGGGGCTGTTCTTGGTATTGTACTACGAAATGTTTATGTTTTCAAGTGCCTCTACACTGTGCCGGTCAATAATTAGATCCATTTCATTCGGTTGGTTTCTAGTCGGCTTTCGGTAAGTAGGAACTTTGATCGGTATTCGGTACATTGGCAAAGTGTGTACGAATCTTTATGTGAGAACGAAATTGGAGTTATGTGTACTTGGTCTAGGATTCAGTCTCTTCGTTTAATATTCGCAATTTGATCCAAAATAAAAACAAATTTTAATAGGATGTTCGATTTTTACAGTGCACATTTTCTGGGATCCTACGTACATAACTCGATTCTATAATAACAATGTTCGAATTCGAAAAATCCGAAAATTCTACAAGAACGTTTCAATATACTCCAATCAAACAGTTTAAGTAATGCCAACTCTGTTTTTGTATACTGTGTACTTATATTTGGAAATCGGGGGACTACCAATATCGAAAGTAGAAGGCAAATCAAAGCGAAATTTTCTTCTACGTTGAATTTGCTCCTTTCGTTCCTGATTTTCATGTAAATCAAACCAAATCGTAAAGCTGTCCATTTTTGTAATTATTCTTTTTACTATGTTTGTTTCTTTTTTTTTAGAATGAGTCCCGTCAATCAGCTCGAGAATCGTTCGAAAGTCGAACATTTGTTGAAAAATGGTTGTCAGTTGGCACTACCGACATTCGGTTCTATTCTCATAATTAGTGACATTTAAAAGTAGAATCGAAAATTGAATTCGAATAGAATCAAGAGTAGAATAGCATTGCACAGAAGGGCCCCTGGAATATTGATTGATTTATATTAAAACGAAGAAGTGTGAGTTAGTGGCTCAAAAGAATAAACAAAAAAAAAAACTGTCCTTTTTTTAAATTTTAATAATGTACTAATAGAATTTAAAAAAGCTTTGCGTCAATATCATGTTTAGTTGTTTCGTAATACATCATCAAAAATACTCCCAAAACTCAGGCGCGATGGTAGGCGACCCCCTCAAATACCTTGTCCAGATTGCTGACGACAACAGCTGTGAAATATAAATATATAATGGGCACCACTGGGTCGCACAAACTTGCGATAATATGTTAAATACAGTATTAAAATCTTAAGGCTAAGTATAAGGTTTAAGTATTCGCTCTTCATTAATAGATTTGGTGGTGTAGTTGGCAACCCGGTAACTACACATTAATTATAAAAATTAAATTAAATGACATAAAATAATAAATATTCCAAATGTTTTAATCTAAAATCTAATAACGCTATTTTCTGCAGTTGCCAACACATATAAACGCTGAAAATTTAATCAAAATCGTTAGAGCAGTTTAAAAAAACCGTTTTTTATATTTCTCTTTTTATAAAAACTAGTTTTTTTTAGAATCAAGTATGCAGGTTCTTAGATGCTAAAAAATTTTTCCACAAAAACTATGAAAAAAATTAGACATATTGAAAATATTCGGAAAACTCAAATTTTTTTAAAAACTTAGTAAAAATTCCAAAAACTTAAATTGTGCAGATGATGATACGCAATCCCACTTAGGACTTCTATAAGGTAAGATTTCGTCAAAATCGTTTTTTTAGTCATTAGCGAGAAAGTCAGTTTAGAAAAAATGGTGCTATGTGGGTACCGCTTTTAGCCTTTTTCTAAAAAAATTTTTTGCATCATGAAAAAGATAATTAAGGGGGACGCTGGTCTAGAATTTTGAAGAAACCGAAATTTTTTTTTGTCTGAAAAGGTACTTTAGGGTCTTAAAAATAACCTACCAAAGGATGGATGCCGGCAAAAATGTCTAAATGCCCAAACTTTCCATTCTGCGGCAGTGCCCCTCTGGTATGCCGTATGATTTTATAGTATTTAAAACTTTAAACGCGTTTTTCTCGAAATCACTTTTTTTTGACTGGCCGAAAACATAACTCGAGCAAATCTTCACCCATCTATACGAAATTTTGACAATACATTCAAAATACCTTTCTCCAGAGCCGTATGTAGGATTTTTTTTATATTGCATAGTTTTTTTTTAATCAACAGTTTTCTCGATTTTTTTTAGTGAAAATCTGAATTTTTTGTTCAAACGTGAACCATTTCGCCAAAAAACAAAATATTGAAAAAATCCTACGTACGGCTCTTGCTGTTGTTATATAGAACTTAAAATTTTCGGGATTTTATTCCAGGATCAAAATTAAGGAGGTTACATTTTCGGCCATGGACCCATCTAAAAAATGAGGTGCCTCCGAAGAAATGCTGGACAGCCGCCATTTTGAATTTGATTGAAACGAAAAAACTTGTATTTGTATATTAAAACTTAAACTATAAGACCTTTTTCACAGATTTTCGATAGATCTTTTTGTTGAGTCATAAAAAATTCATATATTATGCCCATTTTTTAACGCTCTAGACCAGCGTCCCCCCTTAAGAAATGAACCCACACATAAGATTTTATCGAAATCGTTTGAGTCGTTCCGAGGTTGTATGGCAGGTACCGTTATTTCGAGACTTAGAGACCCAATTCAAAAATCCTCTTTGTAGACTGCCCCGCAGACGCTAACTAAAGAAAATCGGTCATGCGGTTCAGGCTGTAGATCCATATACGTACAGACAGACATACAGGCAGATAGACAGAATTGCAGGACCCACTTTTTTCTTGTTCCCTATCATCGTAATGTCATGTTTAATTGTTTTTTTTTTTCTGCACGATTGCCAAATTTGCCTTATAGTACCTATCATCGCAAGTAAAAGACCATTAAGTTTTGTGCTGAAGTTATATTTTTTTTATTCTAAATTGCAAAACTTAATCTAAAAGTTCACAGTACAAATTATTTTAGCGTGTGTCTTCAGTACCAGTTGATGTGGGTTTACATTGATTTGTATGTTCCGCAGCTCTTATCATGGACAGCTTTAGGTGATCCTCGGAAAGATGGAAACCTATCATGACGGTGATGATGATGTGGACCGAAATGGTGGTGACGACCAAAGTGGTGTTGAGGACCAAAGTGGTGTTGAGGACCAAAGTGGTGTGGAGGACCAAATTGGTGTTGACGACCAAAGTGGTGGTGAGGTCCGAAATAATGATTGTGACCGAAGGGTTGCTGATTACCGCCATGGAACTGCATTGGTCCATGATGGTGGTGTGGTTTTGGATGATGATCGTTTTTCAAATTGGGACCATGGCATCCATGTCTCTGACCATGATGACTGCCTACTGGATTCGAACCATGATGATGAGCAAACATTGCAAATTTATGATGAAATCCATGGTGTTCACCTCCGGGATTGACTGTCTCGCTGCTATTTTCTTTTGGTGCCATTATGTCAACTTGCTTTGTTTCTCTACACTCTTACTTAAATCTCTTGCTTTACTGAATGATAAATAAATGTAACTGATGGCCGTATATAAGTGAAATTGCGACCAACAATGCGATACGATAAGATAAAAGCGTTGGGGGTGGTGCGCTGTTTTTGCAATTCACTGTTTAAGGTCATATTGATTGAATATCATGAATAGCAAATTTGTTTATTTGCCTAAGAAAGCTGTGTCATTTTACGTTTTGATAACGTTTTCGATTTCGATAAGAAAATGACGTTTTGAGTGATTCACGAGCTAAAAATCGTAGTCGCGAGTATATTGCAGACCTATCCTTTTTTAATCAATCTGCAATTTGATGCAGTTTGGTAAAGATTTGGCTTAAAAAAAGCTGTTTTTGTTTCTTTCGATAAAAGTAGTAAAAGTAGAAAAAAAAAATGGAAAAACTAAGGGGTCCACCAAATAACTTCTTTTTTTTTTTTTTGAAAATGCTATAAAAAAAAACTACTGAATATTTTCTCAAATTTCTTTTTTTATATGAAAGTACAATCCTTCCGGTTAATAATAGAAAATACTTTCATTCAAATGGCTACCTCGGCTGGCCATGCAGTAGCCTACACGATCGGTCCAATTTTTAAGCACATTATCGATTGTGTGCAGTTGTATTTCACCAATGGCTTCACGAATATTGTCCTTTGAAGCGTCAATTGTCTCTGGCTTGTCGGTGTAACACTTATCTTTTACGGCACCCCACAAATAATAGCCCAACGGTGTCAAATCGCAGCTCCGTGGTGGCCAAACGACATCTGTGTGGCACGTAGCGCCGTCCTGTTGAAACCAAATGTTGCCAATATCCTCCTCTTAGATTTTTGTGAACAAAAATTCGTTCAACATGGCCCGATAACGATCGCCATTGACTGTAACGGCCACTCTTGGCTCATTTTCGAAGAAAAATGGCTCAACTATGCCTCTGGACCAAAATCCGCACCAAACAGTGACTCGTTGTGGGTGTATCGGCTTTTCAATGTATGCGTGTGGGTTTTCTGTGCCCCAAATGCGACAATTTTGCTTGTTTTACATACCCGCCCAGATCAAAATGAGCTTCATCTGAAAAGATGATTTTTTTTTTGGCAAAATCGGCATCTTCTCTAAGTCGATCGCAGGCCCACTTAGCGAAGCGAAAACGCATTGGATATTCGTTCAGCGGAAGGATAAAACTAATTATCTGTCAAATCAGACATTAGCTAAGTGTTGCCATTCACGAAATAAGCACTAGTTGAAAAAAAAAAAAAACGTTAGATGGCGGACCCTTTACAAAATCGAAGAAGTTTCTTTTAATGTAGAGGGTGATTTTGACTAGGTTCAAAAAAAATATTGAAACGTGTCAGTTAGGTGGAGACTAGAAAATCTTGTTTCTTTCTCCCTATTTTGGAAATTTATTAAAAACTGTCTTTATGTAAAAAAGTTTCTGAAAAGTAAGAAAAAGTACGATGTGCTAAATCAACTAAATCCTAACTGTTTGTTATTTTTATAGAACTTTGTCATTTATTTTGCCGATTTTCTTTTCTACTATGAATATATTTCACATTTGTATGTTACAGTTCTTGAAATTTAACTTTCCAAAACAAAGAAGAAATTTTTTGTTTTTTTAAAAGATGGCTAATGGCTTTTGAAGTTAGAGAAATCATTGAATTCGTTCTTAAAACATTTCCTGAAAGTTTCCAGTTCCTATACTTTATTGGCTGATTTGTTGCATTAAATTGGAACATTCTGGAACATAGTGCGTCGCGTCGTATTGCGACATGGATCGCATACGATAGAATTATCTATTTCAGTTGATATTGAAATTCATGGGATGCGACATCAAGATTGTATGACTATGACGTACTAATATGTGAACAGGAATTTAATCGTTCTAACAAAATCGAAAACGAAAAAATCTGACGCAATTTTTTATCTTGTTCGATACGATAAGCAAACAAAAAATATTAAAATTTTCACCATGCAACCCGAAGTGTTATCACTCGATCCGAAACTAAACAATGAATTGCAAAAAAATTGCGAGCTAACAAACACATATGTACACACCACTGTTTAATTACTCTTTTTTTATCAGAAAGCACTCAATATTGTTGAGGTGTCTATCTCTTATCTCTAAACATAGAGTCGCAGTTTGGTATAAATACCGCCAGTAACGTTTCTTGTTCATTCAGTAAGCTAAAAGCTTTCAGTAAGAAAAAGTGAAATTTTGCACAGAGGAAACAAGCAACACAATGGATTCAAAAGAAAATAACACCGAAGCTGTGAGTCCGGGAGGACACCGCCATCGATTCCATGGATTCTTTGCTCACCGTCATGGTCCTCATTCGACAGATGATAATCAGCATTTACATAGACATCATTGCCCTAGATCGGCGCACAGCAATGATCAAAAACCAAGCGATCATCACGAACCAATGCAGTTCCATGGAGGTCTCCCGCACCACTTCGGCCATCACCACCATTTCGGTCGTCATGAAGACTTTGGCCCACACCATCACTTTGGCCATCATCGTCATCACCACCATTTCGGTCCTCACGAAGACTTTGGCCCTCACCATCACTTTGGCCATCATCGTCATCGCCACCATTTCGGCCCACCTCATCATCACCGTCATTCTTTTTGGTTCTCACCTAGAGTTGCCAAAGATGACAGATTCGGACCACCTAATTCAATGGAAATGCACACCAACTGGTATTGAATATTGAAGATACCGTTAAACTAAATTATATTAAGGCCTTAGACTAAGTTATGTGAAATAAATAGAGAACAAAAATAAAAAATTAATTTTACAGTGTAAACATTTTATTTTTTTTTCGATATCTTAAACCAAGCGATTGAAGCTCATAAAAAATTAATTTATTGTGCTGAGCTCTTTGGAACATTTGAGAAAAAGGTTGTTGCTATTGTAGTATAATCCGCTATTGCGCAGTGGTATTAGACTTTTAGATCTCACATATTTAATTAATTAGATACGATCTATCTAATAACACCCACAAATCCTTTTTGTTAAAATACAAAAATTGTTGTGGGCTCTGCTCGTAATGTGTATATGTAGTACTAAATACACTAGCCTGGCTGGGATATACAGTCGTTTTTGATGTAAATGAACAAATGAACAAATGAACCCAAAACATCATATTTCGACTATCCTTGGTTCGGTCGAATACAAAGCTAGTCGAAATATATGCATACAACAGGTGAATGTCAGAGATCTTACAAATATGAACACTCATTGAGTTAGTTTTTAGTTATCACATGTAAAAGAATGAGAAAATAAACTAAAAGTAAAAAGCAATAATTAGTTCTAGGCTCTTTAAATCTCTTTCATCATAGTCGTTTATCGACATCGAGAGCTGTCGATGTCGTAGTCGATTCGATATTTATTCGGCATCATGATACTTTTTCGATGATTAAAAAAATCTATTACGAACTTCTGTCAGTTTCATTTTCGTTCTATTTGCTAGCAACGCAAACGGTCTTTGATTGTTATTTGTGACAGTTTTTTTTTTTTACAAAAACCAATAGTGAGGAACATTTTTTAGTAGTGAGGATGAAATGGAAGAAAAAGGATTCGCAATAAAAACTGATTGAAGATTCGAAGGAAAATAAGAGAAGAATCTGATCAATTCTCTTTACTAGACTCTAAGTTCAAATTAAAAAACATTTTACAGATTTACACACATCCATATATTTGAAAACATTTTAGGTTTGTGCAGTTCTTCAACAGTCAACTGTGTCTAATTAATATATTAAAACTTATTGTTGATGATTGAATTAAAACTATGCCCAAAATGGGTAAATGTAGACGTAACTGAAGAGTCCAAAAGAGAGGCAAATCTATGGTTTTTTGAAAAATGTGCGTTTCCCGGCGTTATTGGGTGTATCGATGGAACGCACATTAAAATTATAACCCTCAAAAAATATTAACAAACCTTTTGTTAGCGTCTGCTTTTCTAACGGGGAGTCCTAGAGAGTTTAATGTGGCAACTGATGTCTATTCCTCCTTTGTGTCTATTTTTGCCAAGTTTTTGTTGATACCTTTGGCTAAATGAAGTTTTGCTTCCATGAAAGCAAACAACTGCTCAAATTGCTTTTTGGTTTGTAATTTTCGTCTAAACAGTTATTAAATACAAGTAGTCAAATGAATTTGTTAACTACACTGTCAGACAAAATAAAGTGCAAACCGGAATTAAGATACTGACTCACTTTATTTTGTATTGTTTTCATGAACTGTACTTCAAAAAGTCATTTTATTTAATTTATTTAAGTTCTTTTACAAACATATCAGTATTCATAAACAAAATATAACCAAAATTGAAATAACAAAAAATATGTGTTGCAACAAATCATGAAAAAAGAGAAGACAAAATAAAGTGCAAATTCAAAATATCAGCAAAAAACATATATTTTCATAGGAAATCAGTAACTGGTGACTGCTCCTTTATTTTGAATAACAGCAGCAAGTCGTTTTGGTATGCTGCGAACCAGATTTCTCAAAATTTCAGATGGAATCCTCTCACATTCAAATTGGAGGATTTCCCAAAAAGATGGTATGTTTCGCCGACCATCTAACGGAATTCTGTCATCTAATATGGACCAAAGATGCTCTATCGGATTGAGATCTTGAGATTGAGGTGGCCATTCCAATACTTCCACGTTGTTTTGAGAAAACCTGCTTTGCCACTTTGCTAGTATGCTTCGGATCATTATCTTGCTGGAAAATGTAGTTGTCCAGCGATATTTTTGATGCCGAAGAAGCTAAGTTTGCTAATGAGAACCCGTCATTTTGGTGTCAATTTTGACAATATTCCCAACGCCACCAAATGGAAAACATCTCCAAACCATAATAGACCCACCACCATGTTTGACGAATTTTTTAATGCATCTTTGGTCTAGTCTTTCCTTGGGCTTGCACCAAACTCTTTTCCTTGATTTGGAATTTGTTAACTCAAATTTAGACTCATGAAGTCTAATTATGCTTTCCCAAAACGATTGTGGTCTTGTTAAATACTTTTTTGCGAAAGCAAGTCTTTTTTTTTTATAATTATTTGGCATAGCAAAAGTTTTCTCATTGCCAAATAGTTTCGTAGCCCACTTTCATTAAGACACCTTTGGACTGTACTTGGTCTGACGTCTCATTGTAGGTCTTCTTCAATGTTTCTAGCTGTGGATAACGGTTTTTTCTGGCCTCTATTGTGATTCTGCGGTGTTGTTTTCCTCTTTCTTCCACTTTGACTTCTAAAACTGGCAGCAGATCACCGTTTAATGAAGCTCAAATAAACCTTCTTGGTTCCAGAAATTGACAGACTATATTTTTCACTTAATTTACGGAAGGTCAACCCACGTCAACGGTCCGAAACTAAAACTTCTTTCAATTCGGGTGAGAGTTGTTTCAAGTCAAAGCTTATGAAAATAAATTTCAACTTGAAACAAAATTTTTGCAAACGGGCATAAGATAACCTCACCTTCTGATTTTGGCTTAAATTTTTATTTTTGACTATTATTAGCTATACTTTGCACATGTATTAAAAAATTGCACTTTATTTTGTCCGAGCTCAATGTCATTTGCTTGAAAATTAATGCAGTTCATGTTTAAAAGAGAGCAAAAATAACGGAGTATTTATAAAGGTTTGATAAACAATGACCAAATATAACGTAGTAACATTAAATAGAGTGATTAATCTTCCTCATTGTTTATTCTCTGCATTTTTAAAATGAGTCAAGTGCATTTGCACTTTATTTTGTCTGACAGTGTAGTTAAACTTTCATGGTATATTTTGGTTCACTGTCGTCACAATAAAAAACATCGACCGTTCTCACTGCTTAGTCCCGTCGATTAGATTTACGATGATTCCGAATGAGCGACAGAACGTCGATTTGTAGTAGATTTTGACATTTCTTCGACTGTTCTGTTCAAAAAACGACGATTTCGATCCATGATTGGGGTGTCTCCATTGCCCTCGCATCCACCATAAGTGAATCTTATACATATTCTCTGGCTTGGGGCCTATAATATCAACGGTCGCATTCCTGTTGCAAGGACCCCTTTCCGGCCTTGATCTACAATCTGTAAGAATGGTATTAACACTTAAAGACTCTTCCTTCTATTCACTGTCAATTGTCAATACCTTGGGCAAGTGCAGCGACGATGAGAAGCAAAATAGCAAAAATTACTTTGAGATCCATTTTGAGAAGAAATTGGTGTTGTAAATTGCGAAACTAAGTACGATACTGATGTTGCTTGAACGATACCTAGGTATGTTTGCTAAGTCTTTGGAGTTAGAACAAACTAAAAATATGGTGTCGAATTGCTGCATCAGATATAGAATTGAGACTGCTTGCCACACGTTTACGCATGCTAAATCAATGCAGTTCAGAGAGCTCGATAGGTGATGTTGTCCTTCGGCCTCTCAGCTGTCCCGTTTATTCTGAATAGTAATAGAGGCACAAAAAGACACACAAATAAAGAGTTACAACATAAAATACAACTTCTATTGCAATTAGTTTTATTAAATCTTCCAAATACAGATTTTTTCGAAATATAACAATGGATCGATCATCAACGGCGGCGGCATTTCCTTTCGCAATCACTTTTAGAACTGTAGCGGTTTCCATTGCCATCGCATCCACCATAAGTGAATCTTATACATTCTCTAGTTTGAGATCTATAATACCAACGATCGACATTCCTGTTGCAAGGACCCCTTTCCGGTCTTGGTCTACAATCTGTAAGAATTTGAATGGTATTAATTAACACTTATAGGACTTTCCTTCAATTTTACTATCAATACCTTGAGCAAGTGCTGCGACGATGAGTAAAAGATGAGAGGAAGTTGTATTTGTAAACTCGTGAAGCAAGTACGATACTGATGTTGAGTTCTTGAATGAAGGGGCTTTTATACAAACCAGTGTCGATCAGTGTCGATCAGCTATCCACCGTAGCCACACGCATCGCGCTTAGTGCCCGAATAATTCGCGACCTGTGCCACCTTCTACCACCCAAAAAATCAAAATTAAAAAAAAAAAAAAAAAAATCCATCTAAAACAACCAACAATATTTACATAATTACAAATCTTCCCAGCCGCGCCGCGAGAAAACAAAATAAAAGAGTGCAATTATAATCAGTGCTGTGAAGTGTTAAAAAAAAAAAAAAGGAAAAAAAAAAGCCCATGTTCTATACAATAGCCCAAAAACTAAGTGCGTTACCTGTCCATCGTCTCCTCCCCCACATCACTCTCGCAGTCCCAGTGACTGCACACATTTCTTTGATTTGATAATCTCTTATCTTATCTGGGCAGTGTGTGCAGTCAATGAGACTGTGCGTTTGTTAGGCGGATAGTCAATCAACGGTGTTGATCCCGTTGGTGAATTAAAATCAAGTTGCTAGTTGGGCATAACACCGCTAGTAATTTGATTTGGTTTTCCATTAGGATATACACTTGTTGATTTGACTTAGTTAGCGTCTACGGTTGATATTTTGTTTTATGTGTTTTTGTGAATCGTAATGTCGGTTAAATTTCGGGTCGATTTTAGCAACATTAGGGGGTTGCGATCGAATTTCTTTGCTGTGTACGCTCACACTGCAAAATGCAGGCCAGCTGTTTTGGCACTAAGTGAAACACAGGTGGGTGTTGGTTCTGATCCCTCAGAATTCAACCTGCCTGGATATAGCTTAGTGCCACTATTCTTTTCCTCCCATGGCCTCGCCGTTTATGTACGGAATGATATTGCTTACCAGCTTCTACCACAATACGGCCTTTGTTCCAATACGAACTTTAATTTCATGTGGTTAAAATTCACCGTCCGTAAGCATATCATTCATTATTGTTTTATTTATAGAAGCCCCAATTTAGATAGCAATTCAACCTCTAACGAGTTTGATGCGCTGTCTGAGTCCATAATAAGAATTATCTCCCTTTATCCTCACACTGAAATCGCAATTGCGGGCGATTTCAATGTACACAATTCTGGTTGGCTTCGACATTCTGGCCAGACAACACCCGAAGGAAAATATGTTGAGATCTTTGCTGAGTTTAACGAATTAACTCAACTTGTTGATGAGCCCACTCGGGTTCCAGATATTGAAGGCCATGCGGCCAACACTCTTGACTTATTTCTTACTTCTCATCCCGAAAAATACAGGGTTGTAGTATCATCTCCTTTAGGCAAATCGGACCATTGTGTCATATCGGTAGATTTTTCGCTTTCCGTCACGGTAAAAAAAGATAAAGTCCCCAAAAGAACTGTGTGGCAATATGAGAAAGCCAATTGGGACGGCCTGAATAATTTCTTTCGAAATTTTAATTGGTCTTTGTGCTTTCTCGACGGAAACGTTGACGCATCAGCTGATATGATATCTAACGTAATTCTTAACGGCATGAGAAATTTTGTTCCTCACAGAACAAAAAGTATCATCCCCAAAGAGAATTCGTGGTTTGATTCAAGCTGTAAAGAGGCGATTAGGGATCGAGAAAGTAGTTTTCGAAAATTTAAAGGCAACCCTACAGTAGAAAATCGAAATTTGTTCAAACGGGCCAGAAATATCTGTAATGCTCAAATACAAAAGGCTAAGTTTTTACATGACCAAAAAGTAAGGCAAAAAATACTATTGTGTCCAAAAGGAAGTAAAAACTTTTGGTCTTTTGTGAAGAACATTAAGAACTCGACCACGTCATCGGTCCCAACGCTCGTCTTCAATGACTCTCCGTATGTCAGCTCCATCGACAAAGCCAATTTGCTGGCAGCTCAATTTGCTGCCAATTCGACACTTCCTTATAGCATAGTGGCTCCACCTGAGCTCGAGTCTGCAAATTCTTTGATGCAGCAGATATTTTTTCGAACTCGCTCGGTTGCGAGAGTCCTTAAAGATCTCAACATACATAAATCCGCTGGTCCAGATGGTATCCCCGCCGTTATTCTGAAGAGGTGTTCTTCTACGCTGGCAAAACCACTGCGTAAACTTTTCCATCTTTCCTATTCTGCTGGGATTTTTCCGAGCAGATGGAAAACTGCATTTGTCCAGCCCGTCCCTAAAAAAGGCGAATCTTCCTCCCCTTCCAATTACCGTCCAATTGCACTAACGTCCCTTCTTTCCAAGGTCATGGAAACGTTGATAAACCGTCAACTTATGAAATATCTTGAAGAACGAAAGCTTCTTAATGACCGTCAGTACGGCTTTCGTAGCAAACGGTCCACTGGTGATTTGATGGCTTATCTCACCGAAAAGTGGAACCAATCTTTACATTGTTTTGGAGAAAGTAAGATTATTGCGCTTGATATTTCTAAAGCATTTGATAGAGTTTGGCATCAGGCTCTTTTATCGAAAATGCGTGCTTTTGGTATCGATGAGTCTCTTCTTCGTTGGATTAGAAATTACCTTTCCGACCGTTCAATACAAGTTGTGTTGGATGGCTTCAAGTCTGATACCCACTTAATAAATGCTGGTGTGCCCCAGGGCTCTGTTTTGTCTCCGACTCTCTTCCTCATTTTCATTAATGATCTCTTGTCTGAAACTTCTAATCCGCTTAACTGTTTTGCTGACGACTCGACCCTCAGCTTTTCATATTCGTTTCCAAATTCACGTCCCTGCTCTTCGGATGTGGAACTGGAACGGTTGCGTATGATAAGCTCATTGAATTCTGACCTTGACAGCATTGTTGCATGGGGTATTATGAACCGAGTAGAATTCAATGCTTCGAAAACTCAATGCTGCCTCTTGTCGATGAAGCTTAACATTCCCCCATTGCCATTATCCATGAATGGTACCTGCATCGAAGAAACCGAAAAGCTGTCAGTACTTGGTATGTGTGTAAACGATGATCTTCGTTGGAATGACCACATATTTGAAGTCGCCAAAAACGCTGCTAAATGCTTAGGTTTCTTGAGACGATGCAGGAAGTTCTTCACCCCTTCTGATCTGGCTACAATTTATAAGGCCTTCATCCGCCCAAAAATGGAGTATAACTCTCATATCTGGTCAGGTGCTTCTCAAACATCTTTGCGCCTACTTGATAGGGTACAAAATAGAGCGTTAAGATTGATAGGTGATAGTTCAATCGTAGAATCGATTGATTCTCTTGGACATCGTCGAAACGTCACCTGTCTCTCTCTCTTTTATCGCTTTTTCCACAAACAGTGCTCTAGTGAAATAGCCAGCTGCATTCCTCCCTTGAAACAATTTAGCCGCAACACCCGCCTCGCTAGGAATGCTCATCAGTTCTGCCTTGAGCCCAACTTCGGGCGTACAGTCAAGTATAGAGATTCTTATTTTAGTCGCACCACCCGAATGTGGAATGCTTTACCTGGCTCTGTGTTTCCCCTGCATTACGATTTACAAAGATTCAAAAGCAACGTGCATCGGTGTCTCCTTTCAAATCCTCTCCTATTTTCCTAAATGCTCGCACTGTGTTTAATAACATTATAAGGGTAGTCATAACCCCTTGATGTGCGCGTTAATTATAAAAAAAAAAAAAAAAAAAAAAAAAAAACCAACGCAACTGATATTGTTTCATTTTGTAAAGAATTTTGAATGCTCTTTCAAGCACACGTTTTTCGGTAAACAAATAACTAGTGTCCGACCGAAGCTTCGGCTTCGGCTTCGGCTTCGGCCACATTCGGCTAAAAAATCTACAATCGGCTAAACCTTCGGCTTCGGCCAAAATATGCCGAAGTTTTGGCCGAAGCCGAAGGTTTAGTTTTTGGCTGTTGTGCGTTGAAAAAAAATTCAGTTTTTCGTAGAACGTAGAACAGTGTTGTGTTATTTGTTGTTCTTTTCCTTAATTTCAATAAAATATAAATTCTAGTTCAAATTGTTATTATTTTTGAAACGTTAATTTAATTTATCCCGTTAATTTGGTTACTGCATGCACACATTAGATTCGTTTTGAGCTTTACCCAGAGTTGACCCAGGTTTCCTTGAGAACTCTATGAGTCCTCAAAAAACACTAAACCACAAAATCACCACAAATCCCTGTCATTTGAATAAAAATACATGCCATTTAACAGCCCTCAACTCGCCCCAGAAGAAACCAAGTGCGAATCTTTTTGTACCAAACCCAGGTCAACCCCAAGGCTTAAAAAACACTCAGTTTGACATTCAGGGCAAACTTAGGTTTTTCAAAAAACGCTTTGTGGTGACCACAGAGTGACCTCAGGGCTTCAACTAACGAACCTATTCCAGAAAAAAATCATAATTTTTTCATTTTTAGTCAATCTGGAACGAAAATTCTTCAAGATATTGAAGCTTCGGCTTCGGCTTCGGCTTCGGCCGAAGGTTAATGTCAAGCCGAATAATCGGCTTCGGCTTCGGCTTCGGCTACAAATCGACCTTCGGTCGGACACTACAAATAACTGTGTACATTTAACATCTTAATGAAGTAAACAATGAACCTTCAACGTGCAAATTGTGACCTAAATGCAAGAGAACCTTATTTCCTTTGGCTGGCTAAGGCTAATTTTAAGACACGTCTAGCTAGACAACTGCCTGAGAGTGTTGTGAAAATTTGTAAATACGAGGTATAAAGTTTGGGTGAGTTTCGGCGCTAGTAAAAATTATATTCAAATATCCAAGTTAACATTTCTGTACACAAATTGTCCTAAAAATTGCTGCCTACACATTGATTTGCCATGCCCCCTGAGCATAATACATAATATAAAAAAATTTCACACTCTCTCTTTGAAAAAATAAATAAAAAAATTATCAGAGCAAATCTGTAATGCGAAGACATTCGAAAATCAACCGCATGGACCTGCACGTAGCCAGTTGTTTAGAACTCAACTTTACTTATTAAGACTCATCCACAGCGATTCGTGACTTATTGAAGAACCTCAAAGAAGTTCTATATCCCTCACTATTGGTATTACAACTGTTGAAGAAGTGGTCGTTTGTTTAGTGATAAAGCACTAATATTCATTTTTTTTAATCTGAAACATTTTCTAATGCTATCGCGTGCATTGCTTTTTAACATTTGATAAGTTATTTACTTTTAAAGGAAACAGGAATTTACCAATCCCTAGTACAAAACAAAAAAGCCATTTCTCTTATGTTCTTTGTAAGGAGCTTAAAAGCCTCGTCAGATGGGGCATATCTCAATTTGATGAGAAGCGTTTGATGACAGATTGTCAAAAATTTAACAAAAGTCAAAATTTAAACATTCGTACATTTGTGAATTTGAATCGAGTTCCCTTGCAATTAGATCCACTCGTTTATGTACATTAAAAGTTCATTATATCTTTATTAAGACTTAACGTACCCGTGGCGTGATGGCTAGCATGTCTGCTGTTAACCCAGAGGTTTGTGGTTTGAATCTTAACAGAGACAAAAATGTTTTTCCACCGGTATCGCTTTTCGCGAGGAATTGGCAAGTCCTCCTTTAGAAAATTCAGTGCCATGAAAAGTGCTTTCTCGACTAGCTGTTCGGAACCGGAAGAAAATTGTAGGTCCCCTCCATTGCCTCACAAGGCATGGTCGTGAATTGTGTCGAATGCGCTAGGTTCTGGGGCTCCTCGTTCTATTGAGCCACCCTATTTACTTATTTATTTCGGACTTAACGTAATCAGTTATTCATTTAACGTAAAATTGTAACCAAAAAAACATTCAACATTTCTTACAAAATTTATTTTTCACTCACGCTTTTATATTGCTAGCACGTGTATACGAAGCAATGCTCCCATCTCAAAATATTAAAAAAAAAATTATGCGTTCCACATGACATGATAAAAGACAAGAACCCCGTATTCAATTAACAGGGAACAGGACATCGACGGTGCCGTTTCGTATTACAATGCACAATGAAACTACCAGTCCTATGGTTTATGATTTAAACAAGCTCGCATAATAAATATTTCATTATTATCCCTTTGTCCTTTTTTTTTGTTGATCTATTCAATCATTTGATAGAATTTAACCACTTTTACGAGAAGCAAGAGACATTGTCAAGACTCAGATTTCAAACGAGAAGTATAACAAATTGTTCCATAAGTGTATTTTGGGCATCATAGTCAAGCTGAAAACAAATCAAATTTCAACCTTTCTACGCGGACGCTTATATCCTCTTCAAGTCGAATATCATTTTACGTAGGTAGGTACCTGAAGCATATATGTAGAAAATACAAAATTATAAAAACAAAATCCAGAATATCTATATGCTCAGTTCTGTTTTTTATTTTTTTATTCTAAATTTCAAAACTTAATCTAAGAGGTCCGAAATGGTGGTGATGACCGAAGGGTTGCTGATGACCGCCATGGAACTGCTTTGGGCCGTCATGATGGTTTGGTTTTTGATGATGATTGTCTTTTGATTTAGTACCATGACCATGACATTCATTCACTTGACCATGATGACTGCCTACCGAATTGAAACCACGATGATGAACAAAGGTTTTAAAGTTATGATGGAATCGACGGTGTTCATCTCCAGGATTCACTGTCTCTCTGCTACTTTCTTTTGGTGTCATTATGTCAAATCGCTTTGTTTCTTCACACTCTTATTTAAATCTCTTGCTTTACTGAATGACCAATAAATATAACTGATGCTCGTTTATAAATGAAATTGCGGCTACAGATAAAAGAGAAGGGCCCTTACTACCGGGCATTACGATAAAATAAGACTTTATATGTGGTTCGACTCTTGAATTTTCGGCAATTCATTGTTCAGTTTCGAATTGACGGATCATACTACGAGGTGTATAGTAAAATCGTTTATTTTCATAAAAAGTTGCTTCATTTTTCTGAAGATAGTAAAGTTCTAATTCTAAAGTGATTCCTGATTCATCAGTTAAGAAAGTATCGTAAACATTTGCAGAGTAATTTAAGTAAAAAAAAGAAGATCCAAAAGCTTAGAAATGTCCTAGAGATTTGTTCATCCTCATTATGAACATATGAGAGAACAATAAAACGGTGTTAAATCGCTTATAATGTTGGTGGCGTCGAGCCAAAACTCAAAACTATACGACCAGGAAACTTCTCACAATAAAGCCATAACATTTTGGAAAGTAGCAAAAGTAATTCCAGTGCTTAAAAAACCGGCTACCCGTTTGACTCAACCTGAGTTCAGACCGATATCGATTTTACCATTTTTATCTAAGGTACTGGAAAAAATCTTACATGAACAAATTTCTAATTTTCTACTAAGAAAAAAATTATTGTGTGATCAGCAGTCAGGCTTTAGATCAAACCATAGTTGTGTCTCTGCTATTCTTAAAGTTTCAGATGATATAAGAGCCGCAATGGACGATGATTTGGTATCATTTCGACACTTCGACACAGTTGACCACAGGATACTGATATCAAAATTAAAAGATCAGTTTCAGTTTTCAAACACAGCGGCGAGCCTTATTTGTTCATACCTCAGAGGACGAAACCAAGCAGTTGTGATAGACGAAAAAGTATCTCGGCCCTTAAGACTTGCAACGGGGGTTCCCCAAGGGTCAATTCTTGGTCCTCTGTTATTCTCAATTTTTATAAATGACCTTCGTGTTCAGGTGAACTACTCGTCACTTGATTTGTACGCCGATGATGTTCAAGTTCAACTCAGCTGCAAGCTAGGTATGATTGAAGATGGGGCTCATAAATTAAACACTGACTTGAAAAGCATACTAGCATGGTCTGAAACAAACAACCTTTGCCTTAATCCTAGGAAGTCTAAATGCATTATAATCTATAAAAACAAACTGGATTTCAGCTATCTTCCTGCACTTTATCTTGGAACAGAACAACTGGAGTATGTTGAGAAGGTCAAAAATCTTGGCATCTTATTTAACTCAACCCTCACTTGGGATGATCACATCAAAATGGTCATTGGTAAAATATATGGTGCCTTACGAAGTCTTTCCCTATCAAAGCATTTCACCCCTCAACCTATTCGACTTTACTTAGCGAAAACTTTAGTCGTACCGATCATCACATACGGTTGCCAAATTTTCAGTGCCCATAACTCTGAAACTAAAAGAAACTTTAATGTGGCTTTCAATAATGTATGTCGTTATGTTTACAATCTCCGAAGATACTACCACGTGTCTAACTACTCGAATAATATTCTTGGCTGTAGCCTATACCAATACTTCAATTATTTTTCACTGAAAACACTGAATAATATTATTAGTATCAATGAACCATTTTATCTCTCTGCAAAAATACATTTCGCAAAATCACCTCGCTCTTTTATGTTGCTACAACCGAGATTCAGTTGTAGAAACTCGGAGCGTCAATTTTTCGTAAACGTTATCAGGGCAGTGGAACAATTTACCCTACTCTCTAAGCAGACTTCGCGGCACCAAGCAGTTTGATGCGGCTCTATTCAGATACTTGGCAGTACATTAATTCAATTAAAATTAAACTAAATTTGTATAAAATATTTTCAATGAAAATTTAAATTCTTTGTTAAATCTTTTTATCGTGTTTGTCATTCTTCTTAATTTACCTTAACATATTCATATTGATTTTGAAATTATCTTAATTCAGATTTTGCTGTTAACTTTTACTAATAATTATAGGCTATAAGGCCCAATGTAATAGATGTATTTAATAAATGAAATTTTGCATTGTTAGCTTGTATCATCATTTGGAACCACATATCTTCCAAGTCATGATCTTCAAACAAGACAAATCCTTATGATTCGACCATATCGCTCTGAATCGAATGTAACCGTCTGCTCAATGGCGTCTTCGAAAAATTGCGGCCCAATGATACCTTCCGACCATACAGCACACCAAACACCAAACTTTTTTTGAATGCAACGGCACCTCTCCGATCTCTTATGGGCTTTCTGAGCCCCATATGCGGCAATTTTATTAATTTGTTTACATATCCGCCGACTGAGAAGTCTGCCTCAAGAGCATGTCCTTCGAAAAATCGTTGTTTATTGTCTGTTGTTCCAACTCCCACAAACAACGCAGGCTGGAATTGGTGGATAGTTTGAACTTTATGAGAATGAAGATGCAAATGCAAATGTAAAATATGACAACGTGTGGTGTTGTTGCGAACGCAGGGAAAACAAATAGTTTAAAACACATGTAAATATGCTACCTAACGTACTTATCTACGAATTAGAAATTAGTCATCCCAACAAAATTAAGATCGCACAAATCTGACGCAATGCTCTACCAAAAGTAAACAAACAAGTCTACATTTTACCAAAATCACTCGATCCGAATCTAAACAATGAATTGCAAAAAACTCACAAGCTAATCTAAAAAAAAAAAACGTGCCTCCTGTAGCTGTTGAATTATCTGGCTCTCTTTCGTATGACAAAGCACTCAACGTTAAAGGTGTCTATCTCTAACCTACATTAGCAATTTTCATTTAAATACCGGCAGTAATTCTTCTTCAGTTCATTCAGTTAAGCAAAAGCTTTCAGTGAAAGTGTTAAGAAACGTTTAAACACTGTCGAACAGAAACATTTGACATAATGGCTCCAACAGAAAGTCATAAGGAAACATTGGATTCCGGATGTGAACGTCATCGCTTCCATCATCATGCTGGATTCTTTGCTCATCGTCATGGTCCTCATTCGGCAGATAATCATCAGGGACATGGACATCATTGTCCTAAATCGGCACATAATAGTGATCAGAAACCACACCATCATCGTGTACCACTGCAGTTTTATGGCGGTCCTCAACATCATTTCGGGCAGCACCACCATTTCGGGCAACACCACCATTTTGGGCAGCACCACCATTTCGGGCAACACCACCATTTTGATCATCATCACCAATTCGGTAGTAAGCATCACTTCAGTTCATCCAAAAATCATTGTCATGAGATGCCGTGTTTATGGGGTTCACTTAAAGCCTTCAAAAATGAACGTTGCGGATTACCTAAAACAATGGAAATGCAAACCAAGTGCTGCCACAAGCCACAAAAGTAATTCGTACGCTAGATTAAATTTTGACTTGTTAACAATATAAGAATAAGGTTAAGGTTATATATCTCCAAAAAAAAAAACTTCAAATGGGTTTTCTTTGATTTCTTTACATTTGGAAGATTACATAATTCTGAAGATTCAATTATATACTTAACAGATGCAGAATTCTTTTCTAGTTTTTCAGCGATAAATGTCTATAAATGAGAATTCGTATTAGTGGCTAGTCAACTACCCTTAAATTTGTCCTATCTATTAGAAAGAAGATAGGACGTAAATCATTGTTTGCTCTCGAGAATTTGTCTTGTTTGCTAATAGCCGAGTTCACACAATTAGTTGGACAGACTTCGTTTGATGGTCGAATGTAGTTTGCGTTCACACTTATTAAGCTCGTCGTCCAAATTTATGTCACATACTCTTCCACTCCGTCCAACTTCTAGATTTTCAAAAATATTTGAAAACCATCCAACAAGTTGGTCAAGCGTCCTCAAGGTCGTCTGAGGGTTCACACTATCAAGCATTGGTCGTTCAAGCCAAAGTCTGTCCAACTAATTGTACAGTGTGATTTCACTCGGCTAATTAAGGAACAAACTTTCAAAATAAGCTCATTTTGCCGAAGAAAATACATATCGCAATCCTTTGAATTGGAAAGTATTCCTTTCAAATCTTTTCGTTTAGTCAGAAAGGTGAAAGTGATGCCAGATAATTTTTTTGTGGTATTTTGAAATCGATTTGATGCATAAGCAAAAATCATGCCGTTAGGTTATATTTAACCTTAAAAGTAAAAATAATCAATGCTCGTTTAATTTTGTCCAGCAGTGTAGCTACGATACAGTTATTCGTTGAGTTCTTATACCAATTCTGGTTCGTTAGGTGGGGTTTGGCACAAAAATTTATTCAAAGTATTTCGCAAACAATTTCGACAGCTGGCCTGTGGGGATATCACTTCTCTCCGTTCTTGTACTGATTCGTCTTGCATCTCACATGCTTGATTCTGTGGCCTCTTGCGCGAATTATCTTTTTGATGTTTTTTTAAAACATTTGGTCTAGGCTTGAAGTTCTTTTTGTATTGTGTGTTCTGTTATATCTTGTATGGCGTTCTCGTAAAACCTGACCGATTGGTCTGTAAGATGTTGGAATATGTATATTGATGTTTTCTGGTCATTTAATGCGCGTTTTGCACAATTGACTCATCTCCCTGTTATGGCTATTTCGATGTCGTGGTTAGTGAGAGGTTTTTAAACAGTTTTCCAAGAGGAATTTGAAACGTCTGCAAATTTAAAAAATTTTCTACCGGAAATTCGGAGTGGAACCGAAACTTGGAGAACTTTAACTCTAATTTTCGGTCGTGATTCTCGGCCTAGTATACATACAATAACAGGTTTAGTGCAAAAATTTGAGTCTCCATATTTGTTGTACATCGAACTCCGTGTCTGTGAGTCAACGGGTTGGTCGAAGTGTCGAAATATCACTACCGTTCAGGCCTCTGTAGCAAAGGATCCAAAACAGTCAATTCCACGCCGAGCGTCCAATTGGGTAAAACGAATCAAAGTCTGCAAATTCGACCGCAGTGTATTCAACATGGGTGAATACTACTACCGATACACTTAGGGCCGGTTTGTTCAAGCTTGATTATTTCTAATCAATGATTATTCCAGATGATAATCATAGATTTGGTTTGTTCGCGAAAATTTTAATCAAGGAATCTCTGATCAGAGCTTTTAATCAATGATTTTGCTAACCAGTAAATTTTTCTGGGTTAGCTCCATTTAATCAACGATTAACTGAATTTCAGTTTGTTCAGGCTTAATTTTTGTTCAAATCACAACTATTCCTTCAAAATAAAAAATTGTCAGGTTGACATATCACATAAAATATTTTTTTTGGAAATCATTAAGCATCTTCACTGAATTATTTGAAATGGAGTAAATTCTTCTATAAATTTATTAATGAAGACATTCTACCAGATGTGCATGAAGAAAACATAGCACTTGTTGAATCAATTGATGTCGCCAGGATGAAATTAAATGCAAATCTCGATATTTTTGACAACCGAAAAATACCTGACTCTATCTTGAAAAAATTTATGTATTTTCAATAATTTCATTGATTAAGTTTTGACGTATAGACTGGAAAATGGAACGATTTTTGAATAACACATGATTTGCTAACCAAGCTATAAAAAAGGTGAACAAATACTCTTTGGTGATCACAGATTCTTAACCATGGATTAAAAAGAATCCTTGATAACCAAATTGCTTATTTAACCCGCTCTGAACAAACCGGCCCTTAGACTATTTAATAAATAAAAATAGAGAGTAACGAGAAACCTACAATGTTTTATTGAATCCTGAAAATGTATACAGATTTTTCGAAATATGGCAATCGATGATCATCAACGGCGGCAAATTCTTTCACAATCACTGCGAGACCTGTAGCGGTTTCCATTGCCCTCGCATCCACCATAAGTGAATCTTATACATTCTCTGGTTTGAGGCCTATAATACCAACGGTCGACATTCCTGTTGCAAGGACCCCTCTCCGGCCTTGATCTACAATCTGTAAAAATATGAATGGAATTAACACTTAAAAGACTCTTCCTTCAATTCACTGTCAATACCTTGGGCAAGTGCTGCGACGATGAGAAGCAAAAAAGCAAAAATTACTTTAAGATCCATTTTGAGAAGAAGTTTGATTTGTAAACTGGTGAAGCAAGTACGATACTGATGTTGAGTTCTTGAATGAAGATGCTTTTATACAAACTCAACTGGCATTGTCTTCATTTTGTAAAGAATGTTGAATGTTTTTTTGGGTAAACGTTTTTCTTTAAATAAATAACTGATTACGTTAAGTATTTATAAAGTCAATAATGAACTTTTAACGTGCGTAAACGAGTATGTATATTGTGATTTAATTGCAAGGGAACTCGATTCAAATTCAGTACAACGAATGAACGAATGTTTCAATTTTGACTTTTGTTAAATTTTTGACAATCTGTCATCAAACGCTTCTCAAAGTCTAGTCAATTGGGACTCATCAAATTGAGATCTGGCCCATCTTACGGCGCTATTAAGCTACGCTTAAGCCCACTTAGGCCAACATTTTTTGGACTAGAGATTGGATTGTTTCCTTTAAAAAAACAAAAACTTATCAAATGCACGCAATTCAATGCACGCGATAGCATTAGAAAATGTTTTATATAAAAAAAAAATTAATATCGCTACTTTATTAATGGTTTTATGTTTTAGTTTTCTTTTTTTTAAAATGTTAACTAACGATCACGTCTTCAACAGCTGTAAAATCAATAGTGAAGGATATAGAACCTCTGTGAGGTTCTTCAATGAGTCACGGGGATGACTTTTAATGAGTAAAGTTTAGTTCTAAACAACTGGCTTCGTGCAGGTCCATGCGGTTGATTTTCGAATGTCTTCAGCATTACAGATTTGTTCTGTTAATTTTTTATTTTATTTTTTCAAAGAGAGAGAGATATTTATTTATATTTATATTATTTATATATTATTTATATTTTATTGCGAAGTATGCTCAGGCCTCAGGGGGCATTGGCAAATCAACGTGTAGGCAACAATTTTACGGACAATTTGTGTACAGAATATGATTTGGAATACTTGAATATGATTTTTTTTTGGTGCGGAAACTCACCCAACCTTTATTCGTCGTACTTATAAAATTTCTTAGAACACTCTTAAGCACTTGACGTGTCTAAAAACTAGGGAAATCCTTAGCCAGCCAAAGAGAATAAAGTTCTCTTGTATTTAGGTCACAATTTACGCGTTGAAGGTTGATTGTTGACTTCATTAAAATGTTAAGTATACGATTTGTTTTTATCTTAAATTTATATGATACCAAATGTAAACAGTTATTTGTTTACCGAAAAACGTGTGCCTGAAAAAGCATTCAAAATTCTTTACAAAATGAAAACAATGTCAGTTGCGTTGGTTGGTATAAAAGCCCTTTCATTCAAGAACTCAACATCAGTATCGTACTTGCTTCACCAGTTAACAAATACAACTTCAGCTCAAAATGGATCTCAAAGTAATTTTTGCTTTTTTGCTTCTCATCGTCGCAGCACTTGCTCAAGGTATTGACAGTAAAATTGAAGGAAAGTCTTCTAAATATTAATTCCATTCAAATTCTTACAGATTGTAGATCGAGGCCGGAGAGGGGTCCTTGCAACAGGAATGTCGATCGTTGGTACTATAGGCCTCAAACTAGAGAATGTATAAGATTCACTTATGGTGGATGCGAAGGCAATGGAAACCGCTACAGGTCTCGCAGTGATTGTGAAAGAATTTGCCGCCGTTGATGATAGATTCATTGTTAGTTATCCTTTGAAAAAATATGTATGTTCAAGATTCAATAAAACTTATAATTGCAATAGAAGGTCTATTTTATGTTGTAGCTCTTTATTTGAGTGTCTTTTTGTACCTCTACCAGCTGAGAGGCCGAAGGACAGCATCACCTATCAAGCAATAAACCTCTGAACTGCATTGATTAGCATGCGTAAACGTGTGGCAAGCAGTCTCAATTCTATATCTGATGCAGCTATTCGTTATCCTGTTTTTAGTTTGTTCTTACTTCTGAGACTTATCAAACATACGTCCTAATTCAAATTTAGCAAACATAAATCCTAATTCCTTTAACTGCAATTGAATTCCAGCCAAAAGACCCAATTTTCAATCAGTTGTTGCAGCATCTGACGGCGTATGTCAGCAATAACGTTGAATATTCTCTTTCAATGCGTCAATCGTCTCGGGCTTATCTACGTAGACCAGCGACTTCTCATAAATAAATAAATAAATAGGGTGGCGCAACAGAGTGAGGAGCCCCTGTGCCTAGCGCATTTCTCACAACCATGCCTTGTAAAGGAATGGAGGGGACCTACAATTTTCCGCCGGTTCCGAACGGCTAATTGAGAAAGCGCTTTTCATGGTAACGGAGGACTTGCCAATTCCTCGCGAAAGGCGATACCCATGGAAAAACATTTTTGCCTCTGCTGGGATTCGAAACTCGAACATCTGGGTTAGCAGGTGGACATGCTAACCATCACGCCACGGGTACCACAGCGACTTCATTCAACCCCACAAAAACGAGTCCAGCTGTCTGAAATCGCTCGATTTTGGAGGTAACTCACAGGTTTAAAACTCGATTGCGTAAAAAATCAGCTTCAACAGCCGCTTCGAGACAATTTACAGAACTCAAGCAGTGCCCGGTGGTCGTGCCGCTTTAATTCTTCCACGACGAAACGCTAAACCAAACTAAGTATAAATCAAATGATAACTGTCAAAAAGACTAACTCCGAAAAAAGTACTGCCAGGTTGAAAACCACACGTCTTTAAAAAAAAAAACCCGAACACTCATGGTCCCCCAATTTTTCTCTGTTTATAAGAATTGTCCGGTTAAAAGAAAGATAAAGAAAAGCTTTTTTCAACTTGAAATGTCCTTGAATCCCCTAAAAAGCATTGAACATAACATCGCTCTGTACGAGATTCTCGGCCGGTAACTATGGGACTTGATTATCTGTTGGACATCGGGTCTCCTTCCGAAAGTTCTGTTTTCTGTTGCCAAAAATTTGAACCAACTGAATCGCGAAATCGAAACCCTCTTAGTGAGAAGGGAAAATAACCAAATCTGCTATTGTGAAATTTAAGACAGAATTTTTACTGTTAAACACTTTAACCATTGTTTCTTTTTACTTGCGATTATGTGTAGGTACTAAAAGGCAAGTTTTGCAACATGAAATTACGTTGTTAGAGAATACGAAAAAAGTGAGTCCTACAATTCTGTCTGTTATCTGTCTGTATAGGGATCTACAGCCTGCTTAACCGATTTTCTTCAAAATTTGCAGTTAGGGTCTGTGGGGCAGCCTTCAGAGGGGCTTTTAAAATTGGGTCTCTAGGTCTTGAGATAACGGTACCTGCCGTACAACCGATAAGATAATACTTATTTTTCTCGAAAACGGCTCCAACGATTTCCATAAAATTTTGTGTGAAAGATTAATTTTAGGTTGTCTTTCTTATGATATAAGAGAAAATTTTGGAAAAGTTGAAAAAGTCTCCCATAGTACCGTTTTTTTTCAAATCCGACTTTCGTGTTTCAGAAGTTCTAAGTTGTTTAAGATAGATTGCATATCAACATTTGAAAAATCCAAATTTTTGAAATTTTTATAAATTTAAAAAAAAAATTGATTCTTTTGCATATTCTCAAAACGATATTGCTGACTTATTTAAAATTTTTTGCCAAAACATCTTCTGGCAAGATGTTAAAACTCTTACATACCTAACTTTTAAAAAGCTTTATTTAAAAAAAAAAATAAAAAACCGGTTTTTAAAAAAACGACTCTTACGATATTGGTTAAATTCAACGTTTATAAGTATTAGTCACTGCAAGAAATTGGCGTTTTTAGATTTTCGCTTGAAACCTTTGGAATATTTAATTTAATTTTTTTCAATATTTTGCGTGATTTAATTCAATTTTCATAGTAAAATTGTAGTTGGCAACCCTGTATCACCAAATATATTTAGAGCGAATACAAAAACGTTTTACTCAGCCTTAAGATTTTGGTATTGTACTTAGCACACAATCGCAAGTTCGTGCGACCCAGTCGTACCCATTTTTTAATTCACATTAGCCAAAGCTCTAGCTTAAAAAAATCTTGCTTATCATCTAAAGCGGCTAGTAGTTGAAGAGGGGTTTCGACTTTTAGCGTCGAAGATATTTTTTCAAATATGGATTGAATATTTTTACTTACACCTTTTGAAAAAAACATTTTGCTGTGTTCACTGTAACTTGGCCCGAAATTATCGGAAATGAAAAAACTACCAAAACTTTGTTCAATTAAATCAAATCAAATCTTCTTCCAACGTTCTCCGATAATTTTTACTCTCTAAAGTTCGAACTGTTGTTGTCTTTCCCAAAAACTCCGCCATTTTGTGGGTTCCCACCTACATCCTTAATGCTAAAAAAAATTCACTAAATTTAGTGGATTTATATCTAGAATATTTGTGCAAAATTTAAAATAAATCGATTTAGTATTTTTTAAAAATGGCAATGAGCAGGGACTTTGAAAAAGTAGTTTTGAGAAAAACTTGTTTATAGTTCAACGCTCGCAGCTGTTAGAGTTTGAGGACAGGAAATTAGTAAGACAATATAATTTTCATTGCCAACAGTTTTATTATCGAATAGACAGCTTTTTACGAAGTATAATAATGAATCAACGGCGGCGGCAAGTCCTTTCACAATAACTGCGAGAGCTGTAGCGGTTTCCATTGCCTTCGCATCCATCGTAAGTGAATCTTATACATTCTCTGGTTTGACGCCTATAGTACCAACGATCGACATTCCTGTTGCAAGGACCCCTTTCCGGCCTCGATCTACAATCTGTAAGAATTTGAGTAGGATTAACACTCAAAGGATTTTCTTTCAATTCACTGTCAATACCTTGAGCAAGTGCTGCGACGATGAGAAGCAAAAAAGCAAAAATTACTTTAGATCCGTTTTGAGAAGGAGTTGGTTTTGGAATTTCAAAATTCAGAACGAAATCAGGTATGATACTGATATTGAGTTCCGGAATGATGGCCTTTTATACTTAACTCAACTGACATGTTTTCATTTTTGTGAAAATCGTTGAATGCTTTTTCAGGCACACGTTTTTCGTTAAATAAACAACTGTTTAAATTTAAGATGAAAACAAGTCATATGCTTCATATCTGAACAAAGTCATCAATGAACTTACAATGTACGTAAAAGTGTATCTTGTAATGTAACCTAGAAGAGTAAGAGGCACTTTGGTCTGTTTCCATACCACATTTTAATCTTGATACGGAATGAGATATGCACTCACTATGGGTCTATCTCCCATCTCTGGCGTGTGATCCTACACATTCGAAATTGATAGAATGAGCTATGATCTCCAGTCCATCGCACTCTCAAGGCTCTTGCTCCTGATTGCTGCATTTCCTGCAAATTCAAAATAAACTGAAATGGTCGTTGTGGATGTAAAAAAATTGATTATTATGTAATCGCTGCTTTGCTTAAACTGTGAAGGAAGTCATTGAAATTATAGGGAAAAATATTTTACTGATGATAACCAGTAAAATATTTTTCCCTATAATTCAAATTAGGATTTTGATAAACGAAACGACACGCTTCAAACCAAACACAAGAAAAAAAAAGAAAATGTTCATTCTGTGTTAGCTTTGAAGTCTGTCAAAGTCCTGATTATCATCTGCGAATAATTTTTCTTACAATTTCCTGGACAGCATTTGCAAAGCTTATTGTATTAATTCAATTCTCAAGCCACTTCTTAAACACTATCATATTGTCTTTCATTTTCATTTTAAGCTTTAACATCCTACCCTTGACAAAACAGCCCATAGAAATGCTGCATATGAAACAGGCTTACAATGTGGTACAAAAAACAAAAGCTAGTCGGTTTGCTGAAATAAAAGTTGAATTCCATCAGAAAATAAAAAAAGGCATATGAATGGTCTTATTTTAGAACTTACGATACGAGCCAATGTTTTTTATCAAAACAAAAAATTATAAACAATCTTGAGTAAAATGATGCAATTTTCTGCCCAAATTCAACAAATACAAATAATATTTTCACCACACTGCGTGGAGTGGAATCACTCAATCCTAAAGTAAACATATGAGTCAATATCACAAAAGCACTCAAGCACAAAGGTATCTCTATAATCGCAATTTGATTTATAAATACAAATAGAAACGCGATCTTTTCATTCAGTAAAGCAAGAGCTTTCATTGAGCGTCGTGTCGTAAAGCAGAAAAAATCGTATTAATAAACTTATTGAACAACATAATGACTCCAAACGAAAAAAGCAACGAGCCAGTAAATCCCGAAGGTGACCACCAACGATTCCATCATTTTCATCGTGGATTCTTTGCTGACCATCGTGTTCCTCATACGGCAGATAGTCAACAAGAGCGCGGGCATAATTTTCCTAAAGTGACAGACAATAGTGATCAACATTATCATCACGGACCAATGCAGTTTATTGGCGGTCCTCAAAATTACTTCGGTCCAGCACACCACCGTCGAGGGCCACCATGCTGTTGGGGCTCGCGTAAAGTTGTTGAAGATGATAGATTCGGACCACCTATTTTAATGGAAATGCATACTAACTGGTATTGAAGATGCGGCAGCAAACTTATTCGTGTTAAGGCTGTAAATTAAGTTCCTAAATATAAACAAAAAATAAAGTACATTATTTAATTAAAAAAAAAAACAGAAATCTTTTTTCTGAATATCATTCGGTAGGGAAAATGCTTTGAGAATATGCATCGTTTTAAAAAAAATATGTCTGGCAAAACTCGCAATGTAGTTCAGCAAACTTTTAGCGTCTACTTTTCCTTAGTTGAGAAATGATTCACGGCAGACTCATCAGGAAGAGAAGAACTCCTTAATTAGTGAATGAGGTGCGGAGGACTTCATTCGTTAAGTCTTGTTTGGCTTCCAGCTTTCAAGTCATTATGGTACGAGTATCATAAAAAATTAAATCGTTGAAAAATATGTAAGGTTAGGTCCTGTCTTTGACCAACGATAAGTCGACTTCTGTCGACTGTTGAACCTGTCAAAAGCACAGCAGTAGATATCATGCCTCCGAAGTATGTAGGTTAGGTTAGGTTAGGTTGAAATGGTTGTCAGGAAAACAACTGACACACTTAGACCAGTATTAGGTCCATTGTGATACCATAAGAATTAAGTGAGGAAGAACCCCACTTAATAAAACCATTTGGAGCTTTTTATGAAGCGAATCTCTTTCGCTGGATATCTGTGTTCGCCAGATCGTTTAGATCATCGAGGAAATATTTTCCAAGATGCCGTTTTCTTTTAATGGTGAGTGCAGGACATGAGCAGAGGAGGTGTGGAATAGTTTCTTCTTCCTCCTCATCTAAGCAACTTCTACAGAAGTCATTTGAGGGAACACCAAGTCTTATGGCGTGTCTGCCTATCAGACAATTGATTACGGAGCTAAAGTGCAATCTGGTTATGGATAGCAAATGTCTTGTGCGTTTTGGATCAAGTCCTGGCCATAGCTGTTTTGTTGCCACACACGTGGTGATACTGTTCCACCAATGATTTGTTCTATCCATTGCCTCTTGCTTTAGCATAAGTTTACATGTAGCGATTGGTATACCGATATTCAACCTGCTGGTTGATATCGGTAGAACGGTTCCTTTTCTGGCGAGTTCATCGGCCTTACAGTTGCCCGCGATATCTCTGTGCCCCGGCACTCAAATAAGGTGAATATTGAACTGTTCAGCCATCTCCTTAAGAGACAGGCGACAGTTAAGGGCGGTTACTGAGTTCGTGGAAACGGCGCCGAGTGATTTGAGGGCTGCCTGACTGTCTGAGAAAATCCGGATATTCGCTGAGGATATCACGTTTTCTTTTAGCCATGATAGGACCTCTTTGATCGCCAGAATTTCCGCTTGGAACACGCTACATTGGTTTGGGAGGCGGAATGACAGACTTACGTTAAGTCGTTTTGAGTACACCCTGCAGCCAACCCCTTCCTCGGTTTTTGACCCATCTGTATAGAAATGAATTGAATCATCTCTCAAAAATTCTTCGTCCTCCCAGGTCGTTCTCGTTGGGATTGAGACATGGAACTTATTATCAAAAACCAATTGGGGGATGGTGTAGTCAGAGTGGCAAGGGATTGATCTGAATAGATTCAGGATTGTGGCATGACCGATGTTGTTATCGGTCCATTGGGAGATAGCTCTGATACGAGTGGCCGTACTTGCGGCCATTTGTTTACTGAAGATATCTAGTGGTATGAGATTAAGGAGTATATTTAGGGCAGCTGAGGGTGTTGATCTCAGTGCTCCGCTTATACACAAACAGGCTGTTCGTTGGACTTTGCTCAGATTATCGCAGTAGGTCCTTTTATCAAGGGCGGTCCACCATACCACTACTCCGTATGTGAGTATTGGTCTGATGACCGCGGTGTAGAACCAGTGGGTGATTTGGGGGGAGAAGCCCCATTTAGTGCCAATGGCTTTTTTGCAGGAAAACAGGGCTACGGTTGATTTCCTGATTCTTTCCTCTATATTGGCTTTCCAGTTTAGCTTTTTGTCTAGGATTATACCTAGATATTTGGCTTCGTTTGAAAGTTCAAGTGAGATTCCATTAATTGATGGAGTTATTAGTTGATTTTGTATTTCCTGGTGAAGAGAACGAGTTCAGTTTTCTGAGGGTTGACCCCTAGATCACATTTTCCCGCCCATTTTACTATTTTATTTAGAGCGGTTTGCATCAGATCCAAGGACGTGAGCATGTTTGCCAGTTACCGCAATGAAGACGTCATCTGCATATGCAATCACTTGAATCCCTCAGCTTCTAGGTCAACTAGAAGTTCATTGACGACTAGATTCCATAGAAGAGGGGATAGAACTCCACCTTGCGGTGTGCCCCTGCTGACAGATCACTTTGCAGAGAAATCTCCCAGTGTTGAGTTGATTCTTCTGTTTTTTAGCATAAGATTTATCAATTCCACTAAGGATTTGTCTACTTTGAGCTTCGTCAGCGGCTTTTTTAATTGCAGAGTTGCTGACGTTATTGAAGGCACCCTCTATGTCGAGGAACGCGGCCAGAGTGTATTCTTTGTGATGGAGGGAATATTCTATAGTACGAACCAGGGTGTGAAGGGCCGTTTCTACAGATTTTCCCTTACAGTAGGCGTGTTGTGCTGTAGATAACAGTTTAGGATCTATAGCTTTACGCAGGTGGATATCAATCAGTCGTTCTAAAGTTTTGAGAAGGAAAGATGATAGACTTATTGGTCGGAGATCTTTTGGATTTACGTGGGATGATTTCCCAGCCTTAGGTATAAACACCACCTTGACCTCTCTCCACTGAGTGGGCATATAGTTTAAGGTGGTGCAGCCAATAAGAATCACTTCAAGGACAGGGATTATGATATCCGCAGCCTTTTGAAGTTCGGCTGGAATTATACCGTCAGGTCCAGGGGATTTATATGGGTCAAAGCTGTTAATGGCCCAAAAAAGTTTTTCCCTTGTAATCAGATCGAGATTGTTTGGAGTTTTGTTGCTTGATACTATGGAATCATAGTTACATAAGATCTTGGAGCTGCCTGGAAAATGAAGTGTCCAGAAGCAAATTGAGCGTTTCTTCGCAGGATTCTGTCCAGCCGTCAGCTGTTTTCAAACTGCTAGGCATGGTTGGACTCTTTGAGAGGATTTTTCTTAGTCTGGAAGCTTCTGAAGTATCTTCTATTTTTCCACAGAAGTTTCTCCAGGAAGTTCTTTTATTTTATAAAGTATGTAGATAAAGTAACAAATGTTCTTGGACCTTCACAAGTGAAATGCAACATTCTTGCTCATACCTTAGCAGAAACTACTGCAGAGATCTTTTGTTTTGCCATAAGACACTTTTTAGAATACAACGATATCTGCTATCTATTTTGGTTGCTCTCAGACATGGAACAATCCAAAACCAGGAGGTTTGCAGACGCATTGTGAAGTACACCACGAGAGGATCACTTGTGTGAAAAAATTAAGTGGGAAAGCTGTGGTCTCTTCGAGATCACGACGCTGGTAACGCTGGAATAGGAAGAAGAAGATCGGACAGTTTTCCTTTGTCAAGGATTTAAATATGTAAGTCTTAACCGAAACAAAACTCTTTAGATTCTGTCGATAATGATGACACTACAGAAAAACTTGTATTCAACTATCCTGCATTTAATGAAATCAAGTTGCAAATACATGACCCAGGCATTATGAAAACTTGGGTCTTGTGGTCCTTATTGTTGCAGCGTCTCTTGGCTGAAACGTGTTAGCAAAAGATGATAGTACAATGGGCTAGTATTTAGATATCCTTGCATCAGCTTAATAAATAAATGAATATTTGGGTGCAAAACACTCGCGCGTATTGCATTTCTCTCTGCCGCCTTTCAAAAGCTAATTTTGTCAGCACTTTTCATGGCAGCATTACTTTTGGAATATTAACCTACTTTTACAAAGTTCCCAATAAAAAAAACAGATTCTGATTGTGTTTCATGTCTTTCTTATACTCATTTCAATTAATCCATACAAGATGCACAACTTAAATGAATTTTTTATTCTATTTTATGTTACAGATACGTCCAAAATCTACCAGGAAACGACCAATGCTGTGATTGTGGTTCTCGAAATGATGTAACGTGGATAAGCTTGAACTTCGGTGTACTAGTGTGCATTCAATGTTCGGGCGTACATCGAGATCTAGGTGTACATCATTCAAGAATACAGAGCTTAACATTAGACAACTTAACAACAGCGAATTTATTAATAGCCCGTGCAATGGGCAACAGTACACTCAACGAGATTATGGAAGCAACACTGGGCAAAGTAAAACTATCACCAGATAGCACAATGTAAGGGTTCTCTATTATTTTTTATTACATCAGAAGCACTATTTTCTAATGCTCTTCTAATTTACTTCATCAGGGAACAACGATATGACTTTATTCGTGCTAAATATGTCGCAAAACGCTATGTTATGAGAACGTGTGCCGATGACAATGACCTGCGCTGTGATCTTGAACAAGCCATAGTGAATGCTGATATGAGCCAGTTGCTGCAGGTGTGGGCTGAAGGAGCCGATCTAACATGTTGTCTCCCATCATCCGATGACGGAGAGACCGCTCTTCATTTGGCCATTCTACGTGAAATGGGATCCACACTGCATATTGTGGACTTTCTAATACAAAATATGCCACCAAAGGGCCTAAATAAGGCGACAAATCCTCCGGATATTCTAGACATGACCGGAAAGAATACTGCGTTGCATTTGTGTGCTCTGCATGATCGACGTGAATGCTTAAAACTATTGTTGCGATCTGGAGCAGATTACGAGCTTAAGAACTCACAACTTAAAACTCCTTTAGATATTGCCAAAGAAATGGGTCACAATGCGTGCCAGGAATTGGTAAAAAAAGAATAGTATTAACCTTTGAATTCATGTTAACTACATTTTTTTTTTTCCTTACAGATCGAATGTGCCATAAGGAGAGAAAAGAGTGCTTTTGATCACATCAACACCGATTGGAATTTGCCAAACGACGACGGCTCGACAGATTTCTCAGATGACGATACAGTCATCGATGAAAGGGTAGATAAATTAATTTAAAAAAAGAAAAAAAAAGAAAAATAAAACAACTACATCTTATTATAGAAATCACGTTCCCGGCCACCAAGTTTCGCAGGGGGTGATTCGCCCATCTTACGATCGCGTTCCTCGACATGTGATTCAATACAGAGTGGTTCTAGTCCCATATCTAACTGTCCTAATCGACAGTTTCAGTTGCCAACAACAACTGTATCTTTCAATCAAGCAGGAACAAGCCCAAAGCAACATATTCCTATCGGACAGTATCTTGGTGGTGGAGGTGGTTCTAGTCCTGGTTCTACATCAAGTAGTACTCGTGGTCTTGTACAAGGAGCAAGGAAATCCACTTCAACAGGTATTTAAGTTTTACGTATAAAATGTTTGATAGCCATTAATGTTTACTCATCATCTTAGCAAACATGAATTCGTTAAAGAAACGAACAGCACCTGCTCCACCACCAGTATCCAACTCCTTCTATGGTACCTTACCCCATGCGCCAAGACATTCGCAAAATTTCGATAACAATGACTTACGCGGTGTTAACCATAATAACCAATCAGAAGCGGTTTTTAGAACCTTACCACATTTGCGCAGTGTTGATAATGCCCGGGGCCCAGTATTCCATTGTGATAACAAAGTATACGAGAGATTTGATCCAATTATGGTACAACAACAATCAAGTGGTAAAGCAGCGGGCTTGCATGATGCCGGTGGTGGCAGTAGTAGTAGTCTTTTACAAATGACAACCTTTGGTCACAAACGTTCACCTAGTGGAGAGTCTTTGAATCGACATTTAGCTGGAGCTAAGCTGGTTCTACCACCTACAGGTGAAATTCCACAACTAAAGCATGTTGACAAATCGCTTTCAAGGCCAAAAATTCCGCCACCGGGACCACCGCATGGTTAGTTGGTTGTTTACAGAAAATGAATGAAAATAAAAATTCTACTAAATACTATTTTTTTGTGTATCTTTTTAGAGAGGGAAATATCAAATGGACAATCAAATGAGAGTATAAGTTCGATGGATGAGGGACCTGTCGCACCACCTAGAAAGGTATACAGTCGATTTCTTTAGATTCTATCTATCCATTCTAAAAAACGAGTTTAGTTTAATCAAAAATTAAGATAGTATCAAAGGCACCGATTGACTAGAGTGTAAACAGTAATCACTTTCAGTCGTTTGGGGTTGACTTACTTAAGTATTTATTAAGGAACCGATCGTTAATAGGTATGTCGTATGCGTATTCTAGCTGAGGGGCTTTAAGCTTGATGTCTTTTCATTTGAATATGTCTGTGTTTGTTTCCATTTACTGCGGGTAACTCATGTCATGCTGGGAAATATTTCATTGAAAAAAATGGTCAATTTAAACAAAATAACAGGAGCAGATAAAAAAGTTCTTAACAAATTAGTGTGATTAGACTCAGAAACATTTGCTGAAAAATGCGTGAACGATCTTAACCAAATGACAGATTAAAAAGGAACTGTTACAGAGCTAATTGAAACTTTTTGTAACACAGGGGATAGATTCAGTCATAAACGTGTTTTGCGGATATCGAAGGGCACCCACAACTGGAAATAAGTAGAAATTTTGGCTGGCCGGAAACAGTATCGATTTCAATATGATTTTTTTTTACACAGCTTGTTTTTGTGAAGGACAACTCAAAACTTGATGGGTTGGAGGTAACCCTTAACAAGTTAACAAGTTTTGAACTCATTATACGGCAGAATAGTAGTCGTTCAAGGCACTAACCGAAAAAATCCAAATGTCACCCGATTAGACGACTTTCTTTTACAAATAAGTTTGTTCAATTTGAAAACTGTTTCGATTTACGTTAACCTTCAGGAAAAATGCTAACTCTTCAATGGAAAGTTTGTAGTTTTTTTAATAGAATGTTGAATAAATTCAATCGAGTTTTTTCTGTTGTAAGTTCTTCGTAGAAAATTACTGAAATCTACCAACTTTTATTATTACAGCGTAAAGTTGAAAAATTAATGAAATTATCCAGTCCTAGTGAAGAAACGGTATTTATAAAGCAGCAGTTGTGTGATAGCTAATTATTTTTTCTAACGAAATATGCAAGTGTGCGTTTTTTGTTTTACAGTTCATAGTTTTTGCAATACTAAATAAAAACATCATTCATAAGAATTACTCCAAAAAATCCATTTCATAATAATTACAATCGCTTTACATCGTCGTTAAGCATTTTATGTGCGTGTGTGTTGTTTTCTTTTTCATTTTTTTTTTTTTTTCTCAAGATATTGAATAGTGAATATCAATTGTTTATTTTACAGTTACTCAATCAAAACTACACTGAGTATGAACCATGGATAACTGAAATGGACTCATCTAGAGGTCTTGACCATTCTGTTGATTCAAATATTTCAATTGATAATGATCGATTGAATGCATCGCCAGAGAGCAATCAAAAGGGAAAACAATACAACAACTACGTAAGTACAATAACGGATATTTCTTTGAGAAAACAACAAAGTAATTTTGAGGGCATTAGCTTTTGTAACATTGCGTCTTAGAAGACGCTGTCGCTCCTGGAACGATTTTGAGTTAAGGTCACTTGATCTGTGTTTTTAGAGTCAACAAAGGAGTATGATGGTTCGTTTTTATTACCCCAACTCGTCTCAATTTGAAAGAATTCTGAATTGCGATTGAATTTCCGAAATTTGTTTATGGTAGATACGGACGAAAATTCTAAGGAATTTTTTTCAATCAGAAAATGATAACAGAATGCAAAACAAATTAAAGTAGCAGAAAGTTCTCCTTTGTTCTTTTATAATCAAACATAATCCGCTCACAATATTTCCATTTTGAAGAAACGTTGATTGAGGAAGATCTTTTTAGATTGATCTCTGAATTGAGTTCTTTTATAACTTCGAGTTCTTTGAGTCCTTTTATAACTTCGTCGACGTTGTATTGTAAGAAGTATCTAGACAATTTGTTCGGACTATTGTAGCCCCCGTCTTTTAAAATGATCAGATGAAGCCTTGTGCTTGTACAGACCCACGGATGAAGCACAATTACTATTGTTGAGTTCTTCGAGCTTGATGCGGCTCATTTGGTCTCAAATTTCCATCTTTGGTTTCGCAGTTTGTTATTTTGTAGTAATTAACTGGCCTAAGGTTGAAAAAAAAAAACAAAAGCAAATCGGTTGAACTGCTGCAAACAAAAATCATTTTATAATTTTTAGAACGGTCATCGAAGATGCCGAGCTCTGTACGACTGTGTTGCCGACAACGACGACGAATTAGAATTCAAAGAGGGTGAAATACTTATCGTTCTCAATGAAAGAACAGATGATGAAAATTGGATGGAAGGAGTCATCGAAGGACAACCCAGCAGGCGGGGAATGTTCCCAGTTAGCTTTGTTCACATGCTACCCGATTGAAGTTCACACTCCAGTTAAGCAGATGTTAGATGTTAGATAAAAATAATATTTTTCCTATGTGTATAGCGGTTAAAAAAACATCTTTATTTCTATCCTCATAATAATGTATTATACTATAACTACTATCTTTAGTATTTTTGTTATTTTATTCCTTTTGTGTATGCTTATAAATTATTTTTATCTTATTAAATTATTATTCTTATCATTGGTTTTTTTGTATTAAGTGGGTGTTTTAAACACACCCAAATGGTATTAATATAACTGCACAATTTTCCTCTACTTAAAGATCTACATACATATATATTTTTTTTAATAATTTTTTTTTTATAAATACGTATATATAAAATATCTTAAGTAAATAATCCTTATTCCATTGTGTAACTCAAACAAAAAAATGTTTATTTTGAAATTGTAGCTTTAAGAATTTGTAATTAATATAACAAAACTATATTATATTAATCCCTGAACATAAAAACTATATATTTAACTGAAGTTCGACTACATCATATTAATCTGTTGATATAAAAAAAAAGGAAGCGATACATATATTCAACACTACAATGTTAAAAATCATATGTATAGTTCTAGCAATAACATGTTGGAAAAAAATATTTACTGGAGCAGAACAAAAACGAAATCAATGAAACTATGACATAAAATTGAAACGCTGCCATAAAAAAAAGATAAAAAAATTAATGTGTTAATAATTGGAAAATAAGCAATGGAGTCATATAAATAAAGTTGAACAAAAAGAAAATGTTACAGTTTCAATGTTATGCCGAGAGTTATAAAAAAATACATCTATATATACACACAAAAAATATATATCTAAAAAAAGAAAAGTTATGTATACAAGGAAGTAAGAAATAAAAACAAAGAATCGAAATTTAGAACGTTGCAATTGAAAAAAAGGCAAATTAAAAAAAACAAGTCACTTTAATTGATCTAAAGAACGTACATACTATGAGAACAAAAAAAAACAACTTATTTTACTTATGTCCTATTTATTTATATTTTAATGTATACTTTTCAGTATTCGTATTTATTAACAGCATTCACAAAATAAATTCATTATTAAAAGCAAGACAGTTTGTTTATATTCAATTACAAATTAATGTAAACGAAATTTATTAAATAAATGCCAATGTATTAAAATAAAAGAAATATATACCTCAGTATGGTTCTATTATTGAAGTTGTCGTTTTTTTTTATTGGTGACAGAAAACGATTTGCATTTATAGCTTGGCGTTGTACGTGGTTGTATGTTAGTATATGAGTTTTGTATCGTGAAACGTTACGATGTCGATATTTATACATAATTTGATGGGTGAATTTGATGAGTAGGCAAGGCAAATTTCGTCGTAATTTTCTTTGCTTGCTTCTGACTACAAAAGCAATCAATTACAAATAAAACAGAATTAGACTGCGTAATGTTAGGTACACTAGGCTTTCTAATTCTGTTTATTATAGAATATGTGAATAGTTTTATCAGTTGCAAATTTCAATAGAAAATATTCTCGAGGCAGTCTATAATGGTTTTTTTTATCTACGATTCAAACGATTTTTTCATTGGACCCTATCGGCAATCTCCCACGGAATTTTGTTTCCCACGTAATATTTTGTTCCCACGGAACATTACGCCCGATCGTGAATCTCCTTCGAAATGTATTTCCCACGGAATAAATTCTACTGAAACAAATCCAATAAAATGACAGATAATCTCCCATGGGAAATTCATTCACGATCGCTCAAAATTCCTCAAGAAACTTTCGAACATCATTGCCGATACCAATTTTCTGAATATGGGAAATATTGCTGCCATCGGTGTTATAAAATATTCTAGCAAATCATATACAATTTTGTGTCAGTGTATTGCTAAAAACTTGGGTCCCTATTGTGGCTGTTGGCCATTGATCGACATTGCTCTCTTTTGGGCGCCATTTTTATTTTGGTGGAAATGAAAGCAAAGGAGATGTGTGGAAAGGATTAAGAAACTGTGCGTCTGGACCGAAAAGTATATATGCCTTGATTCTTTAACTCTTAGGGCGACTAAGTTCTAGGTACTAATAAAAGTGTTTAAAGACAATCGCTGAAAACGAAGTTACATGAAAAAATCATTTGAAGACTTAAGCCTTGCGCAAACCAATGCGGTGAGTGCGTGCGATGCGATTGCGATTGCGATAAAATGAAACACATGTAACCTTATGGAGTAGCACACACCTATGCGTTCTGACGGTTCCACATACGTTTTTTTCTTGATTTGAAATTTGAAAAATTAATGAAAAAAACAATTTGACAGAATATCGCTCGGGGCCAAATCGCGCTAGTTTGAACAGGAAACGGATCGCAACCGCATCACACGATACGTTCCACTTATCGCAATCGCATCGCACGCACTCACCGCATTGGTTTGCGCAAGGCTTTAATGAACAATAGATGATCGGACGATAATCGTCTAATACACTTGCGTTGTTTAGGAAGCCCACTGCAGTGGCTGTAGATATGTACCCTTTTACTGAAGTAGTTCTAAAATTTAACTAGAGCTTTTGTTATGGAAGCCAAAGAAGCACAGATCATACCAAAAACAAAAATGGGACACTAAACAAATACCACCACTGCTTACAAATGTGGGCCAAGAAAAATTAAAACGTGTCGTTGCTATGCAAATGTTGGCGTCAATGACGTACATGCACCGAACGAGAGAAAAACGAAAACGCAACGGCCCATATTATGAACTCAACTTATCAAATGTCGCGGATAAAGATAAAGAGCCGTATTTATTAGATTTCCCTAAATAGCTCTGAACAGATAGTTCTATAGTGAATTGCACTCTATTTTACGTTGCATAAATTCTTATTCATAAACCTATTATAGTTATGATGTGTATATCTACCCATTGAACAGCTGGTGTGTAAGAAAACCACCAAAAAGGGAAATATATAACATTAATGAGTCATACCCAGGTTTACTTCTCTATCGAAAACAAAACGGTCCCTGAAAGACATCTATGTATCCGCCGGCGTACTAACATTCCCTTGTCATTTCAAAATAGCGATGATAAAAACCTATTCAGTCTCTATTCTACCTCCATCCGCGTTCAGCATATTCTACCTCTATGTTACGTTCAAAAAGTTTTATAAATAAGGTTTTCCTGTTCAGAGATATTCTAAGAGGAACATACCGCTATTCACTCCCTCTTATGGGTTTATAAATAAGGCTGAAAGTGTTTGGTTAGCTGTACATCCACATAATGCTATGTCTAATGGCACTTAAACTTGTTCAACTCAAAACTATCCCAAACCTACATGATAATCAAGTGATCTGCCATATAAAATGAAAGCGTTTTAGTTACTGGGTTTCTATAAATTTCAACCTACTTGAAACCAACTGCGGAATGCACTATTTCCAATATTCCAGTAAGTGAGTGAGTACGTCGTTTACAAACTTAGACCACTTTATTTTCTGATTTCAAAACCAGTTTGAAATCCGAAAATAAAGTGGTGTTAGTAATTTCACTGACCCAGCTTTGTATTCAGCTGAATACGTGTATCGTAGATAGATCTCGGTGTACAAAAGCAACATAATATAAATAAATGGAAGTTGCGGGGCAAGAGAAGTAATGGTTTTCCCTATTGTTTTTTATTTTTATTCCTCTATGGTTCATTCAGAAACCATCCAGAACTAAAGGTTATGTACTGTGTGCGTTCATTTTAGCTTCTAACATCAGAACCAGATTTGGCTTCACTGGTGACTTTTTGACATTTCAACATTTTTGTCGAACAAACCCTAAGCACCCTCTAAATGGCAGTCGTGTGTTTTGTTTAAATTTATTCTTCTCATATTTCTTGTTTTATCCTCAACAAATAATTCAAATAAGACCAATAATATAGTTAATTCATAAACAAAACATTGCTCCATTATATCAAGTAGCTAATAGTGATAGTTAATGAAAGTAAGTACCTGAAATTCAGTCGATTTCCTCACACCAAAAACTCAATTGTGTGCGCTTTGCAAAAAAGAAAAAAAAAAAAAACAGACTGCAAAAGAACCTTCGGTTTGTCCAAGCACACGATTATCACATCGAAATTGAACATTAATTTCGTTTAATGCAAACCACACGCATCAATGATTAAGAATCTACTATCCTTTTTGTCAAACCTTTCCATTGCCAAAAAATGTTGAAATTGAGTTTGTCTTTCCTTGCAGATTTTCTGTATGCTAAACTACAAATTTTTTGCCCTGTGCTGTGTTGGATAGAGAAGGTATAAGCGAATTGTCCGTAATCACGATTCCCCAACAACTTGGGGTGTTTTTACTATGAGCGCTTCGAAAAAATATAAACAGATGGATACAGCCCAAGTCGAGGATACAGAAAATCTAAAACAAAAGAAACTCACCTCCGACGACGGAGCCAATAACAAATTCTTTGGACGACAAAATAACAGCGGCAACATGAATAACTCGCAGCAAGTTCCATTTGGTTCGGCCAATGGTGAACGAAAGCCAAACTTTTCAATGCTTAACAATGCCCATGTAGCGGAGAACCGATCGTCGTTTTTAAACAAAGCTTCTATGAACAATATGTCGAAGCCAGGAGACGTTAAGAAGATCGTCATAAAGAATTTCAAACGTAAGTACCTTAATTAGTGTTTGCAGTCATGGTTCTTTTCAACAGGACAAAAGTTATCAAACAAAGAACTATCAACAGCATTTTATTTGATCTAGTTGGATTTTTCTTTCAGCAAATTGTGATAAGGTAGATGATAAGTGATTACTTGAATAGCTATGCTTTTGTTTAAGTTGAGGTTTGTGTGTGCCTTTTACTAGTTTTTAGCTTGGAGTTGTGTAGAGGACCTTTCCAATTGCATTTCTACAAAATCGATTCTTGGCTGCTTATTCTTAACATAAATAAAATTTTGAAAATAATCTTAGGGAAAGTTTCTGTATAATTTTCATTTTTAGAACTTTACACATTACACCTGTGTGGCAAAACTAAAGTGTCTTCAACAGGAGAAAGAAATTTACAATACAAAGTCAATGGAATTTTTACTCCCACATAATTAAAGTCATTCCCGCTTTTTTCCAAGGTATACCGGAATGTGAGAATTCGGTCAATAGTGATCTTTTCTGGTGTATAACCACATTGATAAGGACCTCTATCAACCTGGTGACGTGGGGTCTCAGATGTTCACATATTACAGCAGACAAGAAGGTTTTTACACTTCAATTGGAGCAATTGTGACGGTCAGTCATACGAAACTGTATTTCCATTCATCGGACATATTTTATTCTGATCATATCATGTAGATCAACCGATCTCCAGTTGCTTTGAAAAGTTTGTTGTCAAGGTCATCTGGCATATGAAAAGCTTCCAAAAAGAGGTTTCATATTGAATAGCCCATTATTTTAACGGTTGTCATAACTCAATATACTTTACTTAATTGACCTTACTTACTTAGGTGGGCATTAGAGTTCGGGGTGAACCTACTGGGCCTCAACCAACATCCTTCTGTAACGACTTCAATTTCGGGCGAGCTCTCTCAAGTTTTGCACTCTAAGGCGGTTGAGGTCTTCATTCACTTGATTGCGCCACCTAAGACGAGGTCTTCCCCTTCCGCGATTTCCCTCAAATGTGCTTTCGAAAACATGACGAGCCGGAGCGTTTGGGTCCATCCGCTCTACATTTTCAACCATCGTATCCTCGCGATGCGTACTCTTCTGGCTATGCCCATATCGCGGTACAGCTCATACAGCTCGTTGTTGTATCTTCTTCTCCACACATTGTTTTCGCATACGGGACCAAAGATCATTCGGAGAATTTTTCTTTCGAAACGACCAAGGGTTTCCTCATCCGCTTTCGATAAAGTCCATGCTTCCGCGCCGTAAAGCAGGACTGGGATGATCAAGGTCTTATACAAGGTCACCTTGGTTTTTCTAGAGAGGGTTTTGTTTCTCAATTGTCTTCTTAACCCAAAGAAGCAACGGTTGGCAAGAGTTATTCTCCGTTTGATCTCCGCACTGATGTTGTTGTCCGTGTCTACAGCGGATCCTAGGTAGACGAAGTCCTGTACTACCTCGAAGTTATGTCTGTCTATTGTGACGTTTTGTCCAATTCGTCGATGTTCTGTGTCCTTGTTTGATGACAACATATACTTCGTTTTGCCCTCATTAACCATCAAACCCATTTTTGCCGCTTCTGTTTCAATACTCGCAAAAGCACCTATGACATCACGCTTTTTTCTTCCCATTACGTCAATATCGTCTGCATAGGCGAGTAATTGTACAGACTTTTGAAAGATTGTTCCTCTGGTGTTGACGTTTGAGTTTCTTACAATCTGTTCAAGTATGATGTTGAAGAAATCGCATGACAGTTTGTCGCCTTGCCTAAAGCCTTTTTCGACATCAAAGGTCTCGGTGAGTTCTTTTCCGACTTTGACGGAGCAGCGTGAACTCTCCAAAGTCATCCTGCATAGTCGTACGAGCTTTGCAGGGATGCCGAAACTAGACATGGCTCTGTACAGCTCGTCTCTGTAAATACTGTCATACGCGGCCTTGAAATCGATAAAGAGGTGGTGAATATCGATATTATGTTCTCGGGTTTTTTCCAAGATCTGCCGTAATGTGAAAATTTGGTCTATTGTGGACTTTTCTGGTCTAAAACCACATTGATAAGGACCTATCAAGTTGTTGACGTGGGGTTTCAGACGTTCACATATTACAGCAGACAAGATCTTATAAGCGACGTTAAGGAGGCTTATCCCTCTATAATTGGCGCAATTGTGAGGGTCTCCCTTCTTTAGGATCGGGCATACGATACTGAGGTTCCATTCATCGTACATGCTTTCTTCCGACCATATCATGCAGATCAGCTGGTGCATGCTCCTTTCCAATTGGTCTCCAGCTGCCTTGAAGAGTTCGGCATCAAGGCCACCTGCACCTGCAGTCTTATTTGATTTAAGTTTGCATATGGCAAGCTTAACTTCCTCTAGGTCGGGAGGACGGCATTCTTGATCATCGTCCAAGCTGAATGGGGCAATCTGCCTGACAGCGGAATTTGTGTCCTCATCGCCGTTAAGCAGTCTGCAGAAATGATCTTTCCAGATCCTCAGTAGCGACTGTGACTCTATAACTATGTTTCCCTGCTGGTCTTTACAAGCTTGAGTTCGGGGCTTGCCACCCTGGCAGGATCTTTTTACGTAAAACTTCCGAATCTCGTTCCTGTCATGGCACCTCTCTATTTCCTCAAACGAGCGCTTTTCATGTTGCTTCTTTTTCTTTTTGAGAAGTCGGTGTTCTTCCCTTCTTTTCTCCTTGTAGATCTCGTTATACTGATCAGCAGCCCTTGTTCGTTTTTGCATCAGCATTTGTTTTTTTGTGTTTGGCTGCATTTGCCTGCCTGCATTCTTCATCGAACCATGGGTTTCGTTTTGGTGGCCGAGTGAAACCCAGAACCTCAGAGGGAGCGGTTCTGATGGTTTCTTGGCATTGCTGCGACTGGTCTTCAATGCTTAATGCTGGCGGCATGGGATTCAAGGATAATTGAAGGGACACTCTATTGGAAAAGGTGTTGGCAATCTCTTGCGATTGTAGCTTTCCGACGTCATATCTGTTCACAGCGTTAGTTCGTGCTGGTCGTGAACAAGATATCCTCATTCGTACCTTGGCTACAACAAGGTAGTGGTCCGAGTCAAAGTTGGCTCCTCGGAAAGTTCGGACATCTAGCACACTGGAAGAGTGCCTTGCGTCGATCGCAACATGGTCAATTTGATTGACGGTTAATTGATCTGGGGATCGCCATGTACCTTTATGAATTTTGAGATGCGGGAAGCGCGTACTACTTACAACAAGATTCAGCCCCGCAGCAAAATCGATAAGCCTCAGTCCGTTTTCGGAGGTTTTGTCATGGAGGCTATGCTTACCGATTGTGTTTCCAAAGATGTCCTCCTTCCCTAGCTTTGCGTTAAAATCGCCAAGAACGATTTTCACGTCGTGTCTAGGGCACTGCTCATACGTTTCTTCGAGGAGCTCGTAGAAACAGTCTTTGGAATCGTCGTCTTTCTCTTCTGTGGGGGCGTGGGCGCATATAAGGCTAATGTTGGCGAATTTAGCCCTGATGCGGATGGTCATTATACGCTCATTGACTGGATTTCGGCTGGTAACATTTTCCCTGAGTCTTCCTCTAACGACAAAACCGCACCCAAATAAGCGCTGTTTCTGTTGTCTGTAGCAGTCGCCATAGTAGATGTGGCAGTAATTGATCACAAGTAAAAATACCATTAATAAAAATGGAAGAATATACGCTTGAACAACGCGATGAAGTTATTGAAGTTTGTTATTAATGTTTAGCAAGTCTGCCTGTTTCACGGGAGGTTCTTGGTTCGAATTCCAACAGAAAACAAAAAACGTTTTGCCGTGGGTGTCGCCTTTCGCAGGAATAGACAAGTCTTCCGATAGTAAATTCATTGCCTTGAAAAGCGCTTTCTTGATTAGCCGTTCGGAATCGGCAGAAAACTGTAGGTCCCCTGCTTTCCCTTACAAGGCATCGTTGTTGTTTGAAAAGTTTGAAAAGCTAAAGCGATCACAGTTCGAAAAAAAGCAGCTTAGAATATTACTGTTGTAGCTGTTGTACGGTTTTAGATTGTGGGCAAGGTCATTATTGGTAAACACAATTTTAAATTGAACTTTTTTATAGTAATCCCCGAAGGAAGACATCTAAATTCACAAAACACCTCTCTAGTCAAAGCCTTCTTGTCTACATTTGAAAATCTTTTAAAACGCGACTATCTTCTTCTTCCTGTTTCTTATTCGGCGTTACGAGCATCGTAATCTCGAAGGGTTCACATCTCTTCCTAGTATCTGCTTCACACTATAGCCTGTATGATGCCGCTTTGTCCTCAGAAAGCTTGAACAAGCCTCTCGGTTTTTGATTGTACCATGTCTGAGGCCAACCATGCCGATATCGTTTAATTTTTTTTTATACTATCTTTAATAAATATAATATCCGTATGAGTGAGTGCAGCGAAATAAAAATAAAAAATCAGATTGGAGGATCTAAGGATAAAATTGAACAACTTCAAAAGTCAGGAATTTATTCTATCGGATGTAATGATTGTGCAAAAGAATATATAGGACAGACAAGAAGACCTATTCTAAAAAGATTTAAAGAACATTTTGCACATCTTAAATATGTATAATGAAAAAGAAAAGTCAAGTGTTGCAGAACATATGCTAGAAAATAGTCATAGCTTTAGTTTGCAAAATTTAAAATTAATAAGAAATGTAAATAGCAATTATGAATTAGATGCTTTTGAATCATTTTACATATTTAAAAACAAAAATAATCTAATGAATAGTGATGATGGACCAATCAAAGATTCAATATTCAAAAAAATTTTTAATAGATTCAACTCAACTCAACTGTAATTTTGTTTAGAAACATTTTTGTTTATTATTAGTTTTTTGACAAATAATTTAATTTAATTTAATTTATAAATCTCACTGACGATGGAAGCATTGCTTCTGAATGTACATCTGAGGAAATATAAAAAGTGTTTTAACTGTTAAAAACTTTACTAATCTTTTCATTTATACCAGCAGTGTTTTAGACTGCCTTAATTTCTTCTAAAATCTGTCTGAACGTTGTATGACGTTGCCTTTTTGACTTGGGTTTCTGGATCTCTCCTATGCAAAATGAGCCGGTCATGCTCTATTTTTTCCAAGATTATACTTTTGAGCTGAAAGTTTCCACGAATCTTATTACTTTTCGATCAAGCTTTGTTCCTGCTGTCATACGGAGGATCTTCATCTCAACTGCCGTCAACTTACTCTCATTCTTTTCGTACATTGTCTAACATTGTGAACCGTATGTGAGTGCTGAACACAAAACCACAGCGTATTGTTTTTCCATCAGCCAAGGGGCATTTTTCTATCATAAAGGTGGCGAGATTTTTGTATCACATGTTGTTTCACTATTGATCATCGAACCTAAATATTTAAACTTTTCAACAGGCATCGCTGGATCAGAAAATGTGCAACACACGTACTCATTTTTTTTTTTTTGGACTAATACTATACCCACTACCTTCTTAAATACTAACTTATACGTTAAATGCTTCCTGTAGAGATTTACGATCCTCACTTATGATGTCTTCATCGTCGTCAAAGAAAAGTTGATGTACTTTGGTGTTCTCAACTTTATCTTCCAGCAGGTAGTCAAGGTGTGACTAAAGAGCAGAGGACTCAAGATGCTTCCTTGGTGTACGCTTACTGTGAATTGAAATACTTCGGTGACATCTCACCTTCGTCACCGCTACTTCATACATATCTCCCATTACGCGCACATAGGCCTCTGAAACTCCTCTTTCTCTGAGTGCCAAACTTATTAGATTTTGTGGTTGTCAATCCAATGCTTTTTCGAAGTGAACCAGCACATAATGTAAATCCTCTTTCATCTGTTGTTGACAAGCTCGCGACAAACTCGCGTTGGTTAACAGATAGTTTTATTATTTTTCGCATTCGGCTACCCAATACCAGCGCAATCAATTATCGTCAAGTATGTGCCGATTGAACGGTTGTTACCGCAACTTCGTGTAATTGTTTTCTTTCACATTGATTGAAGGTATCTTTTATGTTGGTACCCGTGGCGTAGTGGTTAACACGTCTGCCTGATACGTGGGAGTTTGGAGGTTGTTCGGAATCGACAATGTTTTAGGCTTCGAGGTTTCCATAGGCTTGTTACGCCAGTCTATTTATTTAGAAGGGAGCTTTACTTCCATTGCTTAGGCAGACCCTCACCTAATAATTTGATAACGAGAACCGTTAACCATCTACACACGATGACTCACTTTTTTCCAAAACTTATTGCGTATATCATTTGTCCCAGGGCCTTTGCCTTTTTGGGGTTCTTAACTACTTCACTATCTTCTTCGACTGAGATTTCGAGTATTCCGTTGAGCTAGGTTCAGAGTCTGGAAAGTGCGGTCGTGGAAACTGTTCGTTTCACAGGCCATCACAATACTGTCGCCACCTGCTAAGGATTTTGTCTTCATCCAGAAGAAGTGGAGCATCGTTGATGAGCTTCGGCGAACGAGTCTCCTGAGCATTTCTACTTCTTTGCGCGGCTATTTGGAAGATGATTGCCCTCTTATTCAAGTTTTTAAATCGTATTTCTAGTATTGGCTTGCATCAGCAACGGGGGCAGACATTTCTTCCAGCTCCATACACTTGCCATCCTTGCTTGAAGTTGGTCGCACTTCTTCGTCACTTCTTTCCTGCAACTTCTGTATTCCCTTTCGATGCGAGCCTTTTTATTTTTACTATATGAGGGGTACCTGGCCATGCTTTAAAGTCCTCTTTCGTCTTAGTTATCACTTCGCTTCATCATTCCACAACCAAGTTTCTTTGTTTTATTAGTAGTGTTCCTTTGAACCCACAAGGGACTATAATCTAATATCCTCATCTCAAACAGTTCAAGCTCAAATGAGCCTCAACTGTTCTTTCTTCTATGCTGTTCTATTCTGATCTGAAAAATAACAGTGAACAAAGCTTTTAACATATTTGCTTTAAAATTTTAGTAAAACCCACACTACCGGAAAATTATTCCGAAAAAACATGTGAAAAACTTCAGGAAGCAGTCATTGCCATTCAACTATCTAAACCAATTCAATACTCTCTTGAAGAACTTTACCAGGCTGTAGAAAATATGTGTAGTCATAAAATGGATGCACAGCTGTATGCCAAACTCACCGCATTAACAGAAGTTCATGTTAAAAAGAACGTTGATTCGTTCACTGGCGAGAGTATGGATAAGTTGGTAAGTGCTAACACTGTTTTGTCTTCCTTCACTTAACAACATGTGCTACGTTTTTCACTTTTCAGTTGTTTCTTAATAAAATCAACGGATGGTGGCAGTCTTTTTGTCATCAAATGATAATGATGCGTAGTATTTTTTTGTACCTCGATCGTACATACGTTTTACAAAATCCTACAGTTCATTCTATATGGTAAGGACTTTCCATACATCTTCCAATTCACCCAACTTCAAAAGCAATGATCTGTTTCTTTTTCCCATAGGGACATGGGACTGGATCTCTTTCGCACCCACATCGCACTCAACAGCTTAGTGCAAAAGCGTACTGTTGAAGGTTTGCTTTTGTTAATTGAAAAAGAACGAAACGGAGATGCTGTTGATCGAGCATTACTCAAAAGTCTCGTTCGCATGCTTTGTGACTTGCAAATCTATTCAAGTGCATTCGAAGACAAATTCTTGATTGCAACTAAACAACTCTATCAAGCTGAAGGCCAACGTAAAATGCAGGAATTGGAAGTACCCGAGTATTTGCAGCACGTGGACAAACGCCTTGCCGAGGAAAACGAACGATTGCTACACTATTTGGACTCGAGTACAAAGTATGTTGTATAAATTGTAGGCTTTTTAGGCCGATTGTACCCAAAAATCATAAGTCAACACAAATTATAGTTGAATTCGACTTGTGGTGTGATTCTCAAACAGTCACAACATTGTGACTTGTGATTTTGGGGAGATATAATCATTTTCTAAACATCCCCCATATTTAGATATCCACTCATCTACACCGTTGAAAAAGAACTACTCGCTGAACACCTAACACAGATTTTACAAAAAGGTTTAGATACCTTATTAGAGGAAAATAGACTGAACGATTTGACATTGCTCTACAGTTTATTGAGTCGTGTCAAAAACGGTACCACTGAGCTGTGTGGTAATTTTAATGGGTACATAAAGGTTTGTCTTGATCAATTTAATAAAAATGCATTCTAAAATAATATTTTATTTCGTGTAATATTTTTTTTCAGAAGAAAGGACGTACCATTGTCATTGACCCCGAGAAGGACAAGAGTATGGTGCAGGATTTACTTGATTTTAAAGACAAAATGGATGTTATAGTGAGGACGTGCTTCGAACACAATGAAAAGTATACGAATTCGTTGCGTGAAGCATTTGAATTCTTTATAAATCAACGAGCAAACAAACCAGCTGAATTGATTGGTATTAAATGAAACTCAATTTAATAATCGGGTGATGAAATGTTTTTTTTTTCTGCAGCAAAATATGTGGATATGAAATTGAAGGCAGGCAACAAGGAAGCCACAGAAGAGGAACTGGAACAGATTCTCGACAAAATTATGGTACTGTTTAGATTCATTCACGGAAAGGACGTATTTGAGGCGTTCTACAAAAAGGTATGTCTTGTAGAGTTAGTTATAAGCATTCCTTATTTAGAATGTGAGAAGATATAAAATCACCACAAAATAGGAGATGGTTTGTAAGGTAACTTTTTAATGCAGGGTTTCCCGTATATCTTGTTGTTAGTAGTAAACGCTTCCCGTATCTTAAAATTCATTTTGCATGGCGATACCCACATCAATCAACCGTCAACCAAACTGACCAAGTTGCGATTGATGCAAGACGCTCTTCCAGTGCGATAGATGTCTGAACTTTCTGATGGGCCAACTTTGAATCGGGCCCCACGCTGTGAAACGATATTAAATGGGAAAACTACAATCGCAAGAGATAATCAGGGGTGCCAGCACGTAACTTGTTACAATCGAGGATTGTCGATGTAATCGAATGTTAGCAGCACCTATTTTGAACCAATCGAGTTTTCTCGATTGTATCGTGTTTTTTGGCAGCACACAAACTTGGAAACGACGCTTGAAACAAAAGTTTTCACTCGACAGAAAATAGTTATCGTCCGTCGACCTAGGCAGTGATTTTTTTTTGTTACAAATGGAAAAAACTAACAATATGTCAATTAATGAAAAACAAATTTAAATATTGACAACATTCATGTGTATTCATCACGACTTAGCAAAGGGAATCCTCAAAAAGAATCTCAAAATAGGAATGTGAGTGCCATTAACACAGCCTACTCTCCCCGGCAACTTGAATTTACAATAATAATACTCTTTCTTGAAATTTTGAAATAACAAATTTTATTCATTGAAAACAAAATTTTTTTTCAAAACAAGCAACGTATTTCGGAAGAACTTTGACACTGTTGTTTGTGGCATCCCTAGTAACACATTTATTCCGACATTCGCTTGGTAGCTTCCACTGGCCAGGAGATTCAAAGTGGCGCAAAGCTGGAGAACTGGTGGAACCGATGTGATACTAACGCTGTTTGAGAAATTTAAGCAGCCTAGTACCATCAGGAAATATTCTTTATTCAAACTGAATTGGTGTACAAAACTAAAAAAAACAAATGGTTTGGTTTCGAGTCTAATTTTTTTCTTTGTACATATATATGAACATTTACTCATTGTCACGCAATTCTAATGGATTACTTTTATCTCTGAGGCATCTTCTTTTGATTTTTGCGTTAAATACTTCCTCATCGTAACTCTCTGAATCAAAAAAAAATTAATTTTTAATGGAATTCAACTTATTTCGATCGAACTTTATTTTAAAGAAAACCAATTTGACATTTCACTTCGTAGTTCACAATGGTATTTTTAAGTTGATATCAAAATGAAATTCGTTACAAAATACGTGCTGTCAAAAATAGTTTGTTTCGAGTTGGCCGACGTTAAAAAATCCTCGATTGTAACAAGTTACGTGCTGGCACCCCAGTGCCTTTTCCAATCGAGTGTCCCTCCATTTATCCCTGAATCCTATAGTAGCTCCTCCGTCGGTAAAGTACTCACCGAGATAGTCGAAAAAGCCTTTCTATAATGCGACAAACTGTCACGCGATTTCTTTAACATTAAACTTGAAATGATACAAAACTAAAATGTCAACACCAAATGAATAATGTTTCAAAAGTCTGTACAAATATTGGCTTACGCAGACCATTTTGACGTGATAAGCAAGCGTGATTTTAAAAGTGCTTTTGCGAGCATTGCAACAGAAACTGCAAAAATGGTATGCTTTAATCAAACAAGGACAGAGAACATAGACAAATTGGACAAAACGTTACAATAGACAGAAATAACTTCGAGGTAGTACAGGACTTCTTCTACCTAGGATTTGCTATAGACACGGAAATTAACATCACTGCGGAGACCAAACGGAAAATTACTCTTAAAAAATGCTAATTTAGATTAGTTCTAAAATAGAACTTTCACTAGAAAAACTCTTTATAAAACCTTGATCATCCCAGTCCTGCTATACGGCACGGAAGCATGGGGCTCATCTAAAGCGAATAAGGTAATCATTGAGTGTTTTGAAAGAAAAATACTCCTGTACTTGAAGAAAATGTGTAGAGAAAATGATACAATAACAAACCGTATGAGGTGTACCACGACATGGGCATAGCTCTAAGAATAAGCATCGCGAGACTGCGATGGCTGAGACATGTAGAGCGAATGGACCTAAACGCTTCCGGATCAACAGGCTTTCGACATCACTTTGCAGGGAAATCGCGGAAGGCGAATACTTCGTCTTAGATGGTGCAGTCAAGTGGAAAAAGATTTCAACCGTGATTTCAATAGAGTGTTGCACTGTGGAGACATGTGGACAGCTTACTTTTGTCATTTCTCCTTTATAAAAATCCTCAATCATCCGTAAATAATTTTATGGAACTCCACGTTGTCTTGGAGGCACATATATTCGATGTCGCGATTGAATGCTTTTTGGAAGTCAAACAGCACAACATGAAAACCCTATAAGGAATATCGATGTTTTTCCATTATACTTTCGATTTCCTCTGTTGTTGACTTGACCGCAGGGATGAGTTCTATGTTCTATCCCCTCTACTGTGGAACCTGGTCGTTAACAAATTGCTAATCGACCTAGAGGACGAAGGATTCAAAACCATAGCCTATGCCGATGATGTAGCAATTGCCGTTTCAAGCAAGCAAACCCTAGCTGAGCTGCTACAAACATCACTTAACAAGCTTAACAATTGGGCTGTAGATTGTGGTCTGAACATCAATCCACACAAAACGGAATTAGTTCTCTTTACGAGGAAATACAAAATTCCGGACTTCAGACCCCCAACTATTAAAGGGGTAACTCTCACACTGTCAAATCAAGCCATAGGTGGGAAATGCGATTTCTCCCCCTAAATCACCCATTGGCTGTTTACCTCGGTAATTAGACCGATACTCACATACGGGGTGATAGTCTGGTGGACCGCACTAGACAAGATGATCTACAACAAGCTGGCCAAATTTCAAAGAACGGCTACTCTGTGTGTTAGTGGCGCACTGCGGACAACCCCATCGGACGCCCTCAATGTACTACTAGATCTCACACCCCACAGATATCTTCAGCAAACAAGTCGCAGCTACTCGATTGAGAGCTATATCACAGTGGACCAATAATCAAATCGGTCACACTACCACTCTAGATAACCTTAGATTCCTACCGAATCGATCTGACTACACTACCCCCAAGTTGGTGTTTGATAATAATTTCCAAGTAACCATACCTTCAAGAGAAGCTTGGGAAAAATGGCACTCTCTTGGAAAATGAAGCATACACTTTTTTTTTTTTTACTACTCAGAAAAACTGAATCTGTCTTTTTTTCCGCCTACCCGTTTATTGTAGTGTGTTCCAAGCGGAAATTCTGGCGATTAAGGAGGTGCTGTCTTGGCTCAAAGAAAACGTCATATCCTCCACGGATATTCGAATTTTCTCGGACTGCCAAGCTGCCCTTAAATCTCTTGCCTCTGTCTCTACAAAATCCATCACGGTCCAAAATTGGAAAATGTCTCTGAGGGAGATGTCAAATCAGTTCAACATTCACCTTTCATGGGTGCCGGGGCACAGGGTCATACCAGGCAACTGTATGGCAGATGAACTAGCCAAAAAGAGCACGACCACTTCCCTACGCTCAGAATGGAACAACATAGGTGTACCTATCGCTACATGTAAACTCCTACTTAGACAAGACGCTTCAAGAATAACAAACACTAGATGGACTGAGAGTAACAGCTGCCTTGCAGCCAAAAAAGTTTGGCCGTGTGTAGACTCGAAGAGTTTGTTAGCCTTGAAAATTATCTAAGTTCTACCATAGGTGTTCTTACGGGACACTGTCTAATAGGAAGACACGCCAAAAGACTTGATGTGCTTAACAATGACTTCTGCAGAAGCTGTATGGACGAGGAGGAAGAAGAAACCGTTCAACACCTTCTTTGCTCATGCCCTGCACTACTTCATAGGACGAAAACTCATCTCGGTGAATTCTTCTTCGATGATACTAGCGACTTAGCTTACCGAAAATGGAAGTCAAACAGCACAACATGAAAACCCTATAAGGAATATCGATGTTTTTCCATTATACTTTCGATTGCCTCTGTTGTTGACTTGACCGCAGAGAGGAGTTCTATCCCCTCTAACAAAGTCTAAAAGCCTTTCAAAATACATTAAAAGTTCCGCGTGGTTCGACTAGCGGGTGATTAACTAGCCGGTTATGTAATGGAAGATTAATGGGTGATCAACTCGTTAATCTTACATCGGGTTTCTGAGATCAGTAGGGGATTAACTTGCTGACCTCTGTATCACAATGGGCCCTTGCGGTCTAAGTGTTTCAGGCAATGTACGTAGGTATAACTCATTGGCTGTCACCCACTTCCTCCTAACCCTAACCTGACTTGTCCGCAAAAAACCCGCATTGATTTACCAGACAACTTTATTATTTTTCGCAATCGGCTTTTTGTTTTTTTACCGGTTCATTTTACTACCCTTTTTTTGTGGTGCAGTAGATGGAAATAAGGTGTTTGTAACTGGGAGGCTCAAAAAAGTCCCAGAGCGGTACTCGAACCCATGCGTCCGACCTATCTACTGAACACTCTACCACTGCACCACGGGGCCCTCAAGTCGGCTACCCAGTACCCGCTCAACGATCTTCAAAGCGTGTGACATCAACTTGATCAAAAGGTAGTTATCCATTGTTTAGGCAGACTCCTACAAGGTTGGAGATTAAAATCCTGATCCCTATAAACCCGATGTCTCCCATCTTTTTCCGAAAGCACACAGGTACAGGGACATCCTGGAAGCGATCCTAAACTTACATGAAGAGCAAATCATGATAGAGCTCGCCTGAATTCAAAATTGTTAGACAAAAATGTTCAAACTATAATGCCCACCTAAGTTAGTAGGAAGTAAGTAATAATCAAAAGCCGTTATCAATCACCGAGTAAACATAAGCATGGTTGATGAAAAAGCGGAAAACTTTGATCGTCTTTGATCGCGAATAGTCCCTTAAGCGAATGAAGGTGACGTTAGTTGTTTGCAATTTAATTTGTTATTTTTTTTTTTATTTTCTTCAGTTTCTTAAACGCAAATTTCCCTGGCCATAAACCGTTTCCAAAGGATGTGTGATTTTATCAAACCTTTCTCATTTTATGTCTATGAACAAACTGGAGTCTTGATTTCAATTTCAATCTTATTTAATTTGTAGGACTTGGCGAAACGACTTCTTGTGGGCAAATCAGCTTCTGTGGACGCCGAAAAGAGTATGCTGTCCAAACTAAAACAAGAATGTGGTGGAGGTTTCACTTCAAAACTTGAAGGAATGTTCAAGGACATGGAACTTAGCCGTGACATAAATATCGCTTTCAGGCAATATGCTGTCAACCTTGACAGAGAATTCACAAACATAGATTTAACCGTCAATATCCTCACAATGGGTTACTGGCCAACCTATCCACTAACAGAAGTAACCATGCCACCACAACTTGTAAAGCCACAACAAGTATTTAATAAATTCTACTTGGCCAAACACAGCGGTAGAAAATTACAATGGCAGCCAACGTTGGGCCATTGCGTTCTTAAGGCGCAATTCGATCATGTAAGAATGATGTTTACTTTCATAACATAAAAATATTTGATCTTTAAAACATTTTCTATTTTTTTAGGGTCCCAAAGACTTGTTGGTCTCTCTGTTTCAAGCTCTTGTACTGTTGCTTTTTAACGATAAGAATGTCCTTAGCTTTGAGGAGATAAAAGCAGCATGCAACATTGAAGTGAGTTAATCTTTCTTGTTTATAATTTGATTCGGTCGTCTCTTAAAACTTTCTAATTAAAGGATGGAGAACTACGTAGGACGTTACAATCACTGGCGTGCGGTAAGGCGCGTGTCGTAACGAAAATCCCAAAGGGTAGGGAAGTTGAACCTAAGGACAACTTTCAGTTCAACAATGAGTTCACAAATAAACTTTTTAGGATTAAAATAAACCAAATTCAAATGAAAGAGACGGTAAGCGAAAAAATAACATAATATACAAAAATATTTTAATTCTTTTTTTTTGTCATTCTTTCACAGACGGAAGAACAGAAAGCCACAGAGGAACGGGTATTCCAAGATCGACAATATCAAATCGATGCCGCTATAGTTAGGATAATGAAAATGCGAAAAACTTTAAGTCATAATCTCTTAATAACTGAATTATTTAATCAGTTGACCTTCCCTGTAAAGGTATGCTCTCTACTTCGTCTTTAATTTATTTGAAACCTAATGTAACTTAACGATTTTTTATAGCCTGCTGATTTGAAAAAGCGAATTGAGTCCCTTATCGACAGAGATTACATGGAACGCGATAAGGATAATCAAAACCAATACAACTATGTCGCTTAAAGAGAACTCAATTTGCAACCCAATATACAATTCTTTAATAATAATTTAAAATAATTGAAAAAAAAATGCGAAACTGAAGAAGTTGCATAGTAATATAAATGAAAGCAAATAAAAATGTAAAACTACAAAACCAAACACGGAAGAAACATTAAAAAAAAACACAAAAAAAAACCAATGTAAGTGGCGTTATATCTTCTGCTCTATGATCGTTACCGATCGGAAAAACCTACTATCGGAGAGAAGTTCCGATAGTGAGATTTATTTTCTTCATGATGTCCAAATCTTTAGATGTAGCAAACAATAGGAAAGAACACATTGTATTTAATTTTGTTCTTAGGAAAGTCCGATTTATCAGTCGGAAAGGAAACTTAGTAAGAAACGGATATGATGACAGGGTAGTTTGTTTTTTCATGCTGTTACTCGTTATCTTCATTATTTCAGTAGATGGTGAGATTAAATAAAATTAGGTTTAATATGAGCTGAGAGGGAATGAGTGCATAGAAACAAAATTCATATATGTAATAACATTTGGCATCGAATTCAATCGCAGTCGCAATGAAGATTGATAGCATCCCAAATTTTGTGCATCAACTCAATAATATTTGAAAACAATACAGATTAGGCACTTAAGCACGGGTTACACACGGCTGGTTGCTAGCGGCGAGTCGAGTAGGCACTACTCCCAGTCGTGATCATCTTTATGTGACCACGAAATTCACCACACTCGCTGCCAACCGACGAGTATTTAGCAGCGTCTTGCAAAGTTGAACAAGTGCAACTTTTGACTGCTAGCAGCGGCTGCTAATACAAAAAAAATACAGCTACACGTAGTATTTTGTAAATTTTTCTTTTAAAATCACTTGCTTCTATTTTAAAAGGTTTCAGAATTAAATATAAATTTGAGAAGTTATTTTTTATAGTCGATAGTGTGACCAGGCTGCCAGCCGCTGCTTGCTGCTGCCAGCCACTGGTATGTGCTTTAACCTGGCTTGCTCTATTACACAGTAATTTTACAGTTAATGTTTAAAGAACAATCAGATGATTGCTGTTTTGTAATATCTAGTCGTATTCTTGTTTGAAAGTAATTTTACCAAGAGCTGAGTCTTTACCGAATTAAGACGCTAAGTTGTTCTTGAAGTTGTTGACCGCTATTAAAGATCGCATTGTGTCTTATCTCTTTTTATACGAATAATTTAGGACATTGATCGTTACATTGACTTTGTGTTTATGTTGCGTCGACCCTCAACGATCGTTTATCTTCCCATGTATATTTGTCTTTCTTTAGAATACTTTTTTACCAAAAACGGTGTCTCCCATAGCACCGGTTTTTTAAATACCACTTTCTCGTTTCTAGCTGAAGAAATTTCGACTCAATATAAAATTTTTGTGGTTTGACCAAAAGAAATCAAAAATATATAAATTGTGTTTTGGGCAGTGTAATTACTTACCACCCGTAGTCGTTTTCAACTCACACATCTAACTAGGGTTGTGCGAGTCTATAATTTGTTTTGTCCCTTCTGTAGTTAGTAAATGAAAGTGACAAAAAAGGCATGCTCCGCCTTTTAGTACCCATGAAATAGAAACAAACACAACTTATTTATAGATGTACATGTATATGTCGTTTTATTCAAACATGTGAGTTTATTTGGCAATTCCAAAGTAGCTCCACTCATATTACTCACACGTAGAGACAGAACAAAACAAATTTTTTAAGCATGCGAAAGGAAAAAGTGTAGCGGGCGGTCAGCTTACTGACAAATCTGTGCGCCTGGTGCTAAATAAAGCAAGGTCAGGTTTTACTTAGTGGCTGGTTGGCTTGGGCTAATTCTATAAGCTACCTCCACTAATGTTTTCGATTTCGATGAATTTTATACTTTTCTGGTGTAATAACTAGGTATCAGGCAACCAGAAAAGCAAAGGCTTTCTAACTTAGCCGTTCGGAATCGGCATAAAATTGTTGGTCCTTGAAGTGCCTTATCGCCAAGGTAGCCATACTTTGTTATTCCAGCCTATTTGTTTATTTTCTGTTATTTGACATGTTATCTCATAATATTATGATAACATGTCAATCAAATAGAAGCAATTAAGGTTGTGTCCGAAATTCGCTTTAAAACGCACTTAGTACGTTTTTCCCAACCCTACCTGCAGTACCAGGCCACCAGAAAAAGTAAACGAGAAGGTATCAACTAAATTATTTCTGATTTGGCTGTGGCTGTGTGTATAGAAGAATTCGGGGAAGCGAAAACTACACTGCGCAATCTATAAAAGTAGACGACAAAAACACAAATAATGTAAAGCTAAGAATATGATACAACTAAAGAAGGTAGAGCATTGCGCATGTTGGTCTCTTAGTTAAATGTGTGCTTCGATGACGTTATTCACCCAGAACAAAAGAAAAATAAAAACACGACGGTGCTATACAAATGTGTGCCTCGATGACGTGCATGCACAGAACGAGAGAAAACGAAAATCTCCAAATTGTTTAAAGTACCAGGCGCACAGAATTCTCAGCAGGGAAAAAGGCGCGCATTTTTCATTTTAAGAAGCTTAGCTGTATGTTGAAGGAGGTGTGTTCAAGCCAATAATACTCACGACATACTCATCATGGAACATGGCTATGATCGGTGATACATACATACACACACACAGCGTCATAGGCTAAAAAAAAAAGAAGTAACAATTTACATTACAAAGCATTGTTTTCTTTCCTTCCATTTTATTTGAGTGCTAAGTAGGCGGTGCCCACAATTGTTTCCCCTTTCGTTCATATCTGATTTAAGTTTTTGTGTAGGTATAAGGAATTGGGATGAACTAAAGAAAAATACACTGCCCAAAATAAACAAGCGTACGAGAAAAATTTAATAAAAATATTCAAGGCAAGTCATATTCCCTAAGATTTTTCATTTTGTTTGTCATTTGATTGATCATCAATACAAAACCCTCTCACACAGATCTAAACATAATATATATGTATGTATCAATTCCTACCAGCCTATGGAATGTACGAGCCCAGGTTAGAACAACGTTCGATTCAGGTGACAGCTATTATAAATTAAAGCAAATAACAGGCGCTCAGAATGTGCAACAACGTTTCCATCACATTTTTTCCCCCCTTACCACTACCAATGCAAATATACCCAACTCAACTTTTATTTATACGCGAGAATATGAGTAGTATTAGTATGACACACCCACGATTGTTAGTTGTACAATATACAGGCAGGGCCGCACCAACTAGATGTTCTTTGGGCGCTTTGTTAAGGGTGAAAAAACTATTATTAACAATTAGTCATCAGCCTGAAGAAAAATTGATTTTATCTTGTGCGAACAAATACTGCCATTTGTATTTTAAGCAAAAAATGTCTTCGTCTTCAATTCTTCTAGCAATTCCAAAATAACAATTATTACATTTGTTCTGAATTATTATTTGCACATAACTTTCAATATCGCAAATTTAAGTAGAATCTAGCTCAAAATAACACCAAATAAATAATTCCATTAGAAATAGAAAAAAGTATTACATATATTACAAAAAATGCGCTTTCTATAAATCTTGCACAGGGCGCTAGTTTAGCTAGGGCCTAGCCCTGTACGTAGGTTTCGATACTTACGCGTTACATCGTTACATAGAAGAAAGTAACAAAGAACTACCAACGTATTGTTTTTTTTTTTTAAGTTTATGTGTGAGTTGAGTGGTACTCATTTATGTTAAAAGACCACCAGAAAAATATAATGCGAGCAGCAGAGTTTTGATTTGTTTGGATGTGTTTGTGTGATTTTAGATATGGGATAAACAGGGGAAAAAACTACACTGCCAAAAACAAATAAGAGTACAAGGACAAATACCTATATTGAAAGCATTTTCAAGTCATGTTCGTCCATAAAGTTCTTTCAAACAGGGAAGTTTGTTTGAAGTTGAATTGAACATGGGGAAAATATTGGAATATTTTCCAAAACACCATCTGAAATACAACTCAACATGTTGGCAAGTTTACATCTTAATTACCAGGAAAGCAAGAAATTAAAAATAATTCAACTTATGATTAAAATCATAACACTGCACAGTTGCCGACCATGATACAACTAAACAAAATAGAGAACTGCCGTTTTTATTTTTGACGCATGACGTCATCGGAGCACACATTTTTTGACATGACAACTACAAGTCCAACATGCGCGATGCGTTTTCTTGTTTAGTTGTAGCATGGTTGCAGACAATACTGTGATGGGTTTTCGAACAGTTTAATCGAAAGCACATTCCGAAAACTACCTAACTCAATGAAAATACCCGACATCAAGTCAAATGTGCTATGCCAGACGAGAACCCAAATGAGTTTAAGAAAAAGATGGGGTCATCTGACTTAAATGGATCCCGTTTCTTATCTCTAAGCTTATAGGCAGTAAAAGGGAGAGATACCTATTACCAATGTACAAAAATAAAGATACACGAAGTTGCAAAGCTATCGTTTGGTGAAGGTGATGTCCCTCACTTTGAAAATCTTTAAGCGAATATTTGATAGAGCCCACTACGAAAAATTATAAAGCTATCAGATAGCCAATAAGGGTTTCACGCGGGTAAATCAACAACGGATGCAATCTTAAGTATAAGATCTTAATAGAAAAACATCGCGATTCTTAAGGATTTGATTTTGATCTACAACTACGAGATAAAAGATGTGTGGCCCTCATATAGGAGGAGTTCCGGAGGCCTAGGCGCGGACGAATTAGGATATGAAGGAGCAGTGGCGAAGGTAAGATTTCTAGCCAGAGCCACGAAGAATTCTAAGCCACAGTAGGTATACAAAAAGAAAGCGTCTTGAGTCCTTTGCTTTTTATTACAAACCTTGATTAGCTACTGAAAGAAGCCATAATATAAAAGAGTTGAGATCCCTGCGAGATCACCATAATAAATTTTTTTTTGTGTGTTAAGCGAGACTTAAGTCATGTACTCACCCACCTACGCTGTTCATCATTAATGCAAGGAAGAGTTAATGTAAGTAAATTACAGACACAAAAGAACGTATACGAATTAAGGACATTGCATTAAACACAACTTAAGTATGTACAGACACTGATAGAACAAAATTAAAAATTTGGAAAAAAAACTAGTTTACAGTATAACAGATATATAATTTAATACAAAATACAAATCATGCATGTAGATCACTGGTTCTTAGTCTTAATTTTACAAAACTTTTACTGAAGTTGGAAATAAAAGGGTTGGAGTTGTAAAACCTCTTCATGCAAGCTAACGGCTCATGCTTAGTTAGTGAGATCCTCCGCGATAGTTGAATCCTATGTGAAAGAGCAAGTCGGGAGCATTGTGAATCCATCTTTTAGAAAGAAGTAGAAGATTTATCTAAACATAATCCTTGCTCCATTTTGGCATCATCCTACTAAAGTATTTTGACAAGGAGAAGTATATAAAAAGTTTTTCGCAATCCGCAGTCATTACTATAAAGAAATAGCAGGATTAGTCCAGTAGGGCTATTCCAGAAAGCGCGGCGGTTTTAAAGCGATTACTCAATTGCGAAGCGCTTCGCTTTAGGTTATTCTGAAAAGCGAACATGGTTGGAAATTAAACTTCCAATATTTCCATTTGGAAGTCTTATCCATCCACTCAATTGTCATCTATTTCCAAGTTTTTCCAATGAAAATTCCAGGTATCAGTTAAAAAATATTTTCAAGAACGGAGATAAAAGTAAAATTTTTGTTAATACAAACAAATTTTTAAATGCAGTTATATTTTTGTTACTTTTGTTTTATACATTTGAAGGTGATGCTGCTTATACTCTTGAGCCGTGGTTAATGACACCACATTTAGAGTATAGAGCAGCTCTTGAGAACAGCAGTGACTCAAAGTATAATACGGTGCATTCAAAATGTCCAAGTACTATAGAGAGATCTTTTGGAGTTCTCAAAGGAAGGTTCCGATCTGTGGTTCCGATGCCTATTGCACTCAATGGAGATGTATTACCAGCCGGAAAAAGCAGCATGTTTTACTAACGTGTGCGCCATGTTGCATAACGTTCGTTTAAAATTTAAAGTAGACTTAGATCAATCATTAATAGCTGTAGAAAATTGCTATCCCTTCGTGTTGTTGCACCGAAAATTATTGTGTCGTGGTGTGTTTTTGACTCCTTCAATAAAAAAAAATAAAAAATTACATACCTACTCTTAATTCAATTGATGATAATTAGATTTTCCATTATATTTACATTTTTCTACCAATCCGCTTGCAATTCGACACAACAACACCTATCGCTTTTGAAAACGAAATAAATAATGTCAAAAAGGTATAGTTTCTACGAAAAAATAGAATGACGTTTGGAAAGCGCTTCGCGTTTGAGAATACCAAAAATTCATTTCCGCCACCAAAAGCGATCAGCCGCGCTTTCTGGAATAGCCCTACAGCACTTATTAACATTAGGGAGCTTTCGTTTTGTTCGTTTACACCCAATGGAGGCGTTCCATCTATAGCTGAGATACGCTGACTTCGACTTCACTATGACCTTAGGCTTTCTGTTTTAGTTAGAGTTAAGGTTCTACCAAATCAAAGTTATTCTGCAGTTGCTGCAGCTGCAAAAACACTGCTGACACAGAATTTCTGCTATCGCGACAACTGCAAATGTATAAAAACGCGGGGTCGTTCCTGTATTTGTAGCTGCCGCAAACTTCGAATTTACTTTGGTTTGGATGAGCCCTTAAAAAAAAACACCAAGCTTTACAAATAATTTTTTTTTATTCCATTACTTAAAACCAAAGAATATACGACAAAAAATGTTAAAATAATAAATATGTACAGTTCTTAAAATCCTTATCCTAATGAATATACTAATTAAAGAGTACATGAGCTTCTAATTGTAAGATTAGAACTAAGACTACATTTTTATTTTTTATTTACTTATGTCTTACAAATTAATTATGAAATCAAATGGTAAAAGAGTTCAGATAGGTAATTCAATAGCTTTTGTTCAGCGACATAAATTGATACAATAAAATAATTAAGTTTGGTATTGAACCCAATTCTCGACGGAATTGAACTGCCCTGCTAATTTAAATTTCAGCTTCGTATAACTTCCAGGGCGGGGTACACCGCGGACGAGCACAAGTGGGAGGGAGAGCTGTGATCCCTTTCAAATCACGATGCTTATAACGCATAAAACGTTAAAATCAGTTTATGAATGTGCACTTATCAAGAAAGCACATGCTCTCTAGCAACTAGAAATATTAATCTTCTTTTTTTTTCATTGGATTCAATATCACTTGGTTTGCTGCGTACCAAACAGATACGTCCTATTGTAATTGAATTTTTATCGATTCCCATTCCATTAATACTTAACTTTGCAAAATAATTAAAAATTACTAGCAGTCATTGCCAATAGGTGTGAGTGTAAAAATTGTTAAATAACAAAAATAATATTTAATGGCACTTGATTCGAATTTGATGAATTTTGAGAAGACTTAAATTCTTCCATCTCACACAGGCACTGGTTGAATTTTTATATTCGTTAAAATTTAAGGCAAAAAAGTTTGTTAAAGGCACACTGTAGAGCATCAAACAAGAAATATAATATTTTTCACAAAACAAAAACAAACAACAAAAAAAGGTTTAAAAAGCCTTGGATGGTTTTGTTCTCTCTTATTTAAAATCGTATTTACACTTATTGTTAGGTAATTGAAATATCTGTTACTTCCACGAAGTACATACATATTTCATGGAGACACACATCTTCTTAAGTCTATCTTATCTTACAAACGAACGTTTACTTACTTAATAGAACGCGTTTAAAAAAATTGTTTTCTTTAACGGTTATTAGTGATAACTTAAATTGGCCAATTACGTTAAAACAACGTAGGTTTTGTGAAACGATACTAGACGCAGACTTCGTCGTACTGTAGTCTAAACTTATCATCAGCGGAAGCCAACTTGTGGAGAGTCTTTTTGATGCGTAACACTGGCAAACGAACGTTTGCATTTTGGTGCCAACATTCTTTCATGAGTTTCGACATGCCGGCAAGAAGCTAAGATAAAAACGAAACAAATTTAGAACCATACCATCACTTTTTGAAGAAAGAAAAAATAAACTAAAATACACACGGGTTCTGAACTCCAGCGGTTTGGTATTGATGGCCTGTGATTATCGCTACAAACCACTTTCTTCATATCCTCAAAGCTAGGATCGGAAGGAACAACATCGTAGTATGGAACTTTGTATTCTTCTGCAATACCACAGGAAATTGTTCTCCTACAAACTTCCCACAACACTAAGCCCAACGCATAAATATCCGCTCGGCGAAGTGCCTCAAAGCAATGCATGTTTATGCTTCAAATAAAATTTAAAAAAAAACATCTCTCACTGACTTTTGGCTGTTAAAAAGATCGGATTTACCTTTCATCCAGTACTTCTGGTGCCATATACCGTTTAGTTCCTACTTTTGGATTGTTACCTAGATCCAGTTTGCCAGTGACATGAGAATGAGTAACAGCCAGACCGAAGTCAGCTATCACACAAGTTCCATTTGGTTTGACTAAAATGTTTTTCGATTTTATGTCACGATGTGCAATTCCCGGTTTTCCCTAAAAACAACTCATTATTTGGTGAAAAATCTAAATTTATTTTACTTTTACTTACCTCTTTGCCGAATATCTCTGTGTGCAAGTGAACAAGGCCATTTGCGATGGACAAGCAAATCATTATCATGTCATAGTGACTGAGTGCGTTTCTATTCAAATGATCGAACAATGATCCGTGCGGATAGTAATGTGTGAGCAACCATAATTGTGTACAAGAGTTTCTTGATATCATATCAGATCCTATGTAGCCGAGAATATTCGCATGCCGCAACAACACCGTACTAAAATTGATTGGTTAAACAGATTTGATCGACTCAATAATATTGTTGGATTGGAATTTAAGTTACCTGTAAATTTCTGTTTCTCTCTTCCAGGATTCTTCGTCGCGACTGAAGAAAATTTTCACTGCAATACTTTCGCCATGCCAAATTCCGCGCCAAACTTCGCCATATTTTCCACGACCAATACAGTCTACTAGGGTTATCTGTTTTGCCAAGGTTCTTTGCACTAATAGAGGCAGACCACTTCCAGAGCCAGATGTAACAGAGTGTTGAAAGTATTCCTATAATATAAAAAAAGATGCGAGTGAATTTGTGTTTGTTTTTACAAAAAGAGGTTTTTTTTGCTCCATACTTTGTCAAAAATACCACAAGCAAGATATTCTTCAAAAGCGTAACTTTAACCTCCGCAAAATCGTTAGCAAAGAGGAGCAGCGGCGCGGGAGCGCCCATATCAATGGGGACATTTGACTTTTCTTAAAAGAATCTCGAAAACGCTATATACTGATCTTGAATCTTTTGCCCACGTCAAATTGCGACATTAATCATTGTATTTTAAAAAAGATTATCTAAGCCAGTTAGAAAAGGAGTTCGCTTGATTGCACTCAGACCCAAATACAAGTCCTTTGTACTACCAGATAGCAACTTCTTTTATTTTAGTTTCCCAGATGTTTGTAGAAAAGCAAAAAAAGATGTCTCACCATGTCTACGCCGAGTATCTGTAACCTGATACGGGAAAATGCAGGGCATTAACAAAAGTGCTTCACGGTGTCATCATCTTTTCCACACTATTCGAACACTGACGAAGCTCAAAGTAGATGGTTCCATAGTGGAGTTGATAAATCTAATGCTACAAAGCAGGAGAATCAACTCTACTCTAGGAAACTTCTCTGCAAAGAGATCTGTCAGTAGAGGAACACCGCAAGGCGGAGTCCTATCCCCTATGGAATCTAGTTCTAGTCTAGAATCTAGTCGTCAATGAACTTCTAGTTGACTTAGAAGCTGAGGGATTCAAAGTGATTGCATATGCATATGACGTCTCCGTTGCGGTATCTGGCAAACATGCTCACGTCCTTACGGACCTGATGCAAACCGCTCTAAATAAAATAGTAAAATGGGCGGGAAAATGTGATCTAGGGGTTAACCCTCAGAAAACTGAACTCGTTCTCTTCACCAGGAAATACCAAATTCTTCAACTAACAACTCCATCAATAAATGGAATCCCACTTGAACTTTCGAACGAAGCCAAATATCTAGGTATAATCCTAGACAAAAAGCTAAATTGGAAAGCCAATATACAGGAAAGAATCAGGAAATCCACCGTGGCCTTATTTTCCTGTAAAAAAGCCATTGGTAATAAATGGGGTTTCTCCCCCCAAATCACCCACTCACAGTCATCAGACCAATACTCACATACGGAGTAGTGGTATGGTGGACCGCTCTTGATAAAAGGACCTACTCCGACAATTTAAGCAAGGTCCAACGAACAGCCTGTCTGTGTATAAGCGGAGCACTGAGATCAACACCCTCAGCTGCCCTAAATACACTCCTTAACCTCACACCACTAGATATCTTCAGCAAACAAATGGCCGCCAGTACAGCCATTCGTATGAGAGCTATCTCCCAATGGACCGTAAATAACATCGGTCACGCTACAATCCTGAATTTATTCGGATCAATCCCTTGCAACTCCGACTACACCATCACCCAATTGGTTTTTGATAATAAGTTCCAAGTCTCAATCCCACCGAGAACGACCTGGGAAGACGAAGAATTTTTGAGAGATGTTTCAATTCATTTCTATACAGATGGTTCAAAAACCGAAGAAGGGGTAGACTGCGGGGTGTACTCAATACGACTTAACGTAAGTCTCTCATTCCGCCTTCCAAACCATTGTAGCGTGTTCCAAGCGGAAATTCTGGCGATCAAAGAGGTTTTATCATGGCTAAAAGAAAACGTGATATCCGCAGCGAATATCCGGATTTTCTCAGACAGTCAAGCAGCCCTCAATTTACTCGGTGCTGTTTCTGCGAACTCAGTAACCGCCCTTAACTGTCGCCTATCTCTTAAGGAGATGGCTGAACAGTTCAATATTCACCTTATTTGGGTGCCGGGGCAAAGAGATATCGTGGGTGCAAAGCCGATGAACTCGCCAGAAAAGAAACCGTTCTACCGATATCAACCAGCAGGTTGAATATTGGTATACCAATCGCTACATGTAAACTTATGCTAAAGCAAGAGGCAATAGATAGAAAAAATTATAGGTGGAACAATATCACCACGTGTGTGGCAACAAAACATATATGGCCAGGACTAGATCAAAAACGCACAAGACATTTGCTATCCATAATATTGAAAGTGATAGAAATTGTATTATTATGGGAGATTTTAATATAGACTATTTAGTGGAAGATTATAATAAATCTAAAATGGATGACATTGTAACAGACCAAGGGCTGTGTCAAATAGTTAAGGAACCAACAAGAATAACAGAAACCTCAAAAACGCTTATAGATTATGTTTTAACGGAAATTAGTTTGTGCAATAGAATAAAGGTACAAACTGACTGTACAACTGTAAAATATCAGACCATGAAACAATTAAAATCGAAATAAACAATATTAAACCTATGGAGCCCCAAAGAAAAAAGTGCAAAGTGTTTAAATATTCTAAAGAAACTTTTGACAGTGCATTAGAACAAGTTGGATTTTCAAATTTATTTTATATTAATAATAGTGAAGAACTTTTTCAAATGTTTGACATTAAAATAAAGAGTTGTATTGATAAAATGACAGTTGAAAAATTCATAAAAAGGGAAGGCGAGTGTAAATGGTTTACGGCAGAATTGAATGATCTAAAATTGGAAAAAACAAGAGCATACAGAATCTCATCGCTAACTGGTACAGATGATAGCTGGACGAGATACAAACTTTTATGCAGAGCCTACAAACAAAAAATTAAAGAAGCGAAAAATATATACATTTATGGACAAATCGAAAGCAGAGCGGGTGATCAAGAAGGAATATGGAAAATGTTAAAAACATTCATTTTAAAGGAAGACAACGAGAAAACGTACCCGAGCGTACAGTTTGGAAGTGATATAGTAAAAGACCCAGTAAAAATAGCCAATAAATTTAATAACTACTTTATAGAAAGCGTTTGTGATATAAATGAATCTATTCCTTTTGTGCAATATGTACCTCCTGTGATAAGCATAGCTTCTAGATTTAGATTTAAATTCTGTGATGAACGATCTATCTGTGATATATTAAAAAAGTGCAATAATAAAAAAGACATATATGGGATAAATAGAGATATAATTTACAATTCTATAGAAGTAATAGGTCTAGTCCTTCTAAAGATAATAAATGCGTCGCTACTTGATGGAATTTTCCCAAGTGGTTGGAAAGAATCTACAATCGTGACGGTAGAAAAGGTAAAAGGCACTGTAAATAGTGAAAACTTTCGTCCAATTAACATGTTGCCTATGTTCGAAAAAGTGTTAGAACGTGTAGTTTCTGAACAGCTTACAGAATACATTGAAAATAATAAGTTATTGCTTGAGGAACAGTCGGGTTTTAGAAGTGAGCATTCTTGCGAAACAGCATTAAACAGTGTAATTTTTGAATGGAGGAAAAATATTGATAAAGGCCAAGGAATTATAGCTGTGTTCCTTGACTTTAAACGCGCTTTCGAAACTATTGATCGTGAAATTCTGCTGGCAAAATTAAATTCATACGGGATCAAAGACACAGAATTTAAATGGTTCTCTTCTTACCTAACTGGAAGAAGCCAAAAAACGAAGTTCGGTGATAAAATATCTGAATCTGTGCATGTCAATTTAGGTGTCCCTCAGGGTTCTCTTTTGGGTGTTGTTTTGTTTTTATTGTACATTAATGACATAAAAAATGTTTTGAAATATTGCAAATTCGTATTATTTGCGGATGACACTTTAATATATATTTGCGGAAAAAATGTAAATGATATGTGTAGAAAAATAAATGCGGATCTGAAGAATATTGGTATGTGGCTAAGTGCGAACAAACTGAGTCTAAATGTGAATAAAACAAAGTGCATTAAACTAAATTTATATGATCCTATTTCAGTGCTAATAAATGACTGTCAAATTGAATGTGTTGAAAACATTAAGTATCTTGGGGTAATAATAGACACTGATCTTAAATTCAAAGACCATGCCAAATATATATGCGCCAAAATTTCGAAAAAGGTAGGCTTTTTAAAACGCATAAGATCTGTTCTTGATATGGGAAACGCAATCATGCTGTACAATGCCATAGTGCTACCTCATTTCTTGTATTGTTCAACAATACTATTTGGATGTCAAAACCAGATAAAACAACGATTACAGTTATTGCAAAACAAAGCGATGAGATGTATACTTAAATGCAGCAGATATACACCTATACAACATATGCTTGAAGCACTTAAGTGGATGAATGTGGAGCAGAACATTACCTACTCAGCAATGATATTTATTTTTAAAATGAAGAACGGAATGATGCCATCATATCTAGAAGACAACATCGCATTGGTTTCGGATCTGCAACCGTACAACTTAAGGAATATTCAAGACTTCAGACCAGATAGATGCAACAGAAGCAGTACCAGAAATTCATTAATGTATGCAGGCCTAAATTTCTTTAACAGCTTACCACATGAAATAAAAAATGAAACAAGATTAAACCCTTTTAAGCGAAAACTAAAATCTTTTTTGTATGATAACCATTAACGTCAAAATAACAAATTTTAAATCTTAAATTACACAATATTTAACTAATACACTGTTTAATTAAGACCAAAATTTTGTAAGAATAGTGAAAATATGTTACACAAAACAAGAGAAAGACATTGTAAAATCAAATTTGTAAAAAGTTCAACGAACTAATAAACATCATTATTATTATTATAACCAGATTGCACGTTAGCTCCGTAATCAATGTCATCACCGGACATTGTCTGATAGGAAGACACGCCATAAAACTCGGCGTTTCCTCTAATGAATTCTGCAGAAGTTGTTTAGATGAGGAGGAGGAGGAGACAATCCCACACCTCCTCTGCTCATGCATTCTCTTTTAAAAGAAAACGGTATCTAGGAAAATATTTTCTTGATGATCCAAGCGATCTGGCGAACACAGATCACCTGCATCTCCTTCGCTTTATTAAAAGCTCAAGTTAAGTGAGGTACTTCCTCGCATAATTTCTATGGTATCACAATGGACCTAATATTGGTCTAATTGTGTCAGTTTGTTTTCCTGACAGCCATTTAAACCTAACCTAACCTAGTCTTTAGATTGTTGAGTAGAGCCTTAAACACAGCTTGGCCGTCGCTGTAGACAGAAATACTTCTCCCCGTCAAGCCATTTTTTGTTACGTCGTTATACAATTTTGGTTTCGGGATAAAAATCATTATGTGATGAAGGCTGGTAAAATTACTCTTCTGCTCACACCAACTAAAATAGAAATTAAAAAGGAAAAAAAAGATTCATGAAGGTATCACTGACTCCCCTCTAGCTGTCGACTATAAGTCCTCTTGTCTGATTAACCCTTACCAAAGAAAACTTTTCTCAGACAGAAGCGACAAAAATGATAATGAGGTCAAAACGAAGTAGGTATACTCGGTTAAAATGGCAATTAAGAAATAAAACCCTCTTTCGAAAAACCAAAGTACCTTATTTTAAGACTCTGATCATTCCAATCTCGATATACGGCGCGGAAGCATGGACCTTGAAGATGAGGAAATCCTTAATGTTTAAAAAAAAAAAATACTCCGAGGCATCTTTGGTCCCGTATGTAAAGAAAATGTGTAGAGAAAAGGATACAACAACAAACTGTATGAGCTTTACCGCGACATGGGCATAGCTAGAAGAGTAACAATCGTGAGACTACGATGGCTTGGACCTGAACATCAACGCTCTGGTTCGAAAGGTCATAGAACATTGCGAGAAATTGCGGAAGAGAAGACCATGTTAGGTGGAGCAATCAATAGAAGAAAACCTAAACCGACTTAGAGGCAAAACTGGAGAAACCTAAATTGTTAGCGAAAGATGTTGGTTCGTTTAGGTCCAGTTTCACCCCGAACAATAATGCTCACCTAACTAAATACACAAGACAATGAATAATTTAAGAAAAATAAGAAAAAAAAGACATACCTTTAGAGTACTATCGCCAGCACTTGTTGCCCTCAGCATATCGTCGCTAACTAAATACGATTCCGGATCTTGTTTATGCCTGAATGCTGTTAAACTTTTCTGATGTTTTCGTCTCAAATAGTAAAGTACTATAGTCCCAATTACAATGATAACAAAAACAGGTCCAAGTATCGCAAATGATAGTTTGACCACACCATTTCCCATAGGATCTACTTGAGTAACTTCATCTAGAATGACAAAAATATATATATATATGCAAATATTAGGATTGTCGTATCTTTTCTCTGTCGATGATAATGTCTGTATTACTTTGGACAATAGGAGGCAGCTCCGGAAAGTCCCCTCCATTGCAATTGTCTCCAGAGCAGCATACTACATTGATTTGGGCCACAGCATGTCGTTTCCTCGGCCCCAAGTTGTTGTTTAGTGTATATTGACTGCAAATTAGTGGCAATTGTTCTGGGGATGTTGTACATCCACGTGAAACATTCTCCTCACCATAAGCATTGCGAGTACGTGATTTCCAACACTGTTAAAACAAATTTAAATACAGATTGGTAAACTTAAAGTTCATTGTTGCGCTTCTTACTTGTATTGCATTCTGACACATATGGCCTTCATGTGTTGCATTCTTGCAAGGTGATTCGCAAGAGTAACACTTATATCTGCACAAAAAAAGTCTTCATTTAGAAAATGTTTTAATTTTTTGTAATTATTATGACATGCAGAAACCAAACTTATTTTTGCAAAATAGAAACCAGAAGACTCTCAAAACAAAGAGAAAAACAGAAGATAAAAAAAAAAAAAACAAGGACAAAACGAAGCAGCACACGACAAAAAAAGCATCAGCATCACCAAACACGGCGCTGATAAGCACCTTACTCGATGCCTTTACCTTCTTCTCATTCTTCTTTTTGACTTAGTGTGCCTCCTAGGGGTAGTAGCATATGCGGGGAAAACATATTAGGATCCATTAAGTTGAGAAATTATTGTTTTTTTTTTTGTTATAAAGGAAGTAGATTATTTTTATAACACATAAGTTACTTAATAAATAGATTGTGCAGCATAAATATTCGTTTCATCATAAAAAAAAACCAAAAAAATTCAACTGGCTTTCAAAAAAAAATGGGAAAAGGGGCCTATTGAGGAAGAATATAGGAGTCCTAATTTTTTTTTTACTGATGCCGAAGTGAAGAACACTTTTAATGGCAGTGTAATTACCTCTCTCTTAATATGAAAGATCTCGCGGTAATCATTTTCATCGACAAAAAGAGTGGTGGACAAAAAATTAGTCTTGTGGATCAAAGAAATGCTAATAAATGGAACAGTGATCGTTGAAGTGGAGGGTGAGCAACCGGATACATAAAATAAATAAATAGGGTGGCGCCCTGGGTCATAGTTCATTTCTCACAACCTATGTAAGAGATAAAGAGAATGGAGGGGACCTACGGTTTTCTACCAATTCCGAACGCCTAATCGATGAAGTGCATTTCATGACAATGAAATTACTATCGGAGGATTTGCCAATCCCTCACAAAAGGCGATAATCGTGTAAAAACATTTTCTGTTTTATAATGAGATTCAAACAATCGATTGACAACAGGAGAGAACTCTCTACTTGAAACGCTCAATGCATATAACGTACACACAAAACCATGTACCGATGTGTTCTCCCTAAGATCCAGCATCCAAGCTGTTTGTTCAGATCACAACCTTTGCTATACAGTCACATCCCGTTTTACGCGAGGGATCCGTTCGGCAAAAAAATCGCGTTAAATGAAATTCGCGTGTGTCGAGGTTCATATTTCACCATAGTCAACATTTAATACAAATCACTTTAATCAATCACTTTAATTCTGAGAACACTTAATGCAGTACTTTACTATTAATTATTTTTTTTACAAAAAATAAAGGGTTTTCCAATAGGTATGATATGATTTTGCAGTGGCGTTTCGGCCATTTGTAGTTTGTCATTATCTACCATTTGTTTTTTATTGCATTCAGAAGTGTTTAAAATTTCACCATTGGACCACCGTAAATGTCCTAAATTTTCTGATTTTGCCTGGGAACAACTTAAAAACGATAACGATTTTTTTAAGAAAATAATCTTTTCCGATGAGGCTCACTTTCATTTGACTAGTGCGGTAAATAAAGAAATCGATTCTGGTGCGATGAAAATCCACAAAATATTCATTTAAACCATTAAATTCACCTAAATTGACAGTTTGGTGTGGTTTTTGAGCTAGTGGAATCATCAGTCCGTACTTCTTTCAAAATGAAGCTAACACCATTACTGTCAATGGAGAGCGGTATAGATTGATGATAACCAACTTTTTATGGCCGAAATTGGAAGAAGTTGATCTTGACAACATTTATTTTCAACAAGACGGGGCTACATGCCACACAGCAAATGTAACGATTGATTTATTGCGAGAAAAGTTTAGAGATTCGATTATTTCTAGAAATAGTGATATTGAATGGCCTACAAGAAGTTGTGATTTAACACCATTAGACTATTTCTTTGTATGGTTATTTGAAATCATTGGTCTTTCAAAATAAACCAGATTATCTTCAAGCTTTACAAGTCAATATGGACCATTCCAATTCATGATATACGACTTGATTTAGTGGAAAAAGTGCTCGTGAATTGGGTTCATCGAATTTGTTGCTGCAGAAGAAGTTGTGGTGGCCATTTGAAAAACGTTTTATTTAAAACTTAAATGCATTGATTGAACTGCACATTAAATTAAAAATATTTGAATTTCCTTAACAACAAATGTGTTTTTTTAAAAAAAGAAATCATATCACTCTTAAGGGAAAACCCTTTACATCAATTCCTTGAATGTCCGCTTTCGCCTGTTATGTGGACATTGTGAAGATTGGACTGTTTGAACCGATGCAACCAGCCTCTGCTGGCAAGAAAAGTCGCAGTGGAATTCTTCTTCCTTCTCCTTCTTCTGTCTTCAGCTTCTCATTCAAATATTTTCTTCCATTCTTTCTAAGGTAGAGGATATCGAATAAGAACGTTTTGTCGCAGTTTTTTTCCCAATTTTAAAAAAATCGTTCTTACAGTCGATTCTGAGAGTCCAAAATTTTTTTCCGACAACTTTTGCTTTACCTCTATTTTCCATTCTTCTTAACACTTTCATATTCAATTTCAAAATTACGCTTTTGCGTTCTATTTTCTGCATGATTCACCGGCACACAAAAAAAATTTTCTGTACACCGGGCACCACCTTTTCACGGGCATGTTTTTCGACCCGCTGAATACAAATTAAGGCCGTCCAGCCTTGAATTTCGTGTTAATTGCAAAAAAACCCCCAAAAATTATCGAAAATTCGATGTTTTGGCAAGAAAAAAAAATTTTTGAGATCTAAGGCAAGCATAATATTGCTCTGCGACTCTCTACTTGTAAAGCTCAATGGTTCTAACGTTCACGCCCAAGCATATGCAGACGACGTCGCCGTGCTCTCGGTTGATTCTAGCCTCCAAGCTGTCTGTTCCCGAGCACAGGCTGCGCTTTATATGATTGAAACCTGGTGTGTCAGAAACGGTCTCTCCGTCAATCCTCTTAAAACCGAGGTTGTCCTTTTCACGAGACGTAGAAAATTGACTGGTCTGACCCAACTTACGCTTAAAGGCGTCAACATCCCTTTTTCAAATGAAGTCAAACATCTTGGAGTGATCCTGGATAACAAGCTTCTTTGGTCTAAAAATGTCGAGTCTAAAACTACTAAAGCACTGTCAGTATTCTGGCAATGTAAAGGAGCATTTGGCAAGACATGGGTTCTTTCACCGAAAAGGGTCCTTTGGATCTATACGGCTATGATAAGACCAATCATCTGCTATGCGTCAGTTGTTTGGTGGAATAAGCTCTCTCGTAAATACGTTATTGCCTCGTTTGCCAAACTTCAAAGAACAGTTTGTCTTGGTGTTACTGGGGCCTTCCCCAGCTAACCGGGAGCTGCTCTCGACGCACTGCTGAATCTTCCTCTCCTTGATACCTACATCATGGGGTGTACTTCTCTCAAGACCATTTCTCGTTTAAAGCGATGTGGTCTCTGGCACAATTCGCACTTGAGCTTTGAGGAGCTCACAAGCAGCATATCTTTTGACTCACGTCTAATGGATATGCCGCCTGACACGATGATCCCAAGGCTCAAACTGCGTCAAAGTTACTCAGTCAACTTTCCTTCGGTTCAGGACTGGTTCGCTCCAGAATCTGAGCCTGGAAAGAACTGTTATCGTATCTTCACAGATGGCTCCAAAACCGAAGAGGGTTCTGGTGCTGGTGCCTTTGTTGAGAACGACGACATACGACTGCACTCATCTTTGGGATCATACTCATCCGTTTTACAAGCGGAGGCTTATGCTATCCTAATGGCCTTGAGCCACGTAACGAACAATGGATGAACGGGGAGAAGTATCTTTGTTTGCAGCGACAGCCAAGCTGTGCTTAAGGCCCTTCTCAACCCTCTAACCACTTCAAAAGTGAGGAATGCAAGAGCTCTCTGAATGCGGTCGGAAGATTAAATTCCTTGAGTCTCATTTGGGTTCCGGGCCATCACGGCATAACTGGAAATGAGATCGCCGATGAACTTGCTAGGCAGGTATCTCAGACAGTTTTCTCAGGAACTGAACCGTCGCTAGGTCTGCCAGCGTCCTCAGTGAGGGCTTCAATCAACCATTGGATCTCTGAAGAGCACAACCGTAGATGGCATGCTTCAATTGGATGCATACAGACCAAACGTATGCTCCCCAACGTTAATAAGTAGACTGCAACATTTTTGCTAGCTCGTAGCTCGTAGTAAAAGACTGTAGAAAGCTTATTGGCGTTGCCAGCGGGCACTTCTCTTTTGCCAAGCATTTAAATGTGGTAGGCTTAAGTGATACCACACTCTGTGAATCTTGTGGAGAAGATGAGGACACCGCAGAGCACTTTCTCTGTGAATGTCCTGCTCATCTCGCATGAGGTTACAGATACTCGGCGCAGACATGGTGAGACCTGGTAACTTAGGCTCCTTATCATGGCAGCGTCTTTTTGCTTTTCTCCGAACATCTGGAAAGCTATAACAAAGAGAAGGTTGCTTACTGGTAGTACAATGGACCGGTATTTAGGTCTGAGTGCTCCAGCTGGTATTTTAAAAAACTTCCAACAGAAAAAACAAAAAAAAAAGAGCATAATATTCATGTATTTTGATCTGTTAAATACTTTGATCGTACTTTAATCCTAAACCGTTTTAAATCTAAAAAAAATTGTTAAAAATCAACAAAAATTGCAAAAATCGTGAAAAATTGGTACAAAAAAATTAGTCGACCCAAATTGACAAAGATTTTCATGTAATTTAATCTGCTTTAATCCCTTAAAACATTCATAAAACTGCAAGAAACCGATAAAATAGCAGAAAATTGCTGCTGAAAAAATGGAAACAAGATTAAGATCCAAGAATGTACACAAATTGGATTTTGGACGGTTTTTCTAGGGTATTGTACTGTTTCATTCTCAAATGATCTACGACGTGGATTCGGAAACCCAGTATCGGCGTCTGGTCAGGGTGAGAAAGCAGGTCCGCATGCGTCGTCATCCAGCGACTGTAGCTCTTCAGTAGTGGGAAACTTGGCTACTGGAAAGTATATTTCTACAAGAAGCAATTCCCAGCTATGCAATAAGAGTCCTGATCTATTTTGTTACGTTTGTGGGGAGTTTGAGCCGTTAAAAAACCGCAGAACGTTTTCAGATAGATTAAAACGAAATTATGAAGAATGCTTTTTAGAAATAAAAAATACAAGAAATTTATTTAATTCAATTTTCTGTTATTTTATCGGTTTTTGCACTTTTATGAATGTTTGAGTGGACTATGGGCCAAATTTAATGCAGAATAAGATCAAGCAGATTAAATTACATAAAAATCTTCGTCAGTACGGGTTCACAAAATTTTTACCGAGATAATCCTAATTTTTCACAATTTTTGCAATTTTTGATGATTTTTTACAATTTTTTTAGATTAAAAACGGTTTATGATTAAAGTACGATCAAAATTAGTGTATGGGTGATTCTTATATAACTGTGATTTTTTATGTCTAGTACTGTAATTATTGATTGGTATATTTTTTTTTTTATTAAAAAATGGTAATTATGATGAATTTGATAGTATTTTACCACCGACAATGTATATTGAAGCATAAGTATTGATGGATCACGAATAATTTGCAAAATTATATCCAAAATGTCAGTACCGTGGCATGTCTGAATCTCGTTTTCCGAACTAGATACATAAATTTCTATAAATGGTCGTATTATAATCTAAAGTTATGCTTTTATAACTAAAACCTATTGTACATTTCATCAAATTATGCTACAATCCCAATATTGACTAGTAGAAAGGAATAATGGTCATTGCTTCATGTCCTTGAATTTTCTTAAATTTTCAAATTAAAATATTTCCCGCTTAAACGCCATCTCTTATTCAGTTTCTGCCACTCACTCTAGTGGCATTCTGAAGAATGACTTTTTGTGTACAATTCATAGCTGTGTGGTTGTTTTTAGACTCGATGTTAAAACAGAAATAATTTGTTGTGTTTTTTAAAAGGTATGTCATAAAATTACCGGTCAGTACTATGGTATTGAAATTCACGCGTGTCAATACAATGTTTAGGTCAATTATACTGAATAATTATTAAAATTCACGTGTAAATTCAAATTTATTCGGCCAATCATTTTAATTACGTGTGAGAATTAAGATATGTTAATTAAACATCCACGGTACTGACATTTGTCAGTACCGTGGATGTCAGTACCATGGCAAACAAAGCAAATAATATTTAAATGAATATTTCCTTGATGTTTTAATTTATTATCATATTTAATTGATCTAGTTTTATAAAATTTAAATTTAAATTTGTTAAAAAATTCAATGAATTTCAATATTTAACTTATGTTAAACTTTGTTTTATTCTAAGACTATTATAAAATTGTTATTTTAATTCTATACTATTAATAAATTTTAAAATCAAGAAAGAAAATACCGTAAATGTCTCTGTATAATTATCAATCCTATCCTATAATTTATCATTTGCTTTATTATTTTAAGAGATTTAGCCAAATATTCTGTATACATATATTGTATTTTGATGTCAGTACCGTGGTAGTGAAATTTCTAATTTTTGTTCTAGCTTCTTTTGTACTGCAGTTGTAGTAGAGCTACGTTACAGGCTTAATTTTGAGCATAATAAAAGACCAATAACACCCAGATCACAAATTTTAAAGCATTTTTGATTTTAAAAAATTTTGAGTTGTAAAAATCACAGCTATATAAGAATCACCCATATAACCGATCAAAATACATGAAAAATATGCTTGCATTAGCTCTCAAAATTTTATTTTTGCCAAAACATCGAATTTTCGATATTTTTTTTTTTTGGGTTTTTTGCAATTTACTTGAAATTGAAGGTAGTACCCGTGGTGTGATGGATAGCATGTCCGCCTATTAATCCAGAGGTTCGAGTTCGAATCCCAACAGAGGCAAAAATGTTTTTTCAACGGATATCGCCTTTCGCGAGGAATTGGCAAGTCCTCCGTTAGTATTTATTGCCATGAAAAGCGCTTTCTCGATTAGCCGTTCGGAACCGGCAGAAAATTCCATTTCCTCATAAGGCATGGTTGTGAGAAATGCGCTAGGCCCAGGGGCTCCTCGCTCTGTTGCGCCACCCCATTTATTTTTTTTTACTTGAAATTGAAGGCTGGACGGCCTTAACTGACTTGAAATTCGTATTCAGCGGGTAGAAAAACATGCTCGTAGGTAGGTGGCGCCCGGTGTACAGACAATTTTTTTTGTCTGCTGGTGTTATGTGTGTAACTCCCAATAACTTTTAAAATACGGCTGCCTACCGAGCCGATTACGACGAAACAAATGATACCAACGAAGGAATCCCCATAGATCAAAATCGTAGCAAAGGGAATCCCAATTTCGCGTAATAGTGAAACCGCGAAAAAGGGGGTCGCGTAAAACGGGGTATTACTGTATTTGATTAACACCTGGGGATCGATTCCCGTTCTGTGAAGTTGTGTACAAAATATTTTATTTCAGTCTTCACAGAACTTTTTCATTTTATCACTAGTGTCTTAGAAACAATCTTTCTGTCAATACTGTCAAAAGTGATGTTGCCTACAGAGAAAGTTATATGATCTGACCCAACTTGAACTCAAAGGCGTTTACATTCCCTTCACAAATGAAATCAAATATCTTAGAGTAATCCTATATTACAAGCTTCTTTGGTCTCAACTCAAAAACTACGAAGGCTCTTAAAGCTCTTTGTCAGCTTACTGGCAATGTAAGAAAGCGTTCGCCAAAACATAGGACCAATCATCTTCTATGCGTCAGTTGTTTGGTGGAAAAAAGTCTCACGTGAATACGTTATTCAAAGTACAATATGATTTTTCGCTCTACTGGAGCTTTCCTCTTTTACGGCGCGGAAGCATGGACCTTATCGAAAGCGGATGAGGAAATCCTAGGTCGTTTCTCCGAATGATCTTTGGTCCCGTGTGCGAAGACAATGTGTGGAGAAGAAGATACAACAACGAGCTGTATGAGCTGTACCGCGACATGGGCATAGCCAGAAGAGTACGCATCGCGAGGCTACGATGGTTGGGTCATGTAGAGCGGATGGACCCAAACGCTCCGGCTCGACGGGTTTTCGAAAGCACATTGCAGGGAAATCGCGGAAGGTGAAGACCTCGTCTTAGGTGGCGTAATCAAGTGGATGAAGACCTCAACCGACTTAGAGTGCAAAACTGGAGAGAGCCCGAAATCGAAGTCGTTACAGAAGGATGTTGGTTGAGGCCCAGGTTCACCCCGAACTGTAATGCCCACCTAAGTGAGTAAGTAAGGAGCTTTACTCAGAACGCACTGATTGATATTCCTCCCGTTATTACGTTCATTAGGGGATGTACAGTAAAGATAATTTCTCGTTTAAAAAGTAGACCCTGGTAAAATTCGCAAAGGTCTCAGTACTGTTAATCAATGCGTTTATGAAATTTTTAACAAATGGCCAAGAAGCACCTAGATTTTCTATGTTTTTGAAATGCAAAATCTGCCGCTGGTAAATTTGTGAAGTGCGATGACATACGAGACGACGCACGCGTCCGTCTTTCGATAGGAGACGTATGCTAAATGGTTATAAGCTACGTTACGAACAGTGATTGGATGTTTGCAGCGACAGTCAAGCTGTGCTTAAGGCCCTTCTCAACCCTCTTACTACTTCAAAAAAGATCCAGGAATGCAAGAGCTCTCTGAATGCGGTTGGAAGACTAAACACATTGAGTCTCATTTGGATTTTAGGCCATCGCGGCATATCTGGAAATAAGATCGCCGATGAACTTGTGAAGCAAAAATTTCTGACATCTTTCTTAGGGTGGGTCTGAAGTGCATGTGCACGGTTTCTCTCCCTAGTTCCGCTGATGTATAGCTGGTGGTTGATACTGGCTGGTTCCTCAAAGTTGAGTGTGATCCAGATCGAAGCGACGCACGTTCCGCTTTGCATTGGTTCATGTGTGTTTGAGGGGTTTGAAAGAGAGCCGACAATGAACGTACTCGTTGGTTGCTTGTGCGGTCAAAACTGCATGCGTATGCGTACCCCTGAACAAAGTGCGACGGTGTGTATGGTGTAGTTTTGACGTTTTCCTATTGCCTTTCTTTTTAAATTGTATAAAGCCTAGTTCATGTATTTTTGGGATACAAAATTGGCTTACGGGTTTTTCTTTTAATTTCAGATGCGGTGTATATATTTTTTTATGTATTCTTTTTTTTTTGTTTTTTTTTTTTGTGTTAATTTTGTTTCTGTTCCTTTCGAATAAATTGATTATTGATTGAGTTGTGTTAATTGAAAAATTGGGTTTATGTTACTTTTTTCTAAACCTTTATAATATTTTATTTTATTCATTGATTCATTAAATAAGAACTAGATTTACATCATATCATATAATAAATAACTCTAACATTTATTGAATAAGATATAAATTTAGTTGTGAAAATAATAAAGCAAGTACATCCTTTAGTTACAAAACTAGTGGCGGATGTATCGAGTTCAGAGATGTATAAAGCAAACATAGAAAACTCATAGAGGGGTGAGTGCATGAATATTTAATTTATCAATCAGATACAATATAAATTTAAGTTATTATTCGAATTACATTATTTATTTCAATAAAATCGTTGCCGAACAACCATAATTTAACCTTCTTTAGGAAAACAAAAGGTCTACGAGTACATCGAAGCTCAAACGGTAAACGGTTGAATAATCTTGGCGCTACGCAAGTGTAAAAGTTCATATATTTTTGATTGTTGTGCGATGGAATAGGTGCAAGAAATCTTTCATTACTACGAAGGCTATAGGCACAGGAACTTGAATTAAAAAAATGACCACTTCTCAAATAAAAATTTTTTAGGACTTTGTAAAAGTAAAGATGTTTAAGTGGAAGAATTTTAGACTTACGAAAAAGATCGAAGCTGTGGTCACGACGTCTTTTTTTCCAAATTATACGTAGTACATGTTTTTGAACAAGTAATATAGGTTGCAAGTTTTTGTTAAACGTACCTCCCCAGCAGACGAGACCATATTAAATTTTTGACTGTACCAAACCATAATAGACTAATTCAAGAAATTTCTGCGAACAGAGCCGTCTTAGGTGATACAATATATATGTTGTAGATTAAAGATACTCTTTCAAATGAGAGGTGTGAATACTCCAGTTTAGGTCGCTATCTATATACAAACCCAGATATTTAAAATCAGGTACATTATCTATAGTAAAACATTTAGAGGAACAACATACACCAGCATGATAAGTTGTCTGGTCTTTGGTCGCAGAGCAACAAATTGCATTTATAAGCACACATTTACAATCAGTACTATGGAAAATAAAGTTAGGTAAGTCATTAATAAGTGAAAATACATTAAAGTGCATTAGTTTCGTTTTGTCACTAATGACAAGTTTTTGCATCCCAAACCAATGTCTTAAGAGTTCCAAATCATGGTTTATGTCAACTATTAAATCCAGCGAAGACTTATTAGCATATACACAGCCAACATCATCAGCAAATCCAGTTTGTTTACCTTTCAAATCAAGGCAAAATAAGGAGTTGATAAAAATTAAGAACAAAATGGGACCTAGTACCGATCCTTGCGGAACACCAATTTTAATATACTGGCAGTCACTGAAAACATTCTTAATTTTAACCCTTTGTTTTCTTTCCGAAAGATAAGAGGAAAACCATTTTAGCATGAAACCTCTGAAACCAGATTTTTCTAATTTAGTCAATAAAAGTGAGTGGTCCACTGTATCAAATGCCTTAGTGATGTCTATAAAAAGAGCAGCAGTATAATTTTTTTTATTGAGACTTTCATATATGTTGCTACAAAAATCTAAGAGCGCTTTTTCCGTTGATCTGCCCGCTCGAAACCCATATTGGAACTCACTAAAAAAGGAACTGCTATCCAGAATAGAGACTATTCTGACCTTCATAATTTTTTCAAAAAGTTTAGAAAAGACGGAAAGAATTGATATTGGTCTGTAATTATTTAAGCTACATTTATCACCTTTTTTGTGAATAGGTATCACTTCTGCTGATTTCAAACTACTTGGGAATATTCCACACATAATACTTTTGTTGAAAATGTGAGCTAAAACATCCACAATATTAAACAAGATGCTTTTTATAAAATTATTTGAAAAGCTGTTTTGGGTCACCGAATTAGAATTATTTAGAGACAAGATACAACGATACAGTTCAAATGAAGAAATAGGCTCAAAGAAGAAACTGTTTGCATTCATACTTTCATTGCTAAAACAACGTTCTGAACAATAGTTATCAGCATTGTCTGTAAAACCAGCATTCGTTACAGTATTCTTAGCAACACTCGTAAAAAAATTATTAAATATATTAGCCATTTCAAAAGGAGAGTCAATTTTCATATTATTGTGGTTGATGGATGATATTGTATCCAATGACGCATGTCTTGAAAATACTTCGTTTACGATCCCCCATTCCTTTTTTATATTTCCTTTAACTCTGTTAAATTTATTAACATAATAATTTTCTTTACATAGGGGAACTTCGATTGCAACTTCTTTACAGATTTCCTTATAAGCCTTTTTTAAATCTAAGTTGTTAGTTCCTTAATACATTTTGAGCGTAGGTTGGTTTTCATGAGTATTTATATATGAGTATTTTAATATAGTGTTAATAGTTACAGAGATACAAAGTTAATAGTTACAAAGATTTTAAAGTTGCCGGATGGTGGGATGGTGCTGGGAAGTAGCGCGTATGTATCTGCTTGTGTGTTCTCTTTTTGTAGACTGCAATTACCAATGTTTCAATTTATCATTGAGATGGTAGATGGCTTAGTTGATTTCAAATAATTTTTGTCAATTTCTCATAACTTTCCACTTTTCGCCCTTGGTTAGTTTGATGTTAACACTAAATTCACCACACTTACCGCCAGCTGGCGATTATTAGCAGCAACTGGTTAAGCTAAACTTTAAATTGTAAGTAGCGGCGACTGATAGAAAAAATAATGGTGGATTTACCAGCATCTGCAAGTGCAGATGAAAAAAGGAAATAGACACAAGATATAAAATTCATACTTGTCTGGAGAAGACACCAAGTGCAGGCAGTCTAGTTATGGGATGCGGATGAAAAATTATAGGTGCAGATGAACATGTTCATATCCAGCCTTAATTTTATTCGTTTCTCTTTTTTAACTTTTGTGCTTTATAATCTTCATCCGTCCCGCTTTACTTTTCTGCAATTCTGAAGTAGCAGATGCACGTAAATCCAGCACAAAGCTACACTTAATGTTTTGCAGACAATTTTTCTAAATTTGTTTTAGAAATTCAAATATAGTCGAACCCCGGCCCCTGTCTTAACCGTCGCGTCGCTCCATGTAATCCAATCCAGCATTCATATCACTCTTGACTAGGGTACATTTAGTTTTTGGGAAATATTGCATCCAACCAAGGGATCAGCACACCAGTCTTAGGCTGTAATCTATAATCCGACAGATTCGATTAACCGACATTACCCTGCAGACTACAGGGAGAAAATTTGTATGTTTTTCTATGGTCGTTTACTGTAGCGAGTAAGAGCCGATAGTTTTACTGGGCTGCTCGCCACTGCTACTGCCAGTCGCTGGGAAGAAGGCCCGTACTTGCTTTACAAATATGATCGGCGAATCAATCGATATATTAAAAAAAAAAAACATATTGAACTATAGTATAAAGCTTTGGGTCTGTGATCGCAAACATGCAAATCATTTAAACTTCCGTTATTATTATTAAATAAATTATACGAAATCTAATACGATCACTCATGAACGACCTTCCTGGTTGTTGCATTCTCATAAAGGCTAATAGTGAAGTAATATCAAAGTGCGCAGTGCGCACTCATCTATCACTGAATTCAAATACATAAATTATTCAAACCGAAATGTGTTCTGATTGAAAATGAATAACAAGCTAAGGCCACGTTTTGTTTATTTCAATTCAAACATAAACATTAGTTATTATCTTACTTACTTAAAAAAAATCGAAATCTTTTGTAATACTTACTGGAAGTTCCAACAATTACCCAAACCACCAATATTAAATCTTTTCAAGCCAAATAAAAAAAAACACCATTTTTTATTAATAATATAACATATTTTTATTAAACAAGTAAAGAAAACAATTTTTTTTTATTATTATTTAGAAAAACAAAACAAAAAGTAATACAAAATACATAACATATTTAATAAAAACAAATAAAAACAATTTTTTTTAAAATGTAACATCACAGTACAAAACTCTAGAGCAACTGTAGTACTCTAAAGTGTAAATAAGTTCATCTTCGTTGTCTTCAGTTGATATTAGAGCATCTGCGTATTCTTTTACTGCCACACAAGAGCAGCACATCTTCTTTCTCATAGATGAGAAGACTTTTTGGATTCCTGTAACGAGAAGAAAAAAAAGTTTAGAATCTTCTTTCTATTTACAATTTTTAAATAAAAAAAGTTGTGTTTAATTTAAAACTAGTTTTGTATTAAAACAACACAACAATCTTTAAATGTATAAAAAGTTAGTAATTTTTAAATCCTAACATCAATGTTCATAAATGTATTTCAAAGTTAACCCCTCGATAAAATGATAAATTTGTTCCCAAATGCATTTCATCGAGTGATTACCTTTAAAATACCTTTGCGAACATTTCTATTAGTTCACCAGTTTCGATTCAGTACTTTGTACTGAGCGAAACATAAAAATTTATTTTGTATATTTTTTTTTCATCTAGAATTTATTTGTCAAAAAAAATATTATTTTGCTATACGAAATTTATTTTGCTGTGAAATTTACAAATTCAAAGAGAATACAAACGATAGATGGTGAACGATACGTTCGAATAAGCCTCCCTTCATCAAGAAAATTGCGGACGACCACCACAAGCACGATGGCAACAAAAATAAATAAAATCAAGAAAAAAATAAATAATCAAATTTAGCTAGTGGTGCTCCTGCACGCTCAAGAGGTGCTCCGCTATATAGGAAATCCCTAAACAACCAAAACTTTAGGAAAAATGCAATTCAACACTTAAAACACTTGAACACACCAAATTTTGAAAAAATGCCATTTATTTAAACCAAATTCAAACACCAACAACAAAATTATTTAATTCTTTTTCATTCAACTTACTATTGCCAGCTTTTTTGAACCAACCCATTCTGTTTTCTTCTACCTAAAAAGAAAAAAGTTTATACCTAACCTTTAACTTTAATATCTTCAAATAAATTTACCTTTCTTCTTTTTCTAAATATTTTTTTTTTATTTTCTAAGCTCCGCTTCTTCAACACGTGTGTTTCTGAAAATAAAATAATTAATAATAAAATTTTATGAGGAATTTGGGGTCCTTATATAGTCTGGCATTGAACCTGACATACTCTGATTGAAAAACAAAAACTAAAACAGCAAAGTAGAAAAAACAGTAGAAATTGGGTTTTCCGGGCATGGGTAGTTTTTTGTCCAGTGCATTGGTGCATGATGCATTGTGCATTATGCATGTTGCATTCGGCACGATGCATGGTGCATGGTGTATGGTGCATGGTGCATGGTGCATGGTGCATGGTGCATTGTGCTTGGTGCATGGTCCATGGTCCATGGTGCATGGTGCATGGTCCATGGTGCATATTGCATGGTCCATGGTGCGTGGTCCATAGCACATCGTGAATGGTGCGCTTTATACGATTTTTAAAGTATGATGCACTTGGTACTGCATTTCCATCCGATGCACCATGCACCACACACCATCTACCATGCACCACATACGATGAGTTCTGCATCTTGTACCACATACCGGATACCATGCAATATTACTCTAAAACCTTTCTTCTACATGGTCCATGCACCAAGCACAATGCATCCTGCACCAAGCACAATGCATCATGCATCATGCACCATGCACCTGCACCAATGCACTGCACAAAAAACTCTACCCATGACCGGAAAACCTCATTTCTACTGTTTTTTCTACTCTGCTGTTTTAGTTTTTGTTTTTCAATCAGAGTATGTCAGGTTCAATGCCAGACTATATAAGGACCCCAAATTCCTCATAAAATTTTATTATTAATTATTTTATTTTCAGAAACATACGTGTTGAAGAAGCGGAGCTTAGAAAATAAAAAAAAAATATTTAGAAAAAGAAGAAAGGTAAATTTATTTGAAGATATTAAAGTTAAAGGTTAGGTATAAACTTTTTTTCATTTTAGGTAGAAGAAAACAGAATGGGTTGGTTCAAAAAAGCTGGCAATAGTAAGTTGAATGAAAAAGAATTAAATAATTTTGTTGTTGGTGTTTGAATTTGGTTTAAATAAATGGCATTTTTTCAAAATTTGGTGTGTTCAAGTGTTTTAAATGTTTTAAGTGTTGAATTGCATTTTTCTTAAAGTGTTGCTTGTTTAGGGATTTCCTATATAGCGGAGCACCTCACGAGCACCCAGGAGCACCACTAATTAAATTTGATTATTTATTTTTTTCTTGATTTTATTAATTTTTGTTGCCATCGTGCTTGTGGTGGTCGTCCGGAATGTTCTTGATGAAGGGAGGCTTATTCGAACGTATCGTCCACCATCTATCGTTTGTATTCTCTTTGAATTTTTAAATTTCACATCAAAATAATTTTTGTATAGCAAAATAATATTTTTTTTGACAAATAAATTCTAGATGAAAAAAAATATACAAAATAAATTTTTATGTTTCGCTCAGTACAAAGTGACTGAATCGAAACTGGTGAACTAATAGAAATGTTCGCAAAGGTATTTCAAAGGTAATCACTTGATGAAATGCATTTGGGAACAAATTTATCATTTTATCGAGGGGTTAACTTTGAAATACGTTTATGAACATTGATGTTAGGATTTAAAAATTACTAACTTTTTATACATTTAAAGATTGTTGTGTTGTTTTAATACAAAACTAGTTTTAAATTAAACACAACTTTTTTTATTTAAAAATTGTAAATAGAAAGAAGATTCTAAACTTTTTTTTCTTCTCGTTACAGGAATCCAAAAAGTCTTCTCATCTATGAGAAAGAAGATGTGCTGCTCTTGTGTGGCAGTAAAAGAATACGCAGATGCTCTAATATCAACTGAAGACAACGAAGATGAACTTATTTACACTTTAGAGTACTACAGTTGCTCTAGAGTTTTGTACTGTGATGTTACATTTTAAAAAAAATTGTTTTTATTTGTTTTTATTAAATATGTTATGTATTTTGTATTACTTTTTGTTTTGTTTTTCTAAGTAATAATAAAAAAAATTGTTTTCTTTACTTGTTTAATAAAAATATGTTATATTATTAATAAAAAATGGTGTTTTTTTTTATTTGGCTTGAAAAGATTTAATATTGGTGGTTTGGGTAATTGTTGGAACTTCCAGTAAGTATTACAAAAGATTTCGATTTTTTTTAAGTAAGTAAGATAATAACTAATGTTTATGTTTGAATTGAAATAAACAAAACGTGGCCTTAGCTTGTTATTCATTTTCAATCAGAACACATTTCGGTTTGAATAATTTATGTATTTGAATTCAGTGATAGATGAGTGCGCACTGCGCACTTTGATATTACTTCACTATTAGCCTTTATGAGAATGCAACAACCAGGAAGGTCGTTCATGAGTGATCGTATTAGATTTCGTATAATTTATTTAATAATAATAACGGAAGTTTAAATGATTTGCATGTTTGCGATCACAGACCCAAAGCTTTATACTATAGTTCAATATGTTTTTTTTTTTTAATATATCGATTGATTCGCCGATCATATTTGTAAAGCAAGTACGGGCCTTCTTCCCAGCGACTGGCAGTAGCAGTGGCGAGCAGCCCAGTAAAACTATCGGCTCTTACTCGCTACAGTAAACGACCATAGAAAAACATACAAATTTTCTCCCTGTAGTCTGCAGGGTAATGTCGGTTAATCGAATCTGTCGGATTATAGATTACAGCCTAAGACTGGTGTGCTGATCCCTTGGTTGGATGCAATATTTCCCAAAAACTAAATGTACCCTAGTCAAGAGTGATATGAATGCTGGATTGGATTACATGGAGCGACGCGACGGTTAAGACAGGGGCCGGGGTTCGACTATATTTGAATTTCTAAAACAAATTTAGAAAAATTGTCTGCAAAACATTAAGTGTAGCTTTGTGCTGGATTTACGTGCATCTGCTACTTCAGAATTGCAGAAAAGTAAAGCGGGACGGATGAAGATTATAAAGCACAAAAGTTAAAAAAGAGAAACGAATAAAATTAAGGCTGGATATGAACATGTTCATCTGCACCTATAATTTTTCATCCGCATCCCATAACTAGACTGCCTGCACTTGGTGTCTTCTCCAGACAAGTATGAATTTTATATCTTGTGTCTATTTCCTTTTTTCATCTGCACTTGCAGATGCTGGTAAATCCACCATTATTTTTTCTATCAGTCGCTGCTACTTGCAATTAAAAGTTTAGCTTAACCAGTCGCTGTTAATACTCGCCAGCTGGCGGTAAGTGTGGTGAATTTAGTGTTAACATCAAGCTAACCAAGGGCGAGAAGGCAAAGTTATGAGAAATTGACAAAAATTATTTGAAATCAACTAAGCCATCTACCACCTCAATGATAGGTGGTAAGTTTTGTGCTCAACTACTGCCCGCTTCTGTTTATTGACAACAGCACTAATGCAGGTTAATACTTCGTGGGGTTAGCCTCATATAATGCGACCTACAGTTACAAGGTCTTCCTAGGTATCCAGTGTATGGAATGGAAAATGTTCGATTGTCTTTCATTCTTTTTCTAATAGAGGAATGGGTTTCTATGTGCATCTAAAATGCTTTTCCAACTCTGTCTACTGCGCATTTAACTTAAGCAAGAAACGTTTCTTCACATCAGCGTCCCTTGGCTTTCTTCTTCTTTGTTTTTTGCAATAGCCCTTTACTCTGATTATTTCGTCTGCTAGCATAAGTACAACGGTGGGATGGTTGTAAGAGATTCAAAATAAATAAATAAATAAGGTTTGTGGTTGTGGTTCTGGCAACATCTTTTTTGCATGGTGTTGTGTTGTCAGGACAAAATGATCGGTATAGTTTCTATCTCTCTATAGTATCACTCATTCATCAGTATGTCGGATAATGTCATTCAGTGTGGAGTGTAGAAAGTTTGAAGTTCAGTGGGTTTTGGTTGTGCACAACAGAGTATTGTGTGTGTATTGCTTTGGATTATGATGAATGGTGCCTGAATAGTGTGTAAGTGCCTGTCCAGACGGGTTATGTAACAGCACGTTATGCTGATAACACCTATTGTCCAGACATTGTTATGATTCCTCGCACAAGCTCTCCATTTTGTGTTGGAAATTGTATTGAAATATACAATAAATATAAAACATAACGTTATGAGCATAACCCGTCTGGACACGCAAAGTGTACTGCTTAGGCAGATAAATCAGATTTCATTTTGCGCATCGAGTCCCTTTCTTCCTCACCCCTTTTGCCCAGAAACGACCGATATAACGTTATGGGCATAACACGTATGGACAAGGACAAGGCAATGAATAATGCATTCATAAAACTAGACATTCACTGCAGCTCCCTGGTATGAACCAGTTCAAAGGTGCTAACATTCCATCAGTGAACCGTAAAAAAAATTGGTTTTTGGACTTTATTTTTAATATTTAAGCAAATTAGAAATATTACCAACAGATTTTGAAAGAAGAATTTACTAAAAACTAGCAGCTAAATATTGACATAATTGGAAGAACGCAGCGTGATGTCAATGGCGCGTTTATGGGCATTGAGACGGAAGCGAAGAAGATAGGTTTAGTGGTAAATGAGGGCAAGACCAAGTATATGCTGTCATCAAGAAAGGACACCCAACACCGACGTCTTGGACAGAGCGTCACGATAGACAGCTATAACTTTGAGCTAGTTAAGGACTTTGTCTACCTAGGCGCCGCTATTAATTCAGACAACGACACCAGCGCTGAATTCAAACGAAGAATAACTCTTGCCAATCGCTGTTTCTTCGGACTAAGAAGGCAATTGAGTAGTAAAGTCCTCTCTCGAGCAACTAAAGTGTCCCTGTATAAGACACTTATCATCACGGTTCTTATATATGGCGCTGAGGCATGGACCTTGTCTAAGGTAGACGAGAACGCTTTAGGATGCTTCGAGAGAAAAATTCTTCGGGTGATTTTTGGTCCCGTCTGCATAGATGGAGAGTGGAGATGAAGATTTATCGACGAACTGTACGGGATGTACAGCGACACCTTGTCAAACGAGTCAAGGTCCAGCGGCTTAGATGGCTGGGTCATGTAGAGCGAATTGACACCAACACTCCGGCCCGGAAAGTCTTCGAATCCAATCCCGAGGGACGGCGCAGTAGAGGAAGACCGCGACTCAGGTGGCCCACGCAAGTAGGAGAGGATTTCAACCAACTTGGCGTGCAAAACTGGAGGCCGCTAGCTAGGGACCGAGCTGGGTGGAGAAGCATGTTGGTTGAGGCCCTAGTCCGACCCAGACTGTAGCGCCGCCTTAAGTAAGCAGCCAAAAGCGGATCAGGTTCAACTTTGCAAGCCGCTGAGAAGGACCGTTCATACTGGACAGACTTTGGCTTGAACGACCAATGTCGGATAATGTGAACCTTCAGACGACCGCTTGACCAACTTGTTGGATGACACGTTTGATAAGTCTGAACGTTAACTACATTCGACCATCCAACATCTGTCAAACGAAGTCTGTGCAACTAATTGTACAGTGTGAACTCGGATATAAACTAAATAAAGCGAGTATGGTGAATTTCGTTGTTGCACCAAGCTGATCAGCGGCTGGCAGTAGCGGCTTCTTGATTTGCCGCTGGCAAGCAGCCGTTTGTAACGTGCTTAATTAGAAAATAGATTTAAGTTGTGATATCAAAATCAAGCACTTTAGCGCTAATTAGGATTGATTAGGATTAGCCTTCCCAAAACCCTAAAATAAACAAACTATCCAATTTGAATTCGTGGTCAGATGAAGAAAGTCTTAATGGTTACTTATAGGTACGAGTATTAAGCTTTTAAAACTTTGAAACCAATATTTGAATCCAAAAATTGAAAATAAATAAAACCCACTACCATACGTTGACAACAAAAAACCAAATCCTAAAGTTGACACTGTTCCTTTAACCCATTTTACAATTTTTGATAGGTATAGGTAATTATGGAAAGAATAATTGATTACCTAATTATTTCTTCTGCGGTATTACTTCGATATTCACATGAAACGAATATTTATAAACTGAGACACAATAAATGTTATCCAAACTCACCGAGGATGTTTTTGTATTGAGTTCTGTAGAGGAAATTCCCTAGCACTTGAATGGCTCACTTCTAAATCCATATTTTCATCCGTCTCTTCCAGCAGCCGCCCATTTATTTCGCCTGCAAAATTAATTTCAACACAATTAAAGTCTAGCTTTCAAAAACATAAAATTTGGTTCCTCCGACACTGAAACATAAACTTTTTATGCTTGTAGTAGCACTTAAAACACATTCTTTTGTTATTAATGCAAATTAATGTTTAAATAGCGTAAATACAAGCCCATCTGGAAATTTAATTTATTTTTCACATCATGAAATAAATGCCACCCCTTTTTCAACATGAAAAAGCTACGAAAGCAACCAATCTTTGGTATTTACAAAAGGATTTATGTATTAAAAACACTGTAAAATATTTCTTTTTGAATTTTTTACAAACCTTTAGCGATATTTTGAGTTAAAAAAGTAAGCAAAAATATTATGAATACAATGGCAGCCATTGTAGAAGCAATAAACTTTAAAAAAAAAAACCAAATCAAAATAATCAGCGATGTGCTTCAGAAAAAGGGAAATTTCTTATATGGATTCGAGTTATTTTTTAATGAGTGCATTCAGTGTTTCGTATATGATTCGTAATAAAATACCAAAAAAAAAAATTAAAACTTGATAAAAATTTGAAATTGTATGAATGAATGAATGTTCTTTATTTAGCTTCAGAAAAGCCATTTAGTTTTAAGTTTTACATTTGAACTTATTTTAAATAATTAATATAATCATGCCTATTATGGAATTCGCAGGATTTTACTCCCGGGGAGTTGACAGGATTCGCGGTAGATTCGTGTTCTCCTTATTTGGTATTAGTGAATTCGACGAATGAGCTGTATTATCAATACCAGAACTACCTTATTGTTTTTCACTGTTTTTGTCTTAGATGAATAAAGAAAAGGTTTTTGTCCTCTCTGGTTCTACTCTGTGCTGCTGTCATGTATGTTGACAAAACGAAAAAATTCATTTAACTTGGTACGCAAACAAATTTGAAACTAAAATAAAGCAAGTTTCAGTTTAAAGTTAAAAGTGATATTTATAGTGGACTCAAATGCATATTATTATGATGTAAGAGAAAACTCATCGAATAGAATTACGCTACCAAAATTAGAGTATTTTGAATGTTTCGGTTGAGAGCCTACATTCAAATAAAATACTCATTAGATTGCATACAAATCGTAATTTTTTTTTATATACTGTTTTCCATTAGGAAATCTGCATAAATGCTATTGAGAAGTGATGTTTGCAGCAAAATTGTTGCTGCTCCGAATACTGTTTTGTTAAGTTTTTTGCAACATCGGGTTCAGTTTTCATCAGCTCAACTATTTTACGAAATTGTTCCCCATTTAAGGTCCGCTTTCTTAAAAAGAAGTAAAATAAGACTAACATATAAATTTAAACTAACATATTTGCACTTTCCATGTTTTGTTTGTTGATTTCTAGTAAGTTTATGTCTTTACGAATTTCGATTCGTTACAAAAATGTCGCGAATGAGAAATAGAAAAAATTATATGGAGCGCGAATGGTTTGCGAATTCACTAATACCAAATAAGTTGAACAGAAAAGTCGGTGGTGCAGGTTATGTTACCGACATTCATTCAATTCCATTCGTCGAATTCCATAATAGCAAAATTTTCGCGAATGGTTGAAACTCACGCTAAATAGCATTCGCCGGATTCCATAATAGGGGTGAATATAAAATAGTATATAACAGCCTTATTTATAAACCAATAATAGGGAGTGAATAGCGCTATGTTCCTCTTATAATCATGCCTATTATGGAATTCGCAGGATTTTACTCCCGGGGAGTTGACAGGATTCGCGGTAGATTCGTGTTCTCCTTATTTGGTATTAGTGAATTCGACGAATGAGCTGTATTATCAATACCAGAACTACCTTATTGTTTTTCACTGTTTTTGTCTTAGATGAATAAAGAAAAGGTTTTTGTCCTCTCTGGTTCTACTCTGTGCTGCTGTCATGTATGTTGACAAAACGAAAAAAATTCATTTAACTTGGTACGCAAACAAATTTGAAACTAAAATAAAGCAAGTTTCAGTTTAAAGTTAAAAGTGATATTTATAGTGGACTCAAATGCATATTATTATGATGTAAGAGAAAACTCATCGAATAGAATTACGCTACCAAAATTAGAGTATTTTGAATGTTTCGGTTGAGAGCCTACATTCAAATAAAATACTCATTAGATTGCATACAAATCGTAATTTTTTTTTTATATACTGTTTTCCATTAGGAAATCTGCATAAATGCTATTGAGAAGTGATGTTTGCAGCAAAATTGTTGCTGCTCCGAATACTGTTTTGTTAAGTTTTTTGCAACATCGGGTTCAGTTTTCATCAGCTCAACTATTTTACGAAATTGTTCCCCATTTAAGGTCCGCTTTCTTAAAAAGAAGTAAAATAAGACTAACATATAAATTTAAACTAACATATTTGCACTTTCCATGTTTTGTTTGTTGATTTCTAGTAAGTTTATGTCTTTACGAATTTCGATTCGTTACAAAAATGTCGCGAATGAGAAATGGAAAAAATTATATGGAGCGCGAATGGTTTGCGAATTCACTAATACCAAATAAGTTGAACAGAAAAGTCGGTGGTGCAGGTTATGTAACCGACATTCATTCAATTCCATTCGTCGAATTCCATAATAGCAAAATTTTCGCGAATGGTTGAAACTCACGCTAAATAGCATTCGCCGGATTCCATAATAGGGGTGAATATAAAATAGTATATAACAGCCTTATTTATAAACCAATAATAGGGAGTGAATAGCGCTATGTTCCTCTTATAATCATGCCTATTATGGAATTCGCAGGATTTTACTCCCGGGGAGTTGACAGGATTCGCGGTAGATTCGTGTTCTCCTTATTTGGTATTAGTGAATTCGACGAATGAGCTGTATTATCAATACCAGAACTACCTTATTGTTTTTCACTGTGTTTGTCTTAGATGAATAAAGAAAAGGTTTTTGTCCTCTCTGGTTCTACTCTGTGCTGCTGTCATGTATGTTGACAAAACGAAAAAATTCATTTAACTTGGTACGCAAACAAATTTGAAACTAAAATAAAGCAAGTTTCAGTTTAAAGTTAAAAGTGATATTTATAGTGGACTCAAATGCATATTATTATGATGTAAGAGAAAACTCATCGAATAGAATTACGCTACCAAAATTAGAGTATTTTGAATGTTTCGGTTGAGAGCCTACATTCAAATAAAATACTCATTAGATTGCATACAAATCGTAATTTTTTTTTTATATACTGTTTTCCATTAGGAAATCTGCATAAATGCTATTGAGAAGTGATGTTTGCAGCAAAATTGTTGCTGCTCCGAATACTGTTTTGTTAAGTTTTTTGCAACATCGGGTTCAGTTTTCATCAGCTCAACTATTTTACGAAATTGTTCCCCATTTAAGGTCCGCTTTCTTAAAAAGAAGTAAAATAAGACTAACATATAAATTTAAACTAACATATTTGCACTTTCCATGTTTTGTTTGTTGATTTCTAGTAAGTTTATGTCTTTACGAATTTCGATTCGTTACAAAAATGTCGCGAATGAGAAATGGAAAAAATTATATGGAGCGCGAATGGTTTGCGAATTCACTAATACCAAATAAGTTGAACAGAAAAGTCGGTGGTGCAGGTTATGTTACCGACATTCATTCAATTCCATTCGTCGAATTCCATAATAGCAAAATTTTCGCGAATGGTTGAAACTCACGCTAAATAGCATTCGCCGGATTCCATAATAGGGGTGAATATAAAATAGTATATAACAGCCTTATTTATAAACCAATAATAGGGAGTGAATAGCGCTATGTTCCTCTTATAATCATGCCAATTATGGAATTCGCAGGATTTTACTCCCGGGGAGTTGACAGGATTCGCGGTAGATTCGTGTTCTCCTTATTTGGTATTAGTGAATTCGACGAATGAGCTGTATTATCAATACCAGAACTACCTTATTGTTTTTCACTGTTTTTGTCTTAGATGAATAAAGAAAAGGTTTTTGTCCTCTCTGGTTCTACTCTGTGCTGCTGTCATGTATGTTGACAAAACGAAAAAATTCATTTAACTTGGTACGCAAACAAATTTGAAACTAAAATAAAGCAAGTTTCAGTTTAAAGTTAAAAGTGATATTTATAGTGGACTCAAATGCATATTATTATGATGTAAGAGAAAACTCATCGAATAGAATTACGCTACCAAAATTAGAGTATTTTGAATGTTTCGGTTGAGAGCCTACATTCAAATAAAATACTCATTAGATTGCATACAAATCGTAATTTTTTTTTTATATACTGTTTTCCATTAGGAAATCTGCATAAATGCTATTGAGAAGTGATGTTTGCAGCAAAATTGTTGCTGCTCCGAATACTGTTTTGTTAAGTTTTTTGCAACATCGGGTTCAGTTTTCATCAGCTCAACTATTTTACGAAATTGTTCCCCATTTAAGGTCCGCTTTCTTAAAAAGAAGTAAAATAAGACTAACATATAAATTTAAACTAACATATTTGCACTTTCCATGTTTTGTTTGTTGATTTCTAGTAAGTTTATGTCTTTACGAATTTCGATTCGTTACAAAAATGTCGCGAATGAGAAATGGAAAAAATTATATGGAGCGCGAATGGTTTGCGAATTCACTAATACCAAATAAGTTGAACAGAAAAGTCGGTGGTGCAGGTTATGTTACCGACATTCATTCAATTCCATTCGTCGAATTCCATAATAGCAAAATTTTCGCGAATGGTTGAAACTCACGCTAAATAGCATTCGCCGGATTCCATAATAGGGGTGATTATCTCTGAACAAGAAAACCTTATTTATAAAACTTTCTGAACGTAACATAGGCTGAACGCCGATTTAGGTAGTATAGAGACTGAATAAATTTGTGTCTTCGTTATTTTGAAATGACAGGGGACTGTTAGTACGCCGGCCGATACATAGATGGCTTTCAAGGACCTTTTTGTTTTCGATAGCGAAGTATACCTGGGATTTTCCTTTTTGGTGGTTTTCTTACGCACCAGCTGTTCAATAGGTAGAAAATACACATCATTGCTATAATAGGTTTATAAATAAGAATTTATGCAACGTAGAATAGAGTGCTATTCACTACGTAACTATTAATCCGTTCAGAGCTATTTTGGGAAATCTAATAAATAGGCGATGTTCATACTGGTCGATTTGTTGAAGCAACAAATCGACCAAAATGTTCACATTGTTCAACAAATCGACCGCAAGCCAATACCGACAAATTGGTGTAACAGAGAAAGAGAACAAGAAAACAATCGCATTTATTCGCACGAAGCTTCAACAAATCGACCAGTGTGAACCTCGTCATACGGCTGATAAAATTTACTTTGCACATTTAGATATTTATAGGTTTGAACGTATGTGCTCAATTAGTTTTCTTTTAAAATCATGCAACGCTGTGCAACATTTTACTTCTCTAGGAAGGCTATTAAACCCATGAAACCCCATGTAAAAAACTGTTCTTTGACCCCTTGATGTTCTAGATCTCTCAATTCTTAGGTCATCATTGTTTCTAAGATTTTGTTGTAATACTGTATTTTCTCGTATGTTTTCACATAAGTATCCAGTGCCCCTGTTCTGTAACTATCGCCTTGGCGATAAACGGTGGAAAATGGAACGAAATTCTATGAATTTAGTAGGATTTCGTTCCGTTTTCCACCGTTTATCGCCTGCTTTTATCGAGGCGATAGTTACAGAACAGAGGCACAGGTAACAGATTGTTTTTAATTTTAAACACAAATATCATGCTGGGTTTACATGCATCTGCAACTGCGGAAGTGCAGAAAAGTAAAGCGAGACGGATGAAGATTACAAAGCACAAAAGTTAAAAAGAGAGACGAATAGGATTATGGTGGATTTACATGCATCTGCAAGTGCAGATGAAAATCGGAAAAAGACACAAGATGTAAAATTCATACTTGTCTGATAGAGAGGGAATGAACTTCCTAGTTATGGTTGCAGATGAAAAATTATGGGTGCAGATGAACAAGTTCATCTGCAACCATAATTTTTCATCTGCAACCATAATCCTATTCGTCTCTCTTTTTAACTTTTGTGCCTTGTAATCTTCATCCGTCTCGCTTTACTTTTCTGCACTTCCGCAGTTGCAGATGCATGTAAACCCAGCATTATGGTGGATTTACATGCATCTGCAAGTGCAGATGAAAATCGGAAAAAGACACAAGATGTAAAATTCATACTTGTCTGATAGGCGATGTTCATACCGGTCGATTTGTTGAAGCAACAAATCGACCAAAATGTTCACATTGTTCAACGAATCGACCGCAACACCGTCTTGTTTCATTTCCTTCTTGTCAACTACCTTCAATAAAGGTACAATTGGAATGTGAAACTATTTTGACAGTTTGTTTCCTCCAAAAATATAAATAAAAAAAAATTCATCAACCTCAGGGATGGAAGCAGTAAAAATAATAATTTTATATATTAAATTTTAGCTGTTTCAGTTCACGCTTCCACCCCTTAGGTTGAAGAATTTTTTTTTATTTATATTTTTGGAGAAACAACACCGACATCCGTATCCCAGCTCCTGTAGTCCGACAACAAACGTAGTCCAGCGTTTCGGGTCGGTGAAAAGCATGATAAGACAGTTTTTGTTGAACAAAGCTCTTTGGAACCAAAGGAGCTTCCTGAAATGCCTGCAATGCACGAGAGTTTATTAGTAAAAAAATTATTCCAGTGATTTTGAGCGGTTGCCACAGCCCGGTCAAGCGGATTCTATACGTGCAGCTTTGCGACGGCCACTGCCAAGTGGTCCGCCAGCCGCCACCTCGGAAGCCTCCGCGTGTAGTTGGTTGCGACCTGCCTACATCCACCAACAGCACCTAAAGAACGAAATCTTCATGGAGGGTTCTCTCTTTAGAAGAAACATTTACATTTAAGAACAAGTCTCAACTAGAAAAAGAGCAGCTACTAACAACTAAAACTAAAGCATCCAACAATAATAATTTTTTACAAAAAACCAAAACCAAGCTAGTCTCCATTTTTTTCTTTTTTTTTCTGTTGGAGGATTTTAAAATACTAACTGGAGCACTCAGACCTAAATACTGGTCCATTGTATTACCAGATAGCAACCTTCTTGTTATAGCTTTACAGATGTTCGGGAAAAGACTAAAGATGCTGCCATGATAAGGAACCTAAGTTACCAGCTCTCACAATACAAAACGTAATTTTCTCTACAGGATTCAAAGAATGTGATTTCACGTAAGCCCAGCACTTTAAATTGACTGCACAAAAGAGAAACACCAGTCCTCTGCCTGCTAAGGGATAACAAAAGGGTTGCAGATTATTTTTTATTAACTTCGGGGAGCCCTACGGTTATCCTCTTGACAGATCACATCATTGATGAAAGCTCTCACTGAGGACACCGACAGTCCAAGCGCATTAGAAAATTGTCTGAAATCCTGGTCTTGCAGGTTCATCAACGATATAATTTCCAGTTGGCTTGGTTGAGGCTATCTCTTTCACATCTGAGATCTTACGCCGAAGTTTCCAGGTGAAATTAACTTCTGCAAAAGACTGTATTTTGTTGCTGGTGGGGCGGCGCACAAAAATCCATTTTTTTCCAGTATTGTTTGCAGAGATAATCTTGAGAAGTTTAGTTTTTGAGTCGTTTCTAATGGAAAATAAGCACAAACAAAGAAATTCCAATAAAAAAAGTTAACAGACACATTGATGACATTTTTCAAGCCCTTTTATTATAGAAAAAAAAACTCTTATTTCTCTTAATTCTTCCTTCGAAGTAACACAAATATGCATGACACTGTAGGAAACGTTCGATAAAGCAATGTGACTCTGAGCTCTGACTATACGTTTATGGCCACATCTGTCACCTACAGGAGAATACCAAACAGGAGAATCACCCCCACTAGTTGGTGTTGCACTCCATTCATACTCCTTACAACTTACAAGCTATACATCGAATTGAGGTGAGCACAAAATTGACGATGACGACGACGACGCCACCATAGCATAGCTCCCCAACAGCAATACATAGTAGTGACAGTTTGATTCGGATATTTCTCTTGGAGTGGATGGAATATAGCAGGAACCATCCGTGTGGTTCTTCGTTAATATTAATTTTTTTTTTATAAATAATTTGGAAAGAGAAGCCACCAGCCACCAGCGTACTGAAACATTGCGATTGCGACTATTCAACAAACCCAACCGAGTAGGTTACTTGTCTGTTGTACGTCGTCCTCTGGCTCTCCAGAAATTCCTTTCCTTCGTTTTTTGGGCGTTTTGAACAAACCACTCATAAGACCTTCATTTTTTTCTTGTTGCCCACCTTCTCTGGTTCAAAGAACAAGCTGTTAATACAAATTGTGATAACTTTTCTTGACTTTGAATACATTTTTTATTTTCTAACAAAACAAACCTTCTTTCAGCACCAGAATTGTTTGAAAAGATAATCTTTTGGTATCATATGCATACCATAATTTTCAGCCGCATGGAGATTCTGTCGCCCAGCTTTTTAATTTTTAATTTTTTAATTTTCAACACAAATGACAAATGCACGACAAGACTGTTTGGCAGGAAAAAAGAAAAAAAAATGGTTTGACTTTAATGAAACAGTATGGGAATGATGTCAATACCGACCAATGTGTGTGACAGAGAAGGAAAACAGTCGCTTTATTCGCACGATGTTTCAACAGTTCGTGTTGATTCAATTTTGGGAAACACCCCTTCAACTGCCCCCACTTACTTCCTCACCCTCAAACTGTTCAACAAATCGACCGGTATGAACACGGACATAGAGAGGGAATGAACTTCCTAGTTATGGTTGCAGATGAAAAATTATGGGTGCAGATGAACAAGTTCATCTGCAACCATAATTTTTCATCTGCAACCATAATCCTATTCGTCTCTCTTTTTAACTTTTGTGCTTTGTAATCTTCATCCGTCTCGCTTTACTTTTCTGCACTTCCGCAGTTGCAGATGCATGTAAGCCCAGCATTATGGTTGCAGATGAAAAATTATGGTTGCAGATGAACATGTTCATCTGCACCCATAATTTTTCATCTGCAACCATAACTAGGAAGTTCGTTCCCTCTCTATCAGACAAGTATGAATTTTACATCTTGTGTCTTTTTCCGATTTTCATCTGCACTTGCAGATGCATGTAAATCCACCATAATCTTCATCCGTCTCGCTTTACTTTTCTGCACTTCCGCAGTTGCAGATGCATGTAAGCCCAGCATAATGGTGGATTTACATGCATCTGCAAGTGCAGATGAAAATCGGAAAAAGACACAAGATGTAAAATTCATACTTGTCTGATAGAGAGGGAACGAACTTCCTAGTTATGGTTGCAGATGAAAAATTATGGGTGCAGATGAACATGTTCATCTGCAACCATAATTTTTCATCTGCAACCATAATCCTATTCGACTCTCTTTTTAACCTTTGTGCTTTGTAATCTTCATCCGTCTCGCTTTACTTTTCTGAACTTCCGCAGTTGCAGATCCATGTAAACCCAGCATAAGGAAGTGCCGATGGAGCGTTCCCTCTCTATCAGACAAGTATGAATTTTACATCTTGTGTCTTTTTCCGTTTTTCATCTGCACTTGCAGATACATGTAAATCCACCATGCATCTGCATCCTCTAAGCTATCAGACAATTATGAATTTTACATCGTGTGTCTATTTGCTTTTAAATACATCATCACATGAATCACTTTTTTGAAAAGTCCAAGTTTACTTTCCATTTAACTTTTGAATTAGCTTACAAATATCGCAACAAAAAACCTGACAGTAAAAGTACCAACAAGGTACGAGGTACTGATTGCTTTTTTCAAATAATTTTTATAAACCCTTTCAACTGTTTTTTTAACTTTCATCCTAAAAAATTGAGAAAAATGCAATGTCGTTTGCAACTGTAGCCGCGTTTTATTGAAAATTTTCTATGTGCACTTATGTACACTTTCAATAAAACGATTTTTTGGTTTATATTCACTTCGGACGTCACTTTCAATTTTCACTTTCAGTGTTGGCACCCTTTGCAATTGTTCTAAGGATAAGAAACATTAAAAATTTGCATTCTAAGGATATAAATGCATACCTTTTACTTTCCATTTGTATTTTTCTCTATTTAATTCTCGATTCTCAATTTATTTGCCGCATTTCAACTTTTTACTTTCGAGGTAAACAAACAAATGTCACTTTAATTTTTTTTCGCAATGGCTGTGTTCAATTAGATTCATTTTGTGACTCATGTTTTTGGTTGCCTTGGTTCTGATGTTCTTATGTGTTCTGTCTGATGTTCTTTTTTTCTGACCGATTGCGAAACTTCCCTTGTGTGTGTGTGTGTGTGTGTGTGTGTTAGTAACTGCGTGTCTATTTATGTCCCCACTAAGTCACCACCTGACTCTTCTATTAGCCATTAGGTGTGTTTCTTTACTGAAAATTCGCACGAAATGCACCGAAATTCGGCGAAAGTCAGTCTAATCCCGTTCCGATTTTTCGTAGCAGTGCACAAAAAAGAGAGTGCTCTCGAGAGAATAAAAAAATTTCCCCGTCCTGCGAATTTCCGGCACCAAAATTTCTGTGGACAGAAATCGTGCACAGCCAAAACAAATACAAAAACTGTCAAACAGACGTTTTTCCAAGTGTTGCGTTGCTGCGAATGGTTTGTTCAAGGCGTTTCTTTACTTTTAAGACAATTACGCTCTTTAATAGATTTTCTGAAAGAATTTTACAACCACTCCTTAAAAAAAAATTTCTGTGCACAAAAAGTAAAGAAACAGACTTATTCAATCTGTTGTCGAAAATCAGAAATATGAACGAACACAACCCAAAGACTGCCAACCTCTGGGTGCCAAAAAAAGAAATTTACCAACCATCCCTGTGTGCAGTTAGCTTACTGCGATATTTATGTGCACTTAGGCTATTGACATAAGGAGTTGTTGTTTTCCCATGAGCGATGTTTTACTGAAGTGTACATAAGTGCACATAGAATTTCGATAAAACGCGCCTTGTGTAGTCATGTCCCAAGCTGTTATTGTGTTTACACCTTCAATAATTTTTGACGTCTACCAGTATCTTTCCCAAAAAAAAAAATACAAAAACCTGTCAAATGTCAACCAATAGAGCCCTTGCAGAATTCCATAAAAAAGCTTGAATCAGATTTTTAGATATCCTTTAAAATGTACAAACTAAACAAGACTCTCACTAAACACCTAATTTTAAATCGCCACTTCAAAAACTGTGTCTCAACATGGTCTCCGCTAGCAACCGTATTCAACTCACCACCGTACAAGAGAATTAATCTAACACGTAATGATGTGGTATGGCTTTGAGAGTTTTTAGTCAACTTTTTATTTGTTTTTGTTCATGACTTATTTGTCTCTTTACAGGGATTGTTTAATCTTCCCGAATTAAAATCGTTTGAAGGATTTTATCTCCTCAAAGACAATGTTGGAATGAAAACTGACGATCTCATCCAAGAGGCTATCTCACAAAATCGTTCAAGGAAAATGGTAACCAATCAATTGACCAGAGGAGGTGATAGTATCATTTTTGTTTTATTTTCCTTAATAGGTAGAGATTTTCGATGAACTTTCTGATTCGCTATGTAAAGTGGCTGATTTGGCTGAGTTCATTCGAATAGCGCATCCACAGGCTAAATATTCACATGCCGCTGAAGAAGCTTGCATAACCATAAGTGGCATCGTCGAGAGGTGAGAAACTATAACCGACTATATGAAATATTCGAACTCAATAAGCCCATTCCAGGTTAAACACTCACAAACCTATATTCAAAGCCCTACAGAGTGTTGTGGAAAATGGTGACATTATGCCGACTACAGAAATTGATCGACACGTCGCTAAACTCTTCCTGTTCGATTTCGAACAATGTGGCATTCACTTGCCAGAGTCCGAGAGACAGAAGGTTGTTCGTCTCAATGATGCAATTCTCCAACTTGGCCAGAAATTCATGAATGGCGCTGTAAATCCGTCAGCCATCCCGAAAAATAATGTTCCCGAATCCGTGGCCCCTCTGTGAGTTACTGAACAAAATAGAAGATAGTCTGACAAAGTGTGATATCTTTCAGATTTCCATCAGATGGTGACAGTATCTACGTATCTGGTCTTTTCACACACTCATCCAGCGCTGCGGCTAGAGAGGCAGCATATAGACTTTTCCTGCGTCCAATCGAAAGCCAAGAAGATCTTCTGTCCGATCTTATCGCCTGCAGGTATCACTTGGCCAGGACCTGTGGCTTTGATACTTACGCCAACAGAGCGTTGAACTCTAGTACTGTTGAACATCCAAATATGGTGAAGCAATTCATTGACGAACTATCTAATGAACTACGTCCCAGAGCTAAGAGTGACTTCGACACCATGGAAAAAATGAAGGTTTGAATTGAAGTCAGTAAAAGTACTAAGTTTTTAAATATTTAGTTCTTAGAAAAAGGATACGAAGGACAACAACACTCGACTGGCCGCTTGGGACACTCCTTACTTCACTTCAGTGGTGAAGAGCCAGTGGCTTAATGCTAATTCAGATGAGTTTCTCCCCTTCTTCAGTTTGGGTGGGTGTATGGAGGGATTGGATAACCTCATGAAGTCGCTGTACGGGGTAAGTTTACAGAACACAGACGTCGAGCCTGGAGAAGTGTGGAACAACGATATCTACAAACTTTCTGTTATTCACGAAAGTGAAGGCCTCTTGGGGTACATTTATTGCGACTTCTTTGAACGTACTGGAAAACCAAATCAGGATTGCCATTTTACAATTCAAGGAGGGAAAAAGCTCTCCAATGGCAGCTACCAGCTTCCTATAGTGGTTGTCATGCTGAATCTTAGTCCAGCCCGATGGACTGGTCCTACACTATTGTCACCTTCACGAGTGGATAATCTTTTCCATGAAATGGGCCATGCGATGCATTCTATGTTAGGTCGAACTGAGTATCAGCATGTTACTGGGACGCGATGTAGCACAGATTTTGCCGAGGTGCCATCTGTTCTTATGGAGTACTTTGCAAGTGACCCGAGGGTGAGTGAATTTCCTAAATCTATTCAGCCTTAAGCCATGTGTCTGATTAAAGGTCCTGAAAACATTCGCAAAACACTACAAGACGCACGAGCCTATGTCAGAGGACATGTTGCAGCGGCTGTGTGCATCGAAAAATCTCTTCTCGGCTAGTGAAACCCAGTTGCAAGTAAATCAGTTATGTTATTTTATTAAATTTACTTTCTATTGATTGAAATATGCTCCTATTAGGTTTTCTATTCAGCACTAGACCAAGCCTATCATGCGGAAAAATTAACTGAAGGTCGTAACACCACTGAAACCCTGAGAGAAATTCAAGCCAAGTATTATGGTCTTCCCTATGTAGAAAACACAGTGAGTTGCAGTTTATGTTTTTTTTTTCTACTGCATTGACTATTAATATTTTCTTTTAAGGCCTGGCAACTTCGCTTTTCCCACTTAGTAGGCTACGGTGCGAAGTACTACTCGTACCTGATATCAAAGACAATTGCCTCTTGGATATGGCAAACTTATTTCGAAGCGAATCCATTCAATCGGGAATCGGGTGAAAAATACCGACAAGAAGTGCTTGCTCATGGCGGTGGTATTCCAAGCAGACAGTTAGTGGCTAACTTTTTGAAGCGGGATGTTACCCCAAAAGCATTGTCTCAAAGCTTAATTCATGAGATTGACGTTAATAACGAAAAAATTAAAGCAATGAGTAAAAAGTTTGACTCATCCATTGGACTGTGATGTTGAAGACTTTTTCTCTTAGGATTGTATTAGAAGCTTTAAAGTTGATTGAATTTGTGTTAAGCAACAAAATATTATTTATTATATAAACTTGGTTGTGTTTTTAACGAAAAAATTTAAAAGGTCTTAAAGTGTGTTCCTTTAAGAGGTTACTTTGTTACCGAAAGGTGTAAGGAAGTTATTCAAATTTTAGTCGGATATTTCCATAGATGGTAGGGTTGATCGCTATTTTTTTTTGGATAGGAGTGGACACAAAATCTTTGGAATTGGGACGTGAATAGGGATCAGTTAGAAGGAACGAATAAAAGCTGGGATCAATCCTGTATCCGACAAAATAAATTAAAAGGAAGGGAAGGAGGGATAGATTACTAGAAGAGACTGGCATGCTTGCATTATGCTCGGCTTGAGCTCGCCGGATGGGGAGGTTCTTGTCTCCACTAGTATTCTTTTACCTTTCGCACAAAACATAAAACATGCCGGAGAACCAAACAACAATAAAAAAATTACGGCTTACAGAAAATACCACTTTCATAGATGGCTGCCGCCACTACACTGATACGCGCCGGCGATGGTTTAAGCGCGCTATTTCCCACCCCACCTGGAATTTCCCTGACACCTTCATCGAAAATTCCCCTTTATTTATTACATCTCGGATACCAACTTACCTCATTGCACCCAAAGAAACGACTTTCCTCCTTTCTCGCCTCCTATTTATTCATTAGCTTAGCACATCATTAGGGTTTCTCGAATCACTATGGCAATCTTTGAAAAAAACTGAGATCTTTTCTCATAGTACCTTTGGAATTATCATTTACAAGCGTCTTGCAGCGACGGAGTAAAGTACCGGCTCATAAATTTAGTCGTACAAAAATTTTTCTTGCAATGAGAAATATTTTTGTACGACTAAATTTATGAGCCGGTACTTTACTCCGTCGCTGCAAGACGCTTGTAAATGATAATTCCAAAGGTACTATGAGAAAAGATCTCAGTTTTTTTCAAAGATTGCCATAGTGATTCGAGAAACCCTAATGATGTGCTAAGCTAATGAATAAATAGGAGGCGAGAAAGGAGGAAAGTCGTTTCTTTGGGTGCAATGAGGTAAGTTGGTATCCGAGATGTAATAAATAAAGGGGAATTTTCGATGAAGGTGTCAGGGAAATTCCAGGTGGGGTGGGAAATAGCGCGCTTAAACCATCGCCGGCGCGTATCAGTGTAGTGGCGGCAGCCATCTATGAAAGTGGTATTTTCTGTAAGCCGTAATTTTTTTATTGTTGTTTGGTTCTCCGGCATGTTTTATGTTTTGTGCGAAAGGTAAAAGAATACTAGTGGAGACAAGAACCTCCCCATCCGGCGAGCTCAAGCCGAGCATAATGCAAGCATGCCAGTCTCTTCTAGTAATCTATCCCTCCTTCCCTTCCTTTTAATTTATTTTGTCGGATACAGGATTGATCCCAGCTTTTATTCGTTCCTTCTAACTGATCCCTATTCACGTCCCAATTCCAAAGATTTTGTGTCCACTCCTATCCAAAAAAAAATAGCGATCAACCCTACCATCTATGGAAATATCCGACTAAAATTTGAATAACTTCCTTACACCTTTCGGTAACAAATGGCGCCCGCACGTGTTGCCCTAATTTTTTTTTGTGTTCGTATCATCCCTCATTACCCACCAAGAAATCACAGCGTAAGTCATGGGTCAGAAAGTTCATTAACATACTGACACATTTGCGACGCAGCGTTTTCTATGGTGTTTTCTATAAATTATTAGCCATCACGGTTTCACGTATGACTTGAACCGAGAGTTTCTTAACCAGTGCTCAATTGCGACGAGAATACCGTGATTTTTCGTAAATTTTTTCATATTGTGTTTTTTTCACCCCTAAGTTTTTTTTCTCAACTGTCAGTAGTATTGTTCCATGTCTTCAAGCTAAGTCCACAGGATAGACTTGAATTGCGGGAATGAATATTTACTGCCATTCACCAGTCCCGTCCAAAATAACCATTACTACAGAGAAAGTACTACACTCGCCACCACTACACTGATGATTCTTAAATCTCGGATATCCACAACCGCCTCATCGTCGCCAAAATAAAAGCGCCCAAGAAAATCCTCTTGATCGCCTCCACAATATCATATACACCAAACCCAAACAAATTCAGCTCACTATCGTTGTTTACATATAACATTTTTTGTTAATTTTTGCTTTCGTTGTTTTTTTTTGCTTCATGAAAATTTGAATCATCGTTTTTTTTTTGAATTTCAATTCGAAATCTTGTCCTTTTGGAAAAGGTCCAGATTTGTTTTTTTTTGGTCTAGGTTGAAAACCTAAAATTCAAGCTATAAAATTTTTTTTGTTGATTTATACGTTTCACACGTTTTGTGCTAAATTCTTAATTTTTTTTCGTTTTCTTAACTTCCGTTTTGTTTAACACCAACTATTTTTTTTTGTAAGCAACAAGAAGTATTCTCTTTTGCTTAACAATTTTTCGTTCCTTATTTTTTTTGTTGTGTTTGAGTTCACATTACTTTTTTTTCTTTTACTTATAAGTAAAATTAAGTAAGTATCCCTTAATTTTTCAAAAAAAAAAAAAATTATACTTATTAAAATAATAACAAATACCATTCGTTTGATTTTTTTTTAGTAAGACTTTAGTTTTTTTTTGTTTGTTCATAGTTAGCTATTGAACGTAACTATCTATTTAGTTCAAATGTTAGTTCCTTTTGAAGCCCATAGGCGAAGTTTCAAAAAAATTACATTTTTTTTTGTTTCCAAACCTTTTGCCCTTCCAAGCTTCAAAGCCCTTAAATCGTGGGTGAAGTTATAAGCTGGTAAAGCGCAAGCGTTTGTTTTTGTTCCTTATTTTGTTCTTAAGCTTTTCAAGTTTATATTCTTTGTTTTTGTTGATTCTAATGATCAATCATAAAATTTTCTAACATTTAAAAAAAAAAAAAAAAAAATAATAATTTTGTTTACTATACATTCTTTTCCTTTGTTCAGTTTTCCACCTACCTTACTTTTGTTTTTTTTTATTATTTTTTTTCAACGTCGTTTAACATTTTTCTTTAAAATGGAGAAAAACAATAACGGTCAGAATACCCAGACGGGTGCAAAGAAAAAAATTACCAGGGCATCAAGTCGTTTGAACCCTAACGAGCAGCAACGACCGCTTAATAGTCGTAATGCATTGGTACAGCACAGTCCTCCATCGACAACAAAAACACCACATCCCAAGTCAGACGCGCTGCACCAAACCCAATTAGGGGTAGTCCCGCCTTCAGAAGGTCAAGCGACAGCCAAAGGAGCCGCTAGTTTAATGGCTCAAAACATTCAAGGTTCTCTAGAAAATAGGGAATTAAATCTCTTAAATATTAGTTCAGCCCCACAAGTTCAACACTTGCCTCCTACAGGCAGCGCGCAACATCAATCTCCTCTGCTTAATATATCAGGTACTGGATATGGATCGTATGGGTCAATAGATTCCATTACCACTCCTTCATACAGTAGTCTCAGTCATGTAAACAGAGCGTCGGACAAACTTGATAATAGTATTCTAACTATTCGTAATCAAGAGATACCGACCAACGACAATGTTCGTAACAACGCCATAAACCAAGCTGAAAATATACCAAACGAACTAAAAGCGTACGTCAACTTAGCTATTGTGAACGCTTTTTCCTCTTACGCCGATTCTATGAAATCTGATATTTCAGAAAGCATTAAAAAAGTTATTAAAGATAATTTCGTTGACTTCTTAGGAGAAATCAACTCAACTACGCGTCCATTGGTACAACAGCCACGTCCATTAGAAAATGCAATTAAACCACATTCAAATACATCCTCTTTCAGAAAGCCAGTGCCTCATAGGCAACCAAAACAACCTAGCCACCATCAATCCCAACAGCAACCACAACCGCAACGTAATTATTTTCACCCTCAACAACAATCACAACCACCTCCTGTTTCCAATTTGCTTCCGAACATACCCGTTCAACCAAACCAACCCCTAAATAGCTTCAAACCCATTGAACACTTAAATCAAAATCCAGGTATCAACCAACCAAACTATTTTTCTCAACATCCACCAGACCATAGGAATTATGATGGCTATTACCCTCAAAGTTCGCAGAACTCAAATTCTTATGACCCAAATTTCTTCCGAGGACATCACGCTCCTTTTAAAATCGACCGATGGGGTCTATCGTTCGACGGCAAACCTGAAAATTTGACCGTCGAAGATTTCATTTTTCGCTTGGAAACTATCCAACGACAATATGATTGCCCATGGCAGGAAATCTTGAAGCAATTTCACATATTGCTTAAAGGAACAGCCCAAGACTGGTATTGGCAGTTTCAGAGGTCGAACTACCAGCCAGACTGGCCAATGCTGCGTGATGCCCTTACTAGACAGTTTAGGAATCTGAAATCAGATTACGAGATACTGCGAGAGATCACAGATCGTAAACAAGGTTGTTTTGAGTCATGTGAGAGTTTCTTTAATGCCATCTCGAAGCTCAGATCGCAGCTAAAGATCCATATACCTGAGTTTGAGCTAGTCAGAATGTTAAAGCGAAATCTAAACGACAAAATAAATAGATTAGTTTATCCCATGGCGATAGTTTCATTAGACGAGTTGAGGCATGCTTGTAAAGAAGCGGAAAAGGCTTTTCCCTCTAGAGAACCTCAAAATAATGTCACAAGACAATTTAGACCACCTCATAAATTGTCCGCTAACGAACTTCAATATTGGGATTATGAAGGTTACAGTCACACAGACCAAGTTGCAGCGGTAAACTATGCTAATAACAACAGGCCTAAGCCAGGAAACAAAGTTCTTGCATGTTGGAACTGCAAAGTCGAAGGACACTTATATTGGGAATGTCCATCTCCCAAACAAAATACATTTTGCTTTCGGTGTGGAGAAGAGAACGTAATATGTTCAAATTGTCCGAAATGCAAATCGGAAAACCGCCGGAAGAGCGCGAATTTCACGGGGGAGTCGCGTTCGACACAATACCCCGAAAACCCGAATCCGTAATGCGCACTGAAAAGGAAGTTGATAATGTAAAGAAAGAAACGGAAATGACTTTATTAAAAAGACCTAAGGAAACAGAAAGTAATGACAGAGAGGTGAAAATTAGTGTTATAAAACCATTACATGTAAGAATTCTAGAATATAATAAGGCTAAGGAAAGGATTTTTAGTAACCCTGTTAGCACCAAAGTTCTTAAAATTAGAGATAGGTATAAAAAGAGAAAACAGTTAAGATCCAATCTTTTGTCGACCATTATAGACGTATCTGGTGACCCGAGACCATATGCCAAGATAAATATAGCTGGCATGGAAGTACTGGGCCTGCTGGATAGTGGCGCAAGCGTCAGCATTCTCGGCAAAGGGTGTAGAAACCTCGTCAAAAATCTGAAGGTTCAATTCTCTCCTTTTGCATCTAGCGTTAAAACCGCTGATGGTAATTGCCAATCTATAATTGGAAAAATTAATTTAGATGTTAGTTATAAGAACATTAAAAGTAATATTTTGTTTTATTTGGTCCCAAATCTCGACCAGGAAGTATACCTAGGCGTTGATTTTTGGAAGTCATTCAATCTTGCGCCTCAAATCATCAGTGAACTTAAGATACCCCCCATAGAGATTTCTTCAGATACCCACCAACTGTCTCCTGAGCAACAAACAAAATTAGAAGCTGTCAGGCGAAAGTTTCACTGTTATACCGAGCACGGTCTTGGAAAGACGACACTGGTCGAGCACGTCATCGAAACCGGAGAAGCGGCCCCAGTGAAACAGCGTCATTATCCTGTTTCTCCAGCGATACAAGTCTTAATGTATGCAGAGATAGACAGAATGTTGAGCCTTGGAGTGATCGAGGAGAGTGAGAGCCCTTGGAGCTCACCTGTGGTCCTGATACAGAAACCGGGCAAAAATAGACTGTGTCTGGATTCGCGTAAATTAAATGCCCTAACAAAAAAAAAATGCGTATCCTCTCCCGAACCTCGAAGGCATCTTCAGTCGTCTTCGTGATACTATTTTCATAAGTAGTATCGATCTCAAAGACGCATTCTGGCAAATACCGCTGGAAGAACAGAGCAGGGAAAAGACTGCTTTCACGGTACCTGGACGGCCCTTGTACCATTTTACTGTCATGCCTTTTGGTCTGTGTAACGCGGCCCAAAGGTTATGTCAGTTAATGGACAAGGTCATTCCATCAAGGTTAAGGGATCGCGTCTTCGTGTACCTCGATGATCTGCTCGTCATAGCTCCAGACTTCAACACACATATTGCTCTGCTGGACGAAGTAGCCGTCTGTCTCAACAAAGCCGGTCTCACTATCAACGTCACGAAGTCAAGGTTTTGCTTTAGAGAATTGAAGTACTTGGGCTTCATAGTTGGTGGTGGGAACGTTAAAACCGATCCCGCAAAAGTTGAAGCCATCGAAAACTTCCCAGTTCCAAAAACTGCTAAACAGGTTCGGAGGTTGCTAGGTTTAGCAGGGTGGTACCGTAAGTTCATACGGGAATTCTCGTCCCTGACCGCGCCAATCACAGATACCCTGAAAAAAACTAATTCCAAATTCAAAATGACCGATGAAGCTCTAGAGGCTTTTGAAAAGTTAAAGAAAGCATTGATTGAAGCACCCGTATTAACGCATCCAAACTTCGACAAACCATTCTTCATACAATGTGACGCGTCAGATACAGGCGTGGGTGCGGTGCTCTTCCAAAAAAATGATGCCGAGGAAGAAACACCTCTGTCGTTCTTCTCACAGAAATTGAATAAATGCCAAAAAAATTACAGCGTAACCGAAAAGGAATGTTTGGCCGCTGTATTAGCCATCCAAAGGTTTAGGCCGTATGTGGAAGGAATGTCATTCACAGTCATAACTGACCATTCCAGCCTAAAATGGCTCATGAGTCTTAAAGACCTTAGTGGAAGACTAGCGCGGTGGAGCTTGCAACTCCAAGCATTTTCCTTTAACATCGAGCATCGAAAAGGTAATTTAAATGTTGTCCCTGATGTGTTGTCGAGAGTGTATATGGAAGTAGATAGTATAGACCTTGACAAAATAACCCCCCTAATAGATTTGCAATCAACGGAATTCAAAACAGACCAGTATCTCGCTTTAATCAAAACCATCGAAGAAAATCAAGATCGGCTACCTGACTTGAAGATAGTAGATAATTTCATCTACAAGCGTACCTTCCCTTCAAGTGACGACCTTACATCCGTCGAGCATACCTGGAGATTATGGGTGCCATCAGGTATCACTAACGACATCATCGTTCGTGCTCATAACCCTCCACAAGCAGCTCACGGCGGGATCGCAAAAACGCTGGACAGAGTCCGTCAATATTTCTACTGGCCAAACATGACCGTCCAGATACGCGAGTATGTCTCCAAATGTTCCATTTGTATTCAATGTAAGCCAACTAACCAAGTCTTACGTCCACCAATGTCAAGTGTGTATAACGTCGATCGTCCGTTTCAAAAGTTATATGTTGACTTTTTAGGTCCATACCCACGTTCTAAGTTCGGTAACAGTTTTGTTTTTGTTGTTCTTGATCACTTGTCTAAATTTGTCTTTTTGAAGCCCCTACGAAACGCTAACTCATCGAGCATTATTAACTTCCTGCAAGAAAGCATTTTCAATACGTTTGGCGTACCCCAAATAATCCATTCAGATAATGGAAAACAGTTTCTGTCTAAAGATTTCCAGTCCTTCCTGCTAAAACATGGAATACGCCATTTCAAAACCGCAAGTTACTCCCCTCAGTCCAATGCATCTGAGAGAGTAAATCGTACTCTTTTAGCCGCGATTCGATCCTATCTCAAAGATGATCAGAGGGACTGGGATCTTCATCTGAGTGACATTACTTGCGCCCTTAGGACGGCAGTTCATGCTTCAACCGGCGTGTCACCATATTACACCCTCTTCGGTTTAAACATGATGACGCATGGAACTTGTTATGAGCTGGCGGAAAAGCTCAATTCTGTAGAGGATAGTGAATTATTGATTCTCTCTAGACACACCCGTCTACAGTGTATACGTGATAAGATCAAAAACAATATAGCAAAGGCTGCTGAAAAGAGCGCCCAGAAATACAATACTCGTACCCGAAATATACGTTTTATACCTGGACAGGAAGTATATAAGCGAAACTTTGTTTTGAGCGACAGTTCAAAATACCTAAGTTCCAAACTCTGTCCAAAATTCGTTAAGTGTAGAATCGTGAAAGCAATCGGTAAAAATTTGTATGAGTTGGAAAATTTAGCTGGAAAAACTATCGGCGTTTTCCATGCAAAAGATATTAAGCAGTAAAAATACGTATCCCACACTCGTACTTACGTATCATAAAGCTTCCTTAAGTATTATATGTATTTACCTGTTCTATGTATTTCCATACTTGTTTGATGGTTTATTACCTTTATTTATTCCTATTTTAGTTATCTCAATCGTAGACCTATTGTTCGTTTAACATAATTATTTATTTACCTATGTACCTGCCTTATTAAGTTTATGTTAATTTATTACTTATTTATTAAACAGTGATGTCCATAAGACCCTGTGATATTTTTATGTTAATTTATTACTTATTTATTAAACAGTGATGTCCATAAGACCCTGAGGTACTTTTTTTTTGTTAATTTATTATTATATTATATATTTATATTACTATTTATTGATTATTATAGTGTGATTGTATTACCTTACAACATACAGTATCTATTCGCTACTTATAAACTACCTATCCGCATGAATTCTATCGTTTACTTTGGCATAACACCATAAGTATCTTAGGTATTAAGGCAGTTTATGTACAAACTTCATTAACCTATTTAGGCGCACTACCCTTGAGCATAATTAGATATTAATGTTAATCAATTCTCCGGGTAAATTTTCTTAAGTCTTAGTGTGATATCGATTTTCTGTTCATTAGGTACATTGCCCATGAAGCAATCACGTAAGAAGTCTGCAAGTTTTACGCTTACGCTTTTGAAACGACATAATTAGGTCTAATACGAAAACCTCAGTTTAAACGAGATATAACTACTTACCTGAACCTGTAGGCGATACCTTCACGTTCCTTGTGAGCGCAAGTCAGTAGCCCGGCTTTCGAGGGTTCTTCCCCACAACGATTAGGATCAATAAGCCTAACCCCAATGTTCCTGTTCCATAAATAATTTTAACACCACAGCAAATGCCATAGCAGAAAAAAAAAAGTGTTTGATACTTATTCTTTTTGACTACGAACCGTGCAGCATTTATTGCAACATATGATTTTTTTTTTTATAATATATCATTACTTACATCTAATGATATATACTTATATAAATATCTGTGTCGTTGTCCTTCCACTGTCCTAGTCGTTGATTGATCCTCCTTCCAGTCCAGTGGTTTGTTATGGACACCTAGGATATAAACACTTACGTTAGTTAATTGAGTTTTATTTGTTGCATAAACTTACCTATTAGACTCTCGCCTGTGCATCCACTCCGGTCTACCACAAAACCACGTCCTCAACGACGCGATGAGTACCAGGAATCTTCCTTCACTTTCCTACACGTTCTAGATAATATTATACCTGGAATAGAAAGGAAAATGTTAATTTTGTAGGCCCAGCAATAAAATAAAGTTTCCTGTTTGTTTATTTGTTTACAAAATACAAACCTCCGATCTGTCATTCGTCAAAGTAAGAAATGTCATCGAGCCGTTTAGCCCAAGTTGCTCAAAATTAATGTAGCAGAGTAAACGAATAATGGGTACTAAAAATAGCTATAGGGTCGCCAAATCATCGTTTGAGTGGAAGTTGAGAGAAACTGAGAGAGTGATTCCAGGATAAGGGAATAAAAGAAAATTGGTTGAAGAGTAAGTCATATGATCATCATTCGATCGTTTTTTTTAACAACAAACTGCAATGTAACTGGAGGATGGTATGATTGTGGGGTGATTAGGTGGATTAGCCTGGTTGAGATTAGAGGAATTGTGGGTGAAGAAGAAAATAAGAGGAAAGATTAGTCAGTTGGGGACGAGCATTCTTGAGGCAAAGATCGGAGATCAAAAAGCCGAACTTTTTTTTTTGATGGAAGAAAACGATCGATCGTGCTGAGTTGTCTGAATATCATCCGGCCGTAATTTAATATTTAAGTCGAGATGAATTAACGATTAAAATTAAATTAGAATCGATATTGATGGTTGTATATGCGAATATACGGTCGCAAAAATAATTATTAGAGTGCCGTCTTTGAATCTGGTGCGTTTTTCTTTGAGTAAAGATCAAAACTTAAAAGCTAAAGATACTTAGTGATTATGTGATTGAGAGATACTGTCGAATGAAATAAAGACATAAAAGCCATCTAAAAGGATGATAAAGAAGAAAGTAGCTATGTTATTTTATTATCTTAATTATATCGATAGTGCGGTTTGTCCTAATATACGGTTGCAAAAATAAACCCATGAGCGTCGCGTTCAAAGACCTTTTAATAATTCAAATAAAATAAAATAAAATAAATAAAGTGTCAAAACCCAAAAAGAAAAAGGAAGTGTGTTACATCGCTTTGAACCGAGGTGTTTAGAGAAGTCAACGAGCAGAAGTTCCGTCATCCCTGTCAGAGCTCCTTGACCAGCCAAGCCATCTAAGGATAGGATCCAGGCAATTTTTGTGAAGCTTAATTTTGTTTTTTTTTGTTACATATTTGTATTATATATATATAAATTCACACTCATTTTTTTTTTTTGAGTCATTAGATTTGTATTTTTTTCGGTGCTAACTTGGTAGATTTTTGTATCCCCTTGATACACTACCAACTTATATGTAAATACTAACCGTGACACCAATATGGTGGGCTTAAAATAAAAAAAAAAAAGGTAGTTCGATATTATAATAACTTGCAGTGTCAGACTGAGGAATGCTATAAAAAGTGGTTTTTTTTTTTGTGTGTTGCTCACATAGCCCATTGTTTTTTTTTCTTGCATAGTTCTAGGGTTGAAGTTTAGTTTCCTGAGCGTAGTATAAACTTAGTAAAGACGCGGCAAAAGCCAGCGAAATTATTGTCCCCTATACCGAGCTCGATCTAGGAGGGTTTTGTAAATTGTTTTAACAAAAAATATAGGGGTACCAATCCGAATAGAAGAGATACCCGAGAACGTGAAGGAAGCAAGGCTCAATACAGGTTTGAGCCTTGCTTCCTTCACGTTCTCGGGTATCTCTTCTATTCGGATTGGTACCCCTATATTTTTTGTTAAAACAATTTACAAAACCCTCCTAGATCGAGCTCGGTATAGGGGACAATAATTTCGCTGGCTTTTGCCGCGTCTTTACTAAGTTTATACTACGCTCAGGAAACTAAACTTCAACCCTAGAACTATGCAAGAAAAAAAAACAATGGGCTATGTGAGCAACACACAAAAAAAAAAACCACTTTTTATAGCATTCCTCAGTCTGACACTGCAAGTTATTATAATATCGAACTACCTTTTTTTTTTTTATTTTAAGCCCACCATATTGGTGTCACGGTTAGTATTTACATATAAGTTGGTAGTGTATCAAGGGGATACAAAAATCTACCAAGTTAGCACCGAAAAAAATACAAATCTAATGACTCAAAAAAAAAAAATGAGTGTGAATTTATATATATATAATACAAATATGTAACAAAAAAAAACAAAATTAAGCTTCACAAAAATTGCCTGGATCCTATCCTTAGATGGCTTGGCTGGTCAAGGAGCTCTGACAGGGATGACGGAACTTCTGCTCGTTGACTTCTCTAAACACCTCGGTTCAAAGCGATGTAACACACTTCCTTTTTCTTTTTGGGTTTTGACACTTTATTTATTTTATTTTATTTTATTTGAATTATTAAAAGGTCTTTGAACGCGACGCTCATGGGTTTATTTTTGCAACCGTATATTAGGACAAACCGCACTATCGATATAATTAAGATAATAAAATAACATAGCTACTTTCTTCTTTATCATCCTTTTAGATGGCTTTTATGTCTTTATTTCATTCGACAGTATCTCTCAATCACATAATCACTAAGTATCTTTAGCTTTTAAGTTTTGATCTTTACTCAAAGAAAAACGCACCAGATTCAAAGACGGCACTCTAATAATTATTTTTGCGACCGTATATTCGCATATACAACCATCAATATCGATTCTAATTTAATTTTAATCGTTAATTCATCTCGACTTAAATATTAAATTACGGCCGGATGATATTCAGACAACTCAGCACGATCGATCGTTTTCTTCCATCAAAAAAAAAAGTTCGGCTTTTTGATCTCCGATCTTTGCCTCAAGAATGCTCGTCCCCAACTGACTAATCTTTCCTCTTATTTTCTTCTTCACCCACAATTCCTCTAATCTCAACCAGGCTAATCCACCTAATCACCCCACAATCATACCATCCTCCAGTTACATTGCAGTTTGTTGTTAAAAAAAACGATCGAATGATGATCATATGACTTACTCTTCAACCAATTTTCTTTTATTCCCTTATCCTGGAATCACTCTCTCAGTTTCTCTCAACTTCCACTCAAACGATGATTTGGCGACCCTATAGCTATTTTTAGTACCCATTATTCGTTTACTCTGCTACATTAATTTTGAGCAACTTGGGCTAAACGGCTCGATGACATTTCTTACTTTGACGAATGACAGATCGGAGGTTTGTATTTTGTAAACAAATAAACAAACAGGAAACTTTATTTTATTGCTGGGCCTACAAAATTAACATTTTCCTTTCTATTCCAGGTATAATATTATCTAGAACGTGTAGGAAAGTGAAGGAAGATTCCTGGTACTCATCGCGTCGTTGAGGACGTGGTTTTGTGGTAGACCGGAGTGGATGCACAGGCGAGAGTCTAATAGGTAAGTTTATGCAACAAATAAAACTCAATTAACTAACGTAAGTGTTTATATCCTAGGTGTCCATAACAGTGGGGCGCCATTTGTTACCGAAAGGTGTCAGGGAAATTCCAGGTGGGGTGGGAAATAGCGCGCTTAAACCATCGCCGGCGCGTATCAGTGTAGTGGCGGCAGCCATCTATGAAAGTGGTATTTTCTGTAAGCCGTAATTTTTACTTGCGATTATAGGTACTATAAGGCAAGTCTTGCAATCGTGCAGAAAAAAAAATTTGAGATAACAATCAAACATGACATTACGATGATAGAGAATACGAAAAAAGTGGGTCCTGCAATTCTGTCTGTCTGTCTGTCTGTCTGTCTGTCTGTCTGTCTGTCTGTCTGTGTGTCTGTCTGTCTGTCTGTCTGTATATGGATCTACAGCCTGAACCAATGGACCGATTTTCTTCAAAATTTGGAGTTAGGGTCTGTGGAGCATCCTACAGAGGGGTTTTTGGAATTGGGTCTCTAGGTCTTGAAATAACGGTACCTGCCATACAACCGATATGATAATACTTATTTTTCTCGAAAACGGCTCCAACGATTTCGATAAAATTTTGCGTGAAAGATTAATTTAGGATTGTTTTTCTTATGATGTAAAAAAATTTTTTGGAAAAGGCCTAAAAACGGTACCTCCCATAGTACCGTTTTTTTTAAAACCGACTTTCTCGTTAATGGCTGCCTCGATCTTGACGAAATTTTGGATTTAAGAAGTCGTAAGCTGTTAAAGAAAGACTGCATATCAATATTTAAAAAAACTTAGTTTTGGAAATTTTTATAAATTTTTTCAAAAAATTTTGATTTTTGAAAGTAACTTCGAAACCATAACTTTTATTTTCTTCAAATTTTTTGTCAAAATAACTCCTGTGAAGATCTAGAACTTTGCATACTCGAGTTTTAAAAAACAGTTTTTAAAAAAAAGTGAAAAATAAAAAACCGTTTTTTGGGAAAACTGCTCCAACGATTTTGATTAAATTTTCATCATTCATGTGTATTAGCGATTGCAAAAGAATGGCGTTTTTAGATTTTTGCTTGAAACCTTTGGAATATTTAATTTAATTTTTTCATTATTTTGCGTGATTTAATTCAATTTCCATAATTAATGTGTAGTTGGCAACCCTGTACCTACTGTACCACAAAATATATTATGAAGAGCTAATACCAAAACCTTTAACTCAGCCTTTAGATTTTGATATCGTATTTAGAACACAATCGCAAGTTCGTGCGACCCAGTCGTGCCCATTTTTTTATTGTTGTTTGGTTCTCCGGCATGTTTTATGTTTTGTGCGAAAGGTAAAAGAATACTAGTGGAGACAAGAACCTCCCCATCCGGCGAGCTCAAGCCGAGCATAATGCAAGCATGCCAGTCTCTTCTAGTAATCTATCCCTCCTTCCCTTCCTTTTAATTTATTTTGTCGGATACAGGATTGATCCCAGCTTTTATTCGTTCCTTCTAACTGATCCCTATTCACGTCCCAATTCCAAAGATTTTGTGTCCACTCCTATCCAAAAAAAAATAGCGATCAACCCTACCATCTATGGAAATATCCGACTAAAATTTGAATAACTTCCTTACACCTTTCGGTAACAACTTTGTTAAATGAAAAATGGCAAGAGTCCACCGAGTGTAAAACTGTTCAAAGACAATTAGTTAGTTATATGTTTGCAGACTTGTGTATTTCTATGTGCTTCTTTTGTAGGAGTTTGTGGCTTGAATCCTAAAAATTGTTATTCAACGTTATTACACTACCATGATGAGCGCTTTCTCACTATCTGGTTTGCAATCGGTAAAAAAATGATTTGGATCCTTCCAATCTTCACAAGGCTTGATTTTAACATATACTAAAACCAAGAAAGAAAGACTGCAGGAACAATTTTGGGACGTTCCATTTCTTTTCAGATAAAGTTTTGTATTGCTCGAAAAGAAGTGCGTTCGGGGATGTTCTCAAACCTTACCAGAAAGATCTTTTTTCACAGTTATGTCGCTCGGTTTAAAAGGAGCTTTAACAGAGGAAGTATTAGTACACATAACTCAAATTTCAAAAAGATTATCCTCACACTTATGTCCCTACTGAATCTCAGTCTTTTTTTCCGCCTACCCGATCATTGTAGTGTGCTCCAAGCGGAAATTCTGGTGATTAAGGGTGTGCTGTCTTGGCTCAAAGAAAACGTCATATCCTCCACGGATATTCGAATCTTCTCGGACAGCCAAGCTGCCCTTAAATCTCTTGCCTCTGTCTCTACAAAATCCATCACGGTCCAAAATTGTCAGATGTCTCTGAGGGAGATGTCAAATCAGTTCAACATTCACCTTTCATGGGTGCCAGGGCACAGGGACATACCAGGCAACTGTATGGCAGAAGAACTACCCAAAAAGGGCACGACCACTTCCCTACGCTCAGAATTGAACAACATAGGTGTACCTATCGCTACATGTAAACTCCTACTTAGACAAGACGCGTCGGGGATAACAAACACTAGATGGACTGAGAGTAACAACTACCTTGCAACCAAAAAAGTTTGGCTGTGTGTAGACTCAAAACGCTCAGAGTTTGTTAGCCCTGAACCGCCTGTATCTAGGTTCTACCATAGGTGTTCTTACGGGACACTGTCTAATAGGGAGACACGCCAAAAGACTTGGTGTGTTTTCCAATGATTTCTGCAGAAGCTGCATGGATGAGGAGGAGGAAGAAACTGTTCAACACCTTCTTTGCTCATTCCCTGCACTACTTCATAGGAGGAAAACTCATCTCGGTGAATTCTTCTTCGATGATACTAGCGACTTAGCTTACATTTATTTATTTATACATAGACCCTAAAAGTCTTTCGAAATACATAAAGTTCCGCGTCGATCGATTAGCAGGTGACTGACCGGCTGGTCCCGTAATGGAGGATTAATAAGTGATCAACTCGTTAATCTTACATCGGGTTTCTGAGATCAGTAGGTGATTAACTTGCTGATCTCTGTGGTATCACAATGGGCCCTTGCGGCCTAAGTGTGTCAGGCAATGTACTCATTGGCTGATAGCCACTTCCACTTAACCTAACCTATGTCCCTATCCAGCGAACACAAAGAAATGGCAAGAAGCATTCCGAAGCATCCTAAAACCGCTCCATTTTGTCGCTTTCCATTGGACGAAAAGAACTGTCCAGTGCCCCTGTTCTGTAACTATCGCCTCGATAAAAGCAGTGCCCCTGTTCTGTTTTTACACACAGTGGAAATTACGTTAAACTGAGTGGAAACGAATTTGAATATTCCATTGGTTTTTATAATAGGTCTGGTCGTTGAACTTTCCCCAGGGTTGACCCAAGTTTTCTTGACAACCCTTATGTGTTGTCAAAAAAACCTGGGTTTTCCAGTCCTCAAAAAACGCTAAACCACAAATCACCACACATCCCTGTCATTAAAAAAAAAATACATGCCATTTGACAGCCCTCAAATCGCCACAGCAAAAAGCTAGGGCGAGTTCGGGGAAAACCTATTGCAAACCTATGGCTCAAAAAACACTCAATTTGACGTTCATGGCGAATTTAGGTTTCTCAAAAAACACTTTGTGGCGACCCTAGGGCAACCCCAGGGCTTCAACGAACAAACCTAATGAGTGCTTTCACGAGTGAAGCCAATTGGAAACCGACTAGTAAAAAGAATCTCAAAGCACTATTCGCTTCTTATGACGAAGTTCACATTGGTCGATTTGTTGAAGCTTCGTGCGAATAAATGCGATTGTTTTCTTGTTCTCCTTCTCTGTTATACCAATTTGTCGGTATTGATTTGCGGTCGATTCGTTGAACAATGTGAACACTTTGGTCGATTTGTTGCTTCAACAAATCGACCAGTATGAACATCGCCTATAGGGGTTTTTCTTTTTTAGTTCCGAACAGTGAACAGAACTGAGAACGAACAGCGTGAACGTGTTCTGACCTGAGCGTGTTCAGTGAGCTGCGCTCAGACTCTTGCTCTAGATGCCCCGTCATTTTATTTCGAGCACGTAGAGTGCGCTCGCGTAGTGTTCCGAAGAAAAAAGAAAAACATTTTGAGCGTTCAGATATTGCTGAACTGAAAAAGAAATACTCTTACGTTTTTGACGTTTCACTTATCTGTTCGGAACTAAAAAAGAAAAACCCCTTATGATTCTAATGTCGCTTTTCATTATGTCGCTTTCCATTTGACGCTCCTGTGCCCCTGTTCTGTAACTATCGCCTCGATAAAAGCAGGCGATAAACGATGGAAAATGGAACGAAATCCTACTAAATTCATAGAATTTCGTTCCATTTTCCACCGTTTATCGCCAAGGCGATAGTTACAGAACAGGGGCACTGGACGGTTCTTTTCGTCCAATGGAAAGTGACATTAGTTTCACTCGAGGGAACACATATTTGGAAAACCAATGGAACACCTAAAAAACTATTTCTGTTTATTTTAACAAATTGTCTTTGCGTGAGTGAAGTGTATTATGGCTCGAAAAAAAAATATTCCTAAAGCAAAATTTTGATTTTTTTTTTCAGAGTTCAGTGGTTTGAGAATACTTCTGGAGGCTCCTGGACAGTCATGTGTTTCACTCACATAAAGAAAAATTTTCAGAACTGAACAGTAAAAATTTTAGGTGTGCCTTTGGTTTTTTAAAATGAGTGGTTCCATGTGTTTCACTCATACAAATATAACACGTTAAACTGAGCGGAAACTATTGTGGGTGTTCCATTAAATTTAAAAATGAGTGCTTCTTTTAGTGAAACTAAAGCCATATAAATAAATGTTCACCCAAACAGAAATGCTGCTATCAAGCTTATTGCCGTCTTTACAATACAAACGTATAAAAACTCTGTGGTTTTTTATTTTTTTGTGTACGTTTGGGTGTCACTGTATAAATTAATTTTAACAATTCCGCAACTGCTAAAACGCTTTGTTTTGGGTGAAATCTCTGATTGCCAGACGAGTGGTTTCCCGAGTGGAATTAGTCAAAGGTTTCATCAGTCTAGGCGCATCCTTACACACTTCAGAAGCAAATAAATAAGTTTGGCATCACTTACTCAAACCTTCTTCATCTGTCAAAAGACAAAAAAAAAATCCAAAAACTTCGCATATGTTGGCTCGGACGTTTTAAAAAAGTTATGACGAATTTTAATTAAAGTACTGTTGTTATTTGCACAATCGGTGAGTGTTTAAAATATATAATTTTCCATTTTAAATGTGTAAAGAACATATGAAATTTTACGTTTTGTTGAGTGAACCATTTCAGAATGTTTTTGTGCTGTGTGTGGTGACTCGTAACTTAATTGTGGGTTGAGGTTCCCTTTTGCGTTCTAATTCCTTTCCAAATCTAAACTTTAATCTTAATTATTTTGTAAACATCATCAAACACAAATATATTAAGCTCCTTGAGTCTTAAATCTGGAGTGGGGTGAAAAAAGGTGAATCACCACTATATTATGGCATAAGGAACAACAAAGCAGATTGGCATCTCAAATTTTATCAGTGAAACAGAAACAATTGATTCAGTTCCTCTTGTTTGTTATTATTTAAAAAAAAAAAAGAAGAAACATTGAACGACCAGGTGTTCTTGCTCAGCAAGAAGCTTGTACGCATTGATGTGGTTGGCCGGCTTTAAAAAGTGTAATGTTTCAGCATAAAAGAAAAGAAAGCGCAGTCAAGGCAAACAAACGATAAAGCATGAAGTTTCTTTTTCTATTGACCTATTAAACTCTTAACTGCCGCAAAGATATGAAAATAATGAACTTTCTGCTTTAATCTTTTGTGGTTAGAAATAATATACAACAATTTCAATCCAACTCGCGAGAAACTATAGATTCGATTGTGGTTCCATGTATGTAGTTGTAGTCACTCGTATTTGCTAACTCTAAACTGTGTCAGTAGTATCACAATGGGGTCTTTGAATAATTAATTAATTCAAAGCATGCCATCATTAAAGGAAAAGAGAATACGGAAATTCGATTTGGTTCGATCGAAGGGCGTATTTTGTTAACATTTCTTGAGTTCATTGAACGACTGGCAAGGTCTTTAAAGAGTTTTAACTAAATCTTAACACACAATTGCTTAGTTGCACACTATTCCAAGATCACCATCGACATCTAAACTGTTCTCTCATACGTTTGCAGTTTAAGAGTTTCTTTTTAGTTATGAAAGATTAGTAGCACTTCATGCCTCAATACCGCTTTTAGATTTATTTTTGTAGGTAGGAGTTGGTACGGTAGCTGCCTCGGATTTTTTGCATTAACATCAACCACGTCAAACGCTTTGCCAACTTGTTTTTTTTTTGTCAAATGGGTTCTGAGAATGTTGTGAAAATCTGTTTAAAATTAGTTAAATGACGTAATGGCTGTTTTTTTAATACGAGTAATATTTGCCATCTACAGCATACTTTGCTGTTAATGTTAAGTAATCATTGTGCGGGGTAGTTGGCAGATTGTATAATCTACAGTAATTAGAGTTTATCGAACAGTGAAAGGCATCTGTCTGAACCTGATAAGAACAGTGCATTCCATATTGTCGGTAGTTTTCCTTTTAGTAATAACCAAATCAAGGGGCTTCCTTAGCATTTTACTTATCGAAATGCAAATATGTATAACGACCTTTTTTTTTTTTTTAATTTGGGTAGAATGTATGAGCCCATACACTCTCATCTTATCAAAAAATTAGCAAAAGTTATATCAAATATGAGTCTTGTAATGTGGACGTCCGCATGGCATTAAGTTCCATAAATATCGAGCCAACGCTATCAAACTGGATCGACTCCATGCTCCAAACGAGAATAGTAAAAGCAGAAATGGGTGCAAGTACCCTTAATGTCAAAACTTGTAGAGGTACACCTCAAGGAGGAGTGTTATCCCCGCTACTCTGGCTCCTAGTAGTTAACCAAATCCTGGTTAAACTTCACAGGAGCGGAGTAAAAGCAGTAGCCTATGCTGATGACATCGTCATCATGACCTCGGGAAAATTCACAACAGCCCTTTAAGAGTGTTCAATGACCTGTTCTAGAACAGTTTCAGACAGAAAAGATCAGCCTTTTGGTGTTCAATGAGAAATTTTCTGTTCTTTTCTGATCTTTTTTGTGTTCAATGAGCTGTTCTAGAACACTTTAGCACATCATTTTCTGCACCTCCTCTTGAGCAAGTGCAAGTTTGGTGAAAACTGTCAAAAGCAGCTGTTGACTTTTTGCTCGTAGTATTTTAAGCGCATTGTAATTTTAATTTGTTGTGAAAAGTTCAAAATTTTTTTAAAAAATCAGGAAAATAACACCTAACCTTGTGCTGAAAATAAAATTACTTATTCGTGACGAAAATACGCTAAATTAAATTGATATCAGAAAAAGAAAAATTGATGGTTTTTTTTTTCGTTTTTGTTGTTGGTTTTTTGACAAGTTTGCTTGTTCTAACTTGCCTGACGTTTTTCACTGCTTCTGTGCTGTGCTGTGCTGTTCTGATCTAAAAGCCATTGAACACATCTTTTGTGAACTTCTTCAGACAGCTCTAAACAAGCTCACCAGCTGGGCAAAAAACTGTGGGCTAAATGTCAACCCTACAAAAACAGAACTTGTTCTGTTTACGAGAAAACGTAACATTCCAGATACACTCCCTCCCTCCATTAATGGTATATTAATAAACTTTTCTGGTACGGCAAAATATCTCGGAATTGTCCTTGATCGTAAACGTAAAATTTAAAAGAAAGAGAAAGGAAAGCTCAAATCGCTTTCTACACTTGTAGTAAAATTTTTGGGAAAAAATGGGAAAACAATTCACTAGATGTATACATCCATAATAAGACCAATCCTCACATATGCTTGTCTAGTCTGGTGGCCATCACTAGAGAAGGCTTCAAACCTTAAGACCATGACCAAAATCCAAAGGCTTGCATGCATTGGCTCAACTAGTGCCGTGAGAACAACACCAACTGCAGCTCTGGAATCCTTCCTGTCGCTAGCCCCCGTAGACCTTTTTACTAAGGAGATGGCGGCCAAAAGCGCACTGCGACTCAAACAATGCAACAATTGGAAAACAGGCATATCAGGCCATAGAACCATCGTGAACCATACAGATATAGACACTCAAACAGACTTATACCCCCACGCATATTGATTGATTGAGAAAGCTGGGAGGAAAACAGGGTTATAAAAGGAAATCACATTTCAGTCTTCACAGATGGTTCCAAAACGGACGAAGGGATAGGGTCTGGTATCTTCTCAGACTACCCTACAATGAATAGATCAATAAAGCTTCCCGACTTCTGCAGTGTCTTTCAAGCAGAAGTACTTGCAGTGTGCGAAGCCGCGAAGCACTTAGCTACGCAAAACCTGATCAACAAAAATATTGACTTCTTTATAGACAGTCAAGCGGCCATTAAAGCTATCTCATCCATTATCACAAAATCCAGACTAGTAGACAGCTGTCGCAGTAACCTAAGACTGCTCAGCGAAACAAACACAGTTAGTTTAACCTGGGTTCCAGGACATCGTGACATAATCGGTAATGAAATGGCGGATAAGCTGGATAAAATAGGGTCAGCTAAGCAGACCTCGGCTCTCTCTGTTGATTGGCATTCTCACGGGCCACAACTCGTTGGGTACCCACATGATGAGAATGGGCATTATCACATCCGACTTGTTTAGAGGATGCCAAGATGAGGAGGCAGAGGAAGGATAATTCCACTTCCTCTGTGATTGTTCTAACTTGGCCCACACTCGGAAAAAAACCCTCGGAGAATACTTCTTCGACTGGGCGACATCTCTAATCTCCCATTGAGCAACGTCCTGAAATTCAACAGCTGAACCATAGTACACACCTGAAAAGGCGGAAGTTTGTATGTCAGATGGGGCCACCAGAATCCGTGCCCTGCCACAGTCGAGAAAACTACGGGTGGATAATCGCTTTGATATCTTCCATACATTTGTGTTTTGATCAATTCTTAGTTTTATTTATTTTCCCCATCCTTCGAACACCTTTCGGCATCAGGCTCGGTTCAAACAAACTTCTTTATTCCACGGGAAAGGTCGTATCCGTAAAATAACATTTTTTTCTTTAATGTTTCTGGGATTCAAACCTTGAACTCCCTCATAACAGGCAGACATTCCAACCATTACGTTGCGAGTACCTCTTTGGAGATGTTTAAATATGCTAGGTTTAAGCGAAGCATCTGCATCTTCTGGAGCCAGGTTGCTAGAAACTAAGGCTGCCTTTCATGGCTTTTCTTCAAATATCTGGAAAACTTTTTTAAAAAAAAAAGAAGATTGCTGTCTAGTAATACAAAGGGGGAGCCTTATTAACTTCCGAAGAATGAACATTTGCATACAATTGGCTCTAGCGAGGTAGCCGGGTGTGTTAAAATAATAAAGGAAGAATATCTCGAAGCAAAAACCTCCGATTCGCAAAAATTCGGAGAATGTTCCTCCCCGAATGGATACCTCGCTAGGTCCGAATAGGTTATTTTCTACATCGGTTAGATGTAGACATTCTGATCTTTTATAACATTTTATATGTCCTTTGATTTGAAATGTATTTTTGTTATTTTCTTTGTTTCAGCAAAGCTTTCACAAAAAACACTCATCCAGAATTTCGTTTCAATTTTAATTACAGACCACGACGCCGAAACTAAACACAAACAGTATTTTAGTAGTACCTAATTTAAAAAGAAAATGTTCCGCAACGAAGGAGATATTGATGATGAGGACTTCGATTGTTCAAATTTAATGAACAGAACAAGTGTCATCTTCACAAACGCTTACAATGGAATTCCACAAACTCTGATACTAAACGTCATCGCTTGGCTTCTTCTAATTATACTCTTTACCACACTAAGACATCAGGCCGGTGATTTTGGACGTTTGGCGCTAGTCAACAATCGAGGTAATAAAAAACGATGGACAGAAGTTTTCTATTCGCAGCGCAGTGAATCAGTACAGACACCATCAAGTGATTTCCAAGGTTCTGTGTCTCTTAATCATCATATCGACACTGGGATCTTCACCTGGATAAAGATAACATGGCAATTGAAGAAGGAGCAAATACTGTTGCACACTGGTCCAGATGCTGTCCATTATCTATCATTTCAGCAACACTTGATGGTTGTTATGGCAATTGTAACGGCTATCTCTTTGATTGTTATATTACCGGTAAATTTTTTGAATGGCACCGATCGGAATGGAACATACGCTGTCAATGCATTCGGTCATACGACCATGTCTAATTTGCCAACCGACTCTCCTTGGCTTTGGATACACGTTATTGTAGCTATCCTTTACGTGCCTTTAGTCGTTTTGATTATGAGGCGAGCATCGGGCAGGAATGCCTTTAAAAAGGCACCAACACGCACCATTATGATAACAAACATATCACCAAACGACCGGAACAAAACCGTCATAAGAAACTACATACAGGAACTATTTCCCGATGTGACCATTGAAGACGTTCAAGTGGCGTACAATATATCTAAATTGTATGATAAGAATACAGAATATGAAAAAGTTCTTGATGCACGCATCTACTGCGAGAATCATCGCGATCGTGATTCGATTAAGGTCAAGACAGAGATTTGTTCTTGCAAATCAGAGAACGCTTACGAATATTACCAGCAAGAAGAAAGAAAACTATCCGGCGATGTGGCGCGCTTGCGGGCAGCTGCTTTGAACGAACCGTTGGGTATAGCGTTCATAACAGTTTCAACGGTACTTGAAGCACAAAATATTGTGAGCCACTTTTCACCGGGTACATATCGTCAGTGGGATCTAACATTCGCACCCTCTCCAGATGATCTCTTTTGGCAGAACCTTAACGTCAGCTCCAGCAGATGGTACGTGAAGTGGGCAATCGTCAACATTATTCTGTTCACTGTTCTGTTTTTCCTGACAACTCCGGCTATTGTTGTGAATATGCTTGATAGTCTATCACTGACCCAGGGAAATAAAATCACCAAACTAAGCCCGTTGATTTCAGATTTCTTGCCGACCCTAATGCTGTGGACACTTTCCGCCTTGATGCCAGTAATAGTTGCCTTCTCTGACAAATGGCTTTCGCACTACACTCGCTCGCTGCAAAACTATTCAATCATGACTAAATGCTTTGGTTATTTGCTCTTCATGATTCTAATTCTTCCCTCTCTTGGTCTGACGAGTGCTCAAGCATTGCTTCAATGGAGTGTTAGCAATCAGACAAGTCGTTGGCAATGTATTTTCCTTCCTGATCGTGGATCATTCTATGTTAATTATATAATCACCGCTGCCTTTATTGGTACGGCATTGGAACTATTGCGTTTTCCCGAGCTAATCGAATACATCTGGAAGTTGTGCACAGCTAAATCTAAAGCAGAAACACCGCACATTCGTAAATCAATATTGCTTGAGTTTCCGTTCGGCACTCACTACGCCTGGACAGTGGTGGTCTTTACAATCAGTGTGGTTTACAGTGTATTTTGTCCGCTTATTATGCCTGTTGCCATGACTTACATTTGCTTCAAACATTTCGGCGATCGTTATAATCTCTTTTTCGCGTACGGTCCAAGTAATATGATCAGTCGCAATGGTGGCAAAATACATTCCACAGCGGTAACAATGACAAAGTTCTCTGTTATCATACTGCTTACAATAATGGCTATGATATCAGCAGTACGCGGTCAAGGAATGGCACGTGGGATAGTTCTCCTTTTCGCACTGTGCGTAACTGTTGTCTTGTTCACATTTATGTCACCAATAAAACGATGTACGGCAGCGAAACGACCAAGTATTGTAGAAATGTCAGGACCAGCTCCTTTGTACGTTGCCGATGTTTTGAAACCCCATCCGGTGGGGTCCTCACAAAATGCGACTGGGTACACTGGTGGTATTCCAGACTATGGATCGGATAGTGTTTCCGATTTCGATATCAGTTCTCAAGGCAGTGTTGAAGCTTAAGATTTTATTTTGTAGTTTATAAATTGACTTTAGTCACTAAGAAGTTATTAAAACCAGGAACATGTAACTCGTGCTATTAAATACTAAGGTTAACAATTCCTTTGAAAGTACATACATATGAATCACCATTTGTGGCAACTTTTATTGATTAAAAAAAAAATATTAAATTTAAATCGCCTTTAAACATGTGATAACTTAATATTTCTTTTGTAGTCGCATTCTATTGTAAATATTTTGTTCAATTATTTAACAAAGAGGAAGAACCGTTACAGTTCTCGTATTTTGTAATTTATGTTTTAATATTTACATGATTATTGTATCCACTTTCAAATGCTTTTAATAATTTACTTAAAACCTGAATACCTACCTATAATTAATACCTAATGAATTTTGTTTATTTTCAAAAATACGATTAAGCAAATAAACGTTTTTAATCACTCTATGGGAGCTTTTATTTTTTTATTCTGGCATATATTCGTACACCAATGTCATCCTTACCACCAATCCTAAGAAATAACTTGAAACATGTTTCATTGAAAGGAGTAGATTTCAATTGGAGGCAAAATCTGTCTTCCTTCAATGAAAAAATTTAAGTTTAAGATAAGACGTACTGAGGGTAAAGGATAAGTGTTAATGAAGATAGAGATCTTGGTAAGGAGGTAGAATCAAGGGATTATTCCAAGAAAAACCTCAGAGCAAATCGAAGTAAACGGCGCTGAATTTTTTCAATTTTAGGAAAGTGAACTTGTTAATAAGTAGACCACACTAGGCAGGCGTATTCAAGGAGAGTGCGAATAAAGGTATGGTAGCAGAATTCCTTCAACCATCGCTTAATGTAGCCAGGTACCTACTGAATTTGCTTTTAGAATAATATCAATATGTGAGATGAAATTTAGTTCCTGGTTGTAAATGATCCCGAGATCGCGAATCGTCTCAACTGGTAAAATGGTTTGGTTGTGAAGAAGAGAAGGTGATAGATGATAAATAAATAAATAAATATGTTGGCGCAATAGAGCGAGGAGCCTAGGGGCTAGCACATTTCTCACAACTTATGAAGGAATGGAGGGGATCTACAATTTTCTGCCGGTTTCGAACGACTAATCGAGAAAGGTCAAAGGAAATGCAGTTCAATAAGATCGGATTGAAGCCGAGGGAGCGAGGATAGATAGTTCAAAAAGAATCTATGGAAAATTTTATCAAAGGCTTTACTAAATTCTGTTGAAATAATATCGACTCTTGTCATTTTTCCAAGGCAGAAAGGGTCAATGAGACGAATTCAACGAGATAAGTGGTTGTTGACCTGTCTTTGAGAAAGCCATGTCTGTCTGTCTGTCTAGTAGAAATGAGAGATTTGCATTTTTGCAACGAAAACTCAAGATTTCATCCAAAATACTTTCGAAGTGTTGTTGCTGAGTTGCGACAAAAACGCACCTGATATAAAAGAACTCAGCCAAACAAAAACAAAGTTTGGCATCACTTAAAATAGAATGTGCTCAAATTTGTGAAACCACGCCAGTCGCCAGCAGCTGTTTTCTTCACAAATGCCAAAATAAAAAATTGAAAATATACGTCACCAATCGTAGTCGAGTGGCAAATATTTTTCGCTGCGCCCGAAAAGCAATAATTTAACATTTTAATAAATAATATTTTGTGAAATGTTAAAAAGCAATCAAATATGAACAAACATGATTGGTTCTTGTTTTACCTGCTAAGTGCATTCGTATTTGGTTGTGTCCTCTTTCTATTTGGATTTTATCCAGTTGATTTTCAAAAAACCGATTTGTCTTCTTCATCGGAGCCTCCTTCAATACTAAATGGAATAAAGTATGATTATTGTCTTTTCTTACAGTTTTCTTATCAAAACTGATATCGATTGTTTCAGTTTAAAGCGCCCCAAGAAACAAGTTTCTAATGTTGTGTTCATGGTTGTTGATGCTCTGCGCTATGATTTCGTATCACCACAACAGATGCCTTATACAAGCCGGCATTGCAAAATTGAAACGAAAGTTAGCATCCCAACTGTGACATTACCACGGATTAAGAGCCTAATGTCGGGAACGATTTCCAATTTTATTGATGTAATTCTAAATCTAGGAAGTTCTCAGCCACTCCAGGATTCACTTCTGCACAAGTTGCACAAACGTGGGGATAAAGTAGTGTTCTATGGTGATTTTACTTGGGTGGATTTGTTTGCAAAGATTTTTCATAGATACGAATCTAATACAGATTCGTTTTACTTGAATGAGTTTCATGAGGTAAGAAATTTGAAAACCTATTTGTTTTTATACCACCAAGCTGATCTCTTTGCAGGGTGACAACAATATAACAAGAAGTCTGCACTTAGAGTTGCAGAATATTACTAGCTGGGATTTTCTTATATTGCATTACATTGGCCTAGACAGAATTGGCCACATGGAAGGCTCGAACGGAGGAAAAATATTTTTAAAATTGAGAGAAATGGATGATATTGTTGAAATGATAGATAAATCTTTGACTAAAAAGGTGTGGTAAATTGCTCCACTGAAATGTTAGTAAAGATTCTGTTTAGATTTCAGAACCAAAACCGCTTCTACTTGTAACTGCTGATCACGGAATGCGGAATGGTGGTGGACACGGAGGGAGCTCACCAGAAGAGCTTTTTGTTCCACTGATTGTCGCCGGACGCGAGTGCACCAAACAGGACAGGTAAATAAAAGCTTTTAATAAGACAAGGGTTTCATACATAAATTCATTTTCATTTTAAAAAGAAGTAAACACAAAAGAATTTGGTATTTTGAAGAATTACGTTGATCAGACCAACACTCACTTGATAAGAAGAGTGTGTGTATTTGGTGAAGGGGGTCTGGTTAATAAATTTAATTAAAATAATAGTTCTAAAGTCGTCGATCATTCTTATGTAGGAATGCTCTTCATTCAAATAGAACTGAACTTAATAGACCTTGCCACATGAACAAGCTGCGATTGCAGCATAATACTAATTAACTAATGAACAGGAGACGTTTCCCTGCATATTTATGGATTTTGTCTGCCTACAATTTTATGATTTTTTATTCCCTCAAAGGTAGGGCACATATTTCCCGAAACAAGAGTCATGGTCAATTGACCCATTTTGTGAAAGTCGTTGTTAGGTTTTTAATCAATCACCAATTGTATCGTTTTGTTCTACTCTCATTGTAGTAAAACGATTTTCGCAATAAAGGTGAGGTTGACTATTTGGCGACTTGAAAATATGTTTACGGTATTGAGGACCAACTGGGGTCGGTTTCAATGTTTATTAGTTTAACCATCGTGTCTTAATCCTCACCGTGTTTTGGAACCTATCGAAGGGTGATTGAGAAGTCTTATTATTGTAACAACCATCTACATCAACCAGCTTAGACATTGTTTAAGTTTTATTTTTTAGTTATATTTCATTATGAGAGCTTAAGGCGAATACATATATTTATTTCAAACTAGCTGAGCCACCCGGCTTTGCTCAGGTCTGTAGTTTTAAGGTTCCCGTTCTCGTTTTTCCGCTTAAATGGGAACTTGGGGATGAAAAATAATCGTTTTTACTTTGGGATTATGTGGCATCCCAATGACGAAAGAATTTTTGAAATCCGTCCAGTAGTTTCTAGGCTCGCGTTCCCAGCCCCGTTCCTGTGGGAATCTTCCGTTACCGTGGAAATATGTGAAATATAAGTCTATGTCACTGAGGGATAATGTAACATCACAGAGTTGAAAGAATTTTCGAAATCGATCAAGTAACTTTAAGGTTCCCGTTCTCGTTACAGTTTATGTTCCGGTGGGATTATAGGGATGAAATATAATCTAAATTACTAATTGAGGGGGATAATGTAGCAATCCTAGTGAAGAAAGGGGAAGGGTTATAGAAATCTGTATAGTAGTTTCTAAGTTTCCTTTTCCAAACCCGTTCCTGTCGGAATATCCGCGCAATTTTTTAAATTCCGTTCCTGTGGGAATATGGGGAACAAACCTTGACAGGAAGTCATTGTGACTGAGGGATAATGTAACATCCTAGAGTTGAAAGAATTTTTGAAATCGGTCAAATAACGTTAAGCTTTCGGTTCTCGTTCCCGTTTCTGTTCCCGTGGGATTGTAGGGATAAAATATAGTCTAGGTTACTCATGGAGGGGGATTATGTAGCACTCCTAATGCCGAAAGAATTTTAGAAATCTGTTCAGTAGTTCCCAACCCCGTTCCTGTGGGAATAAGGGGAACAAACCTCGAAAGGAACCACTTATAAGTCCATGTCACTGAGGGATAATGCAACATCCTAGAGTTGAAAGAATTTGGGAAATCGGTCAAGTAACTTTAGGGTTTCGGTTCTCGTTCCCGTTTCTGTTCTTGTGGGATTATAGGGATGAAATATAATCTAAATTACTGATGGAGAGGGATAATGTACCACCCCTAATGCTGGAATCGTTTTAGAAACCTGTCTTGTAGCTTCTAAGTTTCCGTTCCCAAACCCGTTCCTGTGGGAATATCAATTTTTTAATTTTTTATGTCATAAAAACCTTCTCCTGACAATAACAAACGCAACAAAAAAAGAATTGGCCAAATTGGTCCAGGCGTTGTTGAGTTATGCGCTTACCAACACATTTTGCGATTCATTTTTATATATAAGATGTAAGAAACAGAAAAAGCTAGATATTGAATGTGTTACAACTTCATGATATAGAGAGTAAAAATGCAAGAATTCGCAAAGAGAACAAGAATTTACAAAGAAAAAAGTTTATTCAGTTCTTTTTTGAACTGTGTTTCAATTCTTTTTATCCAACGGGGCGAAGTACTACATATTACTAAGACGAATAGCGTTAAAAAAAAATTGTCTTTCAAAAACCAATCTAAGATTGATTATGATGAGTTCCACGTGAACAGCATTCCCCTCGAAAAAGATCCCATTTCACTTTTCCCTTATTATGAGTTTTGGGGGAAAAATGTTCCATGTTCGAAAAATTTCCCTTATTATGAGCTATTTTTCCCCGTGAAATGTGAAAACGTTGAGATCAATTTATTTCGCTTATTTTTGTGAGGCGAATGAAGTGAAGTGAAAATTGTAGGGGTGAAATTTTATTCATGGGAAACTCATAATCAGCCTTATTATGAGTTTCACGTGAACAGATTTTCGCCATTAACATTTTTGTTGTCCCGGAATTTTAAATGCTATGGCTTAGTTGATAAATGATAAATGTAGATGGCTTAGTTGATTTCAAATAATTTTTGTCAATTTCTCATAACACTAAATTCACCACACTTACCGCCAGCTGGCGAGTATTATAGCAGCGACTGGTTAAGTTGAACATGCTAAACGTTTAATTAAAAGTAGCGGCGACTGATAGAAAAAATAATGGTGGATTTAAATGCATCTGCAAGTGCAGATGAAAAAAGGAAATAGACACAAGATATAAAATTCATACTTGTCTGGAGAAGACACCAAGTGCAGGCGTCTAGTTATAGGATGCGAATGAAAAATTATAGGTGCAGATGAACATGACCATGTTCATCTGCATGCTTAATTTTATTCGCTTCTCTTTTTAACTTTTGTGCTTTATAATCTTCATTCGTCTCGCTTTACTTTTCTGCATTTCTGCAGTAGCAGATGCATGTAAATTCAGCACAAATCTACACATACACGGCTGTTCTGATTCTCGACCGGATTCAAAACGGATACCGAAATTGAATCCGTACGGACTTAAAAAGATTGTTCTTATTTCCGAACGGATTCACTACTGATTTTATGTTACAAAAACGTTTTGGAAACTAAATTGTTGTGTTGGAACTGTTTACAACTTTAGTACATGTTAATGTAGTAATATAGTTTATCATTTTTCATTTTTAGCAATTAATAATGTTCTACATAATTCATCAACCGCATTCAATTCCGCTAACAAAATGATAAGCGGATTGAAAACGTACAAATTCGGAATCGAGAACTCCAAAAATTCTAAACCGGGAGAATATGGCATCCGAACGAAAATTAGAACAGGGGTCTAAATGTTTTGCAGACTATTTTTCTAAATTTGTTTTAGAAATTCAAATATAGTCGAACCCCGGCCCCTGCCTTAACCGTCGCGTCGGTCGCTCCCTGTAATCCAATCCAGCATTCCTGGCACTCTTGACTAGGGTACATTTAGTTTTTGGGAAATATTGCATCCAACCAAGGGATCAGCACACCAGTCTTAGGCTGTAATCTATAATCCGACAGTAGTAGTAGTAGTAGTAGTAGTAGTAGTATGTTTTTATTCAAGTTTCATTTCTATAATAATTATACATAAATTTCATACCAATTTCCTTATTTTTTTATATCTTAAAAGATAGGTTTGAATAACAATGTAAGATATTTTGAATAATTTTAAAACAAATTTACAACAATGACTTTCGTCGTCTGTCGCGATCTATCGCCAATAATTTTTACAAACTCTTGATTTTTTTTTTTTTTTGTTTTTTTTTCTCTAATAATTAAATTCGTCGATCAAATTCTGTCGATATTTGAGGGCTGTTTCCAGATATTTTATAAGATGACACCAATCCCTTTCTCCATCCAATAGACTGACTATGGTGTTCTCATCGAGTGTCGCGGTTCCGAAGCAGTTTCTGCGTATTCCTCTTAGAATTGGACAAATTCCCATAAAATGCATGTATGATTCTGTTTCATTCATGTTGCAGAGTGAACAGTTCGTATTTTCTTGTGGTGTTCTTGATGTTCCATTTAGTCTTATGAGTCCTGTCCTTGCCTTGAATATCCATCTCGTTACTGACGTTTTTAGACCATCGCAGACATAGCTCCTGCCAACTTCGTAGTTAAGCTGATGATACAGCCCATGTGATCTCGTCAGATTCGCTCTTTGAAGTGCCTCTTGGCGTTCTTCCGTAACAATATTTTGAGTTGTGTTCTCAATAAACATATGAAAAAGGTTCCTGTTTGCCACAAGTTCTTCTAGGTTAGTGAACCCAAATCGGTCAGAAGAGTTTTGCCAAGCTTCGAACCAATAAATTTGTTTTTCCTTAACTTTCCTAGCCAATATTTTTGGTATAATCCGACAGACTCGATTAACCGACATTACCCTGCAAAAAGTTTGTCAGACTACAGGGAGAAAATTTGTATGTTTTTCTATGGTTGTTTACTGTAGCGAGTAGGAGCCGCTGGGAAGAAGGCCCGTGCTTGCTTTACAAATAAGATCGGAGAATCAATTGATATATTAAAAAAAAAAAAAAAAAACATATTGAACTATAATATAAATCTTTGGGTCTGTGATCGCAAACATGCGAATCATTTAAACTTCCGTTATTATTATTAAATAAATTATACGAAATCTTATACGATCACTCATGAACGACCTTCCTGGTTGTTGCATTCTCATAAAAGCTAATAGTGAAGTAATATCAAAGTGCGCAGTGCACACTCATCTATCACTGAATTCAAATACATAAATTATTCAAACTGAATTCTGTTCTGATTGAAAGTGAATAACAAGCTAAGGCCACGTTTTGTTTATTTCAATTCAAACATAAACATTCGGCCCTATCGTGGTAACCGTCGAAGCGGAATTCTCTCCGATCGGAGAAATTTTGTTTCGTGGTAGTTCTCCGCTCGGACGATCCGACGTTCTCCGATAAGTTTTTGTTGCGGAGATTTTAGTTTTGGGAATGCAATGCATTGCCGCATTTGTAAAAAATTTCTTACGACCATAACTACTTAGAAGCAAAATTGAATCTCCGAAAAAAGATGCGTTGCGGAGAAAACTCCGCTCCGACGGTTACCAAGATAGGGCCGATTAGGTAGTATCTTACTTACTTAAAAAAATCGAAATCTTTTGTAATACTTACTGGAAGGTCCACCAATAACCCAAACCACCAATATTAATTTCTTTCCAGCCAAATAAAAAAACACACAATTTTTTATTAATAATATAACATATTTTTATTAAACAAGTAAAGAAAACAATTTTTTTTATTATTATTTAGAAAAACAAAACAAAAAGTAATACAAAATACAAAATACATAACATATTCAATAAAAACAAATAAAAACAATTTTTTTTAAAATGTAACATCACAGTACAAAACTCTAGAGCAACTGTAGTACTCTAAAGTGTAAATAAGTTCATCTTCGTTGTTTCCAGTTGATATTAGAGCATCTGCGTATTCTTTTACTGCCACACAAGAGCAGCACATCTTCTTTCTCATAGATGAGAAGACTTTTTGGATTCCTGTAACGAGAAGAAAAAAAGTTTAGAATCTTCTTTCTATTTACAATTTTTAAATAAAAAAAGTTGTGTTTAATTTAAAACTAGTTTTGTATTAAAACAACACAACAATCTCTAAATGTATAAAAAGTTAGTAATTTTTAAATCCTAACATAAATGTTCATAAACGTATTTCAAAGTTAACCCCTCGATAAAATGATAAATTTGTTCCCAAATGCATTTCATCGAGTGATTACCTTTGAAATACCTTTGCGAACATTTCTATTAGTTCACCAGTTTCGATTCAGTCACTTTGTACTGAGCGAAACATAAAAATTTATTTTGTATATTTTTTTTCATCTAGAATTTATTTGTCAAAAAAAATATTATTTTGCTATACAAAAATTATTTTGATGTGAAATTTAAAAATTCAAGAGAATATAAACAATAGACGGTGGACGATGCGTTTGAAAAGGGCTCCCTTCATCAAGAACATTGCGGACGACTACCACAAGCACGATGGCAACAAAAATAAATAAAATCAAGAAAAAAATAAAAAATCAAATTTATGTAGTGGTGCTCCTGGGTGCTCATGAGGTGCTCCGCTATATAGAAAATCCCTAAACAACCAAAACTTTAGGAAAAATGCAATTCAACACTTAAAACATTTAAAACACTTGAACACACCAAATTTTGAAAAAATGCCATTTATTTAAACCAAATTCAAACACCAACAACAAAATTATTTAATTCTTTTTCATTCAACTTACTATTGCCAGCTTTTTTGAACCAACCCATTCTGTTTTCTTCTACCTAAAAAGAAAAAAGTTTATACCTAACCTTTAACTTTAATATCTTCAAATAAATTTACCTTTCTTCTTTTTCTAAATATTTTTTTTTTATTTTCTAAGCTCCGCTTCTTCAACACGTATGTTTCTGAAAATAAAATAATTAATAATAAAATTTTATGAGGAATTTGGGGTCCTTATATAGTCTGGCATTGAACCTGACATACTCTGATTGAAAAACAAAAACTAAAACAGCAAAGTAGAAAAAACAGTACAAATTAGGTTTTCCGGGCATGGGTAGAGTTTTTTGTCCAGTGCATTGGTGCATGATGCATGGTGCATGATGCATTCGGCATGACGCATGATGCATGGTGCATTGTGCTTGGTGCATGGTTCTTGGTGCGTGGTCCATGGTGCACGTTCCATGGTGCATGGTCCATGGTGCATGGTCCATGGTCCATGGTGCATGGTCCATGGTGCATGGTCCATGGTGCATGGTCCATGGTGCATGGTCCATGGTGCATGGTCCATAGTGCACGTTCCATGGTGCGTGGTCCATGGTGCATGGTGCATGGTCCATGGTGCATGGTGCATGGTCCATGGTGCATGGTGCATGGTCCATGGTGCATGGTCCATGGTGCATGGGGCATGGTCCATGGTGCGTGGTCCATAGTACATCGTGAATGGTGCGCTTTATACGATTTTTAAAGTATGATGCACTTGGTACTGCATTTCCATCCGATGCACCATGCACCACACACCATCTACCATGCATCACATACGATGAGTTCTGCATCTTGTACCACATACCGGATACCATGCAATATTACTCTATCTACATGGTCCATGCACCAAGCACAATGCACTGGACAAAAAACTACCATGACCGGAAAACCTCATTTCTACTGTTTTTTCTACTTTGCTGTTTTAGATTTTGTTTTTAATCACAGTATGTCAGGTTCAGTGCCAGACTATATAAGGACCCCAAATTCCTCATAAAATTTTATTATTAATTATTTTATTTTCAGAAACACACGTGTTGAAGAAGCGGAGCTTAGAAAATAAAAAAAAATATTTAGAAAAAGAAGAAAGGTAAATTTATTTGAAGATATTAAAGTTAAAGGTTAGGTATAAACTTTTTTCTTTTTAGGTAGAAGAAAACAGAATGGGTTGGTTCAAAAAAGCTGGCAATAGTAAGTTGAATGAAAAAGAATTAAATAATTTTGTTGTTGGTGTTTGAATTTGGTTTAAATAAATGGCATTTTTTCAAAATTTGGTGTGTTCAAGTGTTTTAAATGTTTTAAGTGTTGAATTGCATTTTTCCTAAAGTTTTGGTTGTTTAGGGATTTTCTATATAGCGGAGCACCTCATGAGCACCCAGGAGCACCACTACATAAATTTGATTTTTTATTTTTTTCTTGATTTTATTTATTTTTGTTGCCATCGTGCTTGTGGTAGTCGTCCGCAATGTTCTTGATGAAGGGAGCCCTTTTCAAACGCATCGTCCACCGTCTATTGTTTATATTCTCTTGAATTTTTAAATTTCACATCAAAATAATTTTTGTATAGCAAAATAATATTTTTTTTGACAAATAAATTCTAGATGAAAAAAAATATACAAAATAAATTTTTATGTTTCGCTCAGTACAAAGTGACTGAATCGAAACTGGTGAACTAATAGAAATGTTCGCAAAGGTATTTCAAAGGTAATCACTCGATGAAATGCATTTGGGAACAAATTTATCATTTTATCGAGGGGTTAACTTTGAAATACGTTTATGAACATTGATGTTAGGATTTAAAAATTACTAACTTTTTATACATTTAAAGATTGTTGTGTTGTTTTAATACAAAACTAGTTTTAAATTAAACACAACTTTTTTTATTTAAAAATTGTAAATAGAAAGAAGATTCTAAACTTTTTTTCTTCTCGTTACAGGAATCCAAAAAGTCTTCTCATCTATGAGAAAGAAGATGTGCTGCTCTTGTGTGGCAGTAAAAGAATACGCAGATGCTCTAATATCAACTGAAGACAACGAAGATGAACTTATTTACACTTTAGAGTACTACAGTTGCTCTAGAGTTTTGTACTGTGATGTTACATTTTAAAAAAAATTGTTTTTATTTGTTTTTATTGAATATGTTATGTATTTTGTATTTTGTATTACTTTTTGTTTTGTTTTTCTAAATAATAATAAAAAAAATTGTTTTCTTTACTTGTTTAATAAAAATATGTTATATTATTAATAAAAAATTGTGTGTTTTTTTATTTGGCTGGAAAAAATTTAATATTGGTGGTTTGGGTTATTGGTGGACCTTCCAGTAAGTATTACAAAAGATTTCGATTTTTTTAAGTAAGTAAGGTACTAACTAATGTTTATGTTTGAATTGAAATAAACAAAACGTGACCTTAGCTTGTTATTCACTTTCAATCAGAACATATTTCGGTTTGAATAATTTATGTATTTGAATTCAGTAGAATAGATGACTGCGCACTGCTTACTTACTTAGGTGGGCATTACAGTTCGGGGTGAACCTGGGCCTCAACCAACATCCTTCTATAACGACTTCGATTTCGGGCGAGCTCTCTCCAGTTTCGCACTCCAAGTCGGTTGAGGTCTTCATCCACTTGATTGCGCCACCTAAGACGAGGTCTTCCCCTTCCGCGATTTCCCTGCAATGTGCTTTCGAACACCCAACGAGCCGGAGCGTTTGGGTCCATCCGCTCTACATGGCCCAACCATCGTAGCCTCGCGATGCGTACTCTTCTGGCTATGCCCATGTCGCGGTACAGCTCATACAGCTCGTTGTTGTATCTTCTTCTCCACACATTGTCTTCGCATACGGGACCAAAGATCATTCGGAGAATTTTTCTTTCGAAACGACCAATAGTTTCCTCATCCGCTTTCGATAAAGTCCATGCTTCCTCGCCGTAAAGCAGGACTGGGATGATCAAGGTCTTATACAAGGTTACCTTGGTTTTCCTGGAGAGGGTTTTGTTTCTCAATTGCCTTCTTAACCCAAAAAAGCAACGGTTGGCAAGAGTTATTCTCCGTTTGATCTCCGCTCTGATGTTGTTGTCCGTGTCTACAGCGGATCCTAGGTAGACGAAGTCCTGTACTACCTCGAAGTTATGTCTGTCTATTGTGACGTTTTGTCCGATTCGTCGATGTTCTGTGTCCCTGTTTGATGACAGCATATACTTCGTTTTGCCCTCATTAACCATCAAACCCCTTTTTGCCGCTTCTGTTTCAATACTCGCAAAAGCACCTATGACATCACGCTTTTTTCTTCCCATTACGTCAATATCGTCTGCATAGGCGAGTAATTGTACAGACTTTTGAAAGATTGTTCCTCTGGTGTTGACGTTTGAGTTTCTTACAATCTGTTCAAGTATGATGTTGAAGAAATCGCATGACAGTTTGTCGCCTTGCCTAAAGCCTTTTTCGACATCAAAGGTCTCGGTGAGTTCTTTTCCGACTTTGATGGAGCAGCGTGAACTCTCCAAAGTCATCCTGCATAGTCGTACGAGCTTTGCAGGGATGCCGAAACTAGACATGGCTCTGTACAGCTCGTCTCTGTAAATACTGTCATACGCGGCCTTGAAATCGATAAAGAGGTGGTGAATATCGATATTATGTTCTCGGGTTTTTTCCAAGATCTGCCGTAATGTGAAAATTTGGTCTATTGTGGACTTCTCTGGTCTAAAACCACATTGATAAGGACCTATCAAGTTGTTGACGTGGGGTTTCAGACGTTCACATATTACAGCAGACAAGATCTTATAAGCGACGTTAAGGAGGCTTATCCCTCAGTAATTGGCGCAATTGTGAGGGTCTCCCTTCTTTAGGATCGGGCATACGATACTGAGGTTCCATTCATCGGGCATGCTTTCTTCCGACCATATCATGCAGATCAGCTGGTGCATGCGCCTTTCCAACTGGTGTCCAGCTGCCTTGAAGAGTTCGGCATCAAGGCCATCTGCACCTGCAGTCTTATTTGATTTAAGTTTGCATATGGCAAGCTTAACTTCCTCTAGGTCGGGAGGACGGCATTCTTGATCATCGTCCGAGCTGAATGGGGCAATCTGCCTGACAGCGGAATTTGTGTCCTCATCGCCGTTAAGCAGTCTGCAGAAATGATCTTTCCAGATCCTCAGTAGCGACTGTGACTCTATAACTATGTTTCCCTGATGGTCTTTACAGGCTTTTCAGACTTCCATGCTCATTGCACCGAAAAAAAGATGGAAAAAAATTCACCTTCTGATTTTCTGAAACTTCTGCATTCAAACGACCTTTACACTGAGTTTCCAAACGTAGAAATCGCTTATCGACTATTTATACCTTTAGCCGCAGATGAATTTAATGATGATGATAACAAACTGTAGCGCAGAACAATCGTTTTCTTGTTTAAAATGAGTTAAAAACTACTTACGTTCTACAATGGGTGCAAATAGACTCAAAAGCTTAGCTATTATTCTGTGCATAGAATCAGATGTGCTTCAACGTTTAGATTGTGAAGATTTTATTGATCAGTTTGCAATTTAAAAAGTTAGGCGAGTATACCTGTGAAAAAAATAATGCAATACTAATATAAGTTGTTCTTAATTCTAAGAAAAATACAAAAAAAATTTTATATTACTAGTATACATATAATAAGTAATATACATATAATATATGAGTAAATAAAGACTGAATATAAATAAAGCATAATGTATAATAAATGATATATAATACATTATAAACTTCCTGCAATCAATTAGTTATTCTAATTCTTAAAAAATAAGATATCAACACTATTAAAATAAAATTTAAGTCATAGGGCGGCATTTTCTTCAGTGCCCCAGGGCGGCACAAATTTAAACCCGGCCCTGGTGATCTATGAATACTTCATTACCACTGGTGGGGTGAAGCAATAATAACAATGAACACAACAACCTGTTGATCATAAATGATAATCTTTATTGGTTTACAATACTATTTATACAAAAGAAATGCTTACTTATTTACAAAGGTATGCCAAAGGTATGCTTATGCTGAATGTACACAAAATTTGTATTGATTGAGTTCAAAGGAATTAAGTTACAAAAGTGAATTCGGCATTAATGCTGATTCATTGATAAATGCATGAGAATGCATATGCAAGTTAGTATTAATTCAATTATTTACAGTATGTCAAGAAAGAACGAAAAAGTATGATAACGATAACGATCGCCATTGACTGTAACGGCCATTCCTTGCTCATTTTCGAAGAATGCCTCTGGACCAAAATCCGCACCAAACAGTAACTCGTTTTGGGTGTATCGGCTTTTCAATGTATCCGTGCGGGTTTTCTGTGCCCCAAATGCGACAATTTTGTTGTTTACAAGATCAAAATGAGCTTTATTTGAAAAGATGATTTTTTTCAAAGTAATGTAGCAATATTTCCCAGCGTTGGTCAAGCGTATACACAATCATATTCGTTCAGCGGAAGGATAAAACTATCTGTCAATTCAGACATGAGCTAAGTGTTACCATTCAAGAAATAAGCACTAGTTGAAAAAAAAAACGTTAGATGGTTCTCTTTTGAACTGTGCAGCGTTTTCAATTCTTTTTATCCAACGGGGCAAAATGTTCCTAAGACCAATGATGTGTGACATGGATAAATCAACTAAATCAACTGTCCAGACCTGTTTGAAGAAGGAGTTTGAATTCTTTGGTAAAAGTACATAGGCTTACGAGTAAGAATATCTGAAAAAGACTGAGAGTACGAAACTGAAGATTCATTTTATTTTTATATACATATGTATTTGAAATTTAAAGGGTGCATGTTTATTACACGGATCAGTAATATTTACGTTCAAGAAATCCAACACGGCCAACCCTATCGCAGCGATAAACTTTAAATCCGTTCAACTTACACATTTCATGAATAAAAATTTCTATAAACCAAACCAAGTCTCATATACACAAACTATTTCAACTCCTAATTCTAAGATCCCTAAATTCTATTCTATTTAAGGAAAAACAATTCAATAATATATAACATCCCCGCCTGGTGAATGTTCCGATTCCGATACTCTAGTATCCTCGTTGAACAGAAAGGGAACGAACACGCAGAAACCGGGTCATTCGTGTTTAGGATTTGAATGTTAAAAGACCTCTCTTAAAGTCTCTTGTTTAATTGAATTAATAAGCTTAGGTTATTTGTTAGTTTGTGAACTTTCCATTTGATTGTTTTAATTAATAAACTTAAATAATTCGTTTGATGAAAAGAGTTTTATGGACTTTATAAATACGAGTCTTAAATCGTAACAACTCAAAAAGTATGTACTTCAATTTTGTTTATCCAGCGTTGAAAAGCATATACTGTTACCAATAATAAAAAATTAATAATAGTCACTGTTTCAGAATAATTCCAAATTGTATGCACTTATTTGTTCACAATAAAAATTATGATTGTTGAAAAGTTAAAATGACAATATAAACTGAACTACACTAGGAAATTGTTCAATATTCATAAGAACAAACACCCAACTGGTTTAAAATTAATATTTAAAGATTTTAATATTTAATATGATCAGTTTATACTGAAAAAAGGGAAAAGTATGAGCGAAAAAAATACTTGTTGACAAACGCAAGGTTTAACAATTTATAATGTTATTTTTTGAAACTACTCCATCTAATTCCTCTGTTCCAAGCCCACAAATCTCTGCCCCTTTTCCAAGCTTCGACCTAACGTCTGGAGCAAAATACCCTAATTTCGTCAGTTCCCACATACTCAATCCAAACTCTTCCCAGTCCCCCTACATTGACCCCCTCTTACCCCCCGTAGTCAAACTCACACAGCAAAGGTTAGGTTATGTTACAATGGCTGTCAGGAATACACCCGACACACTTAGACCAATACTAGGTCCATTGTGATACCATAGAAATGATGCGAGGGAGTACCTCGCTTAACAAAACCATTTGGAGCTTACAATAAAGCGAAGGAGATGCAGGGGATCTGTGTGCGCCAGATCGCTTGGATCATCGAGAAAATATTTCCCCAGATGCCTCTTTCTTTTAGAAGAGAGTGCAGGACATGAGCAGAGGAGGTGTGGGATTGTCCCTCCTCCTCCTCATCTAAGCAACTTCTGCAGAAGTCATTAGAGGGAACGCCAAGTCTTATGGCGTGTCTTCCTATCAGACAATGTCCGGTAATGACATTGATTACGGAGCTAACTTGCAATCTGGTAATGGATAACAAATGTCTTGTGCGTTTTGGATCTATTCCTGGCCATATACGTTTTGTTGCCACGCACGTGGTGATATTGTTCCACCTGTGATTTGTTCTGTCCATCGCCTCTTGCTTTAGCATAAGTTTACATGTAGCGATTGGTATACCAATATTCAACCTGCTGGTAGAGATCGGTAGAACGGTTCCTTCTCTGGCGAGTTCGTCGGCTTTGCAGTTACCCGCGATATCTCTGTGCCCCGGCACCCAAAAAAGGTGAATATTGAACTGTTCAGCCATCTCCTTAAGAGATAAGCGACAGTTGAGGGCGGTTACTGAGTTCTTAGAAACAGCGCCGAGTGATTTGAGGGCTGCTTGACTATCTGAGAAAATCCGGATATTCGTTGAGGATATCACGTTTTCTTTTAGCCATGATAGAACCTCTTTGATCGCCAGAATTTCCGCTGGGAACACGCTACAATGGTTTGGAAGGCGGAACGAGAGACTTAAGTTAAGTCGGTTTGAGTACACCCCGCTGCACTGGAAGCCATTTGTTTGCTGAAGATATCTAGTGGTGTGAGGTTAAGAAGTGTATTTAGGGCAGCTGAAGGTGTTGATCTCAGAGCTCCGCTTATACACAAACAGGCTGTTCGTTGGACCTTGCTTAAAATATCGCAGTAGGTCCTTTTATCAAGAGCGGTCCACCATACCACTACTCCGTATGTGAGTATTGGTCTGATGACCGCGGTGTAGAGCCAGTGTGTGATTTGGGGGGAGAAACCCCATTTATTACCAATGGCTTTTTTACAGGAAAATAAGGCTACCGTGGATTTCCTGATTCTTTCCTGTATATTGGCTTTCCAATTTAGCTTTCTGTCTAAGATTATACCTAGATATTTAGCTTCGTTTGAAAGTGCAAGTGAGATTCCATTTATTGATGGAGTTATTAGTTGAGGAATTTTATATTTCCTGGTGAAGAGAACGAGTTCAGTTTTCTGAGGGTTGACCCCTAGATCACATTTTCCCGCCCATTTTACAAGTTTATTTAGAGCGGTCTGCATCAGGTCCGTGAGAACGTGAGCATGTTTTCCAGACACCGCAATGGAGACGTCATCTGCATATGCAATCACTTTGAATCCCTCAGCTTCTAAGTCAACTAGAAGTTCATTGACGACTAGATTCCATAGAATAGGGGATAGGACTCCGCCTTGCGGTGTTCCTCTACTGACAGATCTCTTTGTAGAGAAGTTTCCTAGAGTACAGTTGATTCTTCTGCTTTTTAGCATTAGATTTATCAATTCCACTATAGAACCATCTACTTTGAGTTTCGTCAGTGCCTTTGTAATTGCAGAGTTGCTGACGTTATTGAAGGCGCCCTCTATGTCGAGGAAGGCGGCCAGAGTGAATTCTTTGTGATGGAGGGAATATTCTATAGTGCGTACCACGGTGTGTAGGGCCGTTTCTATAGATTTTCCCTTACAGTAGGCGTGTTGTGCTGTAGATAACAATTTTGGATCTATAGCTGTACGCAGGTGGATGTCTATCAGTCGTTCTAAAGTTTTAACCACACAGCAAAACACTGATTCAACTGAATCGCGTTACGCTCTCTCGAGACTTAGAGACAAAAAAAACTTATGAGAACATACGAATCTTTTTGTCTTATCTTCACGACAAATCGGACTCCCTTTGCTATGAAGGTAAGACCAGAACTAGTGTCAAGAAGCTCTTTGTTAAATACCACGAGTATTTTGATGTGCCTCCTCAAAAAGTTGAAAGTGATCTATGTGCTTTTGGACATTACATCCACTCTAAACGCATTTCACACCTTCAACGTAGCAGAGCTGACCATGAAAAGTTTTTTCATCTCCCCTAGACCAAACGGGTTCCTCAAAGGCAGGTCAACAACAATAAACCTCGTTGACTTTGTCTCATTTTCCCTCTCAGCCTTGGAGAATGGAAAGGAGGTCGATGTAATTTCAACTGACTTTAGTAAAGCTTTCGATAAAATCTCTCACAAACTTATTCTTTTTAAACTTTCCACCCTCGGCTTTGAACCCATTCTGTTGAGATGGGTTTCTTCTTATTTAGAAAACCGTTTTTACAGCGTTCGGTTCAGATCCGCCTTATCCAGCCGCTTTCTAGCTACATCCGGTGTTCCCCAAGGCAGCCATTTAGGCCCTCTCCTCTTCATTCTCATTATTAACGACATTGAAATGATCATCAAACACTCCTCTATCTCTCTCTATGCGGACGATACTAAGTTTTACCGGATCATTTCTTCTTCTGAAGACTCTTCCCACCTCCAACTTGACCTCGACAATTTTTCAATATGGTGCTCCAAAAACTGCCTGGAGCTAAATGTTTCCAAGTGCCAATCAATAACCTTCTCACGTAAACGCATCAAATCTACTCCCCGTCTCTATCTTCTAAACGGTCAAATCATTTCAACCGTTGAGGTGATCCGGGACCTTGGGATTATTTGCGACCGTGAGCTGAATTTCTTCAAACATATCGACTATATAATCCTTAAGGCAAATTCAGCACTTGGCTTCGTGAAGCGATGGTCCAACGAATTTGCAGACCCTTACGTAACCCGATCCCTTTACATTTCATTTGTTCGTCCACTTCTTGAATACGCTTGTCAAGTCTGGTCGCCTTTCCAACAAGTGCACATTGCCAGAATTGAGAGCATACAACGCCGTTTCCTCCGTTTTGCTCTTCGAGGTCTTAATTGGAGTAATCCCCTGATATTACCTCCTTATCAAGACCGAATCAAACTCCTAAACCTAAAACGCTGAAAGATCGAAGAGAAATATTTGACGTTCTCTTCATTCACCGAATCCTCACAGGTACCATTGACTGTCCAGCCCTTAACGAATCCATTTTTCTTAATACTAACCCTCGTAACACCCGAAATCCCCGTCTCTTCAATCTTCCCACCCATCGAACCTCTTACGGCTCCAATGAACCCATCTCCCCAATGCTGAGAAATGTCAACTCCCACTCCTCTTGTTACTCTTCTATATGAGTACTCCCTGCCTAAAACTTCGTCTCCTTAGCCTTCCAACTACTGAGTAAGTCTTAGCTATAAGTTTCTTAGTTTGTAAGTTAATAGCTTATACTCCCTACCTCTCCTAAGCCCTCCAACTAGTTAGTAAATCTTAGCCATTAAGTTTCTTAGTTTGTAAGTTAATAGCTTGTATTAAGCCTAATAAATGGGGGTTTTGCCCCCACCAAAATTAAAAATTAAATATTTACATTTTTTACAATTTCAGGGCCACTTTAGAATATAACCAAGTAGATATTGCTGTGACTCTTTCAATACTTCTGGACGTGCCCATACCATCAACTAGTATCGGATGCATTATACCAGAGCTCTTGGAAACCATGAATAACGAGGAAAAACTCTATGCTCTCTATTACAACTCAAAATTTCTAATTGGCAAGACAATTGCTAAATATGGCATAAACAACGTCAACAAAAAAGGTTTTTTTTTTTGTCAAACTAAGTCTTATTGTTTTTTTTTTTTTTTTACCAAAAGTGTAACTCTTCTACAGATTATTACTCCTGGTATCAAACTGCCACTGATTCACACACAAAATACCTTACAACCTTAATGAAAGAAAACGTTACCAGCTCATATTTATTTGAGCAGTCCAAATTGAATTATATTCGGTCAGCACATGAAATTTCACACTTATTCGCAGGGTCTTATAGCAGATTCGATTTTGGAATGATCGTTTTGGGAGTTACTTTGACTTCTTTGGTAAGTAGATAGAAAATATGTAATTTTTTTCAAATTATCTTATGTAATATTTTTTACATATTTAGTCAACAGTTCTTGTGTTCCTGACATGCATAGCTACAATAAACTTTTCAAAAAAGATTGAAGAACCTTTGATTTATTTTGGAAGGTCCCTCCTTGCAGCCGTTTCAATAAATACAATCGGCTATGTTTTTCATTACGTCCACACAACAAATTTTTTGTACATGTGCCTTACAACCATTCCAGTATTCGTCATCATTTTGCTAGGCCTTGAGTTATTCAAAATTGTTATAAGAAGTCGCTTGTTTGTAAGTAGTGATCGTTATCGGGAGAACTAAGAAAGAGCCTAAAATTCGATTGCTTTACAGTTTACGTTAGACATTCCAGTATCGATAGCATTCGGAATTATATTTCAAATATTTTCCCTGTGCAGCACATCGTTCATCGAAGAAGAACATCAAACTTGGTACTATTTGGGATCCACGTTTTTGTTGAGCTTGTTTTGGAAAATTCTTTCCAATACTCGACTAAAGATTATCAATAATAGTAGTTCTTCGTCGTTGGAGCGCGACATATTGGTCTTCTTCAAAGTGTTACAACCACTAAAGAAAGCATTCTTTGCATTACTCATAACGGTTTTCGTTCGAAGACTTAACCAAACCGGTGATAAATGGATGCGTTTACCAGATATTGCAGATTGGTTTGCTATATCCGATAACAAAATTTATCTTAGCTTATTTCTGGTATTAAGTAAGTATTAAGTAAAGCTTACATCTTAACAAACAATTTGTTTAAAAAAATCTTTGTTTTTCAGGTTTTGTTTTGATCATTCACCAAGTTAATGAATTTAACACACCCCTACAAACCGTCGCAAGTATAGTTGCTTGTGTTTGTGTTTACTGTTATAGAGGTGTTATCGATGCAGTTGTATTTTTCAATGCCAAACACTTCAAGTGAGTAAAAAAATTTCATTCTGTTTACAATATACTTAATGTTGTCTATTATTTAAAAAAAATTAGCTTTCCTTTCAGTCCGTTCTTGGTTCTGCCGTTCTATTGGACAAGTGTGATATATATATTAGCAACAAGTTATTTGCCTGTGATATTCGTTATGCAAAAGAGTAACAACGTACTGAGTGATAACACACTTTTGTGCAAATTGCTGGGAACAAATTTAACAGTTTTTGCTTTGATATCTGCTCTGCTACACAAGCCGCATAATGTATTTCTAGTCTTTGCAATGCATTTTCTCTTAAAATGTACGTACAATCTTTGTGATAATTTGAAAGGACCAAAGAAGACTCTAAACGCCCAAATGATTTTACTCTACAAGGTAGTAGTGACTACTTACGTATCGAGAATGTTTTACTTTTACCAGGTAAGCTTTCCAATAATATGTTTTTATTTTTATTAAGAAAGTTTTCAAAAATTCTTAGGTGCTATATAGGACAATAGGCAATTGTTTTATTTCCTTCGATAAGTTCAAATTAAATTAATAAGATAGGAAGAGAGAGAGAGAGAGAAAGAGGGAGGAATCTATGACAAAAAAACGAAACCTGGTATTCAAAGACTAAAGATGAGAAGAAGTTGTTTATTTATCCGAAGCTTTGCAACTTCTGTTGTCATGGAAAGCATTATCATCTCAATAGCTAGATATCGGGTATCGGTTTTCTCCCCACTTTTTTGTCAAGAGCTCGTTGTCTCGATTTTTAAATTATTCACCCTTATCACAAGGCCCGCCGTAGCAAAACAAAAACTTATGCTACTTAAATCATAAACAAAAATAGTGTAATTTTCAATAGAAATAGTAATGGTAACTTATATTTAATTGACTAATAGCCAATCGATAGTTGCTATTTGATATTTTATATTTGTTGTTTTTGTTTTTTATTTGCGTAGAAAATATCCATTATATCAAATGGCGTTATGGTCAAACATTTTATTTGTGCATATTTATGTACATAGAAAACAAAATTTCTATTTAAACATTTTTTTACATAGCTCATTTTTTACAATATGATTAATCAAAAATGTTTTTAATTTTAAACAAACAAACAAACAAAAAAAATACAATGTATTCTTTAAGTTGCGTAATAATCAATTTAGTAGTGTATAAAACTACTGTCTTTAGAGAACGTAGAAAAGTCCGAGTCACTGATTTTCGTAGAGCCTGCGTGAATGATTTGGGCTATGTAAAATATGAAAGGTCTGTAGACTGACTGTTGAGTTGAGTTCGAAGTTAATGTCTGTATTAACATCATCTGAAATGGCAATTATATGGTTGTTCTATACTATGAATGTAGCATCAGATTTGCATTCGTATTCTGAATCTGAAATAGGAAATGTATTGTTATTGGAAACTATGTTTGTAGCGTCAGAACTGCAGTCGTGTTCTGAGTCTATAATGGAAAATGCACCAGTAAATTGTATTGTCTACGTCTATACAAGAGCAGACTTTTTTCCTCAAGCTTGAAAAGAAATTCCTGTGATGAGAAAAAAAATTAGAAATCTTCTTTCCATTTAAAGTTCAAAATTCAAATAACAACACAAAGAAAAATTTATGTTTTGTTTAATGTGGCATATACACTGTTCAAATGTTTGACCAGCACTTGAGAATGTATATGTAAATACTATTTGACTTTGGATATTCACACTTCAAGCTTGAGTTTTCAATGGCTGCGTTCGGATTCTTACCTAAGACGAACTAGATACCTTGTTGTTAGTGTAATCCCATGTTAAAAAGCAGCTGACTGCAAAACATCTTTTGAGGGGAAAGCGATCCAAAGGTACCTTAAAAATCATGGTATAGCAAGCTACCCAATTTGAAATTTGAGAACAGCTGACTTGGATTCATTTTTGTTTTGCTTTCTGTCATAGTGCTTTGTTGCAAAATTGTTTTTTGTAAACATAAAATTTAAAATATGGTGCTCCTAATTAATCTAAACGACGTTGTTTACGAAGTAAACGATTGTGAAGAAGTTTGCAATCGAATAATAAGTGGTACGTGTTGTTTGCAATTTTTAAAAAACATTTGGTTTGGTTTGTTTTCACTTCGATTTATCAGCTGTTTCTGATTTGACAGATACCTAATCTTAGTCGTTCGAAAACTTACCCGGATACAAAGGTATCCTAGTTATGCTACCCATTTTTTTTCGAACGCACCCAATCATTGTTATTGCTCGCGTTCTTCGCACCTTGACTTCGAAAACTACTGTCAGTTTTCGTCGCTCTGATTGGTCAAAAGTGTCAGAAGTTTCAGCTGACATTTAGCTGACAGTTAGATTTTTCAGATTTTCGAACATAGATTTTCAGATGGAAAAAAGCAGTCTGAAAATTCTTAAAAAAAGTTCTAGTTGTCAAAACAAGGAAACAACGTATATGACAATCGGACTTTACCCGGTATTCTTGGTTTATTTTTTCTTTTACTAGTTTTCTCTTGCTTGTTGAATTGAAATTGATTTTATATTGATTTTCGGATATTCTATTTTATAAATTGATATTCAAAGTGAATTTATCAGCAACAAAAAAATATTTTTGAGGGCATATGATTTTAATTTTTTTTATCAAAATTGATTGAAGTGAATTTAATTTGCATACTAACTTACACAAATACTTGGAAATCGAATTCCTTAACTTCAAACTAGGAAAATTAGCATGTTTTCCAATTACTTTTACCACTAACTATGTAGAACCGAGAGGTTAATCACAGTACCATTTTACATCTGACACAGAGCTTAAATAGCGTTCTTGACTGACAGTAGTAGTTTCGAAAATTTCGGAGTTGCGAAGAACGCGAGCATTGTTTTCCCCATTAAACTTCGCGCTCGATAACGACGATTGTTCGCTTTAAGCCCTGCGCAAACCAGCGCGATTTGTGCGTGCGATGCGATTGTGTTAAGTCAAACCTCCATAAGATTACATGTACAGTACGGACTCGGTTTGCGCAACCCTCGATTCGTTCAACTCCTCGATTTTCGCAACACTAAAATCTTAACACGTCTTGACTCTATAAGTGCAACTTTTCAAAAAAGCTACCTCGATAAGTGCAACTTCATGTGTTTATTTATCCGTTTTTTATATTCACAAAGTTTGTCTGAACAATATTTTTTGCAAGAACATAATTAAGTCCCTGTCCAGACGGGTTATGCCCATAACGTTATATCGGTCGTTTCCTAGGCAAAAGGGGTGAGGAAGAAAGAGGCTGGATGCGCAAAACGAAATCTTATTTATCTGCCTAAGCAGTACACTTGGCGTGTCCAGACGGGTTATACTCATAACGTTATGCTTTTTTTAATACACTTTCCAACACAAAATGGAGAACTTGTGCGAGGAATTATAACAACGTGTAGACACCTAGCGTTAACAGCATAACGTTATTGAAATAACCCGTCTGGACAGGCACTAAGAACATAAAATGCATCTGTGTTTATTTGAGTGGGTTGCGATCTCGATAGTGTTTAGGAGCGTTCAGACTATCAAATTTGTTGGATGAAAAGTTTGACGGAAAATACCCATAGCCGTTCACACACATCAAACAAATCGTCAAAATTAATTCTGATTTGAATTTTAACCATGAAGGACATAGTAAGCAGCGCTTATTAAGGATAAAATTTTAAAAATGCAAGAAAAACAAAAGAAAACGTGTTGGTAATCGTAAATTCCACTTTCAATGTACTCAACAAAGAAAAAATAGTCTTTCCGAGTAGCGTTCACATTTGTCAAACTTGTTGTCCAACTTGCAAAAATATCAAAAAAATTTGAAATACATCCAACAATTTTGACAAGCCACATGGAGAGTTCACACTAACAAATTTGCTTGACAAACTCGATGCTTGACAGATAAATTGGATAGTCTAAACGCCTCTTTTACTAAAAATTCATACAGAAAATATGACCCAGTAAGTGCAACAACCTCGGTTACTGCAACTGCCCGAATTTCTATTAGTTGCGTTAATCGAGTCCGTACTGTATTTCATTTTGACAGAAATCGCATCGCACGACGTTATCGCACTGACATATCTTGTTAGATAACCGTCCAACCCAAAACTGAATAAGTTTTTCAGTTAATCTGAAAATCTAACTTGTGATGAACGCGCCCATTCAGTTTCGATTCAGTCACTTTGCACTGAGCAAAGCAAAACATAAAAATTTATTTTGTGTATTTTTTTTTTGATCTAGTATTATTTGTCGAAAAAAAATATTTTGCTGTGAAAATAAAGAAATCGAAAGAGAATACAAACAATTGATGGTGGACGATGCGTTTGAACAAACCTCCCTTCGTCCAGGATATTCAAGACTACAACAAGCAAAATGGCAAAAAAATAAAAAAAAATAAAGAGAAAAAAAAGAAATCAAATTGAAGTAGTGGTGCTCCTGGGTGCTTAAGAGGTGCTCCCGCTATATAGAAAGTCCCTAAACAATTACAATTCAAAAGTACAAGAATTGTCTTCACTGTCTTCTTGGTAGATGTCATTAGTCGATATTTCCGCATCGACGTGTTGCTTTTTTCTGATCATCATTGAGAAGAATTTTTGGATTCCTGTAATGAAAAAAAAAAAAATAGAATCTTTCTATTGAAGAAAAATTATTTTTCTGTGAAACTGAAGATTTCGAAAGAGAAAAAAAAATAGATGGTGGACAATGCGCTTCAACAAGCCTCCTATCGTCAAGAACATTCATCAAGACCACAAGCATATTGGCAACAAAAATAAAAAAAATCAAGAAAAGGATAAGAATTCAAGTTGAAGTAATGGTGCTCATGGGTGCTCAAGAGGTGCTCCCTCTATTCCCTCGGGCTATTTATAACATTAAATGTCTGGTTAGACTGACTGTTGACAAAATTCCTGTCTGTATTAACATCATCTGAACTGACAAATGTTTCGTTGTTATAAACTGAGTGTAGCATCTGATTTGCATTGGAAATTATTAATGTTGCCTCATCACCAGAATTGCAGTCGTATACCGAGTCAATAATCGAAAATTTATCGTTATTGGAAACAAATGTAGCTGAGTCTTCGTCGCCACTTTTGTACGATTCGCAGAAGTTTTCGTACATTTTAATGTGAATGCCGTAGTATTCTTGTCTAGTAATCGATGTTTCCACATCCGCATATTGTTTTAAGTCTGTACAAGAGCAGACTTTTTTCCTCAAGCTTCAGAAGAATTTTTGGATTCCGGTAATTAAAAACAAAAAATTAGAATCTCCTTTCTATTTTAAAGTTGAAATAACAACACAAATAAAAAATGTATGTTTCATTTAAAACTAATTTGATAACAAACCAACAAAACAGTCTTTAAATGTACATATATATTTGCTTAGTACACAAAAGTTTTCTTTTATATTCTTTACATATTCTTTACTTAAAAAATTCTTTTCTTCTTACTTACATTCGAAATCTTTTGTAAAACTTACTCGAGGTCAACCAATAACTCACATCACCAATAAAAAAAATTAAAACGATTTCTTTTAGAAAGTCGTTTCATAGAAGAACGTTTTAGAGTTTAGAGTGTAGTACACTATAGTAATATGTACAAAATATATTAGAAGATGAGTAGTTGTCCGAGTTGTCTTCACTGTCTTCTTAGTAGAAGTCGTCAGTCGATGTTTCCGCGTCGACGTATCACTTTTTTTCGTGAATGAGAATAATTTTTGGATTCCTGTAATTAAAAAGAAAGAAAAGGAATAACAACACAAATATTATTATTATTATTATTACACATTTATTAAGCAAGTAATGAATTACAGGTTAATATATAAGAGGAGAGCTGGAAACTACAATGGTCTTACGCTCTATAAAATAAGTTATTTACATAGTTACAAGGTTAATGTATGTAGAGTTAAATAGTAATTTGTTTACAGGTTGATAAAGCAAATGAAGTATTAGGTGTATTTATACATGTAAATTAGATTTGGAGAGTATTTCATTAATTTTCAGGATGTTTGATTCGGTTGGGCTTTTTAGGATTTCTATGATGTCATCAGTTGGTGTAATTGTGGTTAGTGGATTTATTATGTTGCAGTTGTAGAGCAGGTAATGTAATACGAGAGTAGTGTTGCAGGTGGGACAAGTGGGAGGAGGTTCTTTTTTGAGGATGTGGAGATGAGTGGCAGAGGTATGGCCAAGTCGTAATCTGATGTAGTTCTTTATCTTATGTTTTGGAATGTTTGTGGGATAGTTGGTTTGAGTTTTTGTTGGATTGACTTTAGTGTAGTGATGGTGATACGTAAGCCATTCGTTTTGTTCGATGTTTGCGATTTTTTTGATGCAATGTTTGGTGATGTCTTTTTTGGTACAGAAGTTGTACACAAATAAAAAATGTATGTTTCATTTAAAACTAATTTGATAATAAACCAACAAAACAATCTTTAAATGTACATATATATTTGCTTAGTACACAAAAGTTTTCTTTAATATTCTTTTCATATTTTTTACTTTAAAAAATCTTTTCTTCTTACTTACATTCGAATTCTTTTGTAATACTTACTCAAACCATCAATATCAAATCTTTTCAAACCAAATAAAAAACACACAATTGTTTATTAATAAGATCATTGAATATTTTTATTGAATTAGTAGTTTTTTTTTATTATTATTTACAAAAAAAAAAACAAAAAGTATAAGTCAACAATACAAAATACTACAATTCTTAAAATAACATATTTAACAAAAACAAACAAAAACAATTTCTTCTAGAATGTAGTTTCGTAGTAGAGTCCATTGCTTTCTGTGTAGTAAACTACAGTATAGCAAAAGATATTTGATGAACAGGTATCAGAGTTGCCTTCAATGTCATTAGTCGAAAGGATTGCAAGTTATCCTTCAAGGCTGCTTGCCTTACCAGTATGATCGAGGAATCAAACAGAATAACGATATTTAAAAAAAAACAAACATTCAATTGTTATAAGCCTTAGATCTGTGAGCCCAACCATACGAATCATTTATTATTAAATAAATTATACGAATTTTTAAGAAAGAAACTATTGTACCTTGTTTTAACAGAAATAAACAAAACGTTAGTTAAACTAAGCATCCACGATCACTCATGAACGACCTTCCTGGTTGTTGCATTCTCATAAAAGCTAATAGATGAAGTAATATCAAAGTGCGCAGTCCGCACTCATCTATCACTGAATTCAAATACATAAATTAATTAAACCGAAATGTGTTCTGATTGAAAGTGAATAACAAGCTAAGGCCACGTTTTGTTTATTTCAATTCAAACATAAACATTAGTTAGTATCTTACTTACTTAAAAAAATCGAAATCTTTTGTAATACTTACTGGAAGGTCCACCAATTACCCAAACCACTAATATTAAATCTTTTCAAGCCAAATAAAAAACAACACAATTTTTTATTAACAATATCATAGCATATTTTTATTGAACAAGTAAAGAAAACAAATTTTTTTATTATTATTTAGAAAAACAAAACAAAAATTATGTGTTAGTAATACAAAATACATAACATATTTAATAAAAACAAATAAAAACAATTTTTTTTAAATAAAACATCACAGTAAAAAACTCTAGAGCAACTGTAGTACTCTAAAGTGTTAAAAGATTATTTGAAAATGCAGTCCTTGGAATTAAGAAATAGAACTTATCTTTGTAGCAATTTTATTGAGAGTAAAAACAAAAACGAACATATGACATTTTAGAGAAAACACAGAGTACTTGATTGATTATTATTTTCAACTGGCTGAGCCGCCCGGCGTTGCTCGGGTCTGTAGTTATAAGGTTCCCATTCTTGTTCTTCGCTTCCGTGGGAATATGGGGATGAAATGTAATCTTTTTTTACTGTGGGACTATGATGCATCCAGTAGTATCGTCATTTCAGTATCGTCGCGTAAATTACATTGTTTCTAAATTTTCTAACCACCAAACACGTACCGTTGCACAGTTTTGGTTGGTTTATGTTTCGAAGCATGATTACTACGGAGCCAACCTTTAGGCGCAAATTGTGCGGTGGTAAGCCAGGCACATCCAAGGAGTTTAAAAATTCAATTGGATAGTTGGTGACTTCATCTTCATTTCTGACGTAGTCAATAGATTTGAATGAATGCATTGTTCCAATGATCTTATTTTGAATTATGTAGTTCAGGTCATCTACATCTTTATTCTTAGCCGCTTAAATTGCTTGCTCACTCAACCATTCGTTATTTTTGTAGTTTGAAATAATGTTCGGAAATACATTGTTGATACGTTCGTCTTTTGGTGAGACAAAACGACAGAAATTATTTGTAAATGATATCAATCCGCTCGATTCATTGACAGGTACTTGACCATTACCGATAGTCAGCTCAGAAAAATCTTCAGCAGATGTATCATTAAGCAATGCAACTCTGCAGTTTTTTGTCAGCTACAGTTTCTTCACATAGCGCCATAGATTTGACGATTTGAGGCAAGCGATTATTTTGTCGGCAGCCGTAGATCTTGGAATTACTGGCAGTGTTTGGCGGAAATCGCCAGACAGTAAAATCATTGCTCCTCCAAAGCATCTCCAGTCATTGCGTAAATCTTTCAATGTTCGGTTAAGTGCTTCTAATGCACGTTTATGCGCCATTGTGCATTCGTCCCAGATGATGATTTTTGATTGGAACTTTGAACTTGAACTTTGGCCATTGCTGATTGTTTTGCAATATAACACGTTGGTTCTTCAATAGTTTGAAAATTCAACGGTAATTTTAATGCTGAATGATCCGTACGGCATTCTTCTAACAATGTGGCTCCCAGAAGAAGCAACTGCAACCGCTATGTTGGATCTCGCACGCCCGAACAGTGGCTAAAACTACTCACATGAGGAATATTTTACCAGTTCCACCAGTGGCATCTAGGAAATATAACCCACCATTTTCATCATCAATTGCCTTCATTAAAGTATCATAGACTTCCTTTTATTGGGAATTCAACAGGGGTACATTCGTTTGAACTACTAAATATAATTCCTGATGATCATATTCACGTTCCCGTTCCAATTCTCGATTAAATGCATCATTTATTTCACGATTTGGCACTGTCATCCCCAACCTGATTAATAAACTACCGCCCATGAGGTAACACATATCTTCGATCAAGAGTAAAGCACGATTATGTATCTCCTCATTCATCTCAATATCGTAATTTCTGGAACTGACTCGAATTTGATGTAAAATATCTTCTGACATATTATCCTTGTATTTGTGCCACAGGTTACATAGGTTTGATGGAAAGCATATCGAAATTATGATAGCGAATAATGTGCGTATCTGACTTGGAGATGCAGAGATAATGGCTTGAGCGATTGTCGTATCCCAATGGGTATCGTTTTCTAATAAGTTTAGTTCTTCACATGCAGCACGATATGTTGGGAATATTACACCATTAACAGTCCGTAGTGTCTCAAATGACGTTAGCCCACGCACATTTGAAGCATTTGAAGCCGTGAAATATACTCATTGACTATTCTCCAGGTGCACCGCCAAATGCACTTCACTTTATTAAATAGGCAATGGCTTAATTTAAAAGATTATATTATACTTATTTAATATTGATTTCATACAAAAATCAAATTTATTTCTCACGATAAGTAAATATTTTTTTTTTTTTAAAGAACAGTGTTTTAAATGTATTGAAAGCTAACGCATTGCATTGTTGTCGTTCCCATTGGAATATAGGGATAAAAAATATCCTATGTCCGTCTCCTGGTCCTAAGCTCCCTCCCCACCAATTTTCAGACAAATCGGTTTAGCCGTTCTTGAGTTATGAATAGTGTAACTAACACGACTTTCTTTTATATATATAGAAGTAGTTTCATTTAATAAATATTTCTAAAGGTATGTCCACACCAAAGAAACATTTTTGAAACATTTCAGAAACATTTCAGAAACATTCCAAAAACATTTCAGAAACATTTCAGAAACAAAAAAACATTTCTGAAATGTTTCAGAAATGTTTCAGAAATGTTTCTATAAAGTTGTTTTGGTGTGGACGCTTCGTGAAACATTTCTGAAATGTTTTTGGAATGTTTTTTGTTTCCCATTCTGAATGGAAAACTTTCTTTGTTTTTCTGAAACATTTGCAAATAAAGCGAGTGGAAGTGCAAAGTGGTTTCTTTTTGTTATAGCAAAAATGTCGCGAAAAGTGTGGAATAACGAGGATGTTATCCATATCCAATTAATAAAATTATATGAAACAAAAAAAGTGTTGTGGGATCCACAAGATGAAGATTATAAAAATAAAAACAAAAAAGTCGATGCTTTCAGTGAAATTTGTGAAAGCCTTAATTGTGAAAAGGATGAAATAGAAAAAAAATTCAATCGCTTAAAGTGCAACACAGGCGAGAAAAAAAACAAATTACCAAATCCGGTATGGGAGCAAAAGAGAAGAAGACTGAATGGTTCGCTTTTAAGCACAGCAGCCAGTAAAGGTAGTAAACATTGAAACCTCGGATTTGCAAAGTTTCTTTTCATCTTTTGACACTGTGAACAACCAATAAAAACATTCTTTTCATGGGTTTAATAACTATTTTTATTTATAATGAAATTTGTATTGATTTTCTTCAGAATTATTATAAAATTTTTGTTTTTTGTAATAAACATGTGTTTTATTTATTAAGCATATTTTTCTTGCCATGTTACCGAGCCGTGTGGGCTGAGAAAATATTCAGCGTACTCTAGACGAATATCCTTGGCAGCAGACGCCGGCTTCCTAGGACAATTTTTTAATGGAAAAAATTACGTTTTCTGCTTTTTCCATTTTATAGGCTTAGCAATACAGTCCATGTATTTTGATTGCGAAGATTCGCTTTTACGGAGAAAATTATGCAAATAAGTACATGTTTTAGCAACTAAAGCTGCTTTTTCCGGGCTCAAAAGCATTGGTTTTCTTAATACATGGAACACTGCGGTGACAATACCGAAAGCGTTTTCAGAAACATTTCGCGCTCTGCTTAATCTATAATTGAAAATGCGCTCCCTTGACCCTTTTGGATATGTGAATGGTTTTAAAATATGAGTGTGCAATGGAAATGCGGCATCGCTGACTATAACGTAGGGTACTGGATGTTCTCTTCCTGGTAATATGTTATAATTTGGCAAATTCAGTGTTTCGTTGTTTAAAGCCGTCCATAGCATACTGTTCTTAAAAACACCACCGTCAGATATACGACCTTTACAGCCAACATCGACGAATATAAAAGAATATGATGAGTCAACTACGGCCAAAAGCACAACGCTAAAAGTTCCTTTGTAGTTAAAGTAATCAGAACCACTATGAGAAGGTGATGATATAACTATATGACGACCATCCATTGCACCAACACATTGTTTAAATTGCCATCTTTTATCAAAACCATCTGCAATTTTCAGCCATTCAGATTCTGTTGCTTAAGAACAGAATATCTTTGACATACCTGCATATAACTTTGAAGACCATTCACAAGTGCTTCGCAAACTTCGGGCACAATACAAGATATGCTTTGTTTTGAAATTTTAAATAAATACATTAAAGAGTGATATGAATCAACCAGTGGCCAAAAATCGAAGAGTCACTGCTAAACGTTCTACTACACTTATGCTCGATCTGAAGTTTGTATTTTGTTTTCTAATTTTATGGCCAACCAAATTAACAAGAAACTCGAAGTCCTCACTTGACATTCTAGCGAAATTTCTATATCCACTTAAACCATCAATTTTCAGTTCTTCTAATAATTTTACACCACCTGAATTATTTCTATTTTTCAAAATGTTTGTTTGCCACTGTCTTGGTTTTTTTATTTTATTTTTTTTTTTTAATTTTTTCATGATTATAAAACACGACGCTATAATTGCTACTTCTTTACAATCTATATTCAAGCACTAAACTGAGCTCGAGAAACAAAAAAAAAATCCCATTAAAAATGGGAAACAAAAAACATTTCAGAAACATTTCAGAAATGTTTCAAGAAACGTCCACACCAAAAAAACATTTCTCAAATGTTTCTGAAATGTTTCCGAAATGTTTCAAAAATGTTTTTTATACAAATGGGAAACATTTTAGAAACGTTTTTGAAACAATGTTTCTTGAAATGTTTCTCTGGTGTGGACACACCTTAACACTCCCACTTTTAATAAATGAGATGTAATATACTAATTTGTATTTTCAAAGTTTGAAAATGGATGCATTTTCCATTCCAATCAATTTTCTTAAAAGTTGAAAACGCTCACGATGCAAGCTTTTAGTAAACAAATCCGCTAACTGTTCATTGCTGCATACATATTCAAGCTCGAACACTCCATCTTCAACCTGGTTTCGTATAAAATGATACCTCACATCAATATGTTTTGTGCGCTTATGAAACTCTGGATTTCGAATGAGTTTCATTGCGCTTTGGTTATCCATCATCAATTTAGGTATACCAACCCAGTTGGAATAGAAACCAGCAATTAATTCCTTCATCCAAATCAATTGTTTTATTGCATGACAAGCGGCAACATACTCAGATTCTGTAGTGGATAATGCTACAATCTGCTGCCGTTGTGAACACCAAGCGAGAAGTCCAGAACCAATCTGGAAAATATATCCAGAAGTTGATTTTCGTGTTGTGATATCTCCAGCATAGTCTGCATCGCAATAGATTTGAATATTCTCAATCTTGTTGTCGCATTTGAATATTAGATCATAATCTTCTGTTCCCTTCAAATATCTTAATATTCGTTTTACTGCATTCCAATGAATTCTTGTATGATTTTCAAGATATCTGCTCACATACCCCACCGCAAAAGATATATCTGGTCTCGTTCCTATGGCCAAGTACATCAGGCTTCCCATAACTTCCCGATATGGCACTTGTTCAATTATAGTATTAGCATTTCCTATATGATCTGATATATTTAAAGTTGCATTAACGTCACATGGCGTAGAAACTGTAGGGCTATTCCAGAAAGCGCGGCGGATCGTATTTAAAGCGATAACTCAATTGCGAAGCGCTTCGCTTTAGGTTATTCTGAAAAGCGAACATGGTTGGAAAATAAACTTCCAATATTTCCATTTGGAAGTCTTATCCATCCACTCAAATGTCATATATTTCCAAGTTTTTCCAATGAAATTTCCAAATTTTCCCTAGGTAGGTATCAGTTGGAAAATATTTTCAAGAACGGAGATAAAAGCAACATTCTTGCTAATACAAATAAATTTTTAAATGCAGTTAAAAACTTCTGTTTTATTCATTTGAAGGTGATGCTGGTTACACTCTTGAGCCGTGGTTTATGACACCATATAAACAGAGTTGAATTTTGTTTGTAGATCATGAGAATAAGATCTCTTCACTTTTGGCAATGAATGCGGTGGTTTCTCTAGAAAAACTTTGATTTTCATTGATATCGTTCAAAGAATTTGGTGCAATATTATTCCCTGCTCCAATTTTTCGAACTCTTGAGTTCGGAGGTCTAGCAACCGTAATACGTCTTCTTCTTCTGTGGAGAATTTGGTTCTATATTCTGGAGCACTTAACAATCCTTTAGCTATCATTTCGTGTTGTTGTATAAACTCAACAAGCATCAAAAATTGTTGTGTCGTGGTGTGTTTTTGACTCCTTTAATAAAAAAAAAAGAAAATTACTCTCAATTCAATTGACGATAATTAAATTTTTCATTATATTTGCATTTTTCTATCAATCCGCTTGCAATTCGACACTACAACACCTATCGCTTTTGAAAACGAAACGAATTATGTCAAAAAGGTATAGTTTCTACCAAAAAATAATGACGTTTGAAAAGCGCTTTCGCTTTCCATTAAAAAATAAATAAAAGCGATTCGCTTTTGAGAATACGAAAATTCATTTCCGCCACCAAAAGCGATCAGCCGCGCTTTCTGGAATAGCCCTACTGGATTAGCGTTTTCCATATTAAACTTCTTTAATATCCTTTTCGTATAGGTTGACTGGTGTAGGAAAATTGATCCATTTATTCGATTAATTTCTAATCCAAGATAACATTTAGCTTCACCAAAAGTTATTGAAAAATGGTTTTTGAGATAACTTAATAAATTATTGGCAGAACGTTCGTCACTTGCAGCAATTAATCCATCGTCGATATAGATCGATAGAATAATTTTCTTTTTATCTTTATGACTGGTAAAAACACATGGATTAGCTTTGTTTACTTCAAGTCCGTATAACTTTAGAAAAATTGAAAATTTCTGATTCCAGCAACGTGAGGCTTGCTTCAAACCATATAAACTTTTTCGCAGTTTACAAACCTTGTTTGTTCTTTACCTTGTGGTAGATCGACTAAGTCCCATGTCTTATTAATGTTGAGTGAATGAATTTCTTCGTCCATTGCCATTTGCCATTTTTTGAATCTTGACTCTTGATAGCGTCGTGATATGATGTCGGCTCACAAGCAAAAGCAGCAAAAACATCTCCTAATTCATAATCGTTGAATCTCACAGGACGGTGAATTGAATTTCTGTCATGCAAACATCTCTGATCACTTTCTTCGATGGTATGAATTGGATCAATAACATTCGTGTCATTGTTAGAGCTTTGCTGTTGTACTTCAGAAATTAATTCTGTTTCCGTTCTTTCGTGATATTGATCCTGCTCTGTTTCAGGTTCTATTATTTGATGTAGCTTCATTCCGTCACTACTTTCAAAATCTACAAAATAGAATGTTTCCTCGCCGTCCTTGGTCTTAATTACATCGCAATTTTCATTTTCTCTTATTATAACATCTCGACTAATTTCTATTTCATTATTTTCCTTCAGCAAGATTCAATATCCTTTGTTTGTATTTGAACAATAACCTACAAAAATTCCTTCTTTAGCCTTTTTTCCCATTTTTTTCGGTTCTGTTTAGGTATATGAACAAAAGCTTTTGAACCAAAAACCCTGAGATGAGAGTTCTTTGGTTTCTTCCCACACCACATTTCAAAAGGTGATTTATTTGAATCAGAACTTTTTCCAGTTTGATTTAAAACATATACTGCCGTGTTAACAGCTTCAGCCCATAGATTCATATTTAATTTTTTAGCATGAAGCATAGTTCTGGCTGCCTCTATAACCGTTCGCATTTCACGTTCAGCACATCCGTTTTGCTCCGGAGTGTATGCAACTGTCCTTTGGTGTTGAATTTTTTTATTTTTCATCAATTCAATCACATCCTTGTTTACATACTCACTACCATTATCAGTACGTATTGTTCTTACGCAAAAACCAGTTTCAATTTCAGCTTCATTTACAAATCGAGCTAATATGTCTTTGAGCTCAGACTTCTGTTTCAGGAAATAAACCTTTCGGTAGTGTGAATAGTGGTCTTTGAATAACACGAAGTACTTTGCATTTCCAATGCTTAACGTTTCCATCGGGCCGCATAAATCTGAATGAATCAGTTCACCTGAATTATTTCTATTTTTCAAAATGTTTGTTTGCCACTGTCTTGGTTTTTTTATTTTATTTTTTTTTTTTAATTTTTTCATGATTATAAAACACGACGCTATAATTGCTACTTCTTTACAATCTATATTCAAGCACTAAACTGAGCTCGAGAAACAAAAAAAAAATCCCATTAAAAATGGGAAACAAAAAACATTTCAGAAACATTTCAGAAATGTTTCAAGAAACGTCCACACCAAAAAAACATTTCTCAAATGTTTCTGAAATGTTTCCGAAATGTTTCAAAAATGTTTTTTATACAAATGGGAAACATTTTAGAAACGTTTTTGAAACAATGTTTCTTGAAATGTTTCTCTGGTGTGGACACACCTTAACACTCCCACTTTTAATAAATGAGATGTAATATACTAATTTGTATTTTCAAAGTTTGAAAATGGATGCATTTTCCATTCCAATCAATTTTCTTAAAAGTTGAAAACGCTCACGATGCAAGCTTTTAGTAAACAAATCCGCTAACTGTTCATTGCTGCATACATATTCAAGCTCGAACACTCCATCTTCAACCTGGTTTCGTATAAAATGATACCTCACATCAATATGTTTTGTGCGCTTATGAAACTCTGGATTTCGAATGAGTTTCATTGCGCTTTGGTTATCCATCATCAATTTAGGTATACCAACCCAGTTGGAATAGAAACCAGCAATTAATTCCTTCATCCAAATCAATTGTTTTATTGCATGACAAGCGGCAACATACTCAGATTCTGTAGTGGATAATGCTACAATCTGCTGCCGTTGTGAACACCAAGCGAGAAGTCCAGAACCAATCTGGAAAATATATCCAGAAGTTGATTTTCGTGTTGTGATATCTCCAGCATAGTCTGCATCGCAATAGATTTGAATATTCTCAATCTTGTTGTCGCATTTGAATATTAGACCATAATCTTCTGTTCCCTTCAAATATCTTAATATTCGTTTTACTGCATTCCAATGAATTCTTGTATGATTTTCAAGATATCTGCTCACATACCCCACCGCAAAAGATATATCTGGTCTCGTTCCTATGGCCAAGTACATCAGGCTTCCCATAACTTCCCGATATGGCACTTGTTCAATTATAGTATTAGCATTTCCTATATGATCTGATATATTTAAAGTTGCATTAACGTCACATGGCGTAGAAACTGTAGGGCTATTCCAGAAAGCGCGGCGGATCGTATTTAAAGCGATAACTCAATTGCGAAGCGCTTCGCTTTAGGTTATTCTGAAAAGCGAACATGGCTGGAAAATAAACTTCCAATATTTCCATTTGGAAGTCTTATCCATCCACTCAAATGTCATATATTTCCAAGTTTTTCCAATGAAATTTCCAAATTTTCCCTAGGTAGGTATCAGTTGGAAAATATTTTCAAGAACGGAGATAAAAGCAACATTCTTGCTAATACAAATAAATTTTTAAATGCAGTTAAAAACTTCTGTTTTATTCATTTGAAGGTGATGCTGGTTACACTCTTGAGCCGTGGTTTATGACACCATATAAACAGAGTTGAATTTTGTTTGTAGATCATGAGAATAAGATCTCTTCACTTTTGGCAATGAATGCGGTGGTTTCTCTAGAAAAACTTTGATTTTCATTGATATCGTTCAAAGAATTTGGTGCAATATTATTCCCTGCTCCAATTTTTCGAACTCTTGAGTTCGGAGGTGTAGCAACCGTTATACGTCTTCTTCTTCTGTGGAGAATTTGGTTCTATATTCTGGAGCACTTAACAATCCTTTAGCTATCATTTCGTGTTGTTGTATAAACTCAACAAGCATCAAAAATTGTTGTGTCGTGGTGTGTTTTTGACTCCTTTAATAAAAAAAAAAGAAAATTACTCTCAATTCAATTGACGATAATTAAATTTTTCATTATATTTGCATTTTTCTATCAATCCGCTTGCAATTCGACACTACAACACCTATCGCTTTTGAAAACGAAACGAATTATGTCAAAAAGGTATAGTTTCTACCAAAAAATAATGACGTTTGAAAAGCGCTTTCGCTTTCCATTAAAAAATAAATAAAAGCGATTCGCTTTTGAGAATACGAAAATTCATTTCCGCCACCAAAAGCGATCAGCCGCGCTTTCTGGAATAGCCCTACTGGATTAGCGTTTTCCATATTAAACTTCTTTAATATCCTTTTCGTATAGGTTGACTGGTGTAGGAAAATTGATCCATTTATTCGATTAATTTCTAATCCAAGATAACATTTAGCTTCACCAAAAGTTATTGAAAAATGGTTTTTGAGATAACTTAATAAATTATTGGCAGAACGTTCGTCACTTGCAGCAATTAATCCATCGTCGATATAGATCGATAGAATAATTTTCTTTTTATCTTTATGACTGGTAAAAACACATGGATTAGCTTTGTTTACTTCAAGTCCGTATAACTTTAGAAAAATTGAAAATTTCTGATTCCAGCAACGTGAGGCTTGCTTCAAACCATATAAACTTTTTCGCAGTTTACAAACCTTGTTTGTTCTTTACCTTGTGGTAGATCGACTAAGTCCCATGTCTTATTAATGTTGAGTGAATGAATTTCTTCGTCCATTGCCATTTGCCATTTTTTGAATCTTGACTCTTGATAGCGTCGTGATATGATGTCGGCTCACAAGCAAAAGCAGCAAAAACATCTCCTAATTCATAATCGTTGAATCTCACAGGACGGTGAATTGAATTTCTGTCATGCAAACATCTCTGATCACTTTCTTCGATGGTATGAATTGGATCAATAACATTCGTGTCATTGTTAGAGCTTTGCTGTTGTACTTCAGAAATTAATTCTGTTTCTGTTCTTTCGTGATATTGATCCTGCTCTGTTTCAGGTTCTATTATTTGATGTAGCTTCATTCCGTCACTACTTTCAAAATCTACAAAATAGAATGTTTCCTCGCCGTCCTTGGTCTTAATTACATCGCAATTTTCATTTTCTCTTATTATAACATCTCGACTAATTTCTATTTCATTATTTTCCTTCAGCAAGATTCAATATCCTTTGTTTGTATTTGAACAATAACCTACAAAAATTCCTTCTTTAGCCTTTTTTCCCATTTTTTTCGGTTCTGTTTAGGTATATGAACAAAAGCTTTTGAACCAAAAACCCTGAGATGAGAGTTCTTTGGTTTCTTCCCACACCACATTTCAAAAGGTGATTTATTTGAATCAGAACTTTTTCCAGTTTGATTTAAAACATATACTGCCGTGTTAACAGCTTCAGCCCATAGATTCATATTTAATTTTTTAGCATGAAGCATAGTTCTGGCTGCCTCTATAACCGTTCGCATTTAACGTTCAGCACATCCGTTTTGCTCCGGAGTGTATGCAACTGTCCTTTGGTGTTGAATTTTTTTATTTTTCATCAATTCAATCACATCCTTGTTTACATACTCACTACCATTATCAGTACGTATTGTTCTTACGCAAAAACCAGTTTCAATTTCAGCTTCATTTACAAATCGAGCTAATATGTCTTTGAGCTCAGACTTCTGTTTCAGGAAATAAACCTTTCGGTAGTGTGAATAGTGGTCTTTGAATAACACGAAGTACTTTGCATTTCCAATGCTTAACGTTTCCATCGGGCCGCATAAATCTGAATGAATCAGTTCACCTGAATTATTTCTATTTTTCAAAATGTTTGTTTGCCACTGTCTTGGTTTTTTTATTTTATTTTTTTTTTTTAATTTTTTCATGATTATAAAACACGACGCTATAATTGCTACTTCTTTACAATCTATATTCAAGCACTAAACTGAGCTCGAGAAACAAAAAAAAAATCCCATTAAAAATGGGAAACAAAAAACATTTCAGAAACATTTCAGAAATGTTTCAAGAAACGTCCACACCAAAAAAACATTTCTCAAATGTTTCTGAAATGTTTCCGAAATGTTTCAAAAATGTTTTTTATACAAATGGGAAACATTTTAGAAACGTTTTTGAAACAATGTTTCTTGAAATGTTTCTCTGGTGTGGACACACCTTAACACTCCCACTTTTAAATAAATGAGATGTAATATACTAATTTGTATTTTCAAAGTTTGAAAATGGATGCATTTTCCATTCCAATCAATTTTCTTAAAAGTTGAAAACGCTCACGATGCAAGCTTTTAGTAAACAAATCCGCTAACTGTTCATTGCTGCATACATATTCCTCGAACACTCCATCTTCAACCTGGTTTCGTATAAAATGATACCTCACATCAATATGTTTTGTGCGCTTATGAAACTCTGGATTTCGAATGAGTTTCATTGCGCTTTGGTTATCCATCATCAATTTAGGTATACCAACCCAGTTGGAATAGAAACCAGCAATTAATTCCTTCATCCAAATCAATTGTTTTATTGCATGACAAGCGGCAACATACTCAGATTCTGTAGTGGATAATGCTACAATCTGCTGCCGTTGTGAACACCAAGCGAGAAGTCCAGAACCAATCTGGAAAATATATCCAGAAGTTGATTTTCGTGTTGTGATATCTCCAGCATAGTCTGCATCGCAATAGATTTGAATATTCTCAATCTTGTTGTCGCATTTGAATATTAGACCATAATCTTCTGTTCCCTTCAAATATCTTAATATTCGTTTTACTGCATTCCAATGAATTCTTGTATGATTTTCAAGATATCTGCTCACATACCCCACCGCAAAAGATATATCTGGTCTCGTTCCTATGGCCAAGTACATCAGGCTTCCCATAACTTCCCGATATGGCACTTGTTCAATTATAGTATTAGCATTTCCTATATGATCTGATATATTTAAAGTTGCATTAACGTCACATGGCGTAGAAACTGTAGGGCTATTCCAGAAAGCGCGGCGGATCGTATTTAAAGCGATAACTCAATTGCGAAGCGCTTCGCTTTAGGTTATTCTGAAAAGCGAACATGGTTGGAAAATAAACTTCCAATATTTCCATTTGGAAGTCTTATCCATCCACTCAAATGTCATATATTTCCAAGTTTTTCCAATGAAATTTCCAAATTTTCCCTAGGTAGGTATCAGTTGGAAAATATTTTCAAGAACGGAGATAAAAGCAACATTCTTGCTAATACAAATAAATTTTTAAATGCAGTTAAAAACTTCTGTTTTATTCATTTGAAGGTGATGCTGGTTACACTCTTGAGCCGTGGTTTATGACACCATATAAACAGAGTTGAATTTTGTTTGTAGATCATGAGAATAAGATCTCTTCACTTTTGGCAATGAATGCGGTGGTTTCTCTAGAAAAACTTTGATTTTCATTGATATCGTTCAAAGAATTTGGTGCAATATTATTCCCTGCTCCAATTTTTCGAACTCTTGAGTTCGGAGGTCTAGCAACCGTAATACGTCTTCTTCTTCTGTGGAGAATTTGGTTCTATATTCTGGAGCACTTAACAATCCTTTAGCTATCATTTCGTGTTGTTGTATAAACTCAACAAGCATCAAAAATTGTTGTGTCGTGGTGTGTTTTTGACTCCTTTAATAAAAAAAAAAGAAAATTACTCTCAATTCAATTGACGATAATTAAATTTTTCATTATATTTGCATTTTTCTATCAATCCGCTTGCAATTCGACACTACAACACCTATCGCTTTTGAAAACGAAACGAATTATGTCAAAAAGGTATAGTTTCTACCAAAAAATAATGACGTTTGAAAAGCGCTTTCGCTTTCCATTAAAAAATAAATAAAAGCGATTCGCTTTTGAGAATACGAAAATTCATTTCCGCCACCAAAAGCGATCAGCCGCGCTTTCTGGAATAGCCCTACTGGATTAGCGTTTTCCATATTAAACTTCTTTAATATCCTTTTCGTATAGGTTGACTGGTGTAGGAAAATTGATCCATTTATTCGATTAATTTCTAATCCAAGATAACATTTAGCTTCACCAAAAGTTATTGAAAAATGGTTTTTGAGATAACTTAATAAATTATTGGCAGAACGTTCGTCACTTGCAGCAATTAATCCATCGTCGATATAGATCGATAGAATAATTTTCTTTTTATCTTTATGACTGGTAAAAACACATGGATTAGCTTTGTTTACTTCAAGTCCGTATAACTTTAGAAAAATTGAAAATTTCTGATTCCAGCAACGTGAGGCTTGCTTCAAACCATATAAACTTTTTCGCAGTTTACAAACCTTGTTTGTTCTTTACCTTGTGGTAGATCGACTAAGTCCCATGTCTTATTAATGTTGAGTGAATGAATTTCTTCGTCCATTGCCATTTGCCATTTTTTGAATCTTGACTCTTGATAGCGTCGTGATATGATGTCGGCTCACAAGCAAAAGCAGCAAAAACATCTCCTAATTCATAATCGTTGAATCTCACAGGACGGTGAATTGAATTTCTGTCATGCAAACATCTCTGATCACTTTCTTCGATGGTATGAATTGGATCAATAACATTCGTGTCATTGTTAGAGCTTTGCTGTTGTACTTCAGAAATTAATTCTGTTTCCGTTCTTTCGTGATATTGATCCTGCTCTGTTTCAGGTTCTATTATTTGATGTAGCTTCATTCCGTCACTACTTTCAAAATCTACAAAATAGAATGTTTCCTCGCCGTCCTTGGTCTTAATTACATCGCAATTTTCATTTTCTCTTATTATAACATCTCGACTAATTTCTATTTCATTATTTTCCTTCAGCAAGATTCAATATCCTTTGTTTGTATTTGAACAATAACCTACAAAAATTCCTTCTTTAGCCTTTTTTCCCATTTTTTTCGGTTCTGTTTAGGTATATGAACAAAAGCTTTTGAACCAAAAACCCTGAGATGAGAGTTCTTTGGTTTCTTCCCACACCACATTTCAAAAGGTGATTTATTTGAATCAGAACTTTTTCCAGTTTGATTTAAAACATATACTGCCGTGTTAACAGCTTCAGCCCATAGATTCATATTTAATTTTTTAGCATGAAGCATAGTTCTGGCTGCCTCTATAACCGTTCGCATTTCACGTTCAGCACATCCGTTTTGCTCCGGAGTGTATGCAACTGTCCTTTGGTGTTGAATTTTTTTATTTTTCATCAATTCAATCACATCCTTGTTTACATACTCACTACCATTATCAGTACGTATTGTTCTTACGCAAAAACCAGTTTCAATTTCAGCTTCATTTACAAATCGAGCTAATATGTCTTTGAGCTCAGACTTCTGTTTCAGGAAATAAACCTTTCGGTAGTGTGAATAGTGGTCTTTGAATAACACGAAGTACTTTGCATTTCCAATGCTTAACGTTTCCATCGGGCCGCATAAATCTGAATGAATCAGTTCACCTGAATTATTTCTATTTTTCAAAATGTTTGTTTGCCACTGTCTTGGTTTTTTTATTTTATTTTTTTTTTAATTTTTTCATGATTATAAAACACGACGCTATAATTGCTACTTCTTTACAATCTATATTCAAGCACTAAACTGAGCTCGAGAAACAAAAAAAAAATCCCATTAAAAATGGGAAACAAAAAACATTTCAGAAACATTTCAGAAATGTTTCAAGAAACGTCCACACCAAAAAAACATTTCTCAAATGTTTCTGAAATGTTTCCGAAATGTTTCAAAAATGTTTTTTATACAAATGGGAAACATTTTAGAAACGTTTTTGAAACAATGTTTCTTGAAATGTTTCTCTGGTGTGGACACACCTTAACACTCCCACTTTTAATAAATGAGATGTAATATACTAATTTGTATTTTCAAAGTTTGAAAATGGATGCATTTTCCATTCCAATCAATTTTCTTAAAAGTTGAAAACGCTCACGATGCAAGCTTTTAGTAAACAAATCCGCTAACTGTTCATTGCTGCATACATATTCAAGCTCGAACACTCCATCTTCAACCTGGTTTCGTATAAAATGATACCTCACATCAATATGTTTTGTGCGCTTATGAAACTCTGGATTTCGAATGAGTTTCATTGCGCTTTGGTTATCCATCATCAATTTAGGTATACCAACCCAGTTGGAATAGAAACCAGCAATTAATTCCTTCATCCAAATCAATTGTTTTATTGCATGACAAGCGGCAACATACTCAGATTCTGTAGTGGATAATGCTACAATCTGCTGCCGTTGTGAACACCAAGCGAGAAGTCCAGAACCAATCTGGAAAATATATCCAGAAGTTGATTTTCGTGTTGTGATATCTCCAGCATAGTCTGCATCGCAATAGATTTGAATATTCTCAATCTTGTTGTCGCATTTGAATATTAGACCATAATCTTCTGTTCCCTTCAAATATCTTAATATTCGTTTTACTGCATTCCAATGAATTCTTGTATGATTTTCAAGATATCTGCTCACATACCCCACCGCAAAAGATATATCTGGTCTCGTTCCTATGGCCAAGTACATCAGGCTTCCCATAACTTCCCGATATGGCACTTGTTCAATTATAGTATTAGCATTTCCTATATGATCTGATATATTTAAAGTTGCATTAACGTCACATGGCGTAGAAACTGTAGGGCTATTCCAGAAAGCGCGGCGGATCGTATTTAAAGCGATAACTCAATTGCGAAGCGCTTCGCTTTAGGTTATTCTGAAAAGCGAACATGGTTGGAAAATAAACTTCCAATATTTCCATTTGGAAGTCTTATCCATCCACTCAAATGTCATATATTTCCAAGTTTTTCCAATGAAATTTCCAAATTTTCCCTAGGTAGGTATCAGTTGGAAAATATTTTCAAGAACGGAGATAAAAGCAACATTCTTGCTAATACAAATAAATTTTTAAATGCAGTTAAAAACTTCTGTTTTATTCATTTGAAGGTGATGCTGGTTACACTCTTGAGCCGTGGTTTATGACACCATATAAACAGAGTTGAATTTTGTTTGTAGATCATGAGAATAAGATCTCTTCACTTTTGGCAATGAATGCGGTGGTTTCTCTAGAAAAACTTTGATTTTCATTGATATCGTTCAAAGAATTTGGTGCAATATTATTCCCTGCTCCAATTTTTCGAACTCTTGAGTTCGGAGGTCTAGCAACCGTAATACGTCTTCTTCTTCTGTGGAGAATTTGGTTCTATATTCTGGAGCACTTAACAATCCTTTAGCTATCATTTCGTGTTGTTGTATAAACTCAACAAGCATCAAAAATTGTTGTGTCGTGGTGTGTTTTTGACTCCTTTAATAAAAAAAAAGAAAATTACTCTCAATTCAATTGACGATAATTAAATTTTTCATTATATTTGCATTTTTCTATCAATCCGCTTGCAATTCGACACTACAACACCTATCGCTTTTGAAAACGAAACGAATTATGTCAAAAAGGTATAGTTTCTACCAAAAAATAATGACGTTTGAAAAGCGCTTTCGCTTTCCATTAAAAAATAAATAAAAGCGATTCGCTTTTGAGAATACGAAAATTCATTTCCGCCACCAAAAGCGATCAGCCGCGCTTTCTGGAATAGCCCTACTGGATTAGCGTTTTCCATATTAAACTTCTTTAATATCCTTTTCGTATAGGTTGACTGGTGTAGGAAAATTGATCCATTTATTCGATTAATTTCTAATCCAAGATAACATTTAGCTTCACCAAAAGTTATTGAAAAATGGTTTTTGAGATAACTTAATAAATTATTGGCAGAACGTTCGTCACTTGCAGCAATTAATCCATCGTCGATATAGATCGATAGAATAATTTTCTTTTTATCTTTATGACTGGTAAAAACACATGGATTAGCTTTGTTTACTTCAAGTCCGTATAACTTTAGAAAAATTGAAAATTTCTGATTCCAGCAACGTGAGGCTTGCTTCAAACCATATAAACTTTTTCGCAGTTTACAAACCTTGTTTGTTCTTTACCTTGTGGTAGATCGACTAAGTCCCATGTCTTATTAATGTTGAGTGAATGAATTTCTTCGTCCATTGCCATTTGCCATTTTTTGAATCTTGACTCTTGATAGCGTCGTGATATGATGTCGGCTCACAAGCAAAAGCAGCAAAAACATCTCCTAATTCATAATCGTTGAATCTCACAGGACGGTGAATTGAATTTCTGTCATGCAAACATCTCTGATCACTTTCTTCGATGGTATGAATTGGATCAATAACATTCGTGTCATTGTTAGAGCTTTGCTGTTGTACTTCAGAAATTAATTCTGTTTCCGTTCTTTCGTGATATTGATCCTGCTCTGTTTCAGGTTCTATTATTTGATGTAGCTTCATTCCGTCACTACTTTCAAAATCTACAAAATAGAATGTTTCCTCGCCGTCCTTGGTCTTAATTACATCGCAATTTTCATTTTCTCTTATTATAACATCTCGACTAATTTCTATTTCATTATTTTCCTTCAGCAAGATTCAATATCCTTTGTTTGTATTTGAACAATAACCTACAAAAATTCCTTCTTTAGCCTTTTTTCCCATTTTTTTCGGTTCTGTTTAGGTATATGAACAAAAGCTTTTGAACCAAAAACCCTGAGATGAGAGTTCTTTGGTTTCTTCCCACACCACATTTCAAAAGGTGATTTATTTGAATCAGAACTTTTTCCAGTTTGATTTAAAACATATACTGCCGTGTTAACAGCTTCAGCCCATAGATTCATATTTAATTTTTTAGCATGAAGCATAGTTCTGGCTGCCTCTATAACCGTTCGCATTTCACGTTCAGCACATCCGTTTTGCTCCGGAGTGTATGCAACTGTCCTTTGGTGTTGAATTTTTTTATTTTTCATCAATTCAATCACATCCTTGTTTACATACTCACTACCATTATCAGTACGTATTGTTCTTACGCAAAAACCAGTTTCAATTTCAGCTTCATTTACAAATCGAGCTAATATGTCTTTGAGCTCAGACTTCTGTTTCAGGAAATAAACCTTTCGGTAGTGTGAATAGTGGTCTTTGAATAACACGAAGTACTTTGCATTTCCAATGCTTAACGTTTCCATCGGGCCGCATAAATCTGAATGAATCAGTTCACCTGAATTATTTCTATTTTTCAAAATGTTTGTTTGCCACTGTCTTGGTTTTTTTATTTTATTTTTTTTTTAATTTTTTCATGATTATAAAACACGACGCTATAATTGCTACTTCTTTACAATCTATATTCAAGCACTAAACTGAGCTCGAGAAACAAAAAAAAAATCCCATTAAAAATGGGAAACAAAAAACATTTCAGAAACATTTCAGAAATGTTTCAAGAAACGTCCACACCAAAAAAACATTTCTCAAATGTTTCTGAAATGTTTCCGAAATGTTTCAAAAATGTTTTTTATACAAATGGGAAACATTTTAGAAACGTTTTTGAAACAATGTTTCTTGAAATGTTTCTCTGGTGTGGACACACCTTAACACTCCCACTTTTAATAAATGAGATGTAATATACTAATTTGTATTTTCAAAGTTTGAAAATGGATGCATTTTCCATTCCAATCAATTTTCTTAAAAGTTGAAAACGCTCACGATGCAAGCTTTTAGTAAACAAATCCGCTAACTGTTCATTGCTGCATACATATTCAAGCTCGAACACTCCATCTTCAACCTGGTTTCGTATAAAATGATACCTCACATCAATATGTTTTGTGCGCTTATGAAACTCTGGATTTCGAATGAGTTTCATTGCGCTTTGGTTATCCATCATCAATTTAGGTATACCAACCCAGTTGGAATAGAAACCAGCAATTAATTCCTTCATCCAAATCAATTGTTTTATTGCATGACAAGCGGCAACATACTCAGATTCTGTAGTGGATAATGCTACAATCTGCTGCCGTTGTGAACACCAAGCGAGAAGTCCAGAACCAATCTGGAAAATATATCCAGAAGTTGATTTTCGTGTTGTGATATCTCCAGCATAGTCTGCATCGCAATAGATTTGAATATTCTCAATCTTGTTGTCGCATTTGAATATTAGACCATAATCTTCTGTTCCCTTCAAATATCTTAATATTCGTTTTACTGCATTCCAATGAATTCTTGTATGATTTTCAAGATATCTGCTCACATACCCCACCGCAAAAGATATATCTGGTCTCGTTCCTATGGCCAAGTACATCAGGCTTCCCATAACTTCCCGATATGGCACTTGTTCAATTATAGTATTAGCATTTCCTATATGATCTGATATATTTAAAGTTGCATTAACGTCACATGGCGTAGAAACTGTAGGGCTATTCCAGAAAGCGCGGCGGATCGTATTTAAAGCGATAACTCAATTGCGAAGCGCTTCGCTTTAGGTTATTCTGAAAAGCGAACATGGTTGGAAAATAAACTTCCAATATTTCCATTTGGAAGTCTTATCCATCCACTCAAATGTCATATATTTCCAAGTTTTTCCAATGAAATTTCCAAATTTTCCCTAGGTAGGTATCAGTTGGAAAATATTTTCAAGAACGGAGATAAAAGCAACATTCTTGCTAATACAAATAAATTTTTAAATGCAGTTAAAAACTTCTGTTTTATTCATTTGAAGGTGATGCTGGTTACACTCTTGAGCCGTGGTTTATGACACCATATAAACAGAGTTGAATTTTGTTTGTAGATCATGAGAATAAGATCTCTTCACTTTTGGCAATGAATGCGGTGGTTTCTCTAGAAAAACTTTGATTTTCATTGATATCGTTCAAAGAATTTGGTGCAATATTATTCCCTGCTCCAATTTTTCGAACTCTTGAGTTCGGAGGTGTAGCAACCGTAATACGTCTTCTTCTTCTGTGGAGAATTTGGTTCTATATTCTGGAGCACTTAACAATCCTTTAGCTATCATTTCGTGTTGTTGTATAAACTCAACAAGCATCAAAAATTGTTGTGTCGTGGTGTGTTTTTGACTCCTTTAATAAAAAAAAAAGAAAATTACTCTCAATTCAATTGACGATAATTAAATTTTTCATTATATTTGCATTTTTCTATCAATCCGCTTGCAATTCGACACTACAACACCTATCGCTTTTGAAAACGAAACGAATTATGTCAAAAAGGTATAGTTTCTACCAAAAAATAATGACGTTTGAAAAGCGCTTTCGCTTTCCATTAAAAAATAAATAAAAGCGATTCGCTTTTGAGAATACGAAAATTCATTTCCGCCACCAAAAGCGATCAGCCGCGCTTTCTGGAATAGCCCTACTGGATTAGCGTTTTCCATATTAAACTTCTTTAATATCCTTTTCGTATAGGTTGACTGGTGTAGGAAAATTGATCCATTTATTCGATTAATTTCTAATCCAAGATAACATTTAGCTTCACCAAAAGTTATTGAAAAATGGTTTTTGAGATAACTTAATAAATTATTGGCAGAACGTTCGTCACTTGCAGCAATTAATCCATCGTCGATATAGATCGATAGAATAATTTTCTTTTTATCTTTATGACTGGTAAAAACACATGGATTAGCTTTGTTTACTTCAAGTCCGTATAACTTTAGAAAAATTGAAAATTTCTGATTCCAGCAACGTGAGGCTTGCTTCAAACCATATAAACTTTTTCGCAGTTTACAAACCTTGTTTGTTCTTTACCTTGTGGTAGATCGACTAAGTCCCATGTCTTATTAATGTTGAGTGAATGAATTTCTTCGTCCATTGCCATTTGCCATTTTTTGAATCTTGACTCTTGATAGCGTCGTGATATGATGTCGGCTCACAAGCAAAAGCAGCAAAAACATCTCCTAATTCATAATCGTTGAATCTCACAGGACGGTGAATTGAATTTCTGTCATGCAAACATCTCTGATCACTTTCTTCGATGGTATGAATTGGATCAATAACATTCGTGTCATTGTTAGAGCTTTGTTGTTGTACTTCAGAAATTAATTCTGTTTCTGTTCTTTCGTGATATTGATCCTGCTCTGTTTCAGGTTCTATTATTTGATGTAGCTTCATTCCGTCACTACTTTCAAAATCTACAAAATAGAATGTTTCCTCGCCGTCCTTGGTCTTAATTACATCGCAATTTTCATTTTCTCTTATTATAACATCTCGACTAATTTCTATTTCATTATTTTCCTTCAGCAAGATTCAATATCCTTTGTTTGTATTTGAACAATAACCTACAAAAATTCCTTCTTTAGCCTTTTTTCCCATTTTTTTCGGTTCTGTTTAGGTATATGAACAAAAGCTTTTGAACCAAAAACCCTGAGATGAGAGTTCTTTGGTTTCTTCCCACACCACATTTCAAAAGGTGATTTATTTGAATCAGAACTTTTTCCAGTTTGATTTAAAACATATACTGCCGTGTTAACAGCTTCAGCCCATAGATTCATATTTAATTTTTTAGCATGAAGCATAGTTCTGGCTGCCTCTATAACCGTTCGCATTTAACGTTCAGCACATCCGTTTTGCTCCGGAGTGTATGCAACTGTCCTTTGGTGTTGAATTTTTTTATTTTTCATCAATTCAATCACATCCTTGTTTACATACTCACTACCATTATCAGTACGTATTGTTCTTACGCAAAAACCAGTTTCAATTTCAGCTTCATTTACAAATCGAGCTAATATGTCTTTGAGCTCAGACTTCTGTTTCAGGAAATAAACCTTTCGGTAGTGTGAATAGTGGTCTTTGAATAACACGAAGTACTTTGCATTTCCAATGCTTAACGTTTCCATCGGGCCGCATAAATCTGAATGAATCAGTTCACCTGAATTATTTCTATTTTTCAAAATGTTTGTTTGCCACTGTCTTGGTTTTTTTATTTTATTTTTTTTTTTTAATTTTTTCATGATTATAAAACACGACGCTATAATTGCTACTTCTTTACAATCTATATTCAAGCACTAAACTGAGCTCGAGAAACAAAAAAAAAATCCCATTAAAAATGGGAAACAAAAAACATTTCAGAAACATTTCAGAAATGTTTCAAGAAACGTCCACACCAAAAAAACATTTCTCAAATGTTTCTGAAATGTTTCCGAAATGTTTCAAAAATGTTTTTTATACAAATGGGAAACATTTTAGAAACGTTTTTGAAACAATGTTTCTTGAAATGTTTCTCTGGTGTGGACACACCTTAACACTCCCACTTTTAATAAATGAGATGTAATATACTAATTTGTATTTTCAAAGTTTGAAAATGGATGCATTTTCCATTCCAATCAATTTTCTTAAAAGTTGAAAACGCTCACGATGCAAGCTTTTAGTAAACAAATCCGCTAACTGTTCATTGCTGCATACATATTCAAGCTCGAACACTCCATCTTCAACCTGGTTTCGTATAAAATGATACCTCACATCAATATGTTTTGTGCGCTTATGAAACTCTGGATTTCGAATGAGTTTCATTGCGCTTTGGTTATCCATCATCAATTTAGGTATACCAACCCAGTTGGAATAGAAACCAGCAATTAATTCCTTCATCCAAATCAATTGTTTTATTGCATGACAAGCGGCAACATACTCAGATTCTGTAGTGGATAATGCTACAATCTGCTGCCGTTGTGAACACCAAGCGAGAAGTCCAGAACCAATCTGGAAAATATATCCAGAAGTTGATTTTCGTGTTGTGATATCTCCAGCATAGTCTGCATCGCAATAGATTTGAATATTCTCAATCTTGTTGTCGCATTTGAATATTAGACCATAATCTTCTGTTCCCTTCAAATATCTTAATATTCGTTTTACTGCATTCCAATGAATTCTTGTATGATTTTCAAGATATCTGCTCACATACCCCACCGCAAAAGATATATCTGGTCTCGTTCCTATGGCCAAGTACATCAGGCTTCCCATAACTTCCCGATATGGCACTTGTTCAATTATAGTATTAGCATTTCCTATATGATCTGATATATTTAAAGTTGCATTAACGTCACATGGCGTAGAAACTGTAGGGCTATTCCAGAAAGCGCGGCGGATCGTATTTAAAGCGATAACTCAATTGCGAAGCGCTTCGCTTTAGGTTATTCTGAAAAGCGAACATGGTTGGAAAATAAACTTCCAATATTTCCATTTGGAAGTCTTATCCATCCACTCAAATGTCATATATTTCCAAGTTTTTCCAATGAAATTTCCAAATTTTCCCTAGGTAGGTATCAGTTGGAAAATATTTTCAAGAACGGAGATAAAAGCAACATTCTTGCTAATACAAATAAATTTTTAAATGCAGTTAAAAACTTCTGTTTTATTCATTTGAAGGTGATGCTGGTTACACTCTTGAGCCGTGGTTTATGACACCATATAAACAGAGTTGAATTTTGTTTGTAGATCATGAGAATAAGATCTCTTCACTTTTGGCAATGAATGCGGTGGTTTCTCTAGAAAAACTTTGATTTTCATTGATATCGTTCAAAGAATTTGGTGCAATATTATTCCCTGCTCCAATTTTTCGAACTCTTGAGTTCGGAGGTCTAGCAACCGTAATACGTCTTCTTCTTCTGTGGAGAATTTGGTTCTATATTCTGGAGCACTTAACAATCCTTTAGCTATCATTTCGTGTTGTTGTATAAACTCAACAAGCATCAAAAATTGTTGTGTCGTGGTGTGTTTTTGACTCCTTTAATAAAAAAAAAGAAAATTACTCTCAATTCAATTGACGATAATTAAATTTTTCATTATATTTGCATTTTTCTATCAATCCGCTTGCAATTCGACACTACAACACCTATCGCTTTTGAAAACGAAACGAATTATGTCAAAAAGGTATAGTTTCTACCAAAAAATAATGACGTTTGAAAAGCGCTTTCGCTTTCCATTAAAAAATAAATAAAAGCGATTCGCTTTTGAGAATACGAAAATTCATTTCCGCCACCAAAAGCGATCAGCCGCGCTTTCTGGAATAGCCCTACTGGATTAGCGTTTTCCATATTAAACTTCTTTAATATCCTTTTCGTATAGGTTGACTGGTGTAGGAAAATTGATCCATTTATTCGATTAATTTCTAATCCAAGATAACATTTAGCTTCACCAAAAGTTATTGAAAAATGGTTTTTGAGATAACTTAATAAATTATTGGCAGAACGTTCGTCACTTGCAGCAATTAATCCATCGTCGATATAGATCGATAGAATAATTTTCTTTTTATCTTTATGACTGGTAAAAACACATGGATTAGCTTTGTTTACTTCAAGTCCGTATAACTTTAGAAAAATTGAAAATTTCTGATTCCAGCAACGTGAGGCTTGCTTCAAACCATATAAACTTTTTCGCAGTTTACAAACCTTGTTTGTTCTTTACCTTGTGGTAGATCGACTAAGTCCCATGTCTTATTAATGTTGAGTGAATGAATTTCTTCGTCCATTGCCATTTGCCATTTTTTGAATCTTGACTCTTGATAGCGTCGTGATATGATGTCGGCTCACAAGCAAAAGCAGCAAAAACATCTCCTAATTCATAATCGTTGAATCTCACAGGACGGTGAATTGAATTTCTGTCATGCAAACATCTCTGATCACTTTCTTCGATGGTATGAATTGGATCAATAACATTCGTGTCATTGTTAGAGCTTTGCTGTTGTACTTCAGAAATTAATTCTGTTTCCGTTCTTTCGTGATATTGATCCTGCTCTGTTTCAGGTTCTATTATTTGATGTAGCTTCATTCCGTCACTACTTTCAAAATCTACAAAATAGAATGTTTCCTCGCCGTCCTTGGTCTTAATTACATCGCAATTTTCATTTTCTCTTATTATAACATCTCGACTAATTTCTATTTCATTATTTTCCTTCAGCAAGATTCAATATCCTTTGTTTGTATTTGAACAATAACCTACAAAAATTCCTTCTTTAGCCTTTTTTCCCATTTTTTTCGGTTCTGTTTAGGTATATGAACAAAAGCTTTTGAACCAAAAACCCTGAGATGAGAGTTCTTTGGTTTCTTCCCACACCACATTTCAAAAGGTGATTTATTTGAATCAGAACTTTTTCCAGTTTGATTTAAAACATATACTGCCGTGTTAACAGCTTCAGCCCATAGATTCATATTTAATTTTTTAGCATGAAGCATAGTTCTGGCTGCCTCTATAACCGTTCGCATTTCACGTTCAGCACATCCGTTTTGCTCCGGAGTGTATGCAACTGTCCTTTGGTGTTGAATTTTTTTATTTTTCATCAATTCAATCACATCCTTGTTTACATACTCACTACCATTATCAGTACGTATTGTTCTTACGCAAAAACCAGTTTCAATTTCAGCTTCATTTACAAATCGAGCTAATATGTCTTTGAGCTCAGACTTCTGTTTCAGGAAATAAACCTTTCGGTAGTGTGAATAGTGGTCTTTGAATAACACGAAGTACTTTGCATTTCCAATGCTTAACGTTTCCATCGGGCCGCATAAATCTGAATGAATCAGTTCACCTGAATTATTTCTATTTTTCAAAATGTTTGTTTGCCACTGTCTTGGTTTTTTTATTTTATTTTTTTTTTAATTTTTTCATGATTATAAAACACGACGCTATAATTGCTACTTCTTTACAATCTATATTCAAGCACTAAACTGAGCTCGAGAAACAAAAAAAAAATCCCATTAAAAATGGGAAACAAAAAACATTTCAGAAACATTTCAGAAATGTTTCAAGAAACGTCCACACCAAAAAAACATTTCTCAAATGTTTCTGAAATGTTTCCGAAATGTTTCAAAAATGTTTTTTATACAAATGGGAAACATTTTAGAAACGTTTTTGAAACAATGTTTCTTGAAATGTTTCTCTGGTGTGGACACACCTTAACACTCCCACTTTTAATAAATGAGATGTAATATACTAATTTGTATTTTCAAAGTTTGAAAATGGATGCATTTTCCATTCCAATCAATTTTCTTAAAAGTTGAAAACGCTCACGATGCAAGCTTTTAGTAAACAAATCCGCTAACTGTTCATTGCTGCATACATATTCAAGCTCGAACACTCCATCTTCAACCTGGTTTCGTATAAAATGATACCTCACATCAATATGTTTTGTGCGCTTATGAAACTCTGGATTTCGAATGAGTTTCATTGCGCTTTGGTTATCCATCATCAATTTAGGTATACCAACCCAGTTGGAATAGAAACCAGCAATTAATTCCTTCATCCAAATCAATTGTTTTATTGCATGACAAGCGGCAACATACTCAGATTCTGTAGTGGATAATGCTACAATCTGCTGCCGTTGTGAACACCAAGCGAGAAGTCCAGAACCAATCTGGAAAATATATCCAGAAGTTGATTTTCGTGTTGTGATATCTCCAGCATAGTCTGCATCGCAATAGATTTGAATATTCTCAATCTTGTTGTCGCATTTGAATATTAGACCATAATCTTCTGTTCCCTTCAAATATCTTAATATTCGTTTTACTGCATTCCAATGAATTCTTGTATGATTTTCAAGATATCTGCTCACATACCCCACCGCAAAAGATATATCTGGTCTCGTTCCTATGGCCAAGTACATCAGGCTTCCCATAACTTCCCGATATGGCACTTGTTCAATTATAGTATTAGCATTTCCTATATGATCTGATATATTTAAAGTTGCATTAACGTCACATGGCGTAGAAACTGTAGGGCTATTCCAGAAAGCGCGGCGGATCGTATTTAAAGCGATAACTCAATTGCGAAGCGCTTCGCTTTAGGTTATTCTGAAAAGCGAACATGGTTGGAAAATAAACTTCCAATATTTCCATTTGGAAGTCTTATCCATCCACTCAAATGTCATATATTTCCAAGTTTTTCCAATGAAATTTCCAAATTTTCCCTAGGTAGGTATCAGTTGGAAAATATTTTCAAGAACGGAGATAAAAGCAACATTCTTGCTAATACAAATAAATTTTTAAATGCAGTTAAAAACTTCTGTTTTATTCATTTGAAGGTGATGCTGGTTACACTCTTGAGCCGTGGTTTATGACACCATATAAACAGAGTTGAATTTTGTTTGTAGATCATGAGAATAAGATCTCTTCACTTTTGGCAATGAATGCGGTGGTTTCTCTAGAAAAACTTTGATTTTCATTGATATCGTTCAAAGAATTTGGTGCAATATTATTCCCTGCTCCAATTTTTCGAACTCTTGAGTTCGGAGGTCTAGCAACCGTAATACGTCTTCTTCTTCTGTGGAGAATTTGGTTCTATATTCTGGAGCACTTAACAATCCTTTAGCTATCATTTCGTGTTGTTGTATAAACTCAACAAGCATCAAAAATTGTTGTGTCGTGGTGTGTTTTTGACTCCTTTAATAAAAAAAAAGAAAATTACTCTCAATTCAATTGACGATAATTAAATTTTTCATTATATTTGCATTTTTCTATCAATCCGCTTGCAATTCGACACTACAACACCTATCGCTTTTGAAAACGAAACGAATTATGTCAAAAAGGTATAGTTTCTACCAAAAAATAATGACGTTTGAAAAGCGCTTTCGCTTTCCATTAAAAAATAAATAAAAGCGATTCGCTTTTGAGAATACGAAAATTCATTTCCGCCACCAAAAGCGATCAGCCGCGCTTTCTGGAATAGCCCTACTGGATTAGCGTTTTCCATATTAAACTTCTTTAATATCCTTTTCGTATAGGTTGACTGGTGTAGGAAAATTGATCCATTTATTCGATTAATTTCTAATCCAAGATAACATTTAGCTTCACCAAAAGTTATTGAAAAATGGTTTTTGAGATAACTTAATAAATTATTGGCAGAACGTTCGTCACTTGCAGCAATTAATCCATCGTCGATATAGATCGATAGAATAATTTTCTTTTTATCTTTATGACTGGTAAAAACACATGGATTAGCTTTGTTTACTTCAAGTCCGTATAACTTTAGAAAAATTGAAAATTTCTGATTCCAGCAACGTGAGGCTTGCTTCAAACCATATAAACTTTTTCGCAGTTTACAAACCTTGTTTGTTCTTTACCTTGTGGTAGATCGACTAAGTCCCATGTCTTATTAATGTTGAGTGAATGAATTTCTTCGTCCATTGCCATTTGCCATTTTTTGAATCTTGACTCTTGATAGCGTCGTGATATGATGTCGGCTCACAAGCAAAAGCAGCAAAAACATCTCCTAATTCATAATCGTTGAATCTCACAGGACGGTGAATTGAATTTCTGTCATGCAAACATCTCTGATCACTTTCTTCGATGGTATGAATTGGATCAATAACATTCGTGTCATTGTTAGAGCTTTGCTGTTGTACTTCAGAAATTAATTCTGTTTCCGTTCTTTCGTGATATTGATCCTGCTCTGTTTCAGGTTCTATTATTTGATGTAGCTTCATTCCGTCACTACTTTCAAAATCTACAAAATAGAATGTTTCCTCGCCGTCCTTGGTCTTAATTACATCGCAATTTTCATTTTCTCTTATTATAACATCTCGACTAATTTCTATTTCATTATTTTCCTTCAGCAAGATTCAATATCCTTTGTTTGTATTTGAACAATAACCTACAAAAATTCCTTCTTTAGCCTTTTTTCCCATTTTTTTCGGTTCTGTTTAGGTATATGAACAAAAGCTTTTGAACCAAAAACCCTGAGATGAGAGTTCTTTGGTTTCTTCCCACACCACATTTCAAAAGGTGATTTATTTGAATCAGAACTTTTTCCAGTTTGATTTAAAACATATACTGCCGTGTTAACAGCTTCAGCCCATAGATTCATATTTAATTTTTTAGCATGAAGCATAGTTCTGGCTGCCTCTATAACCGTTCGCATTTCACGTTCAGCACATCCGTTTTGCTCCGGAGTGTATGCAACTGTCCTTTGGTGTTGAATTTTTTTATTTTTCATCAATTCAATCACATCCTTGTTTACATACTCACTACCATTATCAGTACGTATTGTTCTTACGCAAAAACCAGTTTCAATTTCAGCTTCATTTACAAATCGAGCTAATATGTCTTTGAGCTCAGACTTCTGTTTCAGGAAATAAACCTTTCGGTAGTGTGAATAGTGGTCTTTGAATAACACGAAGTACTTTGCATTTCCAATGCTTAACGTTTCCATCGGGCCGCATAAATCTGAATGAATCAGTTCACCTGGATGTTCAACTTTTGTTTCACTTTGCCCAAACGGAAGGCGATGTTGCTTTCCCAAAACACATGCATCGCAGAAAAAATCTGTCTTTGGCTCAGATAATTTAATATCCATTTTATTTAAATTCTTTAGTACTTGGGGAATATTTTGGTGTACCATTCTTTCATGCCATAGTTTCAAACATCCACTTGTCACTATATTTGCTTCAGAATTTTCAGTATTCATGACATCGTTCTCGACTTTGAATTTCATTTCAAAAATTTTCCCGCATCTTTCTTCCACTGCAGCGATAGTTTTTTCATAACAAAACTGACATGAGTTTTGATCGGATCTTAATACCATTCCCTTATCCAATGCAGTTCCTTGTGAAAAAAGATTCAAATGAAGACTTGGAACATGTAAAACGTTTTTAAGTACACCAGGTGACCATGTAATTTCATCATAAACCAAAATATCTATGTCTCCTTTGCCTAGCGCATAGACAATATGACCAACACCTATCCGAACTGGAATTGGATTTTGAAGTTTGTTGTAGTTTTTGAACCATTCCTTATGAATTGCCATGTGGTCTTGACATAATTTTGAGCCGGAAGAACTTCTCCAATAAATGCAGTCCGTTTTGGTCTTTCAACAATTTCATTGTCTTTTTTATTTCTTAATGGACAATCCCTCTTGAAGTGTCCTGGCTTATGGCACAAAAACCATTAGAATTCAAACTTTTTTTCATTATTAGATTCAGTTCCTGGTCGGCGTATATTGTTTTTCCATTTCTTGGATACGAAAGCTCCTACTTCCTCCTTTGCATTATTTTTCTGAACCAACAATCTAGATTCTTCCATCATGAGCCTTGCTGTCAAATTTGATAATGTCCTACGTTCGTCACTGGTTGACTCCCATGCGCTGAAGAAATGATTGTAATTTTCCGGAAGTGTCATCAAGATTTTTGTAACAATCATTGATTCTGATACCACTTCCCCAACTTCCTTCAACCGCTGAGCCATTTCTTCCACTTTTGAAATAGGACATGCCAAATCTTTTGAAGAATCAAAGGATAAACTATAAAATTGTTGTTGCAATAGGTGTAGGTTCGTAGATGATTTGCGTTCATATACCATATGCAACTTGTCCCACATTTCTTTAGCTGACTCACAATATATAATATGAGACATTGCTTGCTGGCCAACTGAAGTTGCAATTACTTTTTGGGCTTGACTGTCTAATTTTTTCCAAACTCCCATCTCCAACTTATGCCTTGCTTGAGACTGTTGAATGGTTTCATCTCCTTGTGTTGATAAAACTGGTTTCTGAATTTCTCCAGTTACAACATCGAAAATTTCAGATGCGTTCAAAAGCACCCTGACCTGGAACTTTCAGACCGCCCAACCTTCCCCTCCGTGAAGTTTATTAATTCGATTCAGTTCTCCGTCCATAACTCTTGCGAAAAGTTTTATTAGTACGTTTACAACCCGCACTTCCTTCTCAAGCAACTGAGCTAATTTCAAAAAAAAAAATTTCTTTGTTTCTTGTTCCAGAAACTTCTTCCAAAGAGCAATTCGTTTTTCCGACTGATTTCTTTGCTTCTTGTTCTGCAATTTTCTGTCAAAGATTAGTTTGCTTTTTTGATTAATTTCTTGTTCCTTTTAATTGTGGACTGGGCGTAGAACCTGTTAAAAGATTATTTGAAAATGCAGTCCTAGGAATTAAGAAATAGAATTAAGAATAGAGCATTTGTAGCAATTTTATTGAGAGTAAAACAAAAACGAACATATGACATTTTAGAGAAAACACAGAGTACTTGATTGATTATTATTTTCAAAGTAGTTTTATTTAATAAATATTTCTAACATAAAGTGTAAATAAGTCCATCTTCGTTGTCTTCAGTTGATGTTAAAGCATCGGCATATTCTTTTGCTGCCACACAAGAGCAGCACATCTTCTTTCTCATATTTGAGAAGACTTTTTGGATTCCTGTAACGAGAAGGAAAAAAAGTTTAGAATCTTCTTTCTATTTACAATTTTTAAATGACAAAACAAATAAAAAAAGTTGTGTTTAATTTAAAACTAGTTCTGTAATAAAACAAAACAACAATCTTTAAATGTATAAAAAGTTAATCATTTTTAAATCCTCACATCCATGTTCACAAACGTATTTCAAAGTTAACCCCTCGATAAAATGATAAATTTGTTCGCCACTGCATTTCATCGAGTGATTACCTTTGAAATACCTTTGCGAACATTTCTATTAGTTCACCAGTTTCGATTCAGTCACTTTGTACTGAGCGAAACATAAAAATTTATTTTGTATATTTTTTTTTCATCTAGAATTTATTTGTCAAAAAAAATATTATTTTGCTATACAAAAATTATTTTGCTGTGAAATTGAACAACTCAAGGGAATATAAACGATAGATGGTGGTTCGAATAAGCCTCCCTTTATCAAGAACATTCCGGACGACCACCACAAGCACGATCGCAACAAAAATAAATAAAATCAAGAAAAAAATAAATAATCAAATTTAGCTAGTGGTGCTCCGCTATATAGGAAATCCCTAAACAACCAACACTTTAGGAAAAATGCAATTCAACACTTAAAACATTTAAAACACTTGAACACACCAAATTTTGAAAAAATACCATTTATTTTAACCAAATTAAATCAACAATAACAAAATTATTACATTCTTTTTCTTTCAACTTACTATTGCCAGCTTTTTTAAACCAACCCATTCGATTTTTTTCTACCTAAAAAGAAAAAAGTTTATACCCAACCTTTAACTTTAATATTTTCAAATAAATTTACCTTTTTTCTTCTTCTAAATATTTCTTTTTTATTTTTTAAGCTCCGCTTCTTCAAGACGTGTTTCTCTGAAAATAAAATAATTAATAATAAAATTTTATGAGGAATTCGGGGTCCTTATATAGTCTGGCATTGAACCTGACATACTCTGATTAAAAAACATTAAAAAAATCAAATAAAAATCATTAAAACATCATTTATTATTATTATTATTATTATTTAATTACATATAATTTAAAATTACAATGTAAATTTGGGAAAAAAAACAGCCTAGCTACAAACGACTTTCAGCTTATGAAAAGTGAATAGGAATATCAAAGTTATAACATGAGGAAAAAGAAAATAAGAATTTAAATGGCAATGTTAGCGTTGTTGAAGTAATCAAATAACTTTGAGATGTTTCCATGAGTGAGGGTGTTCAGTGTGTAGATTGTTTGATTGCAGAGGATAGTGTTGATTTGATCGGATATGTGCAAGAGTTGAGGCCGAGCAGGTGATTTAAGTCCAATATATTGTTGCATGTTATGCATGTAGGTGGTGAAGATTTTTTTAGAATGTGCTGGTGAGTGGTAATTGTATGTCCTAGTCGAAGGCGAACAAAGGTAGTGTTTTGGGGTTTTGAGGTTGTAGTTGGGTAGATGGGCGAAGAGCGTTCTGCGTTTACCGTTGAATAGTGAGTTGGGTGGCAGTGCCAATCCTGAAGTCGTTTCTTTTATATCAAGCTTGCAATATGTCTTTTTAGGTCTAGCTAGGAAAAAAAATTAAAGAGATAAACTGAATATTTTGCAGCTAGATTAGCTTCGCGATCAGCGAGTTCATTACCTTGGATCCCGACGTGGCTGGGATTCCACATAAGCTTGATTGAGTTCTCAAGCTTGATAAGTAAGTCCCTTATGTTATCTATAAGATAGGATCGGTGGTTGGGATTGATGACGACATTTAAAACCGAGAGGCTGTCCGAGCATATGACCGTTTTTTTGTTTAGCTTGTCTGAAATTTGTATGGCAAACGCTTCAGCTGTGAAGATGGAAGAGAAATGGGGTAGAATCCCTCTTGTTAATGTTGGTCCGTTTTCGAACGTGACCGCGAAAGCTGTATTGTGTTTCGACTTAGATCCTTCGGTGAACATGGTATTCCAACCTTTAGATTTAAGGTTTGTGATTAATTCCAAGTAGCATTTTCGGTATATTGTGTTGTTTGTATTGTTTTTACTATATTGGGTGAGATTAAGTAGCACAGAACTTGAATTGATTTTCCAAGGTGGGGTAGCTTGTTTATTGTGTTTTATAAGTTCTAGAGAGATGTCTATTTCCTTTTCCATAGCAATTGCTTTAGAAATGGTTCAAGATATTCGTTTAATTTTTTTGTATTTTGTAGCTGAAGTGATGTCCTTGTTTATTATTGAGTTGTGGGAGAAGCGGAGTTTGGGAATCAACTGCATAAGAGCTTCCTCTTGCCTCTGCTCTAGTGTTTGAAGTCCGTCTTCTGTCATGGTGTTTTGGATTCGACTAGTACGGTATGCGCCAATACTTCTTCTAGCGGCATGATTGTATGGTGGTTTGAGGAGATTAAACGTCGACTTTGGACATTTGCCATATATACTTAAACCATAGTCAATTTTACTTAAAATTAGAGAGCGGGTAATGTTACTGAGAGTTTTTATACATATGCACATTTAGTTTTTTACTTGATAGGTAGCTTACAATTTGACCCCTACTAGCTAGGCTCTTTTTTAAATTTGTACAATGTGTTTTCCAGTTATATTTGCTATTAAATGTAAGTCCTAAAATTCTAAGATTGTTGACGTTTTCTATATTTACATTATTCAGGTTGAATTCGATTTGACAGGATAGCTTACGACAAACATGCACAGCCGTATTTATTAGATTTCGCTAAAACACGCTTAAAACGCATATTAGTTATTCAGTGATTAAGAACTTATTAAGACTTTAATCAGTGAATAAAAAATCCTTATTTATAATCATTTTTTTCGCCCATACTAGTTAATCATCCCTTATGTCAAAATCATAAAGAAACTCTCTTATTTTGGTTTCTCAATGGTTGAACTGGCAACAGAAATTTGTTTTTGTTTATATTTTCTAACCTATGGACGATGAAATGTTGGTTAGGCAATATACATTATTCTATATATATGTATATATTCTATTATTCTTTGGCTTTAATTTTGTTGTTTTGTTCAAAAAGCGAAAATCAAAAACATTTCCGAACTGGAAAACTTGTAAGAAACGAATTTACAAAAAAGGAAAACAATGCATATTTCTGTCAATTGAAAACACATTTACTACATCCAAATTATTTATACAGTTAATGTAATTTGAGTACATTTCCATTTTAGTTATTTTTAAAATTCTCAAAGATGTAAATAAACCACTGAATGACAACTCAATACTCAAAATCAAATGACATTTATACGCTAAAACACGCTTAAAACACACATTTCTGCGTTTAAGCTAATCAGCCCTTATTCACTGCCGAAAAATGATTATAAATACGATTTTTGTTTTAATCAACGATTAAGCGTGTTTTAAAGTTCCGCGGAGTTTAAAATGCGATTATAAATACGGCTGGCAATGTCTAACATTTATCAAGGGAGAGTTTTGCACCAGAAGTGGTACAACAGCTCAAAATATCGTCTATCACCTTGGAAAAAAAATATTTTACTTTGCTAAGATCGTTTAGTCTACATAAAATGTAAATATCGTCCGCGTATATACAATGGTCTAAAAATTTATATTTGGCTATAGTTGTACTGATTTCATCTAAAGCTATTATGAATAGCACCACAGATAGAGGTGATCCTTGAGGAATGCCGTTATTAATGTCGTTTTCCAAAAACAAATTCACTCTTTCACTCCTTTTTCGTTTTATTTTGGAATTCGTTTTAAGCGAAGTGGCAGATTTGGAGTGATTGCATTGGTAGTGGTAAACTTGCTAGATTTTTTTTTCACGTTAAAGCAGAAAACAAGTCTAAAAATGGTTCACTTGAATTTTTAAAATTATTTAATGGTTTTCTAAAGAAAATTTATTAACTCTCGCGGGCTTTTGGAGCTGACAAGCAGTCAGGATGACAGTTTGTTTATGTATTGGTGTTCACTCCCTTGCACCTAAACAGAAACTGGAGTGAAAAAATCACTCCAAAAGTTGTCTCCAAACCGCATTTTGGAAAACGTTTGGGAGTGATTTGGAGACTTTATCTGTCAGATCTGACATAAGAACTCTCCAATTCACTCCCAATTTGGTTTTTGGAAAACGACATAATAGGATAGGAGGAGGAGAAAGTGTTGTTTATTTTGGTGGAGAGTCGACGGTTGGAAAGAAAAGATTTAATGTAATTGAACAACTTGGGACCAACTCCCCAATTGCTCAATTTATCTAAGATGAGGTGACTTCCAATCCTATCAAAGGCTTTTTCGAAATCCAATGATAGCAATGTAACGTGGTTACGAGCAGACAGTGTGTTTGAGATATAGTGGTCGATATGTAGTAAGGCGTCGGTACAACCTCTTTCAGGCTTGAATGCTACTTGAAGGGTACTAGTAAGTTTTTGAGAGTCTATAAACCAAAGAAGGCGTTTAGCGATTATTTTTTCCAGTACTTGGATGTACAGGGGATGAGCGATATGGGGCGGTAGCCGTTAACTAAGCTAATTGGTTTATTCGGCTTCATATCGCGATTTATTTGAAATGGGTTGTAGGATGCGAGAGGTTTGACGCTATCAGTATCTCCGATTTTTTCAGCACCTGAGATTATAATAAAGCGAGGAATGTTGTCGTCGTTGTTTGTAATTTTTGGCATTTATGGGAATTCTTCGTCGGGTTTTTCTCGTTTTGGTTTGGTGAACCGGCTGAAAGGGACTTCGAAGTCCAGCCCTTTAAACCGGTTATGTTTTGAGGGGTCTGACACCCCCCCTCATTTTTCACTTATTATTAAATGTTTATCGGTATTAGTTTTTTTTCTTAGCAAACTCAAAAGAAACAATAAGTATTTGATTTGTGAAAAAAGAAAAAAACACGTGCTTAGGTTTTACAGTAGGCTTATCTATAATACGTCTTTACACGGCGAATGCCCGAACTAAACTGGCGAATGATTTATTATTTAATAAATTATACGAAATTTTAAGAAAGAAACTAGTGTACTGCTTAAACAGAAATATACAAAACGTTACTCAAACTAAGCATCCACGATCACTCATGAACAACCTTCCTTGTTGTTGCTTTCTCATAAAAGCTAATAGATGAAGTAATATCAAAGTGCGCACTGCGCACTCATCTATCACTGAATTCAAATATATAAATTATTCAAACCGAAATGTGTTCTGATTGAAAATGAATAACAAGCTAAGGCCACGTTTTGTTTATTTCAATTCAAACATAAACATTAGTTATTATCTTACTTACTTAAAAAAAATCGAAATCTTTTGTAATACTTACTGGAAGTTTCACCAATTACCCAAACCACCAATATTAAATTTTTTCCAGCCAAATAAAAAACAGCACAATTTTTTATTAATAAAATTATTTTATTGAACAAGTAAAGTAAAAATACTAATTCTTTTACTATTTTTTACAAAAACAAAACAAAAATTAATAATTAATTCAACAAAAAGTAATACAAAATACATAACATTTTTAATAAAAACAAATAAACACAATTTCTTTAAAACGTGACATCACAGTAAAAAACTATAGAGTCATTGTAATACTCTATACTGTAAAAAAGTTGATCTTCAGTCGATGTTAAAGCATCGACGTATTTTTTGACTTCCCCATAGCAGCACATCTTCTTTCTGATATTTGAGAAGACTTTTCGGATTCCTGTAACGAGAAGAAAAAAAAGTTTAGAATCTTCTTTCTATTAACAATTTTTAAATGACAAAACAAATAAAAAAAAGTTGTGTTTAATTTAAAACTAGTTTTGTTTTTTTATTAACAATATCATAGCATATTTTTATTGAAAATTGTTTTGTTTAGAAAAACAAAACAAAAATTATATGTCAGTAATACAAAATACATAACAAATTTAACAAAACAAATAAAAACAGTTTCTTTAAAATGTGATATCACAATAAAAAACTATAGAGTTATTCTAGTACTCTATAGTGTAATAAAGTTCATCTTCATATTGTTCGTTGTCTTCAGTCTATGTTCCCGAGCAGCACATCTTCTTTCTCATAGATGAGAATAATTTTTGGGTTCCAGTAGAATCCTTTGCTTTCTGTGTAGGTCTTCAATGTCATCAGTCTATGTCTCCGCATCGACGTATTCCTTTACTTCCACGCAAGAGCAGCACATCTTTTTTCATAGATAAGAAGAATTTTTGGATTTCTGTAACGAAAAGAAAAAAAAGTTTAGAATCTTCTTTCTATTTTCAAATGCAAATGACAAAACAAATCAAAAAAGTTGTTTCATTTAAAACTAATTTGATAAAAAACCAACACAACAATCTTTAAATGTACATATATATTTGTTTATTACACAAAAGCTTGCTTTTATTCTTTACTTAAAAAAGTCTTATCTTCTTACTTACATTCGAAATCTTTTGTAAAACTTACTCGAGGTCAACAAATAACTCACATCACCAATATCAATTCTTTCCAAAAAAAATTAAAACAATTTCTTTTAGAAAGTCGTTTCATAGTAGAACGTTTTAGAGTTTAGAGTGTAGTACACTATAGTAATACAAAATATATTAGATGATGAGTAGTTATCCGAGTTGTCTTCACTGTCTTCTTAGTAGAAGTCGTCAGTCGATGTTTCCGCATCGCCGTATCGCTTTTTTTCATGAATGAGAACAATTTTTGGGTTCTTGTAATTAGAAAGAAAGAAAAGGATAACAACACAAATAAAAAATGTATGCTTCATTTAAAAATAATTTGATAATATACCAACACAACAATCTTTAAATATTCATATATATTTGCTTAATACACAAAAGTTTTCTTTTATTCTTTACTTAAAAAAGTCTTATCTTCTTACTTACATTCGAAATATTTTGTAATACTTACTCGAGGTCAACCAATAACTCACATCAACAATATCAAATCTTTTCAATTTTTTTTATTAATAAAATCATTGAATATTTTTATTGAATTTTATATACAAAATCAAAACAAAAAGTACAAGTCAATAATACTAAAATAACAAAATAGCATAACATTATTTAACCAAAAAAAAAACAATTTCTTTTAGAAAGTCGTTTCATAGTAGAAACTTGTGGAATTAGTGTAGTATACTACAGTTATGCAAAATATATTAGAAGATGAGTTGTCCGAGTTGTCTTCACTGTCAAGAAGACAGTCATCAGTCGATGTTTCAGCATCGAAGTATCTCTTTTTTTTTCTCATGAATGAGAATAATTTTTGGATTCCTGTAAGAGAAGAAAAAGAAATTTAGAATCTTCTTTCTATTTCAAATGAAAGAAAATGTGTTTAACTTAAAACTAGTTTTCTAATAAAACAACACAATAATTTTTAAATGCATATAAAGTTAATAATTTTTACATCCTAACATCCATGTTCATAAACGTATTTTAAAGTTAACCACTCGATAAAATGTTATATTAGTTATTACCTTATTGACTACTACGCGACAAAGAAAATACATTTTATTATTTTTTTGTTGGTTTGTTTGTTTATTTGTTTGTTTGTTTAAAATTAAAATCATTTTTGATTAATGATATTGTAAAAAATATGTTTAAATAGAAATTTTGATATCTATGTATGTGCAAATAAAATGATTGACTATTACGCCCATTGATATTTGATAATTGATATTTTCTATGCAAATGATAAATAAAAACAAAAAATATAAAATATCAACTATCGATTGGCTATTAGTCAAGTAAATATAAGTTATCATTACTAAGTCTTTTAAACATTTCATTATTTTTGTTTATGATTTTTTGATAAGTACCAAAGTTTTTGTTTTATTAAAATAATTTTATTCTTTGATTGATACAATAAAAGAACTCATTTTGTTAAACAAAAAGATAACTTCTCTTTATTTTGTGGTCTGACGGAATTTGTTCTTTGGCTTTGTAACTGGTAACCAAAAATCTTTCTTTCATGAATGATCGGTATTAAATTACTTAGTTTTCATTAAGGGGTTAGGGGTAGTCAGGAGCGTGAGAAAATGCAATTTTTACATGATTTTTTTTACTAGTAATTAATTTTTTTTTCACAAAAGCAAATACATAGTATCATTTCATCATACTTTAACATTACTTCACGAAAATTAAAAAAAAAAAAATATTAACTATTTTAGAAGTTATGGCGGTCTATGTTCAACAGGTTTTAAAAATGGGTCCTTGCGGTGCCAACTGTAACTCAAAAACCGCTCGATAGATTTGAATGAAACTCATACAGTTTTTAGAAAACATAAAAAGCTAGGGCCTGATCGAAGCTTTTTTATTTTGTTTCAAAATTGACAAAATGGCGGCCTCAGGATTTTTTTTTCTGATTTTCGGAAAAAAATCAACAATTGATTGTTTATAAAAAATCTAATTTAAAAAAAAAAAAACAAAAAATCCTTCGATCAGGCAATAGCTTTTTATGATTACTAAAAACTGTATAAGTTTTATTCAAATCTATCGAGCGGTTTTAGAGTAACAGTTGGCACCACTTCAAAAAACATAGTTTTGAGAAAAACGCATTTAAAGTTTTACAGTCGCTTTATGTACAGTAATGAAAGCTGAAAATAAAGCTGAATAACTCGAAAAATATTTGTCGGATTCACTTCAAACTTTCAGAGAATATTTTTAAGATACTATACTTTAAGAAAATGCAAAAAAAAAAACAAAAATCGATTTCTTGAAAATTCTGACTACCCCTAACCCCTTAAGACCATAATGATGTTTAGTATGGCTCCGTTCATAATTATAGCTCATTGGGTCTAATGAAAACGCAGTATTTATCTATCAGTATAAGTTTTTTGCTATGTTGAAGCAAAATAAATTTTTTTTTTTGTCAGAAGGAAATCTTCAAAAGACACTTGGCAGTATTCGACACCAAGTAGTGTGGGTTCCAGTAAAATATGTAGATTCTTACCTCACTAAAAACTCCTCGTAATCAGAACCAATCTATGAACGATCGACAACAGATTTTTCTTTCTCAATAATATAATCGCTTTAAGGGAAGCTTAAACTTTTAATGCTTTCTATGACTTTTAGACCATTAGCTCGTGTGGCTTGGTTCTTCTTAATCTCCGAACATTGCCTCTCGTATTTAATACGGACTCCATTTCAGAGTTGATATGACTATTTTTTCTTTGTACTGCTTTTACAAAGATTCCTTAACAGGTCTAAGTACTTGTTTATAAAGCATTATTTTATTTTCGACAGATGAGTCTGAATTTCTACCGAGTAACCAGTTAATTTTTCTATACTTCAAGTTGAGCTCTTCCCTTTTCTTTTTGATGTGTTCTTTCCATTTTAGCTTTGCATCCAAATCCATCCCAAGGTTATTGACCGTATTGGTGTAAAGTACAGCTTGATTGTTGATGAATATTTGAACGTAGCTTAACTTTTTATTTGTAAAGTTTATATGTGCAGATTTACATAGCTTCATTAAGCTTGATACGCCATTTTTTGGTCCAATCACTAACGTTGTCGACGGCATTTTGCAATTTCTCAGCAGCCTTGACTGACGCACTTACTGGATGCCAAAATTGCAGTATCATCTGCAAAAGTAACCATAATGGTGTTGTTATCCACTGGAATATCCCTTGTATATAGCAAATACAGGGTAGGTTCTAGAACACTTCCTTGTGGAACACCGGCTTGTATTTTACTTAGCTTTGAATATTCTTGATCATACCGTACTCTGAAGAGCCGGTTTGAGATATAAGATTTTAATATTTCGTAGTACTGCCTGGGTAGGTCCCTTTGCAGTTTGTACTCTAACATCTCATGCCATACCTTGTCGAATGCTTGAGCAACATCTAAAAATATAGCCGAACATACTTGTTTTTCTTCTAATGCATTTTCAACTGCATCCGTTATTCTATGAACTTGGCCTATCGTGGAATGTTTATTTCTAAATCCAAACTGATGATTTGGGATTAAAAAAATTAAGTAAAAACTTTTTTTTTGTTACTTTGAAAATATTTTTTTTTCATAACTAAATTAAATTTGTTTAGCAGAATGCCATCATAGCCTCGCACTGCGTACTCTTCAAGCTATGCCTATGTCGCTGTACAGCTCATAGAGCTTGTTGTTGTATCTTCTTTTCCACACATTGTAGATAAGGACTGGGATGATTAAGGTCCTATAAAAGGGTTATCTTGGGTTTTCTAGAGAGGCGTTTTTTCTCAATTGCCTTCTTCACTCGAAGAAGCAACGGTTGGCAAGAGTTATTCTCCGTTTGATCTTCGCGCTGATGTTGTTTTCCGTGTGTATAGCGAATCCTAGGTAGACGAAGTCCTGTTTTACCTCGAAGTTATGTCTGTCGGTGTGTTGTGATTTTTTGTCCAATTCGGTGATGATCTGTCATTGTCAACAACATATACTTCGTGTTGCTGACATTGTCACGAACGATTAAACCCATTTTTGCCGCTTCTGTTTCACAGAGTTTTGAAAGATTATTATTAATCTGGTGTTAACGTTTGAGCTTTGTACAATCCCTTCGAGTATAATGTTAAAGAAATCTCATGACAGTTTGTCGCTTAAAGCCTTTTTCGACATAAAAGGTCTCGGTGAGTTCTTTACCGATTTTGACATAGCAATAGTACCACTCAACTATGGTGCAATAGTTGAGTGTTTATTGAATAAGCCGAACAATTGTGGTCGAATCCTGCCCGGTATCTTGTTGTCATTCAGCCTCCCAGTCTGATCAAATTAAAATAAACTTACTTCTCTTACTCTACTAATGTTTTTCTCTTACTAAAAAAAAAAAAATTTTAAATACGACTGTTGTGGTCGAAGTGGACTCAGCGATAGACTTATCAGACATAAGGCTATTATTAGTAGCATCTTGATAATCCCCAACAGGGCTAACAAAAAAAAAAAAAAAGAATAAAAGAGAAAGACATCAAATCAAAAAATCTTTTCTACGAGCTCATCGAAGAAACATAAATGATGTGTCCTAGATTGACGTTAAAACCTTCATTACTGATTTTTAACGCGAAACGATAATAGAAGGACATCTTTGGAAATACTTAAGGCAAGCATAACAAAACCTTCGAAGACATGCAGCCAAACCAAAAGCACGAAATATGTTGATGTAAATGAAAGCAAGGGTTGTCTGTGATCGCTAATCCACTTCAGACTGGTTAACGGCTATAATGAAATAGGTCAGTAAAGTAGAATGCGTCATTTAACTTTTACGATGATCAAAAGTGTGGTGCCCGTGGGTAACGGTTACCATGATTGCCTGTTACGCGAGAGGTTCGTGGTTCGAATCCCAAAAGAAAACAAAAAAATTTTTCCACTGGTATCACCTTTCGCGAGAAATTTTGTTGAATTTTGTTGAATTGGCAGAAAATTGTCCTCTTCATTCCCTCACACGGCATGGTTGTGAGAAACGCGCTGGGCCCCGTTCAACGCATTAAGTTTTTCAGATAGTTTAATTTTTTTTCGGACTCTGATTGGCGAGAATTTTTGTTTTTTCTTTTGATAAGTGACTTCTGACCACTCAGAGGTCGAAAAAAGTAAGATTATCTGAAAAACTTGATTGCGTTGAACCCGCATTGCTTTGACCTTGTGGGAAAAAGCAAGCGTTTTGTGATATGTGCTTTTGCAAGCATAGTGAGGATAAAACAAAGTATATGCTGCAATCAAAAAGGACAGAGATCATTGACGATTTTGACGGACAAAATTCACAATAGACATATTCTGCCATAGCGAGATATTCGTTCGGAGAGGAAAATTCTTCGATTTTGTACTTTGTTGAGGTTTTTGCTTTGAAGTATTATTCCGAACAGCTTTTTGAAAATTTTCTCCAATATTATTTCAACACACAAGGCGAAATGCGTTGAAGTGCGATCAATTGCTTTATTTTGAAATTTCTGACAGCTAATTGCAATAGTTTTTGCGATTTCGTCCGACGTTGCGGACAATTTTCCGCTCCGAACGGATACCTCGCTAGGGCCGATCAACTTTAAAGTAGTCCAGCATTTGTCTATCTAGGATCTGCAACTAACACCAATGCGGAGATCAAATGGCTTATTACTTTTGCCTAACTGTTTTTGGGCTAATCAGCCCAATTCTGAATATTCCCCGGGAAAATAACTCTCCGGGAAACGTGTTCTCCCGGGAGCGAAATTCCCTTATTCTGAATTCCCCTTATTCTTTTCCCTTCGAAAGCGGGAAAGAGAATTTTGAATGTTCGAAACAGCTGTAGAAAATCTTGAGTTAGAACAAATTATAGAAAGTCAATATCGACAACCAAGGGTTATTAGAAGATGTTTGAGGGATAGTTCAAGCCCCTTAGAGTTTCCTCAATTGTTGTAAGCACATTCGTAAATTGTCTCTAAATTTTTCCCACCATTTCTCGATATTTATTTTATTTGCTTCGGAATTCCAACAATAGTAAATTTGACTGCATTTTAACGTTTCTTCGCCTAAAGAGAATACCAAACGAGAGTTGGAAACGAGTGCAGTATTGGTTTGGCTTAATCAAGTTTCAGTAAGGTGCTAGCCGAAGTCCTGGAAGTCTTTGAGGAGAAGAATGTCGACACTGGATCCAAATGTGCAAAACGGTTATGGTATGGTTTTGGTGGGTTAACCTGAGGAATTCAATTCGTTTTCAGCAGTATGCGAAAACACTGAAAATTCTTCTTTACTCCCTTTTTCCATTAAATTCCAAAGTATTCTCAACTAGCACTTATTTGTTGTTTTCGACCTTAAAAAACTAGATTTCTTAATTAAAAGCAAAAAAGACGTACATTTTCTTGTTAACTCTCCAGCAAACCAGTCGGGAAAAAATTCACGATAAATGAATTTTCTTTTTCCCTTTTTTTGACGTCTAGGATGCGTCCTTTTTTCCCCGGGAGATTTTTCCCATATTCGAATAGTTTGGAATAAGGGAAAAGTTGAAAAAGGAGGAAATTCCCGAGAATAATAAGAAAGAAGGGAAAAAGGAAACATTTACCCGGGAATTTTCATTTAGAATAGGTAGGGCTGAATATAATTGAACAATATAACCCTCTCTCTAAAAACCAAGATAGCCCTTTATAAGAACTTGACCATATCAGCCCTGCTACATGCCTAATATGCCTTATCTTAAGCCGATGACGAAACACGTGGTGCTTTCGAAAGAAAAAATTCGTAAGTCATTTTGGCATCTTTGTAAAGGCGTTGCATGGAGAAGATTCAACGACGAACTGTATAAGCCTTAAGCCTTGCGCAAACCAATGCGGTGAGTGCGTGCGATGCGATTGCGATAAGTCAAATCCCTATGCATTAAGTCAAACGTCCATAAAATTACATAGGGATTTGACTTATCGCAATCGCATCGCACGCACTCACCGCATTGGTTTGCGCAAGGCTTTACCGCGACGCAACGTGAGTTGGAAAGTCATAAAATGGGAAGACCTGTGGTTTTAGTCTACGAAATCAAGTGGAAGACGACCTCAACCGAGTTGAAGTGCAAAACTGGAATTGGTGAATTCTCTGAGAACAGGGCCATGAAAAGCACTTTCTCATTTTGCTGTTCAGAATCGGCAAACATTATTTGTAGACCTCCTAGGGGCTGAGCAAGCTATGTTGTGCCACCGGACTTATTTTTATTTCTTGAAGAAATAATATAAATACATAGATGAAATTGCATCTACTATGCAGATATGTATAGTCGAACCCCGGTAATCCGGTCCTTAACCGTCGCTCCCTGTAATCCAATCCAGCATTCCTATCACTGTTGACTAGGGTACATTTAATTTTTGGGAAATATTGCATCCAACCAAGGGATCATCACACCAGTCTTAGGCTGTTCTCTACAATCCGACAGATTCGATTAACCGACATTACCCTGCAAAATGTTTGTCAGACTACAGGGAGAAAATTTGTATGTAGATAGTGTTACTGGGATGCTCGCCACTGCTACTGCTAGCCGCTGGTAAGAAGGGATTGCAAGTTATCCTTCAAGGCTGCTTGTCTTGCCAGTATGATCGAGGGATAAAACAGAATAACGATATATTAAAAAAAAAAAACATTTAATTGTATAAAGCTTGGGGTCTGTGAGCCCAGACATGCGAATCACTTATTATTAAATAAATTATAAGAAATTTTAAGAAATAAACTAATGTACATTGTTTAAACAGAAATAGACAAAACCTTCCCTAAGGGGCAAGTTATAGCGATCAGGAAAACGAATCAGGAAAAATTTTCAAATGGAATAATAACTATGTTTTCGTTGCAATTGAATAACAAATGTTATACCAATCGATGGCAAATCACTCAAAGAATTTTTTGTGCCCAAAAAAGATATAATAGAACAAATATTTTCTGTTTAATTTGTATTTTTCTATTTTCCTGTTCCAATTCCATCAGGAAAATAGAAAAATAGAATTTTAAGGCAAAGTATTTGTTCAATTGAACATTTTCTTGACAAAAAAAATCTCTGGGCTGTTTACTGTTGATTGGTATAACATTTGTTATTCAATTGTAACGAAAACATAGTGAATATTCCTTTCAAACATTTTTCCGGATTCGTTTTCCTGATCGCTATAACTGGCACCTAAACTAAGAATCTACGGTCACTCATGAACGACACTCCTGGTTGTTGCGTTATCATAAAAGCTAATAGATGAAGTAATATCGTCATCTATTACTGAATTTAAATAATTTATTCAAACCGAAATCTGTTCGAAAGTGAATAACAAACAAGCTAGGGAAACGTTTTGTTTATTTCAATTCAGACATAAACATTAGTTAGTATCTTACTTACTTAAAAAAATCGATATCTTTTGTAATACTTACTGGAGGTCAAGCAATAACTCAAACCACGAATATCAAATCTTTTCAAACCACATAAAAAAAACACACAATTTTTTATTAATAACATGATTGAAATTTTTATTAAATAATTAAAAAGAAACTATTTTTTTTATTATAAAAACAAAACAAAAAGTACAATTACAAAATAACAAAATAACAAAACATTATTAAACAAAAAAAAAATTAAACAAAAATTTCTTCAAAAAGTTGTTTCGTAGTACAGCGTTTTGGAGTTTTTAGTGAAGTACACAACGGTTATGCAAAATATATCACTGTCAAGAAGACAGTCTTCAGTTGATGTTCCAACATCGACGTATTCCTTGACTTCGGAGCAGCATCTTCGGAGCAACATCTTTTTTCTCATATTTGAGAAGACTTTTTGGATTCCTGTAACGAGAAGAAAAAAAAATTTAGAATCTTCTTTCTATTTACAATTTTTAAATGACAAAACAAATAAAAAAAAGTTGTGTTTAATTTAAAACTAGTTTTGTAATAAAACAACACAACAGTCTTTAAATGAATAAAAAGTTAATAATTTTTAAATCCTAACATCCATGTTCATAAACGTATTTCAAAGTTAACCCCTCGATAAAATGATAAATTTGTTCCCAAATGCATTTCATCGAGTGATTACCTTTGAAATACCTTTGCGAATATTTCTATTTGTTCACCAGTTTCGATTCAGTACAAAGTGTACTGAGCGAAACATAAAAATTTATTTTGTATATTTTTTTTCATCTAGAATTTATTTGTCAAAAAAAATATTATTTTGCTATACGAAAATTATTTTGATGTGAAATTTAAAAATTCAAAGAGAATACAAACGATAGATGGTGAACGATGCGTTCGAATAAGCCTCCCTTCATCAAGAACATTCCGGACGACCACCACAAGCACGATGGCAACAAAAATAAATAAAATCAAGAAAAAAATAAATAATCAAATTTATGTAGTGGTGCTCCTGGGTGCTCGTGAGGTGCTCCGCTATATAGGAAATCCCTAAACAACCAAAACTTTAGGAAAAATGCAATTCAACACTTAAAACATTTAAAACACTTGAACACACCAGATTTTGAAAAAATACCATTTATTTAAACCAAATTCAAACACAAACAACAAAATTATTTAATTCTTTTTCATTTAACTTACTATTTCCAGCTTTTCTAAACAATCCCATTCTGTTTTCTTCTACCTAAAAAGAAAAAAGTTTATACCTAACCTTTAACTTTAATATCTTCAAATAAATTTACCTTTTTTCTTCTTCTAAATATTTCTTTTTTATTTTTTAAGCTCCGCTTCTTCAACACGTGTGTTTCTGAAAATAAAATAATTAATAATAAAATTTTATGAGGAATTTGGGGTCCTTATATAGTCTGGCACTGAACCTGACATACTCTGATTAAAAAACAAAAAACAACAAAGTAGAAAAAACAGTAGAAATGAGGTTTTCCGGTCATGGGTAGAGTTTTTTGTGCAGTGCATTGGTGCAGGTGCATGGTGCACGATGCATTCGGCATGATGCATGGTGCATTGTGCTTGGTGCATGGACCATGTAGAAGAAAGGTAGAGTAATATTGCATGGTATCCGGTATGTGGTACAAGATGCAGAACTCATCGTATGTGGTGCATGGTCGATGGTGTGTGGTGCACGGTGCATCGGATGGAAATGCAGTACCAAGTGCATCATACCTTAAAAAACGTATAAAGCGCGCCCTTCACGATGCACCATGCACCATGGACCATGCACAATGGACCATGCACCATGGACCATGCACCATGGACCATGCACCATGGACCACGCACCATGGACCATGCACCAAGCACAATGCACCATGCATCATGCGTCATGCCGAATGCACGAAGCACATTGCACCATGCACCATGGACCATGCACCATGCACCATGGACCATGGACCAAGGACCAAGCACCATGGACCATGCACCATGCACAATGCACCATGCACCATGGACCATGCACCATGCACCATACACCATGCATCGTGCCGAATGCAACATGCATAATGCACAATGCATCATGCACCAATGCACTGGACAAAAAACTCTACCCATGCCCGGAAAACCTAATTTCTACTGTTTTTTCTACTTTGCTGTTTTAGTTTTTGTTTTTCAATCAGAGTATGTCAGGTTCAGTGCCAGACTATATAAGGACCCCAAATTCCTCATAAAATTTTATTATTAATTATTTTATTTTCAGAAACACACGTGTTGAAGAAGCGGAGCTTAAAAAATAAAAAAGAAATATTTAGAAGAAGAAAAAAGGTAAATTTATTTGAAGATATTAAAGTTAAAGGTTAGGTATAAACTTTTTTCTTTTTAGGTAGAAGAAAACAGAATGGGATTGTTTAGAAAAGCTGGAAATAGTAAGTTAAATGAAAAAGAATTAAATAATTTTGTTGTTTGTGTTTGAATTTGGTTTAAATAAATGGTATTTTTTCAAAATCTGGTGTGTTCAAGTGTTTTAAATGTTTTAAGTGTTGAATTGCATTTTTCCTAAAGTTTTGGTTGTTTAGGGATTTCCTATATAGCGGAGCACCTCACGAGCACCCAGGAGCACCACTACATAAATTTGATTATTTATTTTTTTCTTGATTTTATTTATTTTTGTTGCCATCGTGCTTGTGGTGGTCGTCCGGAATGTTCTTGATGAAGGGAGGCTTATTCGAACGCATCGTTCACCATCTATCGTTTGTATTCTCTTTGAATTTTTAAATTTCACATCAAAATAATTTTCGTATAGCAAAATAATATTTTTTTTGACAAATAAATTCTAGATGAAAAAAAATATACAAAATAAATTTTTATGTTTCGCTCAGTACACTTTGTACTGAATCGAAACTGGTGAACAAATAGAAATATTCGCAAAGGTATTTCAAAGGTAATCACTCGATGAAATGCATTTGGGAACAAATTTATCATTTTATCGAGGGGTTAACTTTGAAATACGTTTATGAACATGGATGTTAGGATTTAAAAATTATTAACTTTTTATACATTTAAAGACTGTTGTGTTGTTTTATTACAAAACTAGTTTTAAATTAAACACAACTTTTTTTTATTTGTTTTGTCATTTAAAAATTGTAAATAGAAAGAAGATTCTAAATTTTTTTTTCTTCTCGTTACAGGAATCCAAAAAGTCTTCTCAAATATGAGAAAAAAGATGTTGCTCCGAAGATGCTGCTCCGAAGTCAAGGAATACGTCGATGTTGGAACATCAACTGAAGACTGTCTTCTTGACAGTGATATATTTTGCATAACCGTTGTGTACTTCACTAAAAACTCCAAAACGCTGTACTACGAAACAACTTTTTGAAGAAATTTTTGTTTAATTTTTTTTTTGTTTAATAATGTTTTGTTATTTTGTTATTTTGTAATTGTACTTTTTGTTTTGTTTTTATAATAAAAAAAATAGTTTCTTTTTAATTATTTAATAAAAATTTCAATCATGTTATTAATAAAAAATTGTGTGTTTTTTTTATGTGGTTTGAAAAGATTTGATATTCGTGGTTTGAGTTATTGCTTGACCTCCAGTAAGTATTACAAAAGATTTCGATTTTTTTAAGTAAGTAAGATACTTACTAATGTTTATGTCTGAATTGAAATAAACAAAACGTTTCCCTAGCTTGTTTGTTATTCACTTTCGAACAGATTTCGGTTTGAATAAATTATTTAAATTCAGTAATAGATGACGATATTACTTCATCTACAGTCACCGACTAACAACCGAACCGCAAGCATCGTTCGTAGTCTATCGTGTGATTTATTATTTTTGTGCTTTCGCGCAAACCGGTATCCCCCGTTATACCATATCTCTTTATCAAAAACATTTTTGTGTGCAACTTTCTTTCAAAAAAAAAATACATACACGTGTGTGCTATTTTGCGTAAAATGGCCCACGGGCTGGGCGGCTCCCGTTTCAGGGAGCTACCGATTGATGTAGACTCAGTAATCTTACAACCACATAAAAAACATAAAACCGATGTGAATTCCCCCTACAATTTTCCCGACCTTCCAAATACAATGAATATAAAAAATCCAAAGTTCATAGTGATCTCTCCACAATCCCCACAAGAAAAACCAATAACCGCTCTAAACCCTTTCCTACTAAAAAAAACAATCGACAATATAAGCAAAGAATATGAGCAAATTACTCAACTGCGCGACGGAAACCTACTCATTTTGGTGAAAACACAAAAAGCCGTAGATTCCTTCCTGAAAGTAAAAAATCTTGCAAACACATGTCCAGTTATCGTCAAACTGCATGATAAATTAAACGAGTCCAAAGGAATAGCCTTTGCGCCTTGTTTGATAAACGTTCCAGAAGACGAAATAATTAAAGAAATGAAACCTCAAGGTGTGAGTAATATATATAAATTCACAAAATCAGAAGGTGTGGGTGAAAGTAGAAAGGTAACAGCAACTGGTCTAGTTGTTTTTACCTTTGATTTATATCATGTTCCGAAGTCAGTTGACATTGGTTTCTATAAAACCAAAGTGTCTCCATACATCCCTAATCCAATGCGATGCCGAAACTGCCAATTACTCGGCCACACTACCAAACGGTGTATGGGGAGTGAGAGATGTGATTCATGCATTTCCCCCCCACATGTTCCCCAACCATGTGTAAAAATAACGTGCGCAAACTGCTCACTTGAACACCCCTCTTCCTCTAAAATTTGCCCCGCTTATAAACAAGCTAAAGAAGTTTTAACTATTAAAACACATAAAAAATGTACAATGGCTGAAGCCAAAAGAATTCATAGAGAACAAATTACCATCCCCGCTCAGTTCTCATCGTCATCAGCATCATTTGCAGATAAAACAAAACAAATCCCAAATAGTTCGATTCCTCAACAATCCAAAATGGAAAATAATCAATCTTCTTACTTAAATAAAAACACAGTTAAATCAACTCCAAACACAAGCGATATACCTAAAATAAATAATACAGTTACAAAAACCCAAAAGGCTTCTATTAACAAATCACAAAACTCAATTCCAATAACCACTCCTCCAACATCACCAAAAAGTATGAGTTATCAAACCGAAAAAAAACACAGCAACCACTATCAAATCAATCTTCCTCATCCAATGCTTCAATTTATTCGCAAACCACTTCTAACAACCCAACTACCAAACAAAACAGTTCATCTCAAAGTACTGATTCCGATTCTATCAATACAAAAAAAAATTCTCCTTTATCAAAAATAACTCAAGAACTACTCGAAAAAAAAAAATATTTTATAGAAAATGCAGATCAACATGATGTCGAAATGCAATAACAATATTAACACCAAACAAACACCTGACTCCGCTGGTCGGGGATTGAGTCGACTGGGCTCCCTAGAGAGCCCGATCGCCTCAACATCCGGTTCGCGGAGTCTGGTAACTGAACACCTCAATCATGTAAACCCTAATTTTGTACAATCAAACCCTCAATCCACTTACATAACAAAAGAAACTACAAAAATCCTTCAATGGAATATGAAAGGTTTCAAAAATAATTATAATGAATTATGTATTCTCATCAAAGAATTTCTCCCAAACATAGTCGTTCTTCAAGAAACGAACTGTCCCAACCAATTTCAGCCGTACATTCCCAAAATGTACCTTGGTTACTTTCACAACCTAGCACAAAACGTAACAGCTAAACAAGGCATTGCCATCTTAATAAAAAAAGGTATACCACATAAAAAAATTATGATAAACTCACCCATTCTCGCTCTAGCAGTGGAAATCCAACTTGTGCCTAAGTTCACAATTGTAAATCTATACATACACCCTAATCAACCGTTTACAATTAAAGATCTTGTAAGTATAATTGAACGTATAAACACTCCCATTATTATAGCTGGTGATATTAATTCTTGGAGCGTTCTTTGGGGCTCCCCTGCAACCAATAGTAGAGGTTTAATCATGGAAAGGTTTTTATCTAACTCTAACCTTATAATTCTCAATGACGGCTCTCCTACTCACTTTTCCACTCATCAAAGCTTTACACATATAGACAAAAGTTCTCCCGAACTTTATCCAAATGTCTCATGGACGGCTCTTGGAAATCTTCACAATAGTGATCATTTTCCGATTATAACGACATTAACAGCTAGTAATAATCTCTTAAGGTATCCTGCTACTCCCAAATTTAAAACTGATTTAGCAAACTGGAACTTATTCCAAGATTATGTTATAAAAAGTCTACCTTCCAACAATTTTACCTCAAATATAAATCAAGAGGCAGCTCGAATTTCCAGAGTTATTCGAATGGCAGCCAACCACTCCATACCGCAAAGTTCTCCAAAAGCCCCAACTCGCACTGTATCCTGGTGGAACCCACAACTACAACGATTGCGTAAAGAAAAAAACAAAGCATGGAAATTATTTAGAAAGTACCCAAACCAACAAAACCTCATCTCTTTCAAGAAATCAAACGCCAATTTTCGTAGGGAAATCAAAGTTTCTAAAGAAAAAAAATTTCATGAAATCACATCCTCAATAAATCCTGAATCTTCTCCATTGAAAATATGGCAAAAAATCCGGTGTCTTACAGGTACCTTCTCACCCCACACTATTAAATGCATCACAGAACAAGATCACAGCATTACTGCCCCATCCGAAATAAGTAAAACTTTCGCTAAAACTTGGTCAAACAACTCCAAAGACGAATTTTTCTCCACTGACTTCCAAATTAAAAAAACAGATGCACTAAATTTGCTTTTTAATAATACCCATTTATCGTTTCAAGCTAATCACATCGAATCAGCCATCACAAAAATTGAACTTGAAAGTTGTCTTTCAAAACTAAAAGGCAAAACTTCAAGTAGGGATCGTATTTCATACCCGATGATAAAGAACCTTCCAACAACAGCCAAATACAGACTTCTTCAACTCTACAACAATATTTTTGAAACAGGTATCATTCCCCAAAGCTGGAAACAGGCAACTATATTACCTTTATTAAAACCAAAAAAATCAAATAATAGTGTGAATGGTTATCGCCCAATATCACTGATCCCATGCACTTCGAAAATATTAGAAAAAATTGTTGCTAGTAGGCTTCTTTGGTTTTTGGAATCCAAAAACCTCCTTAGCTCTAATCAAGTCGCTTTCAAAGCCAATAAAGGCTGTGATGACGCCCTCATACATCTTGACCATTACATAACAAATGCTCTCTCAGCTCGGAAACATGTTACAGTTTTATCGTTAGACTTCGAAAAGGCATTTGACCGAATTGGTATCCACCAAATCTTAAATAAAATTGCATTTTGGGGTGTTGGCCCAAAGATATACAACTTTATCAAATCCTTTTTGACTAACAGGAAGATTTGTGTGAAAGCAAACAACTGCTTTTCAAATTATTATCATCTCCACAATGGAATTCCCCAAGGATCCCCGCTGTCAGTTGTACTATTCTTGATAGCTTTTAACGAAGTTAGTTGTATTATAACAAGACACCCACAACTTGATCACTGTATTTACGCGGATGACGTTTACGTCCTTTGCAAAAATATTAACCTAGTCGAACAACAAAATCTTTTTTCGAAAGTTGTAAATGACATTTTGATATGGTCCACAACCTCTGGTGCAAAATTATCAGTAGATAAATGCAAAACCTTGCATATTTGCCACAAAACTTCCTGTAGTAAAACTAATTTTAAATTCAATAACATAAACATAGAAAATGTAAATAATTTAAATATATTAGGTGTTATTTTCAACAATAGATACAACTTTAAGAACCACTGTATAAAATTAAAAAAGAGCCTAGCTGCAAGAGCAAATATAGTAAGCTATTTATCATGTAAAAAATCAAATGTTCATATAAGCACTCTATGTAACATAACTAGATCTCTTTTATTAAGTAAAATAGACTATGGCCTACTTATTTATGGGAACGCCCCCAAAACAACAATCAACATTATTAAAACTCCATATCATCAAGCCGTTAGGAGGAGTTTAAACGCTTTTCCTACTACACCGATACGCAACATGATGGTGGAAACAGGACTTCCTTTGGTAGAAGAACGCATTGATCAAATTAGAGCAAAACTTTACGTAAAAATCTCTTTCGCCCAAGGTTCAATTATCAACCACGATATAAAAGCTATACTGCAAGGTAAATTCCCAAAACGAATTCCATCTGCCCTCTCAACTGCAATAACAACTGCAAATTTAATGGAACTTCCTGCAGTAAAGAAATGCAAATACTTTCCAATTTTTCCACCTTGGTGCATATCTAAAACATCCGTCATTATGAATCTTGCAAATAATATAAAGAACAATACATCCAACCACATGTATCATGCGCTCTTCCAAGATCTTACCTACGATTTAAGATCAATCGGTTGGAAATTTGTTTTCACCGATGGCTCCAAAACTCAGGAAAGCACTTCATTTGCATCAACACACGAAGACGGTTCACTTATATCAATCGGCCTACTGAACAATATAGCTTCAATCTTTACCGCAGAGGCAACAGCAATTCTGGAAACTGCAAAAATAACCGCAAAACTACCTGGTCGATTCGTTATATGTTCTGACAGTCAGTCAGTTCTTAACGCTACCCAAAATCCAAACAACAACACGGTTATCATTAACAAAATAAGAGATAATCTTATAAGGAACCCGAACAAATTAAAACTTATGTGGGTACCTGGTCATGTAGGTATATTGGGTAATGAACATGCCGATAAGGCTGCAAACGAAGCCCATCGCTCACCAATAAAATTAACATTACATCTGACCAAACGTGATTTAACACGCGCTGTTAAAAACAAACTCACAGAACAACAACTTAACCTCTGGCAAAACAACTATCAGCACCATTACAAACATATTAATACCGAAAGAACCAAACCAATCTATCCTATTTCCACCTCTAAAAATATGAATACAGTCATGATAAGACTAAGAATGGGACACACAACTCTTACTCATCAACATCTTCTAAACAAGGATAATCCACCATCATGCAACAACTGCCAAACAACAGTCGATATTAAACACATTCTTGGATTAGGGGTATGCACATCATTTACCCCTAACAAAAGCCTTTACAACTCATCCTTATCAGCTGAAGAGATCTTAAGAAACTTAGACCCGGAGAATATTAAAAATATTTACAACTTTATTAAATCTAACAATATTCAAATCTGAATCTGAATTATGAAATAATTTAATTTAATTATATAATATATATACATATGCACCTTCATTAATCATACTAATTTTTTTTTAACCTAAGAGTCAGAAGCTTTAAGCAGCTAGCGCTCATATTATGTTAACATGTTAATTTTAATTGGATGTTAATAAATTATAATAATAATAATAATAATAATACTTCATCTATTAGCTTTTATGAGAACGCAACAACCAGGAGTGTCGTTCATGAGCGATCGTAGATTCTTAGTTTAGGGAAGGTTTTGTTTAACAATGTACATTAGTTTATTTCTTAAAATTTCGTATAATTTATTTAATAAAAGATTCGCATGTCTGGGCTCACAGACCCCAAGCTTTATACAATTAAATGTTTTTTTTTTTTAATATATCGTTATTCTGTTTTATCCCTCGATCATACTGGCAAGACAAGCAGCCTTGAAGGATAACTTGCAATCCCTTCTTACCAGCGGCTAGCAGTAGCAGTGGCGAGCATCCCAGTAACACTATCGGCTCCTACTCGCTACAGTAAACGACCATAGAAAAACATACAAATTTTCTGCCTGTAGTCTGACAAACGTTTTGCCGGGTAATGTCGGTTAATCGAATCTGTCGGATTGTAGACTACTGCCAAGACTCGTGTGTTGATCCCTTGGTTGAATGCAATATTTCCCAAAAACTAAATTAAAGGGAGCGACGGTTAAGACAGGGGCCGAATTACCGGGATTCGACTATATTTGAATTTCTCAAACAAATTTAGAAAAACAGTCTGCAAAACATTTAGACCTCTGTTTTAATTTTCGTTCGGATGCCATATTCTCCCGGTTGAGAATTTTTGCAGTTCTCGATTCCGAATTTGTACGTTTTCAATCCGCTTATCATTTTGTTAGCGGAATTGAATGCGCTTGGTGAATTCTGTAGAACATTATTAATTGCTAAAAATGAAAAATGAAAACTATAAATTAGCATTAACATGTACTTAAGTTGTAAACAGTTCCAATGAACACAATTTAGTTTCCAAAACGATATTGTAACATAAAATCAGTAGTGAATCCGTTCGGAAATAAGAACACACTTTTTAAATCCGTACGAATTCAATTTCGGTATCCGTTTTGAATCCGATCGAAAATCAGAACAGCAATGTATCATGGCTGTTCTGATTTTCGACCGGATTAAAAACGAAAACTGAAATTGAATCCGTGCGGATTGATAAAGTGTGTTCTTAATTCCGAACGGATTCACTACTAATTTTATGTTCATTGGATCTGTCTACTATTTTAGTACATGAAAATGTTAATATAGTTCACTATTAATTTGTCATGTATAGCAATAAATAGTGTTTTTTATAATTCATCAACCTAATTTAATTCCGTTAAGGAATTAACATGCAAGTGCAGATGAAAAAAGAAAATAGACACAAGATGTAAAATTCGTACTTGTCTGGAGAAGACACCAAGTGCAGACGTCTAGTTATAGAATGCGGATGAAAAATTATAGGTGCAGATGAACATGTTCATATCCAGCCTTAATTTTATTCGTTTCTCTTTTTAACTTTTGTGCTTTATAATCTTCATCCGTCTCGCTTTACTTTTCTGCAATTCTGCAGTAGCAGATGCACGTAAATCACAAAGCTACACTTAATGTTTTGCAAACTATTTTTCTAAATTGATTTTATAGTACAACTAGGTGTGCCAGCGACTTCGTCCGCAAGAATTGACATAACTTTTTTTTTTATCAACCGATTGACATGAAATAAAAACTAAATGTTAAGTGAAGCTTACCACAATATATTACTGAAAACCCCACCTAGATAGGATAAGCTGTTTCTGAGATTAGTGTGCACAAACAAACAAACTGTTACGTTTTTATTATATGTATAGATATAGAAGATATAGATATAGAATATAGATAGATAGATTTCGCAAACGACTTACGAAAAGGTATTTAAAGCTGAGTAGTCTTCAGTGATAAAAATTCCGACGCAATAAATGAACATGGTTAAAATGATGTACCTTGTGATCCGACCTGTTCCAGTGTGGCAAAGTGAAAGGGGATTCTTAAAAGAGAACACATGTGTTTATAAAGTAGACTTTCAAATGACAAACCGATTTGGAACAACATTCAGTGTTTTTAAGTTTTACCCAAGACATATTTCAACTAACAACATTTTGCCACATTTTGTTCTTCCGCTCTCTTCCGGTGGTACTCACAAATTTTTTGTTTCCCTCTTTCTCTCTCTCACCCTTAGTTCTTGAGATTTTTTATTTTTTGCTAGCCAGTTATGCTTTGAAATGTTGTTGTTATTTTGTTTTCAGGGCAACTCTAATAGTCTGGCAACAATCGATCTCAATCCCGGCTTCATTGGACTTACCCACTACAATCCAATTTTCGTAGGGGTAATGATTACTGCAAACACATACTTTGCAGAAATATTTGGCTTCTTGCATCTACTGCTGAATATTTTCCAAAAGCAACACGAAATCTCCATATCAAAGGAGACTAACGAATTTGCCAACAATATTTCAGAGAAAAATAACTACAATCTAGTCACAACAGTAATGGCAACCATCAAACTACTAACAACAAGTGTTTATTTGATCCTGATGATATCATTCCGGCATCATCTATTCATATTTACAGTATTTTCACCAAAAGTATTGTATGAGTGTTTTGCAATATTGCTATTTTATTTGAATTTTTCTATGACGAATTTGTACTTTCATTTGTTACATAAAATCATTAAATATAACATTTTATAAATAACACGAGTTCTAAGTATAAAAAGGTTAATTTAAAAACATATAAAGTCAACAGTTAAAAATAAACAAGTTTGAAATCTTTTCAGTTTTCAGTTGGTGGTGACTTTGAGGGCGTAATGAATGTCGTCCATACTGACATTTAATAGAATTTTTTGAAAAATATCCGCCCTTGAATGTTCACAGATGACCAGTCGTTCGGAACCAAGTTTTGAGCAAATTTTTAAAGCAAGTCCTAATGGAAACGAAAAAAAAAAACAAATAGTTGAGCAACATGAACAAATATCTCAAAAGAAGTCTTATACCCGGAGTAGGCACAGCTGCCCCCAAGAAAGCGGATATGGTTTCAATTTGTGAGTAAACTCCCATGAAATTAGTCTCTTCAACTCCTGTTCGAGTGACCTGATAGAAGAAAAATTTATTTAAATAGGCTTTAGATATAAAAACAATTTTTTAATATTTAATATTCCTTACCTCAGCTACAACTGCTTGTAAAAATATCTGCTCGAGTCTAGAACACTTTTTTATAGCAAGCACTTTTGCACTGGAGATCATTTCGCCGAGGGCTTGCTGCACGTGCATCATATTAACGATTTTAGTTTCCGTTGTCTGGGCTTCAGCGATTTCTGTTGCTCTACGGCAAATGTCTAGCGCTCGCCGAGCGTCACCAGAAACAGCGGCGACTTTTCTAAAAATTTGAACAAAGACAATCGTTTAATTGAGGATAAGACAGTCACATTTTTTGTTTTTCATTGTTCAGCAGCACTGAAGTGGGTCACTAAGAGGTTATGTGTACCTAAACTTATGAATTGTACTAAATAGAATTGGGGTCGGCCATTAGTTTAATGTACAAGTTGTAGGTAGGCCTGAAAGGGCCGAGGTGTTGGTCGTGGAGGGCTACGAAGGTTCAATATACTCTATAACGAATGGTCTGACTTACCCCGGACTTGTCTCATCATATCTAACTCTTTTACAGCAACTAAACTTGATCATTTTTGTGGTCAAGACTTGGTTGCGGCGACGGTACACTACGAAACGAACTGTGAGTGGCAAACTTTCGTCGTTGTGTCAGTTTACTTTCCCTGGAACTCCATTTTACCCCGTCCCACTAGACAGGCTGGAAGCCGGAAGTTGGGGCTTATCATGTGCTATGATGCTAACACTCAAAACATAGTTTCAGGAAGCACCAAAAGCAACATGAGAGGCAACCATCTTCTTAGTTTCATTCTGTCTTCTGACTTAGACATTAAGAATGTTGGCAATAGGCCAAACTTTGTTACTGCTACACGACAGGAGGTAATGGACTTGACACTATCTAAAAGATATGCCAATTACCAACTGGAAAGTTCGGTTGGACGTGCCACTCTCAGACCACAGATACATTCAATTCGATGCAGCCAATGCGGTCTCCATCCCCTTAATTACAAGGAATCCCAAAAAAAACTAACTGGACACTTTTTAATGATGAGCTTGGTAATTTCGTCAAAACTCTACCAAATCTCTCAACAACACAGAAAGTGGAAGATGCAGTTCTTGAAAAATATTGTGCCCTTACAATACGCTTAGAGCTGGCATGTCAAGCTAGACCAATGCCTAGTAGATTTATGGTTCCGTGGTGTAACAATGAAGCACAGAAACTTCGCAAACTTCTGAATATGTCCCTCAAGACCAAATCAGAGGTCGACTGGAACCTGTACCGATCTAAACAGAAGGATTTTAAAAGGTTAATTCGAAGATCAAAAAATGCCTCTTACAAAGAATTCTGTGAAATTATAGAAACACTCAGTGAAACTGGTCGCATTGCCAAAGCCCTTAAAAGGAGCAAGGTAAACAAACTAGAAACACTCAGGAAATCAGACGGTTCCTATACCGAGTCCAAAGCAGAGACACTCAGTCTAATGCTGGAAACTCATTTTCCAGGAAACCAGATATCAATCGGACCACAGCAATCTATTTCCCTTAGATCAGGTGAATCCGATAAATCCACTCGACGTTGCTGGTACACGTCATCGTTAGTTGTTACTGACGAAGCCATCAAATATGCCGTGGCATCTTTTGACAGTTTCAAGTCACCTGGCGCTGACGGTGTTTACCCAGCTATGTTGCAGGAAAGTATAAACCTTTTGCTACCTACTTTGAAAAATATCTTCATTGGTAGTTTAGCCCTAGCGTGTATATCAACTCCAAGGCAAACCAAAAATTGGTAAACAAAACTACTCACTCGTCAAGAGCTTTAGACCCATCAGTCTTACCTCCTTCCTGCTTAAAACGCTGGAAAGAATGATTTAGATTTACATACGTAAAACCTCACTCCAAACACACCCTCTGTCTCAGATGCAACATGCTTACCAAAGAAGAAAATCTTGCGAGACCGCACTTCAAAATCTTGTTAGCAGGATTGAATGCGCGCTTGACAGGAAAGAATTTGCGGTAGGCATTTTCATCGACATTCAAGGTGCTTTTGACAATGCTAGCTTCTGGCAATGCTGCCAGAGAACACGGTGTGGACGAGTCATTAGTGTTGTGGATTAAAGCAATGCTAGTGAATAGAACCGTAATCGCTGAGGCGGAGTGTGGACAATATTTTGCAACGGGAGTGAATAAGGGCTGTCCACAAGGTGGCGTTTTATCACCTCTTCTGTGGTGCATGTTGATTGACTCTCTACTTGTAATGCTCAATGGTTCTAACGTTCACGCCCAAGCATATGCAGACGACGTCGCCGTGCTCTCGGTTGGTTCTAGCCTTCAAGCTGTCTGTTCCAGACTACAGACTGCGCTTTATTTGATTGACACCTGGTGTGTCAGAAACGGTTTCTCCGTCAAACCTCTTAAAACCGAGGTTGTCCTCTTCACGAGACGTAGAAAATTGACTGGTCTGACCCAACTTACGCTTAAAGGCGTCAACATCCCCTTTTCAAATGAAGTCAAACATCTTGAAGTGATCCTGGATAACAAGCTTCATTGGTCTCAACATGTCGAGTCTAAAACTACTAAAGCACTGTCAGTCTTCTGGCAATGTAAAGGAGCCTTTGGCAAGACATGGGGTCTTTCACTGAAAAGGGTGCTTTGGATCTATACGGCTATGATAAGACCAATCATCTCCTATCCGTCAGTTGTTTGGTGGAATAAGCTCTCACGTAAATACGTTATTGCCTCGTTTGCCAAACTTCAAAGAACAGTTTGTCTTGGTGTTACTGGGGCCTTCCCCAGCACACCGGGAGCTGCTCTCAACGCACTGCTGAAACTTCCTTCCCCTGAATAAATACATCATGGGGTGTACTCTCAAAACCATTTTCGTTTAAAGAGATGTGGTCTCTGGCACAATAGCACCGGAGCTTTGGGGAACTCGCAAGCAGCATATCTTTTGACTCACGTCTAATGAATATACCGTCTGACACTATGATCCCAAGGCTCAAACTGGGTCAAAAATACTCAGGCAACTTTCCTTCGGTTCAGGACTGTTTCGCTCCAGAATCTGAGCCTGGAAAGAACTGTTATCGAATCTTCACAGATGATTCCAAAACCGACAAGGGATCTGGCGCTGGTGCCTTTGTGGAGAACGACGACATACGACTGCACGCCTCTTTAGACTCGCTCATACGCGTCCGTTTTCTCAGCGGAGGTGTATGCTATTCAAATGGCTTTAAGCCACTTTACGAACAATGGCTAGATGGGGAGAAGTAACTTGTTTGCAGCGACAACCAACCTGTGCTTAAGGCCCTTCTCAACCCTCTAACCACTTCGAAAGTGATCCAGGAATGTATGAGCTCTCTGAATGCGATCGGAAGATTAAATTCCTTGAGTCTCATTTGGGTTCCGGGCCATCACGGCATAACTGGAAATGAGATCGCCCATGAACTTGCTAAGCAACGATCTCAGACTTTTCTCTCTCTTTTGGCTTTTCTCCGAATATTTGGAAAGCTATAACAAAAGAAGGTTGCTATCTGGTAGTACAATGGACCGGTATTTGGGTCTGAGTGCTCCAGCTGGTATACGGTAAAAAAACGGGTACATTAATTGTACTTTATGTACGTCCACTGAACTTCTTTTTGAATTGAATAAATGTGCATTTGAGTTCAGAATAACAGCAGTTTTAAAAAAATACCTCGTTTTTCCCTTCACTGTTGGAAAACATTGTGGAAAAAACGGTGCATATCGAAAGACAAAACCTATCGGGAGTTCAGAGTCTAATTGGATGGTCACCACAATAAAGAATGCCCTAACATAAACTCCAAAGTCCGGAAGACGTTGTCCAAAAATATAAAAGAAAGGAATATATGTCCCGTCTACGGTAGTTGCCGATCAATTGAACTTCTAAGCAAAACAGGATTGTTGCAATGAGACGCACCTGTCTGTGTGTAATGCAGATTTCGCGTCAACAAATTCTTAATTTGGCACATGATTCTGGACTAGCTTCTGGACACATTTCCAATTCCTAAAAAAAAGCTATCAACATAACGTCTTTCTAAGCTTGGCTGCACACAAACTGCTGCTAGACTTGCTTCGGTTTCTGACTACCCCCTTAAAACATTAATTAAATTAAAAAAAAAAACTTACCTCGCAACCAGTTGTACGGCGTCACCCTTAAAAGCTTCAGAGCCGCCCAATCTCCCAATAACAATTTCCTGCAGCTGTTTGTGTGAATATGGTTGAAAGGTCAATCGAGTAAGTCCAAGGCGAGAGGTAACTTTTCCTATAAGTCGACGTACATTTGCAAAGTGTCAATATCCTTTTGAGAACATCAATCTATTTCTTACCCATTAGCAGCCTCTCTGGCAAATCCATAGTGTTGGCTATAGTAACAACAACCAAACGTGCAGCAGACTTCGTTGGCCAATCCAATAAATTATAAACAACATCCTGTCGTCGATTACACAGTATATCCAATTCATCAACCAGTAGCACAGTTGTAGTCCTCCGAGGAGCTGGTGTGGTAAACCTTTTCTCTAGCAACGAATGCGCTTGTTCCCACGGCACTGTCTTCCCAGTCAACTGTCTATAGATTTGTACATAAGCCTGTCTGGGTTCTGTTAACCGCATTCCATTAATTTCTATGAATTCAAAGTCCGGCAGCATATCTTCTTCACTAAGACGCTGTAATTCTCGAATAACGCCTGTAACAGTGGCAGTTTTTCCAGTGCCGGGTACTCCAGAAACGTACATACAACCGCCACATTGATCCTGAATTTTGCCTTCGAGGAAAGAGTAAATATTAGCGAACTCCGTCTCGCGGCAGGGTAAGCTTTTGGGAACAACTGAAACATGAAGACGCTCACGAGCTATTTGTAAATCAGATTTACGTCGATCTGACTTGGACACCTCGCGGTTATCGATCGTTGGTTTAAAACCACCTGAACGCATAAGTTTGAGCTTTTGCGAAGGAGTCATTTGGCCTGCGATGGGCGATGTTTGTTTACTTGATGGGCTCTTACGACTCCGAGGAGTTTTTGGTGCGTCTTCGGCGTTGTGATGCTCAGTTTCTCTAGATTTAGATGGTCGAGATCGTTTAGGTGTCGAAACAACGGTGTCTTTTATTGGCAAATAATCCTCGTCGGATAGATCGTCCTCCTTCGACTTTGAAGAACGAGTATGTTTAGGGGTTGACACGACGGCATCTTCATTGTTAAATATTCTCCTCTCAACGATGTTTGACAGTTGGATGCTGCGTCTAGGAGTTCCTTCAGCTATAAAATTAAAATTCATTAGAACTGTCCTGTGTTCAAAGGAAAGAACGTTCTTATTCTTACCAACTCTACTAGTGGCTGATTTGAGAATACTTTTCCTTCGTGTCGATGGAGTCAGCTCACCATTCTCTTTGGTTTTCTTTGAGGGGGTATGGTAAATGTCTATATAGGAAACACTCTCAGCGGCCAATCGCTTTCGATCTTTTTGCATTGCGCTCAAAGGGTTGGCCTCTTCGAGTGGGTTTTCAAGTGAGCTGCACATAGATGACCTTCGAGTGACGACATTGGGGCTATCGTGTAAAAAAGCCGCTTTATGTAACTTAATTCAAACAAAAAATGTGATAACACAACACAACTCACCGTTTCTGGGATTCCGAGAGCCGCAGTTTTATTTTCAGATTCTTCGACATATTATCCGGAGTGTTGTTATTGATAATTGAGTAATTCATTACGTCTGAGTCTACTGTAGAGTTCGCCGCTTCATTGTCCAGGCTGATGTTTAGATTTCTCCTTGCCGCAAGAGTTTTAGCATGGGTCGGTGTAATGGGACAACGGTTTTTCTCTGTGAGTGGTGAGCTCAAGTAGTTGGCATTTATTTCTTTGTTGGTAGAGGAGCACATTTTCTTTGATGACGACTTAACAACACTATTTCCTCCAATAATTTTAATAGGAGTCACCTTGTTCTCGTCCATTCGACCAACGTCAACAAACTCCAATTCTTGTATAACCTTTTTTTTAGCACTCGAATGCTGTGCCGACTGTCGGCGAGATACACTCCTTCTGGCCGAGGTGCTTGTTTTTGGAGTTCTTTTTCCAGGAGTCTCTTCAGCAATGTATTCCAATGGCACCAAAGTATAGGTAGAATTTTTTAATTTAATAAATTTGTAGCGACACACAAACATCGAACAGTTTTTGATTTTCTTCGATTTTGCTAATAATCCAGATGCAGAATTGTTAGAACTTCCTGTGGCCACATAGCATTTACGAAAGATCGTTTCGATTGATATGTCCGGGTCGTAAGGGCGGTGTTCTTCAATAATTTCAATGTTAAAGTCAAAGCAAAGTTCGTCTGTATCGAAATTTTTCATTGGAATACATTCGGGTCTAGAAACAGAAACAACATTATTATTAATTGTAGGAAATCATTATTTAGAAGAACTGATGTGTCCTTACCTGGAATACCATTGAACGATGGCCCGATAGGGATCTCGGTCAGAAAGATCGTTCAACTCGTATAAATAGAGTATTTTAGCAATGTCACATCCAGCTTCAGTGTCTGGTTCGGCAGCATCGGCGTTAGAAACAAAAACAAAATCGCCAACAGATATTGTCATGGATCCGTAAACGCACTTTCTATGAGCGAAACAAGTAAAAAGAAATTAAAAATTTTGTTTTTGATAAAGAAACACATCAACCAACTTGTAAAAGTAGACTTCCTTGTGCTCTAAATGAGGAATTCGAGTGTTCACTTCTTGCTTGCCGAAAAAAATAGCAACGGACGTGGTATCAACTTCTTTAACACCCATTTTGATGAAATTGCATTTACTTTTTTATTTTTGTTTTGTCAATTATTTAAAACTATTAACACGGTTTCAACAACATAAACTAGGTGAACAATACCCCAGTTAAGCAAAAGTGCAGTCTTGGCAAAATGAAAAATAAAAGCGCGCAATTGTTTACTTCGGTGCCGCCAGATTTTGACATTTGATTTGGCGGGACAATTGTTGACGTTCAGGTGTTAGTTCTGTTTGCTTCAGTTTTTGAATTGTTTTCGGCGAATATTTCATTTTTAATGTGCTACCAGACTATCTTTTTTAATGATTCGCTTTGGAAAACACAGCGTAAATTTGTAGTCACTTAAAATCATTGATATATTATATATGGACTGCTAGTTGAGTGTAATCTCCATATAAGACTGGCAAAGATTTTGAAGCCAAGCGACACTAGCCCTCTTGGTTCCCCTGTCCGCCATTTACGGCAACATTACAATTTTTTCCCAAGAATTAGGTGCCATCTAAAAGTTTGCTGTGCAAACAACAATAAAAACACTTATGCTTTCACGAGAATAACAAAAAAAGACAAGACAACATCTGCCAGTTTGACAACTCGAAAAACACAAGTGTTAGTTTAGTTCTAGATTCGACAACCAGTTGAACCAAGATGCAGCACTGTCGCTTATCGCTGGCTTCACTTTTAAGGAGCCAACTAGCAGTCCATATATAATATGTCAATGCTTAAAATGGTTCATTAGTTTTGTTTTGAATCTTGAATCATTTACATTTTAAATACTAACTTATTTACAAATCATAGCATGTCTAACTTCTAACAGAGTTCATCTCCAAGCCACATTTATAAACAGTTTCATCGCAATAGAATATGTATTCGTTAAATATATTTTTGTTATATATATTTCTAAACTGCAATTGAAAGAGTCTAGACCGAAGAAATAAAATACTTGGAGTTGCAAACATTCTTTTTAGTTCTGAACCAAAATTCTGGAGTCTGCAAATTTTAAGATGACTATCGTCTAAGAACTAGCTACTGAAAGAACGTGGTTGAGAATTTTAAACAGTTTTCCTAATTTATAAAACGATAGTAAAATAGCTATAATCATTGACGTAATAGATATGGACTGCCAGTACCCAACTTCACGTCGGTCCCACTTCATGCCCAGCTCCTGTGAAAGGATAGCGGCATTTGTGGGTACTAAGATTTGGCATTTAAAAGGTGGATTTACATGCATCTGCAAGTGCAGATGAAAATCGGAAAAAGACACAAGATGTAAAATTCATACTTGTCTGATAGAGAGGGAATGAACTTCCTAGTTATGGTTGCAGATGAAAAATTATGGGTGCAGATGAACATGTTCATCTGCAACCATAATTTTTCATCTGCAACCATAATTTTATTCGTTCAGGTGTTTTCTTTTGAGGGAAAAAAAAATTTTTGTTCCAAGCACTCGTTGCCTGAACCGCAGTGACGACACAAGAAACGTCAAATTTCATTTTGTTTATTCTTATTTCTTATTTGGATATCAAAAAAGGCGGTAGGTAAGTGAAAGAAAATAAAGAAGCTTTTAATGAAATCCAAGGGATTCAATAGCGAAATTATTGATATTTGCTTTGATCTCAATCATCAACTTGCTGGAAATGTATCCGAAATGAATATTCTGCTGGAAGAACAAAAGACCAACATTGAGGAGAAGTTGTCTTTGGTGGAGTTCCTCAAGGAAACCATTGAGAATAAAATCCATGAACTGATAACGAATGTAAAAAATTCAAATTGTGATAAAAAGTTGCAGCACCTGTTGTTCCTTGTGTGGCTGCTTAGTGCCATTGTTGAATTGTGTCCAAATATAAGAGCTTGTCTTTCACAATCCTACCACGATCCAACAAGCTGGGCTACGCTGCCAGTTGCTGAGAAAAAAACGCTCGAAAATTGGACGAGAGTCTGTAATTTGCTGGACGACGAAGGATTTGTGATGTGGAAGAGCATTTGTAAGCTGATTCTTGATGAGAATGCTGTCGGGAACGTGATATCCCCTCGAATCGGTTTGGAGACAATTCTCGATGATTTTGCTGTGACATAATGAGGTGTTTGGTTCTACTTTCATTTTGATATTTCATTTTTTTCTTCGCAGAACTGGGAAACGGTGGTCATCGAACAGAAAGACGAACAAGATAACACTGTTCAGTCTACATTCCGCATACCCTGCCAACCGCGGATTTCTCGCAGCAATACCTCTTCTCTGTCACAAACGCACTTAACTTTTTTATTCCTCAAACCTTGCCACAGAAAGTGCTTCAAGTTTTCAACTCACTCCTTGTTCAACGCCTTTTAGACCACTATAAATCTTTAGTGAATGATAAATTCACAGCTTCCAGTCAAAACACTGCACTCCAATTGTATTATGACACGAAATTCCTTCAATCGGTTTTTGTATCAAGAGATGATCGGTCGGCCGTAGAAGAGTTCAACTCAACATAAACTACACTAAAAGAATACATCGATCCTTTTGACTTTGAGCTTTTTAGTGAACATATTTCTAAAAATGTTAAGAAGTCGGTTACGAAAATGCACTGTCAGCTTGGTGTTATAATTCCACATATTTTACAAAACACAAGTTCAGCTGTGCAACAAGAAATGGACCCCAACGTTCTGACACTAAGTTCGAACGGATCGACATCGATTTGGTTCCCCCTGTTGCCAATTATTACACCGGTGTCGACGAATGGTATTAGCAAACCAACGACAGCGATGCTGTCTGAAGCCGAAAAGGTAAGATTTGTTGGAAAGACTAAAAGCATTGCAGGAAAAACAAATGTTTTTTTTTTTATTTCGTTTATTTATAGGACATCAGGTCCTTTGAGTAGAATTCTTCTATCAAGTAATGCTTGTTGTTGTGTTTAAGTGTGAAAAACACTTGGCACTCGAATTTACGTTTGTAGACTGTTTGCTATTTAGAAGTTTGTGTAACAAGTTCTCAAATGGCAGAAGAGTTGCGTTTAGTTTGTGTTCAGCATGTTTGTGGTCGTTTTTTTATTTAATCAACATTTTATTTGGCAAGGTTCTCTTTTTTTTCAATTTAGAGTTGTCTTTGTTGTGTGGCCTTAATTAAAATTGGGTTTTTATTTCTTTGACTGATATTTTCTGTTTTGATTTTCAAGTACAATTTGGTCTCACATTTAAAACGCTAATAAGAAGTTCTGTAAACTTAATTCGCATTTCTATTTTATTTACATAGACACCAACAAGAAAATCAAGTCGCAAAACGGAGTCATCGAGGAGTCAAAAGTCGGGAGCGGCTGCCTTCTTCGGAGTGATGTCGCAAGAATGGTTTCGATAGCCTATAATCTCATAGATAGGCTATAATCTCATAGAAAGAAATTTATTTTTGTCGAAATCGGTCCTAAATAAAAATAAAAATTAAAGTTTGTTTTAAAAACGTTGTTAACTAGATATATTATAGTTCATGGAAATAATGTTTTTGTAAGTATAAATTAAATTCAACTACCTATCATTCTTTTCGAACTTGAGAACGGGTTTATCCGATTTTGAAATGCTACCATCACTGCCATTACTTCGTCCATGCTCTCCTCCAGTTTCAATAATTTAACAAAATACATCTTTGTCAGTTGTTGCTACTTTTTGACAGGTAACCATCTCTATTGCCTCTAAGGACCTATCTGCTGTTTTTCCGAATCTTCTTCATCTCATTACTGCCGCCGCTGTCATGTTCCATTAATTTTACCTGCAAATATTCCGAAGTTAGGTATTTTCAGAAAAAACAAGATATTTACAAAAACATACTCTTTTAGAACGTTTTGGTTGTTCTTGTTCGACCGATGAATCATCTTCCTTTGTATTACTGCCATTACCAGTGATCTGTAAACATATTTTTGAATTTAAAAATCAAATACACCAGCGTATAGTTAGTTGACAAGTCTTAACTTAAAAATCCTTGGCTTCATAGGATTGATTAACGACAATTCTAAGATGCTCATCTTCCAAAAATTGCATACGATGATTTGACCATGGTTGAGGACTGTTTCAAAACACCAACCAAACAACGACCACGTTGTGAGATATCACTGGTCGCTGCATTCCATCAGAGAAAGAAGAAACAAATGGAAGATTATTCACACAAGCTTAGACTAGAGGAAAAATGATAGCCTTACCATTTTAAACACCTGGCAAGACGAATATCTGCATTGGTACCAACAAAGACTTTCGTATCTAACAAATTAAGAACCTCTGGACTCTGGGGCTAGATTCCGCAAGAATGTGTACACGAAAAATTGTGCACACACTCTAATTTGGACTCCGCAAGGGTGAAGTGGAGTTTTTTTTTGACAGAAGACGTGTACACTATCTCTCAAATTTATTCACGGTCTTTCAGAGCGTGAGTTTTCAGAGGGCCGTGAGTGTGAGTTTTTTATACTCACTCTTGCGGAATCTAGCCCCTGGAAACCCTTTTTCCTTAACTTTTTCCGTGTTGGACCTTAATGCGAGCTAATTCGAAAAATTGAAATGGAAAATTTTGCTTCAATTTGGAATTTGAGATTTGAAAACATATGACTTTGAAAGCTGTCAGTAGAGTTATAGCAACTCCGAAAAGGAATATCGGTTATCTCTTTCTGTCTATTGTGCACACAGTCTATATCCGTCCTGCTTTACTTTTCTGCACTTCCGCACTTGCAGGTGCATGTAAATCCACCATTACTCTGTCATCACTTTTCTGTCACTTTTTTTCATTAAAAAAATTCTTTTGCAATGCAACACCCACAAATCAGAACGAGAATCCGAAATGGTAATGTTTGTTTTTTATGTTGAGTTCCCAAAACCTTGTCCTAGAGCGACTTTAGTAGTTGGCTTTATTTTAAACTAATACGGAAAATTCATTTTTTAGATAACGTGCTTTGAACGAACCACTAATCTGGGACTTCTTTATTTACAAGAACAAGACGTTGCTTCATTGTCGTCTGCAGCTTATGCTGGGTACTACTCCATACAACTCGGGAGAAGGATCAGGAGAAAATAATCGTCGTAATATGGGAGCAATACTTGAAATGGCATTGCAACGTGCACCTATTGTACTTATAAATACGGGAAAGCTTCAAGAAGCTATAGAACGTTTTCGAGTTATGCTAAATGCTATTGAGAACAGAACAACTCAGTCACTTCGTTTAAAACTATCACGTCAATTAGCTGAAGTTCTACTTCGTAGTGTATCAGGTACAATACCTCGCCATTCAACACCCGACGATCGAGAGGTGCTAACCAAGTAAAAAATATGTGGAAGCCCCGAATGCATTCACATGTTATTCAGTTTACTCCGCGCAATCAACACGAAGAGACAATTCTGTTACTTCTGGTCGCTGAATTCATATCGAACATGAAGTCAAAACGTGGCAAATTTGAAAAACTCGCCGCTGAAGCCCTTGAAAAAACCGTTCAAAATGATTACAATTATTTAGCTGAGTACTACTTAGCTCTACAGTATGCATTGGTCAATAATATTCCTGAAGCTTTGATACATGCTCTTGCTTTGCGTACTGAACATGCTCCTAGTTTGCATCTATTCGCAACTCTTTTGACGGCTAGCAAACGGCCCAAAGAGGCCTTAGATGTTGTTGAAAATGCCCTCAACTTCAAAACAAATCGTTGCAAGTATTGACTACATGTAAAATTTCAGAATAAAAATCTAATAAATAAAAAATTCTATAGAAAATTTCATCAACTAACTGTTTTCTTTTTATTCTTTTTAATGTTCTGTAAGCACATTGGTGGTTAATCCATATTATTTCTAATGAATGAAAAATGCTGAATAATGTATTTTTCTTCCAGTCAAGAGGAGATCTTTGGCACTAGCATGCTTATCTTGATGATAATGATGCAGACTCTGCCAATATGAATTAAGATTCACGTACTGACTGGTGTACGGTCCAAAGAGCCACTCCTCTAGTTGAAGTATTATTGCCTGATTTATGATGGGTTCAAATTTGCGGGCAAAGAAAAACATCTTCTGTTCGGTTCACTGGAGTCGTGCCCAGTCGTCTGGCTTAAAATCATATGGACTACAGCTACACCAATCGACGACAAGTTTGTATTGGCACTTGCATCCCAATTACCGTTTCCAATTAGTCACATGCAGATTGCTATCCACGTATGTCTGGCAGAAGTAGGAATTTTACAAGACCGTATTGAAAAATGATTCAGCCGGCAATAATGTGTGTCGGAAAATTGTAAGTAAACCTTCCAAAAGCTCTTTGTTTTCGTTATCCGTTAGGTATTCCACAAATTGTTTGGATAGAGCAACCCAATCGCTGCCACTATCAACTTGTATACCATCAGACAGTACTCGATCGCCTATCCGCCACATTTGCATATCATACTCTACGAATGTTTTGTCTAGACCTTGTTTTTGAATGAAACGTTGCGTTTCACGACCATGACTCTTTGCAAAATTCCTTCCCTTGTTAGCTGTTAAAAAATCAACCAATTTATCAATGGGTTTTACGGGAAAGTCACTTTCACTTAAGTTTATCAATGCCAATCTGAAAACAAAAAATTGTTCATAGAATAACGATTCCACTTTCGATTGGATGTGTTGTTGACTTACCCGCCTCACAAGCCTGCAATGGTTATCAGACAACCTATATTTTTAGCAGTCGGACCCTATACCCAATACGCACCGATACACTAGACACTTTAAGTGTGGGATATCAGCTAGATCGAATGGTAGATAACTATTATAGCTTGGTGTCCGAGATTCTCCATTCCATTTGTACATTGGTAGAATGTATTTTTTGTCTTTAGCTAAGGCAGACTGTCAACTCATGTATGCTTGGACATGAGAATCGTGAGAAATCTAGGATCGATGTCTCCTATCATTTCCAAGTTTGAGAAATCTCATGTGGTATCTTACTGCTGTGATTTTTTTGTAGTTCTGATCGCTTCATTAGCTTCTTCCAGGGTGATTTTGCACACTTCTCAGCAATGGTTTGTTGATTTTCATCATAATAACACTGTTAACTCTCCGGAATGTTGCAGTCTTCAACAAGAAGCCGTCCTTGCGCATCGTGAATGAGTTTTGGCGAACGAACTTCCTAAATATTGCATTTGAAAACAATTTTTAAAAATGTTTAAGCGCAGAAAAATTTAATTGACAACAAATATAAAACTATCAGTCAAGAGCATTGACATGAGATGACAAAAACAGAGAGACATCTGTTGTTAGTTGGTAAATTTTCTCGTTACTTCTCGAAAAACGATAGATGGCCATAACGGAAAATCACGATTATTTTGCCACTATCCTTTCAGTGGCGAAGTGTCGCGGGGACCGCTTTGCTTTTAGGGTTTTGTATGGATATGACGTTTCACTAGCAGTCCATATCTATTACGTCAATGGCTATAACTTAATTATTATCACGGAATCCAAACCAAGTGTTTCTCGATGGTTTGCATATTTCTTATTAGATTAGATTCTATCACCACATGTACAATAGCGTGTTTCAGGGCCGGTTCTATGGCCTGGAGAGATGCCAAGCAAATGTAAAATCTTTACATAGCAAAGTATTGCTTATCTGTCAAATCCGTCACTTCATTCGGATTTTAGATTTGGAAATCGACACAAATACCTCGTTTCCACTTAGAATTGAATCACACTTCAATTCGAATTAGTGCCAGTGTATACCTACATCGAATTGAGATAAGATTACCCGACCGGCGTATAGATCCGATACAGCTCTTGTAGCTGGATCGATTCAAAAGAGTGTGTTTTTTACCTAGATTACTCGATTCAGTGGGTAAGTAGATACCTGCATCGAAATCTGAATCATATTCCGATTCGATTACCCGATTCTAAGTGGAAACGAGGTAAAAGAGAACATAGTTCCAAGTCTTTCCTTTCAAGTAAAGTTTACTTTATTAAAAAAAAAACGAAACTGTCACTTTTTTGCGTTTAAAATAGCAATTTAGTACCAAGATTCAATAAATCTACTGTGAGTTATTGTCACAACTCAGCAATTCTATGAACAGATCAACAATACAAATATTACCACTGAACACCAAAACAAATCATACTGAACTAAACGCGATCAGTATTGATTTTTTTTTGTGTTCGGTGGTAAGATCAATTGCTAAACCGATATGGAATTGCTGATTTGCAACAAAAACGACCCTGTTATAAGCAAAAAACTCAATCAAACTTTAATGAGCACTTTACTGTACATTTTACCTCAAACAAACAGAACTTAGTCCTCCAGACCTCAAAAAAGGTTTTCTTCCTCTGAACCTTTTTCCTTTTCTGTTATTTATCCATCGCACCGACTCTGCCACAAAACAAAATGCCAAAAAGTTCACATGTCAGAATCAAGAATCACTGGCATAAAAAGAAAAAGGGAATAGGTTTTTACTTTTCCGTCTACGTTGGTTGATCAAGTGGTCGTAAAAAATTCGCCGTGAGAAGTTGTGGTATTTTTTTTTCAATACATTTTTTTCGTTCTTTATAATTAATATTTAACCAACGAATTTGTTAACTCTTCAATATATAATATGAAAACCTTCGATTTGCTTGTGAAACAATTAAAACACGGGAAATAAAATTATAAATTTTTGTGTGTAGAATCTGCAGAAATTGACCAAGAAAAATCGACACCCAGCAGCAGCACCAACAACAACAATCATGTCAAGTAGTGAGGAGATGCTCTATGTGAAGGTATTTTTATGGATTCCTTTTGGAATTTTTAAATTGTTGCACAGATATCTCAAATGGAATTGCATTTGAAGATGTGGTCTTTGTAACATTTTACTTTTTGATAGAAAAACTTTTCCTTATTGGGTAAATAGTATTTAAAAATGTGCTTTAGGAAAACTTATCTAACAGCATAACTGTATATTGATAAGGGTGGTTGGGTATCGGGATATCGAATTTTCAACAGAAAGTATAGTCTTCCACAATTAACGGAAACAATATTTCAGTTTTCAACGGTATAGCTAGCAAGCTAGTTTATATATAGTGTAGTGTGTAGTCTTTAGTGTCGTAGTCAAGTGTCGTGCACTATGTGATAGTGAGGGGTCGGGGAGAACAATAGAGCAGAACAACCTTTTGTGTTCTGCTTTTACTTGCAGTTTACCTGGCATTATCGCTGATAAGTAGTTTGAGGTGATAAACTGCGAACAGAGTGACTTTTTTTATTTTTACCTTTGAGTGTGTTTTGGTGATTCAGTGACTTGTTTAGATAAACAAAAATGAAAGAAGAACATTTTGATTTTGCCACGAAGTGATGAAGTGCACGGTCGTTTTTTGTGTATAATTTGTTAGTGCTGCGGCTTTATTGCAGGTTTTATTTGTGGAGGTATGATGTGCATTCTAATGGCGTTTTCCATTGGTTTCACTCGGGGAAGCACTCATTTTAAAAACCAATGGAACACCTAAAATTGTTTTTGCTCAACTTAACGTGTTGGCTTTGTGTGAGTAAAACACCAATTGCACATAAAAAATATTTCCTGTGGAAAATTTTCTTTTTGACATTTGAGGAACATGTATTAGTGCTTCTTGAGTCGATTCTCACTTCAAATCGAGAAGCGGCTGTCACTCCTCAGAATCATGAGAAGCGATCTTTTTGCACCAATGGAACGGTTTGAGAATGCTTCTGGACGCTCCTGGACGGTTCTTTTCGTCCAATGGAAAATGCCATAAGTACATTCATGTTGTTGACATCATGTTGATCATGCTTTGATGAGCTGTGGGAACCATGGAACTATGGATTGATGTTGTTTATTAATTGACTTGATCTATGTAGATATGAGTGCAGTGTGGGATTAAGTTAGTTTATCTTCTCACGTATCACCTTTTAATTATAACTTTCAAGTCTTTAGTTGCAATCACAATCAAACTGGGTGGAAAGAGTGATAGTTTGTTATGTGAACTGATGAAAGGTGATAGCAGACAGGGTATTGTCATCGATATAAATTGGTCTGATGAACAGCAAACATCAATTAGATCACATTTATGTCTGTTAAGAGTTTGAAATGAATAAATTGTTTAATTAGGTGGTATCATTCCTACAGCCGGTGATTTTAAGTAGGTTTTTAGGACAATAATGGAATGGCGATTAAATTTAAACCAAGCCATATTTACCTATTTGTTAAAAATAAATAAATAATAATAGGTACCGCCAGTGGCGTAGATAGCTTTTCGCAATGGGGGGGATATTTCTAGTTCGCTCTTTTTTTTGAAATTTTTAATAATTGAAAACAAAAACAAATAACAAGACTTCACTGAATGTAGCCATAAAAAATTATAGTTTTTAAAGATAAATATATTATACGCATTAGTCTTATCTTACTTCTTACTAAAATTATAAAGAGGAAAGGTTTGATTGTTTGTCTCGAGGCTCCGAAACTACTGCACCGATTTGAAAAATTCTTTCACCGTTGGAAAGCTACAAAAGCAGGAGAATCAACTCTACTCTAGGAAATTTCTCTGCAAAGAGATCTGTTAGTAGAGGAACACCGCAAGGCGGAGTCCTATCCCCTCTTCTATGGAATCTAGTCGTCAATGAACTTCTAGTTGACTTAGAAGCTGAGGGATTCAAAGTGATGACATATGCAGAAGACGTCTCCATTGCATGTGGTATCTGGCAAACATACTCACGTCCTTACGGACCTGATGCAGACCGCTCTAAATAAACTAGTAAAATGGGCGGGAAAATGTGATCTAGGGGTCAATCCTCAGAAAACTGAACTCGTTCTCTTCACCAGGAAATATAAAATTCCTCAACTAATAACTCCATCAATAAATGGAATCTCACTTGTACTTTCAAACGAAGCCAATTATCTAGGTATAATCCTAGACTAAAAGCTAAATTGGAAAGCCAATATACAGGGAAGAATCAGGAAATCCACCGTAGCTTTATTTTCCTGTAAAAAAGCCATTGGTAATAAATGGGGTTTCTCCCCCCAAATCACACACTGGCTCTACACCGCGGTCATCACACCCATACTCACATACGGAGTAGTGGTATGGTGGACCGCTCTTGATAAAAGGACCTACTGCGATAATCTAAGCAAGGTCCAACGAACAGCATGTCTGTGTATAAGCGGAGCACTGAGATCAGCACCCTCAGCTGCCCTAAATACACTCCTTAACCTCACACCACTAGATATCTTCAGCAAACAAATGGCCGCCAGTACAGCCATTCGTATGAGAGCTATCTCCCAATGGACCGTTAACAACATCGGCCACGCTACAATCCTGAATTTTTTCGGACCAATCCCTTTAAACTCCTGTGGTGTAATGTTTGATCTATGTTGCCACATATTCCTCCCCCTCTCTTTTTAAAGAGGGGCATTTTCCCACGTTGTGTGAATTGGTGTTCACCTTGTCAAAGCGATCGCCACATAGACTCTTCCCTACTTTTTAAGAATTGAGTTTAACCAGAACTACGAAGATACATACTTGTTTTCCTTCACACTCCGACTACACCACCACCCAATTGGTTTTTGATAGTAAGTTCCAAGTCTCAATCCCATCGAGAACGACCTGGGAGGACGAAAAATTTTTGAGAGATGTTTCAATTCATTTCTATACAGATGGTTCAAAAACCGAAGAAGGGGTAGGCCGCCTTCCAAACCATTGTAGTGTGTTCCAAGCGGAAATTCTGGCTATCAAAGAGGTCCTATCATGGCTAAAAGAAAACGTGATATCCTCAGCGAATATCCGGATTTTCTCAGACAGTCAAGCAGCCCTCAAATTACTCGGCGCTGTTTCTGAGAACTCAGTAACCGTCCTTAACTGTCGCCTATCTCTTAAGGAGATGGCTTAAGATGGCAAAGCCGATGAACTCGCCAGAGAAGGAACCGTTCTACCAATCTCAACCAGCAGGTTGAATATTGGTATACCAATCGCTACATGTAAACTTATGCTAAAGCAAAAGGCAATGGATAGAACAAATCATAGGTGGAACAATATCACCACGTGCATGGCAACAAAACGGATATGGCCAGAACTAGATCAAAAACGCACAGGACATTTGTTATCCATTACCAGATTGCAAGTTAGCTCCGTAATCAATGTCATTACCGGACATTGTCTGATAGGAAGACACGCCATAAGACTTGGCGTTCCCTCTAATGACTTCTGCAGAAGTTGCTTAGATGAGGAGGAGGAGGAGACAATCCCACACCTCCTCTGCTCATGTCCTGCACTCTCTTTTAAAAGAAAGTGGCATCTGGAGAAATATTTTCTCGATGATCCAAGCGATCTGGCGAACACAGATCCCCTGCATCTCCTTCGCTTTATTAAAAGCTCCAAATGGTTTTGTTAAGTGAGGTACTTCCTCGCATAATTTCTATGGTATCACAATGGACCTAATATTGGTCTAAGTGTGTCAGTTTGTTTTCCTGACAGCCTTTTAAACCTAACCTAACCTAACCTTGCATTCCCGTGAGGATAAAAGTACATATAAACCTTCCTCTGGGATTACTCTCTCTATAAAAAAACCATCATAATCCGTTCCGTAGTTTTAAAGATCTAAACATACAGACAGCGGAAATCGACTTTGTTTTATACTATGAAGGATTAACGATAGCCACCCATCCTTTAAACACTAATAAGTCGTCTTCGCTGAATAAAAGCTTTTCCACACTTATTTTTCTTTTTTATAACTTCTTTGTACTTTTTTCCGGCGTTACGAACTTAACTTAAAAAAACTGTATTTTGTTAAAAAGTTTAACGAACTAATAAACATATTATTATAACTGCCTTACTGTAGAGATCACAATTTTCCCATTAAACTACTTCACTGTTTCCCATTCAACTGTCAACTGTTTCACTGTAGTGATCCGCTTGTAGGGTAAGGCCCATCTCAGAATGCCAAAGTAAGCCTCCTGGGTCGGAGGCCAAACATTTTTGTAGATGTTTGTACCAAAAGTGTTTTGGTGTGCCTTTCGTTTTGTTTCTTCGAACATTTTTCTGAACGTTGTATGATATTGCCTTTTTGATGGGGTTTTCTGTATCTTTCCTTTGAACATGGCAATACCAACTCAATCGGTCGTGCTTATTTTTTTCCAAGTTGATATTTTCGACGTGAAGGCTTCAACGAATCTTAAATCAGGCTTCGTTACTCTTGCTGTCCTACGAAGCATCTTCATCTCAGTTGTCGGACGAAGAACAGCGATGCGGGGTGTAACCTTCAGCTTAGAGGGCATTTTCTATCACATAAGGATGGCGGAGTTTTCTCGCCTCTGCATCCACCCTACACTTACTTGTTGATTGATGTCGTCATCACAAATTGTTTCATTATTGATCATTGATTACAGATATTGAAACTTGAGTACATTTCCATTCAAATAAATGTCTGGAATAGTTATGTCTGGACAAGAAAATGGGCAACCCAAGCACTCAATCTTTATTGGACTAATACGGTACCCACTATATTCTAAAACTCTTACTTATACGTTAAATGCTTCTTGTAAGGATGTAGCATCCTCCTTTATGATGACTCCATTGTCAGCAAGGAATAATTTTTGTACTTTGGTGTTCTCAACTTTATCTTCCAACTCAACGCCTGTAATAAAGAGCAGAGGACTCCAGACTCTTCCTTGGTGTACATCTGGTGTGACTTGGAATGCTTTGGTGACACCAGCTGAACAGCTTGTCATCGTAGCTGCTCAATTATACATATCAACTCCTCTTTGTCTGAGGGCCATCCATATCATATCTCGTTGTTGTCGATCGAATGCTTTTTCGAAGTCAACCAGCGCAATATGGAAATCCTCAAAGGAATTACGATGTTTTTCCATTAGGATTGTTACACTTTGTGTTGCTTCAGTTGTTGACTTGTCCGCTTCAAACCCGCATTGGCTTTATCATATTTCGCAGTATGCTGCCTAAATCCCCCTCATATATCTTCAAAGTGTGAGACATTAGTTTGATCGAAAGGTAGTTATCTCAATTTTGTGTATCTCCCTGTGTACATTGGTAGAAGGGAGATACTTTCCTCCATTAGCTTGCTGATTAAAATCTTGCCCGATGACTACAATCTTTTCCCAGTTGTTTAATTTTTCAGAGTTGTTAATTGCGTCACTAACTTCTTCGATTGTAAAGGTGGGGTTTTCCTTTAAGTTAGGTTCAGCTGCTAGATCCAAAGAAACTGTTCTTTCAAAAGGCCATCACAATAATCGCGTTACCTGTTCAGAATTTTGTCGTCATCCACAAGAATCCTTGAGCATCGTTAATGAACTTCGGGGAACGAATGTTCTGATTTCTCTATTCAAGTTCTTTTGTTGTATTTCTTGAAAAGCTTGGGTTGCATCAGCAATCGGGGCTGACATTTTTTTCCGCCTCCTGATGCATGCTTCCCATGCTCTTTGTTTGGTATTGGGGGCACTTTTTCTTGGCTTTTTCATTGGAACTTTTGTATTTGACATCGAGGCGAGTATTGGGTTTGTTCGTTGAAGCCCTAAGGTCGCCCTGGGGTCGCCACAAAGCGTTTTTGAGAAACCTAAAGTCGCCCTGAATGTCAAATTGAGTGTGTTTTTAGCCCTAGGGTTGACCTAGGTTTTCCATAAACTCGCCCTAGCTTTTTGCTGTGGCGAGTTGAGAGCTGTCAAATGGCATGTATTTTTTTTTTTAATGACAGGGATGTGTGGTGATTTGTAGGTTAGCGTTTTTTGAGGACTGGAAAACCCAGGTTTTTTTGACAACTCATAGGGTTGTCAAGAAAACCTGAGTCAACCCTGGGGAAAGTTCAACGAACCTATTATTTGAGGGCACATTGCCAATGTTTTAAAAGCCGCTTTCTCCTTACTTAACACGTCTTTAGATTCATTATTAAACGACCATGTTTCTATGGCTTGTAGGTAGTGTGCCTTAGAAACCCCTAGCATTGATTTGACTCTCTTTAAGCGAGTTTGTTACAGGCAGTTCCACATACCTTGTGCAGTGCTCCCTACATTTTAGACTGTCTTGATGGTGTTACACAGGTAAATAAAATAAATAGGGTGGCGTAACAGTGAGGAGCCTCGGCACATATCTTATTTCTCTCAACCATACCTTGTAAGGGAATGAAAAAGACCTACAAATTTTTGCTACAGTTTCCATGGGAAGGTGAACAATTCTTTGCGGAGCAATAGCTGTAAAGAATTTTAGGTCTTCCTCTAGCCATTTCCCCATACAAAAAACCTTAATGTGTCTCATTAAAGTATCTTCTTTTCAATTAAAGGTACCATTTTATGCAGAAGTTCTTCAAAAATGTTCTTCTCGTTGAGCACATTATTTTTAAAGTCAGATTGAGAAGTAAATTCTAATTCTTTTACCAATTCTGTTTGGTGTATTCTTGTTTCTTTTTAAATACAAAATTTGAGACCAAAACGTTTTCTTTCTTGCATATAAATTGAACGAATGAAAACTTAATAATATTTTCTGTTGTAGGGTGCCAGAATATGGATACCTCACGAAGAAGAAGTATGGGAAGGTGCTGTGTTAGATCAAAACTATACAAAAGATTGCAAAGAACTAAGCATACGCAAAGATTCTGGACGAGACATTACGATCAAAATTAAATCACCTAAAGATCTTCCTCATTTGCGTAATCCAGCTATGTTGATTGGACAAAAAGATTTAACCTCCTTGTCATACCTACACGAGCCAGCTGTGCTACACAATTTGAAGGTGCGATTTAGAGAACGTCAATCAATTTACACCTATTGTGGAATAATATTGGTAGCGATCAATCCGTATGCCGATCTGCCTCTTTATGGATCAGATATTATACATGCTTATCGTGGCCATTCTATGGGCGAATTGGAACCTCATATATTTGCTGTTGCCGAAGAGGCATACACAAAGCTGGAGCGTGAGAAATGCAATTTAAGTATTATTGTTAGTGGAGAATCAGGAGCTGGTAAAACAGTTTCTGCCAAATATACAATGAGATATTTTGCCGCAGTTGGAGGAAGTGAATCGGAGACTCAAGTCGAGCGAAAAGTTTTGGCTTCGAGTCCAATTATGGAGGCGTTTGGTAATGCAAAGACGACACGCAATGACAATAGTTCCAGGTTTGGAAAGTTTACAAAACTTTTATTTAAAAACAATAATGATGTAATGAATTTGACGGGAGCCACAATGCAAACGTACTTGCTGGAAAAATCTCGAGTGGTATTTCAATCGCTTGGCGAGAGGAACTATCATATATTCTATCAACTGTGTTCGGCAAGAGATCAATATCCGGAATTGTTATTGGGTAAGAATTTGTATTGTATTTTGTATAGCTAGTACTAATTTGAATATTTGTAAAGCACATTGGATGTGGTCAGTGATAATTATTCACTCACATCCAAATCGCAAATCACTGGTTGTATCCCATGTGCCCAGCATTTAATGCTGTGGTTAATTCTCGCAACAACGAATTCCCACATGAATAACAAAAAAAAAAGTACGCTAAGGTGATAAGGTTTTTATGCCAATTCAAAATGTGATTCTATTTATTCTTCATGAAGAAGTTGAATGAATGTGCTTTGTAGTCCCATTCACATACTATCACGACTAATGCCCAAAACACAATTTTATGAGTAATCTTGAGTGACCCCCTTAAATCGCAAACTTGTATCTTATCTTAAAAAAAAGTAAGTGCTGTGACTCACAGGTACTGATGTGTAAACACTTATGAATTAAAACAGATAGACAGAAACTTCGGCTTATTTACTTTTTCTTTAACAAATAGATTGAGCTTGTTTCACGCTATTGATATTAGTTTTTTAATAGACAAGATAATTTTAAAAACTCGTCTCTAATTGTGTTACAAATGTACTGTGAAATATTGTCTGAGCCAACGAAGGTTTCCAAAAGTAACATGTTTGAACTAAAGAAACAACTTACTGACTTACTTAGGTAGTGTATTACAGTTTGTTGTGAGCTTCGGCATCAACCAGGATGCGCTATCAATTTCGATTTCTGGCGAGCTCCCTTTAGCTTTGCACTCTTAAGACTAGATCTTCCCTTTCCACCATTTCGATGCAATGTGCTTTCAAAACCCCGGTCAAGTCGAAGGTTTGTTTGTTGAAGCCTTAGATTTGCCCTGGGGTAGCCACAAATCGTTTTTTGAAAAACCTAAATTCGTCCTGAATGTCGAAATGTATATATGTGTAGATAGATATACACTATTATGTCAAATCCAACCTTTTCTTTTTAAGTATGATGTTATAGAAATCGTATGACAGTGAGTCGCCTTGTGGAAAGCTTTTGCCACAACAAATGATCCGGTTAGTTTTTTCCTTACCTTGGCGGAGCAGTGTGAATTCTCCAAAGCCGTCCATAGCATAGTCGTACGAGTTTGCTTGGATGCCAAAACTAGACATGGCTCTGTACAGCTCGTCTCAGTAAATATTGTATTCGACCTTGTTAAAAAATGGTGTATATCGATATTGTATTCGCAGTTTCTTTTCCAAGATCTACAGTAGTGTGGAAATTTGGTCAATTGTGGGCTTTTTTTTTTTTTTTTTTTTTTTTTTCACTATCAGAACAGCTTATTTCAAGCTTGTGAAACAATGTATCTTTTCTTCAAGAGTTTTTTCACCCTTAAGTACTTAGAAATATGTATCACTGTCATCATTTAGCGAGGTGTTAGTTGTTAGTAAGCAAAAATTAAGTCTAACACACTAAAGACAACAGAACTAAGAAATATTACAAAATTATTGATAAACATATACAAAAACAAATTAGATAGCTACATATAAACGTAAAATTAATTATTAAATATGACAATTATAAAGATATAAGAAACATAAAAAGAAACATAGTCAAGAGAGTGGAGCTCTGGTTCGAATTAAGGACTTTAACGTAGTTTTACTAATATGAAAATCTACTAGATTTGAGTTTAGGTTCAAAATTTTTATCATACGAGTAATAGGCTCATTCAATCCATAATTAGTTCTATGATAAGGACAGTGAAGTAACTCCAAGTTGCGCAGTTGGTATGAGCCTCCCCAGTAGTTAAAACCTATGCATGCGAGCAAGTCAGGAGCATCAATTTGTCCTGTTATGAGCTGGTGAATAAAGACTAAATCATTATTTATTCGGCGATGCGAAAGCAGTTGCATCTGCAAAAGTTGAATACGATGCTCATACGGTGGAAGGTCATAAGGATCCGTCCAAGGAAGTCCCTTAAGAGCAAATCTAATAAATCTTCGCTGTATACTTTCTATTCTTGAATTGTGGACTGCATAATAAGGAGACCATACTTGAGAAGCATATTCTAGATGGGGTCGAACATGACAGTTATACAGCGAAAGAGTGACGTAGGGGTCCGTAAACTCCTTAGCCCATCTTTTAATAAAGCCAAGCATTGAATTTCCTTTACTAACAATGTAATTGATATGAGATGTAAATTCTAAATTGGAGCTAAAGTAAACGCCGAGGTCCTTAATACTGGACACCTTGCATAATATTTGATGAGAAATCGAGTAATTATGCAAAGCCGGTGTACGTTTCTTCGAAAAAGTTATACTTTGACATTTGCTTGGATTGAGAATCAATCCATTTTTATCGCACCATGTGGCAAAATTTTCAACATCAGATTGTAAAATAAAACGATCTGCTGCGCAGTCTATTTTCTTGAAAATTTTCATATCATCCGCGAAGATCAAAATTTCGCTCGATGACAAGCTAAAAGTAACATCATTAATGGCTAGTATAAAGAGGATAGGACCAAGGTGACTACCTTGTGGTACTCCTGACTTCGCCTTAAAGGAGTCTGAAAGAATGCTTCTAAATTTTACTACATATGATCTATCGGTAAGGTACGATCTGATCCAATCAACGAAGGTCGAAGGGAATCCATATGCATTTAGTTTAAACAATATAATATCGTGAGATAGTTTATCGAAAGCCTTTGAAAAGTCAGTATATATACAATCTAACTCTTGCCCGCTTTCAAGCGCGTTTAAACATTTATGAAGGAAATATACAAGGTTTGTTACTGTTGATCTTTTCTGTACAAAACCATGCTGCTGTTTGCAAATTATATTTTTAATATCGAAAGTTAAGCTTTCACAAACAAGCTGTTCAAATAATTTGGGGATACACGAAAGCTTAGATATGGGTCTATAGTTAAGGATATCTGATTTAATACCTTTTTTAAATACAGGTGTAATAAAAGATCTTTTCCACAGTAAAGGGAATCGACCAGAATCTAACGATAATGAGAACAAATAATTAAGGGGAAATGCAATTTGGGACTTACACTTTTTTAAAATTATTGGAGGGATGCCATCAGGGCCAGCAGAGTAATCATCGTTCAAAGATGAAATATTGTTAAGGACTCTTTCTAGGATAATTGGAACATTATTAAAATTTACTTTAGGACATTTACGTAGAAACTCGAAGTAACTACGATCTATCTCAACAATAGAATCAGAGAAGGAATTACAAAAATTTTGAGCAAAAGCGTTGCAAATGTCGGATGTTTTTGTCAATGTGTCATTACCATATGTAAAGTTATCTGGGTATCCATCCGAATCTTTCTTTGAATTGACAAAGTTCCAGAAACTTTTTGGATCATCCCTTAATGAGTTGCCCATTCTGTGAACATAACTTGAGTACAGAGTTTTTGATAGTGATTTAAATTCATCAAAAAAAAAAGATGTAAGAAAGGTGATCAGATTCAGAATGCGTCTTAATGTAAGTCCGCCAATCACTATTTCTTTTGTTGCGAAGCTTTTTTAGTTCCTTAGTGTACCATGGGTGATTAGAGCTCACATTCTTTGAAATCTTGAGGGGTATAGCTTTGTTCATGCAGTCGTTAAGAATAAAATAAAAGTAACTAACTGCTTCGTCAATATTATTGAAAGCTGATATATTATTAATATTAGATCTACTTAGTTCATCAGAAAGCATTTGAAAGTTAGTCTTTCGATAGTCAAATATATGCGAGCAGTCATATGAATTACTATAACTATGAATGTGACCGCTTAGGTCAAGGAAAATGTCTAGAGGAGGGTGATAGTCATCTACATTAGTAATGCCGGAATTAGATTTAAGAACGACAGTACTAACAGCGTCAGAGGTAAAGACTAAATCGAGATTTCGATTTAAAGAGTTTTTAATACAACTCACTTGTTGTAAGTCAGTAGAAATTAGATAATCCAATAAGATAAGCTCTTGTTGAGAGGATTCCAAGGAAGCTTTCTGAAATGAACAGTCAATTGATGGAGACCAATCTATATAAGATAGATTAAAGTCACCCAGCAGTAAAATATTTATTTCTAAAGAAGACAGATTGTTTAAATAATCTAACACTAAAGCCACTTCATTGTAGGCAGGGGCAGAACTTTTTGGGGGAATGTACGTGCCAATTACATAGACTGTCTTAGACTCAAAGGTAACTTCAATGCAAATTAGATCTATTGTTAAAGTAAAAGGAAAAGTGATATTAGAAGACAAAAAGCTATTGCGACAAGCTATGAGAACACCACCTCCTACGTCTGCGTCTACATGAGAATGGCGGTCCTTTCTAAATACTTGAAACTCTGAGTTAAAAAGTTCTGTATCCAGAATGCCTGAATGAAGCCAGGTTTCTGTAAGAACAAAAATATCATGGGCAAAAGCTTGAGAATTAATAAAAAAATCAGTAGTTTTACTACGAAGCCCCCTTACATTCTGGTAAAATAGGGAAAGTCTTATTAGTTTTTTGAAACATTATTGACGGTACTATTTTCAACACGTTTCTTCTTGGAAGAACCAACAAATACTTTTAAAAGAGTGCCTGAAGGCCAGAGATTCGGGCTGCAAAGATAATCAAACTGTGACGGAGGGACAAACATTTTAAAGGACGAAACAAAACTGTTAGGTTTACTTATTTTGGTACATCTAATAATTAAGTCATTAGATATGTTGTGGTTCAAAGTTAGATGGGATATAATATCATTGGATGTTAAATCGGGTTTAAGGCGGGATACAAAAATTTGTTTAGGCTTGTGAACTGATTCTACTTGTTTGGGAATTGGAAATGGTTCAATAGGAGGATAATTCACATTAATGGTTTCGGGAACTGATTCGACTTGTTTGGGGATATGAGGTAGTTCGGTAATTTGATTATCAACATTAGAAGGCCTACTAGAAACAACAGCTAAATCGACAGTTGTCGTTTCATTGTTATTATTTGTAGGACCAACACAGCTCCTGAGACATAAACGTTTTTCGGAAGAGTGAGTATGTTGCTTTTTCTTTTTAGACTTATTATGTTTAGAAATATCTGAAGTAGACTGCACTAATAAGTCGATTGTTTTTGATGAGACATTAGGCAGAGGAGTATGCGGCTCTTCCAAATCATCAGTTGAGGTTGATATGTCAACCGAAAACTTGGGGGCTGAAAAGTTATTGAGGTTTGAAACCGCATCATTAAAATTATTGCAGAGTTCATCTAATCCTTTCTTGATTTTGGTTATATCAGTCTTGAATGACGACATTTTAAATGCAAGTTGGGATAGAGAGATTTTCCTGCAATCAGGACAGAACCAAACTGCAATTTTTGATGCGTCAACCTTTTCTATAAATAAGGTGGTTGACCCAACGCATTTAGCATGGTAAAACTTCCCACAAGTGCCGTAACATGCAAAAAGGCATGCATTAGGGGAAGAATCAAGACATTTCACCGCTGAGCATTCCATTTTAATTTAAAAATTTGAAAAAAAAGTAAAAAAAAGAAAAAGAAAACGGTAAAGAGATTTAGAAGAAGAAAAAAAAAATTTAGTTGTAAATTTGCAATTAAAAAAAAAAGTTTCCTTGGGAAGTTTGTGATATGAACCTGAGATGCTTGATACAACTATCTACGCTCTAACCAACTACGCCGTGGAGCAATTTAAAATTTGCACCGCAAAAGTAATAATTTAAAACACAAAAATTATGGTTATAAAACACAAAAAAAAGCTTTCATACAGTAATTATGATAGTTCAAGTAGCGTAAAGTGCTCAAGAGACTTGCACTTGAATTATCACTCAATTAAGGTTACGGATTTTTTTTTTTTTTTGTTCTAATGAACGAGAGAACTACACCGCTTACCAAAACTAAACACAATTTATTTATTGGCAAAAATTAAGATATTAAACACAATTTCACTGCACAATGTTGTAAACTAAGAATATGGACTTAAAAGTACACAAATAAACTATGAGACACATATAAATCACAGTGGAAATTGAAAAAAAATAAAGAAAATCTAAGGAGTATTATGGTACACAACCAACACTATGGTAACCAGAGCTGCCACCTTTTCTGCTCTGAAACCACATTATAGCATAGAAGATCTTATATGCGATGCTAAAAAGGCAATTATAAGGGTTCTCTTCGTCATGTACCCTTCCGACCATGTCGTACAGCTCGTTATTAACTGATCTCCAACTGCCTTAAAAAGCTCGGTGTCAAAGCCATCTGCACCAGCAGTTTTATTTGATGGCAAGATGTGCGTTACAGGCTTGAGTTCGAAGTTCCCATCCTGGCATGATGTTTTACCTGTTGGTAAAACTAATCTCATACCTATCATAGCATCTCTCAATTTCCTCAAATGAACGCTTCACTGCTGCTTCCTTTTTTTTTTTTTTTTTTTTTTTTTTTTTTTTTTTTTTTTTTTTTTTTTTTTTTTTGAAAATTCGGTTTTTTCTATTTTTCACTTAACAATTGCGTTTGTGTTGGAGGCTGAGTGAAACCCAGAACATGAGAGGCTGCGGTTGATGGCCTCTTAGCATTGCTAATGGTTTTCCATGCTAAATGCCGCCAGCATAAAATTCAAAGGATACTTGATTGGAAAAGGTTCTGGCCATTGGTTGTTATTTTTGTTTTCCGACGTCATATCCACGTATTGAAATAAAATAAAGTAGTTATCTGAGCCCCTCCAAAAGTTTGGACATCACGCATTTCTCACAACCAACCCTTGTTTAGGAGCGGAGGAGATCTACAATTTACTGTAGATTCCGAACGACTAATTGAGAAAGCGCTTTTCATGGCAATGAATTTATTAACGGAGGGCTTGTAAATTCCTCGCGAAAGAGAGATGAGTTTTCCTCCTATGAAGTAGTGCAGGGCATGAGCAAAGAAGGTGTTGAACGGTTTCTTCCTCTTCTTCGTCCATGCAGCTTATGCAGAAATCATTGGAAAACACACCAAGTCTTTTGGCGTGTCTCCCTATTAGACAGTGTCCCATAAGAACACCTATGGTAAAACCTAGATACAGGCGGTTCAGGGCTAACAAAATCTTCGAGCGTTTTGAGTCAACACACGGCCAAACTTTTTTGGTTGCAAGGCAGTTGTTGCTCTCAGTCCATCTAGTGTTTGTCATCCTCGAAGCGTCTTGTCTAAGTAGGAGTTTACATGTAGCGTTAGGTACACCTATGTTGTTCCATTCTGAGCCTAGGGAAGTGGTCGTGCCCTTTTTGGCTAGTTCGTCTGCCATACAGTTGCCTGGTATGTCCCTGTGCCCCGACACCCATGAAAGGTGAATGTTGAACTGATTTGACATCTCCCTCAGAGACATTTTACAATTTTGGACTGTGATGGATTTTGTAGAGATAAAGGCAAGAGATTTAAGGGCAGCTTGGCTGTCCGAGAAGATTCGAATATCCGTGGAGGATATGACGTTTTCTTTGAGCCAAGACAGCACCTCCTTAATCGCCAGAATTTCCGCTTGGAACACACTACAATGATCGGGTAGGCGAAAGAAAAGACTGAGATTCAGTTTTTCTGATTAGATTCCACTTCCTACACCTTCGCTGGTTTTTGAACCATCATCGGTTTAAAAGTGTATTGCTTCATTTTCCAAGAGAGTGTCATTTTCCCAAGCTTCTCTTGAAGGTATGGTTACTGGGAAATTATTATCAAACACCAACTTGGGGGTATGCTAAACAGGAGAGACAAAAATTTTTTGCGTGGTTTTGTAGTTAACCGTAGACAAAACGCCAATCTGGAGGGCCAGATCCTTCGGGGATCTACAAAAGCCGATCGTCTTCTTTCGGCATTGTGAAGATGCACCTTACCATCTTTCCGCAAATTAAAAGAGACAGAAATGTATAGACGGCAGAGTTTAGCTTGAAGTCGTGTGCGAACATTTTTCCAGTAACGTAAACGTCTGCAACCCTGACCATTAATTTTTTTTTTTTTGCATTCAATTTCTTTATGATTCATTCCGTAAGTGAATTTTTGGAGGCGTTTTTCTAGTCGTTTTTGCGTTATAGCAGCAGGTGCACTGCATTTCGTTGCCTAATCTTGAGCATATTTAAACAATTGAATTGTTATGACACAGACCAGAACAATTTCAAATAAGAAGACACAAAAAGAAAAAGAAAACCAGTTACAATATGAAGTTGTTCTATTTCAGATCACCAAGATAAGTTCAAGTTTCTTAACAAGGGTCAATCTCCAGACATTGAAAGGGTCTCCGATGTCAAGCTTTTCAAAGACACCGTCTCAGCAATGTCCATTCTTGGGTTTGCTCAAGCACAGGTAAAACGCATAGTAGAATTCTATTTTTTTACTAACCAAATTTTTTTTGCAGATCAGTGAAATACTTAAAATTCTTGCCGGCATCTTACACTTGGGAAATATACAATTTGTACAAAAATGCAAAAAGGATTCCGATGAAATCGATCCGGATACGTGTGATATACTTGTAAGAATCACTAAAGTGTTTTATTATGTTTTGTTTTCTTATGCAGTTTGATGTTTTTCTCTCTAGCCAAATGACTTGCATTTACATATGACAGGTGAAATGCTTGGGGTTAAAGCCGATGACCTGCGTAAATGGATGATAACACGACAGATTGAGTCAGTGAACGAACATGTCCTCATCCCAAACAATATAGCATCAGCTGAATCGGCTAAAGATGCTTTAGCCAAACACATATATTCGAAGCTCTTCCAATACATTGTGGCTGTGATCAACACAAGCTTGAACTCCGGACGTAAGCAGAGCTGTTTTATTGGTGTTCTTGATATTTATGGATTCGAGACATTCGATACAAATTCTTTTGAACAATTTTGCATAAATTATGCAAATGAGAAACTTCAACAACAATTCAACCAACACGTTTTTAAACTAGAACAGGAGGAGTACTTAAAGGAGGGAATCGTTTGGACTATGATTGACTTCTACGACAATCAGCCATGTATTGATATGATTGAGTCTAAGTTGGGAGTACTTGATCTTTTAGACGAAGAGTGCAGGGTAAGATCCTATCTGTCTATGGTTGTTGTTATGTATAGTTCTTAAATCTGAGTAAACTCGTTTTCAGATGCCGAAAGGATCTGATGAGTCTTGGGCTCTGAAGTTGATCGAAAAATGTTCAAAATTTCCGCATTTTGAAAAACCAAGGTTTGGCTCAACAAGTAAGAATAATTTGACAACCGCTTTTTATTTATAAAAACTTAAGTAACTTTTTTTGTGGTTTGATTGATTCAAGGTTTTCTTGTTAAACATTTTTCCGATACTGTGCAATATGACGTTCATGGATTTTTGGAGAAAAACCGTGATACAGTCTCTAAGGAGCTGGTTAATGTGGTTGTGCAATCTGATATTTCCCTTTGTAAGCAATTGATGGAACTGGAAGAAACTGATACGCTGAGTGACGGAAAAAGTACAGCTTTAGGTGGGCGAGTTGTTGTGAGCGCTTCGAAGCAGGTGGTAAGTTTTCTTAGTAAATCATTTGAAACAACTTCCAAGCTAGCGTAATTTGTGTATTTTTCGTAATTGTTTTGTTTTTCCATTGTTTTTAGCAGCCAGCGGACAAACGCAAACGAGTTAGTTACATATTTTTTTATTTTTATTGACATGTTACATTTAAACAATACAATACCATATTTTTGGGTTTGCTTTATTAAACTTAAAAGCCATGTTGCGGTTTCTAATTCTTATTCATATTTGTTATTCATAGTATTTAAGGTAATAGTTTATTTTAATACACTCACACAACTCGTGGGTTTTTTTAAACTAAAAAAATTGATTCAAATTTGACATAGTTGAATCTTATTAATATTAGTTTATTTTAATAAACTCACACAACTCGTGGGTTTTTTTTAAACTAAAAAAATTGGTTCAAATTTGACATGGTTGAATCTTATTGAGTTTTTCGAGCTGTTCACAACAACACATGGCTACAATTATAGCTCCTTCAAGGTTGCGAAACCCATAATCAGGATACCTATGTTGGATTATTAGCCAAAATAAAAAAAATCTTTTCCATTAGTCTTTTGCACCATACTGAAACAAATCTTACGAAAAGAAGCTTTGAAAAGCATTACAATAATCAAGCTTACTATCTAAGTTTACTATAGTCAGAATGAGAAGCGAATGCCCTGAACAGAGTGTAGTTTCGAGTAGCTTAACTCGAATTAATTCTCAGGCGACCTTAACACGAAAGTGCAAATTTAACTGTCGACGTAATGTGTCACCACGATCGAACATCAGAAAGTAAAGTTGAATATTGAGAATTCAAGGCCTCGAAATCGTAACAAATCTTTCGAAATCTAAGAACATGAAGAACTTCAATCAACTATTTTTCATGGAAATAGAACTTTTAGAATAGATGCTGCCAAGGCCAACAAAGAAAAAACTCAATCGAAAACATTAAATCTCTCCCTTAGTTTTAAATATGTGCACAAAAGATCTTAAGTCGACTTATGTAAGTGTTTTTAGCTATTTTTCCTTTTCTCAAGTACTATTTACAAAACCTATGTTTCTATCTTATCCATAATGACTAATCTTTACAAACGAAAAAGTTATGACTTCTTAGTTACTTAGGTGGGCATTACAGTTCGGGGTGAACCTGTCATGTTTTGTCTTTATCTTCAAAATACGCCGAAACTGCCTCTTTGACTTCATCATCATTGGTAAATTTCTTACCCCGAAGCTCTTTTTTCATTTTCAGGCTCATAATGATGAACCCAAGTTTCGTCTCCAGTAACAATTCGGCTCAATACACGATCCTTGTTTTCATTGCAGAGGTCCAAAAATGCACGTGAACACTCTACGCGCTGTTGTTTTTGCGTGAGCATTCTCGGCACCCATCTTGTGCTGACCTTAGCCATGCCAAGATGATCATGCAGGATTTTAAAAATGGTTGTATCGGATACTCCAACCATTTCTGCGAGTTGTTTCTTCTTTATTCGAGCATCCTTGAGTACAATTTCTCCAACTTTTTGGATAAGTTCTGGCGTGGTCACCTCGATGCTTCTGCGCGGCCTCGGGTCGTCTTCAAGTGATTCCCTTTCTTGTTTGAATAAACTATGCCACTTGTACACCATGGTTTTTCCTGGGCAAGAGTCGCCGTGAACCGATGACATCTCATTCAGTATGGTCTGAACTGATTTTTCTTGTTTGGTAAGGAACTTTATTACGGCACGATATTCGATTTTCTCCATATTTTACTTTTTACTCCCGATTATGTTGCTTGGTTGACGATAGCTCGAAGACAAAATGTCTAAGAACAATGAAACCTCATATTTATACTAATTATGAGTAGCTGAACTCGTTACGACTATAATGAGCATAGTCACCCCCCCCCCCTATCCCCCTCATTCCGCGAATATAAAAACTCTCCCTCGTAGTAAAAAAAACATATTAAAATTTACGTTACTTCGAAAAAGAACCAGATTATTTATCAAAAACACCTTCATTGCACAACACATTCAACTATTGTTAGTCGCCTTTTTGATCAAGTGGCTGTAGATGTTGCTGAGATTGTCGCAATCCAACCTCCTATTTACAGCTTTGTTGTTGTTTTTGATGTGAAGCATCTCCAATAATATTCTTTTAGAATAATTTTGCTCCGTTTCTTACTTCAACATTTTCCAAGTCTGGTTTATGTTGCTCTTCCAGACAATGTTGCGCGAGAGCAGTTTTTTGTCCTGCTCTATTATTAAGGTCTGACTTATGGCTAGAGAGACGGTTTCTTAATTTTTGTTTTGAGGTTCCTATGTAAACCGAAGAACACGCTGTCTCATTCCTTCCTAAGCAATTGTGTACACTACATTTGATTTCTCCATTTTATCCACCTGTCCTTTGATGTTTGTAAACAACTTTTTTCTCGCAGAATTAGATGATTTGAACCCTATCTTGTCTTATGTCTAATCGGCGCAGTCGTGATGCGGTTAGAAAGGTATGGAATGAAGAGTGCGGTTTTATAAACCGTAGCTTGTTGTGTATGAGCTGGTGTCTTTGTTTGTGTGGTTAGCGGATGATTTTTAATAAGCTTATTGATGATGTGGACGGGGAAAGAGTTAGAGCATAGGGTGTAATGGATAATGGTTTTATTTTTCGAATGAAAAGAAGTATGGCTTATGTCAAGAACTCGGTTAATAAAGTTCTGTGCGGTGTTCATTATTATTTGTTTGGGCTCTTTCGAATGAAAGTTTATAAGGCGACCAGAGGCAGTAGGTTTCTTGAACCAATCAAAGATAAGTTTGTCACCTCGTCTTAAAACTTTCACATCGAGATATGGTAACTCTCCATTTTTCTCTTCTTCCACCGTGAATTGGATTTTCTGGTTGAAATAATTTAGAGCTTCCAGAGTTTTTCCGACGGCATGTGATTTAACCACAGCGAACAGGTCATCAACTTTTTTTGTCAAAATTTTTGGTTTGCATGTTAGCTTACCTAAAGCTTCTTCAAGCAAGGTCTCCATCACCAGGTCCGCTAGGATTGGAGATGCTCGACTACCCATAGGAACCCCTTGTTTTTGTTGGTAAGTCATACCTTCAAATTCAAAGTAGTTATTATCAATGATACAGAACCGAACCATTTCCATAAAAAGTGATCTCTTTATTCTAGTTAATTCCTTAATCTTGTTCCAATTGTTCTCAATTTTATTCAAAACCAACGATATTGGTATACTTGTGAATAGGACAACATCAAATGAGACCAAGATATCTCCTTTTTCCAATTGGAGTGGTGCCAATTACAAAAATAAACTAACATCTCTATTTAAATTGACCTATAGCCCACATAAAGAATAATTAGGTATTGTCTAAGTCCGTGTCCATACGTGTTATGCTCATAACGTTATATCGGTCGTTTCTGGGCAAAAAGGGTGAGGAAGAAAGGGACTCGGTGCGCAAAATGAAATCTGATTTATCTGCCTAAAGTTATGCTTTTTTCAACACAATTTCCAACACAAAATGGAGAACTTGTGCGAGGAATTATAACAACGTCTGGACACTGGGTGTTAACAGCATAACCCGTCTGGACAGGCACTAAGTCAATCGGTGTAACAGAGAAAGAGAAACAGACTTGCTTATTCGTAAGTTTCAACAAATCGACCAATGTGAACTTCGTGTATGATATATAAAATTATACTTAAAATAGTAGTTTCCGCAAGAATAGATATCCGTCCACGAGGTGGAATTAAGGGCCAATAGGAATTGTAGGTCATAAATTGTATTACCTTTAGTTATGAGCTTTTAGTTTACGAGTAATACGTAAATAAATCCGCTCACTATGCATGCAAAATACATGCATACAACAAATGTGGTACTCGTGGCGTGATGGTTAGCATGTCCACCTGCTAACCTAGAGGTTCGAGGTTCGAATCTCAGCAGAGGCAAAAATGTTTTTCCACGGGTATCGCCTTTCGCGAGGAATTGGCAAGTCCTCCGTTAGTAAATTCATTGCCATATGAAAAGCGCTTTCTCAATTAGACGTTCGGAACCGGCAGAAAATTGTAGGTCCCCTCCATTACCTCACAAGGCATGGTTGTGAGAAATGCGCTAGGCCCAGGGGCTCCTCGCTCTGTTGCGCCACCCTATTTATTTTATGCATGCAAAATGAAAATAGCTTGTGCACGAAATGCAATAATCAGGTCACAGATTTATGATCGCTTTGCTTTACTAACAGAAAGGTTCTGCATTTCACAATTTGTTTGCTTTTCTTACTGTTTGCAAATTTTTTAATAAATCTTTGTAAATTTAGTATGACGATGTTCTGAATATTTTTTAAACAGGTAACTCCATCAAAGCAGCATAGACGATCTGTTGGTTCTCAATTCCGGGATAGCTTGTCTCTGCTGATCTCAACCTTGCATTCTACTACACCACACTACGTTCGCTGTATTAAGGTTAACCAGACTAAAAATAAATATTCTAAAAAGTAAAATTAACATTTATTTTTATACCACTTCACAGCCGAACGATGACAAACTGGCTTTCAAATGGGAAGCTTCGAAAATAGTTCAACAGCTTCGAGCATGTGGAGTTTTAGAAACAGTTAGAATATCGGCCGCAGGCTTCCCATCTCGATGGTCGTATCATGATTTCTACTCCCGCTACCAATTACTGTGCCATCGTAAACATCTAAACAAAAGTGATATGAAAACTTCTTGCCAAAATATAGTTACCAAATGGATACACGAAGAAGAAAAGTTTCGATTTGGTAACACTCAAATTTTTTTCAGAGCCGGCCAAGTTGCTTATTTAGAACAAGTTCGTATGAATCTCCGCAAGAAGTACATTATAACTGCCCAGTCTGTGGTGCGAACGTTTGTATATCGCAGGCGATATCTTCGCATCCAAAAAGTCATACTTGGCATTCAAACACAAGCTCGCGGTTATATGGCTAGAAAAAAAGCTCGTGCCATACGAGAAGCACGAGCTGCTTTGGTTTTGTCGAAATATGCTCGTGGTTATATATATCGGCGGCGATTTCTCAAATTACGTGTCTCTGCTTGTGGAATACAGCAATACGCTCGTGGAATGCTGGCGCGACAACGTTTCAAAATTGCTTTGGATAATTATAAGGCAACGCAGATTCAACGTTTCTGTCGGGGTTATTTGGCTCGTATTGCGTACAGTAAAAGGTTGCGTAATATCATTGTTTGTCAGTCGGCGATACGAAGATTCTTGGCACGTCGCCTCTTTAAGAAACTGAAAGCTGAAGCCAGGACCATTTCACATATTCAGAATTTGTATAAAGGTCTTGAGAATAAAATTATTTCATTGCAACATAAGATTGATCAGCTAAACAAAGAAAACACCGCACTCAAACTGAAGACTACTGCTATTCCTATGTTGAAGTGAGTATTTTTATAGAAAAATGTGAATTCTTTTCTATGTTTTTTTTTCTTTATGTAGAAACCAACTAGAACAGAAGAAGAATATTGAAAACCAACTGAAACAGCTGACCTTGCTCCTGGCAGAGAAAGAAAATGCTCTGTTAATGCTCAACAAACAATTAGAGACAGAGCGCGATGAGAAGATGCAACTTTTGGAAGAAAAAGATCACGAAAAGGAAGAATGGACAAAACAAAAACAAACATGGCGCATTGAGAACGAAGAACTTCGCAAGCAAGTTGACGAAATGATTGAATTGGCAAAGAAAGAAGAAAAAACTTCACTCTACCGTTCGCGAATACTGTCTGAAGTTGACACCAATGAAATACATGAGGCTTACCAACGTACAAAAAAAGATAAAGATTTCTTGGAAGGCGAGAATTTCATGCTGAAAGAAGAACTAAGCCGCTTGCAAAAAGCAAATGGCAACGTTACCGAATATGCAAATCATACGAGATCTTTGAGCAATGCCTCTAGTCAAAATGAAGAAGACTTTGGGTACTCATCAGCTAAAAATACATTGGAAACGAAACGAAACAATCAGGCTTTGGCAGCTGATAACAACAATCAATCAGCAATGGAGTCATTTACTCAGATTGGTTTGTTTGACCTACTTACTTTTTTGTTTTTAAGTAGGAAGTGATTAATGTTTATGATTTCTGTTCTGTTTGTAGAAGTGACATCAACGCCAAAAAGTGAACAGACAAGCTTGATACTTAAGCTACGAAATATTTTGGAGGATGAGAAGAAAAAGAATAAGATGCTGGTTGACCAAATGGAAAGGTTACTAAACAAGAACAAAGCCACAGAAGATTCTTTAAGGTATTTAAAATATTGGTTTGATGATGACCTCACTCAGAAAATTGTAAATTCGTTTTTCTCTAAAGAGTTTCAGAGCTAGAGGTTGAAAACGAAAAGTTGCGCCATGACTACAGTTTGCTTCGGAGTAGTATACAACGAGGCGTTGAGATGCAGGAGCTTGAAGGTAAATAGAATTGTTCGTTTTTGAAAACGATAACAATGAAAGCTATAAAATCCTTATTTTCAGCTCAACAAAATGCCCTTCAAGAGGAATTAAAAAGACGACGCGACGAATGTATACAACTGAAGGCAGTACTACAACAACAGAGTCAATCACTGAGAGCATTTGGTAGTACCAGTGTACCAAAACGACCTGAAACAAATATTCAAGAAACTTCTGAGCTTCAAGAAGCTTTCCAGGCTCAAAAACTTGTCAACAGGTATGTACTTATGGGGTATGGATAGTAAAAAAAATTAAAGGGCAAAGTATTGATAAGTGCTTCGTTATATCAATACTATTGGAAGCATATATTCCATTTCTATGATTTTAAGAAGTTGAGTTGGGCGCCACTTTTATTGACAAGATTTAATAGCCCAATTCTAAATGAAAAGTCCCAGGAAATATAATTTGAGAAGAGCTGCCACTTCAAAATTACCTGACAACTTGAGTTCTTGTTGGTTGTTCCTTAAAATCTTAATCAAACGAAATGAAATTCAAACGACAAAAGAACACAAACCTAGGAGTTAGTGATAGATATTCAAATGCTTTAGTGGGCTTCAACTTTTGTTTGAAAACCATCGAGTGTTATCATTCGACATTGTGGTTCCTCTGGTTTTTTTTTTTGACAGTATTCAAACTAAAGCGCCGTAAATGGTTTTAGGGTGTTATTTAGCAAAGATTCAATAACTAAAGTGGCTTGTTCGAAAAGAGCGGATAAATAACATTGCTTCGATCCGAAAAATCTTCGAGTTCAATGTCAAGGGACGGCACAGTAGAGAAAAACTAAAACTCAGGTATCCGGTGGTTCATAGGCTTACGTATGTGAAAGAGTAAAATAAATTGAAGTGCAAAACTTTAAACAGAGAGCTGGGGATGCGTTGATTGGAAAAGTTGGT